>CM041631.1:61682123-61861796 GCA_023333625.1 Bothriochloa decipiens | reverse complement strand
CCGAACAGGCCCGTGTCATGTAACCAGTAGAAACGTAGATGGCTTGTAGTGGTTGTGCAGCTTCAGGTGCCTTCATGGACATGATTCCAGTTCTCAGTGAACACACGATCTGCTACAATGTACGCACGCAAGAGAAAATGTTCAGAATCTCGACAAACAGCAGTAGAAGGACAACCGAACCCTAAATCGAAATCGATTCTTCTCCTACATCGCACCAAACACACAACGAGGCCACCCCTCGATCCTAGAGAGAAACACGACGCACCTGCAGCACGAGGAGCCTCGACAATGCCGCCCCCCACCGTGAACGCGCGGGCCGCCCGAATCGCGCTTCTTCAGCGCCGCGGAAATCGGCCGGCGGGCTTCCCCGGTGGGGCCGCAGACGCAGACATCGCCGAGTAGTGGCCGCAGATGCAGACGGAGAGCTTCGAGACCTCGAGGGTGTGCCCGCTCGGGCGGTGCAGCAGCGGCGGGCGGAGCGAGTGGTGGCCGGCGGCGACGGTGAGCGAGCGGCGGCAGTGGTGCGTCCCACACTCGATCCGTCTCACAGCACGGAACGTTACAGTGGGGTGGGGAGAGGCTTTGGTTTTTCACCATGAACCCAAGTTGGGCCTTCGAGAGGACACGGCCCATGAAGCGTCACGGGCCTCGTCACGTGCTCGTTTGGGCCTTTGTTCGGTCCACGATCTGTTGCTAAACGTATGGCTGCCGTGCGTGTGTCGGCGGTGTAGAGGAAAAGGAAAATATCACTGACAGGCGTGGCCCACGCTTGCGAAACGTATGGCTACAAGGAGGACGAACGAGGACGGCCGTGAGGCCACACACAGCACAATCAGGGTAGTGGGCCCCGTAGTGGCCCACCTGTCCGGCTGTCCCTGTCGACGAACTAATGGCGCTTCCCCAAACAACTACCTTTCCTCTCCCGTCCAAACCGGCTGCTGCTCTGCGTCGCCATTGGTGACTGGTGAGCAAGAATCCCCAATTCGAGCTGCTCACCGCGTCGAACCGCTGCTGTTCCTCGGTAAGCTCATCGTCCCTTTCCTTGTTTGCTCCGGTCAATTTATACAAGCCTATCTATCCAATTCGTTTTGGCCGGCTGGTTTGGTTGCTTTATAGCTTTTTCTGCAACCTGAACGGCTGAACCTGAATAAAGAATCCGCCGTCGAGGTGGACAAAAAGCAAGGCTGAGCTGTTCGGGTTCCAATCTTTTTATAAGAGTTCCTGAGCTGTTCAGGATTCAGGCTATTAATTCAGAGTTGAGAGTATTACGCCATGTGCTCTGTCTAATCTCTCTTGTTCAGTCAATCGCCCCAGAACAGCAGCAGTATTGTAAACCGTAAGCATCCGTGATCTTTTTTTTTTTTTGAAAAAAAAGGTGTATTATATTTGTAAATTGTAAGCTTTTCGACCTTGCTCTTGATGCTGCAGACCTGTTTGAGAAAATTTACAGATATAGAAGAAAAAAAGCATATGGCTCCGAGTACTCACACTGACTGATTGACTGGCTGACTGACTCTGCATCTAACCTCTACACGTGTTACATGACCGATTCTGGGGATTCAGTTCAGCGGGGCCGGGATCGAAGATGGCGGAGCATTCAGAGAACGCGGCGTCGAACCTGGTGGGCAACATCATGGAGACCATCGCGGAGAACCTCCCGAAGCAGAAGTCGGTCCGGTTCGACGACGGCGCCGGAGAGGGCTCCTCCATCTCCGAGCAGGCCAAGAATCTGTTCGCCGGCGGGCAGGCCAGGAACAAGAGGTCGGTGCACCACGTCCTGGGCGGCGGGAAATGTAAGTATTGGCTGACTACGTCCAAATTAATCCTCTTGATGAATGATGATGATGACTGACGATGGATGCCTGGCACGCAGCCGCCGACGTGCTGCTGTGGCGGAACAAGAAGATCTCGTCGGGCGTGCTGGGCGTGGCGACGCTTGTGTGGGTCTTCTTCGAGTGGCTGGACTACCACCTCCTCACCATCGCCTGCTTCGTGCTGGCGCTCGGCATGGCCGTCCAGTTCGCCTGGTCCATGTTCGCCTCCAGCGTGCCCCGCGTGCAGCTGCCGGAGGAGCTGTTCGCCAACGCCGGCGCGGCCGTCGGCGCCCAGGTGAACAAGGTGCTGGGGTACCTCCAGGACGTGTCATGCGGACGGGACCTCAAGCAGTTGGTCATCGTAAGTCAATGATGTTCTGCTACTCTGCAGTCGACTCTGCACTGAACATTTTCGCAGAATTTAGCTATCGTCAGACATGCTGATGAGCTTGCTTTACTGTTTTACTTTTTTCACCATTGGTGATTGATATAAGGTGATCGCCGGGTTCTTCGCGGCGGCGGTCGTCGGCAGCTTCTGCAACTTTCTGACGGTCATCTACATCGGTAACGAGTTTCTGAATTCTGGCAGTGCTTGTGCTTTCAGGGTTACATTGCAGTTCTGAATATTCTGTTTGCTGTCTGGTAGCTGCATAATTAATTAGCTGCTGATGGATGGTGTGATGGTGTGCTTGGTTTCAGGGTTCGTGAGCGCGCACACTCTGCCGGTGCTGTACGAGAAGTACCAGGACCAGGTGGACGACTTCCTGTACAACATGCTGGGCGTCGTGCAGAGCCAGTACCAGAAGCTGGACACCAAGGGCATCCTCAAGGGCGGCGTCAGCAAGTTCAGGAAGACCGACTAGTTCCATGCATTTCCCTCCCTGCTTCATCAGCAGCAGCAGCAGCAGGGCGAGCGAGGGAGGTTTCCCAGCTTCGTGACGCCTGCTGTGTAATCAGTATTCTAATCTATGATTGCTTCAGCGTTCTATCTCCTCACCTGAACTGAACAGAGACCGAGTGCTTCAGAACTCGATCCACAGATGCTCTGTAGTCTGTACAGCGAATAACCGCGCTGCTGCTTAGATCGCATATACTTGAAACTTATGTATGCAATGATATGTTGTCAGCTTCGCGTGTACTGGATGCACATTCCACTAAGCTTGCATCCTTGGAAATTCAGTGGCCTGAATCGCCCTTTTCTAAAACTGCCATTTCTGTTGTCGTGAGGAGTTGGCCTATTTTATTTGTATTTTCGATCGATTTGATCAGGATTCTTCTTCTTTTTTTTTTTTTTTTGCGGCAAAGTGCAGCCTTCAGTTCAGAGAGACAGCAATAACGGCTTCCGTTTCAGAACTCATTCAGAGAAGAAAGAAGCGAGGAGGAAACAACCACACCATATATATCGTTTACCGGGCCGGGCGGAACGCTTGTCTACATGGGCTCTCGGCCCCGCTACTGCCCGGGCTCAGGTTTCGTCGTGGGCTACGCTGCAAAGCCCAGTACGCCTGCCTCGCCCACGGTCCATGTGCACGCTTGTTGGGCTGAGCCGCGTTCGTGCGCACATGGTCACATCGCCCTTGCTGGGTCCGGTCCCTTCCCTGTCCTGTCCTGTCCTGTCCTTGGATGTCCGTCCACCATGGCGCGGCGGCGTGCTGCGGGGCTGAGGGCGGAACGTGCTCCGCTCCGCTCCACCACGTGGCGGCCGTGCGCCGGCGGCCGATCGCCATGAGCACCGCCTCAGCCCGGTGGGGCGACGCGCGCCACTCGGACGGACAAGCCCCCGCGGTGGCCCACCAGTACCAGGGTGCCGTGATCTACTGTGCAGCGTGCACTACTGCCTAGCTCTAGCTAGGTCTCCTGCACGCAAATATGCAACCCTACGTGTGCGTGCGCCAAACGTTCTTTCTTGTGTTTCCAAAGGTTTTTCAGTGGCTATGCATAGTTAGGGATTTAGATTTTTCACTCTGTTTCACTTTGTAGGAATCCATCTCAATGATAAGTAATATATATTAGCAAACATATATGTACGTTGCAACAGAAAAAATACACCTTACCATGTGGTTATTTCAATGACTTGTAGATCAAAGATTTATAAAATGGTTGTGTTGTTTGTTCAGATACGTATGGGAACAATCGGACTCTGTATACCGTCGCTGCATGTTCTAACTTGTATGGGTATGGTGATAAGTCCATAACACATACAAAATAGGAAGAGGCGTTGTGGAAGTAAAGAAAAAGTGGATAGAAAGAACCTCCTTGCCCTTTAATATTAGGTATATATAGATATGGACCAAGGAGTCATGGAAACCGAGAGACGTTAGAGGGGTACAACTGATTTGATCTTGTAATAATCCAATTCTCCACTTGCACTCTCCTTCCCCCCGTAATCTTCTCATGTCGGCTTGCGCCGCTTGATGTTAATTTACATCCTTCATCCCTCCATAATCATCTCATAACAGGCCCGAGTCGCCCACTTAACTTGTTTATATTCATGTCTCCATGTTGGTCGACCGTTGTGGCCATGCACTACCACCTTGAATATCCCTCAACGATTACTGTCTTTCATCTTGTGAGTGATGCCATCATAAAGGTTATCTACATACCACCCACCTGATCTACCGGTACTATTGCATTTCCCTTGGCTCAGCGAGGTGATGAACCACCTCGCCCCTAATCATCCCAAATGGCTAACTGATATCGGTCGCTCTACCCACCATGCATCCATTGTTGAGCTCGCCGTCCTCCCTAGCCTAATTAACCCCTTGTTCTCACTAGAATTGTTTGAGATGGAGGAGACGGCCGGCATCTTTTCATGTGAGACAAAATTTACATGGACAATGGAAGGGTGGTAGAAGGGGAAGAAAATATTCTTGTGTATAGAGGATGTGATGAAATTAAACACTCATCAGGTTCAGATTCGTAATCCCGTTTTTGTCTTTCATAGATAATTTTATAAGGAAATAACATATAAGTACTTATATGGAATTAGAAGACACATGCACATTGTTCGTTTCAATGTAACATTTCATTTATTAATAACAAGATAAGACTAGGTGATAACCAAGTGATTAATAAACTTTCCAAGACATAGGTCACTGTCAACTAAATACGTCACACGTACCGAAGAGCCACATTACCAGCAATGCATCCAACATGCCCCTATCCCAAGGTTTCGAATAGGCGACTTGACATTCTACCTCTTACGCAACAGTTTAATTAATTAACTCGTACTGCTACACCTGTAAACTATATTGGCATTGGCACAGACAATCCAACGCTGTGAAGCCACGTTAGCTCATGAGGTGGGCCCAGCCAACCGGACATCACTTGTGCATGTGTCTTTGGAAAAAAACTGAAAAGCAAGGGAGAGAGAGCCGGGGGTATCTGTGCTCCTCTGGCTGCTTTACAGAGAGATGAGATCTGTCTGCTGCTGCCTAGTGCAAAGCTGCACCAGTAATCTCATGGTGTCTTCATCTTTCGTCCATCTTCCCAGATACCGTGAGATCTTTTCTCCACTTGCTGGCCGGCCGGTGATTCTTCAGGCCTGGCGATTAACCCACCGAGCTAGCCATGAAGAAACCCCCTGCTCTCTGCAAAGATCTAGCTCTGGACCTGTCGCTCCGATCTGCGACGTGGCGCACGGACGCCAAGGAGAGACCTCGACGACATTGGCTATAAATACCTCCACCCTGCTCGCCAACCCTCCTCCATCAGCAACCAGGCAAGCAGGCAGCTAGCTAGAGCTTTCTGAGCTTCACACTAGTAAGCTACTAGCTCACTGACCACTCTAGCTTCTTGCTGCTTGCTCGAGCTAGCTAGCAGGTCAAGGGTGAGAGCCATGGCGGCTATGGCCAGGTCTGACAATCAGGGCGCTCGCCTTGTGTGGGCATTGCCCATGGAGGGCAACCTCAGGGGCTGCCGCGGCACCGGCGACGATGACGACGATGACTGTGACGTCGCTCCGGCTGCGTAACTAACGGTTCTGCAGTATGCAAAGTCATGATCGTCTAGGCACAGCTAGCAGTGAGAGTGTACAAGCGATGACGATGAGTACCGTGTGCTGAGGTTTCGAGGTGATGTATATTTCTTGCCTCCGAGGTCATTAATAACTTAAATTTACTCTTGTAGTATAGTAATATATAGCTTGCTTAGCTAGTTACTAGAAATAAAGTTTCATAAAAAAAGTTACTAGAAATAATGAGGCCTCCATGACTAAGCAGCTAATGATATCTGGGTAAATCAGGGCGTAATTGCTATCCAAGGGAGTCCACGTGTTTATGTGGATATATGTTGGTGTAATAACAGGTCAGGAGTTGTGTACTACTTTAACTATCTAAAGGAAATAAATTTGAGGACTTTATGATTCATCATGAAATGATATTTTGTCCCCTTCTGTACATACACACTTTGGTCTTATTTCTCTGTGTTTGGAAAAGACGGCTGTGGTTTAGGTCACTCTACGAGATCTGCAGCACACATTATTATGGGACAAAAAGAGAAGGTGAAGGATTTGCTGCAAATAAAACAATCATACTTGTTCTACTAGTGATTTACGCACACCCATGCGCGTGAGCAATGGCCGAAGTTGATATTTGAATCTAAGAATCATAGCTTGATTGTACATCTAAATAGGATTTTTCTTTATATTCTACTTAAAGCATAATAACACCCCAGAATCGAACTCTTGATTAGGCAGAAAAATCAAATGAACCCATCATATATGGTCAATGGCCCTCTGTGTGAGGCACATAAAGACCCAGTCTACTAAACACAACAGAATCAATGTAATATAACTGGCTACCATGTACTATCATGTAGGTAGCTCTCAAACATTAAATAGTATATACTAACTGTATGTATATGACATAAGAATCTATATATAATATGTGGATTGCAAAGAATATATATATATATATACCGCACAAAACTGTTTTCTGTAGCAGAAGAACACCTATTAGGAGAGACACAGTTTCAGTGGAAGACCGAAGACCAGAGACGTCATGTAACCATAGCAATACAAACTGACATGATTTTCAATTTGGTTAACTATGAATAATCCTCCTTTTTTTTTGCTGCTAGAACACTCAATTTAACCCCAAAAAGTAATCTAAATTTCATACAATAGTGAATGATGATGGGGATCGGAGTTGTACCATGAATTTCATATTTTTCACTTCTTTCAGTGCTCTCTTTGTTGGCAAACCGTCCAGTGCTCTCTTCCAGCAAAAAAAATGAAACACGTGGCCATCCACCTCATTTTTCAGCAATAAGAACACTCAATAAACAATATATTTAAAGAACAGGTCTATTTAAATTTGCATGCGGAGGATGGAAGGTAAATGGTAAGCAACTCCTTTCAAGTGTATAAAGTATGATGCACAGTACAAGGTGAAATAAACAATATATTAAAGGGAATTGAATTCTTTCCATCCTCCATATGCAGCCAACAACATTTCTAGCATAAGTGGCAGTTGTATGCCTTTTCCTTACGTCTACTCTGTAATGGCATTCCAAATGCTCTGTGACTGAGAAGGAGATGTCATATTTGAGGTAGAAACCTACTGGCACTGAATTTACTCTCGAATTGTAGAAGGCATATTCCATGGTGTATAGGATGGAAAAAGAGGAGAATTAGGCACACTTCACTACTTATTGGAGAATTAGGCACACTTCACTACTTATTGCAGCATGTAGCACTATCAAATTGGAGGATCCAAAGCAGTAGGATCAAATATGCAGGACTATTTAAAAATGGCGATATAATTGAAATCAGAGCAAAAGAATAGAGGGAGAAAGAACCTAACAGACCTGACAGGACTTATTCCACCTCATGCAGATTGACCAAAGTTTCCTGTTTTTTGAGAAACACAGTATTTGATTTCTGTGTGTGGCCACTGAACTTTGGACCTGAAACATACAACAAAGTATGATGCTTAGGTTTTCTCGTCATATAAATGTAACCTACTGGAATTTAACTCAAGGTAGTAGCATAGTAATGCATTCAGGGCAGAGGAGGCATCACAAATGAAAAGGAAAACACAGTAATGGTCATTCAGCATGTGCGTTGATTTACCTATGGATCAAAAACAGTATGCAACCTCTATTGAAAATGAGCAAAGCATGGATTGGGAAGCACACAGAGAAGAAAGAATGGAATCTACATGTTTGGTCAGGGATGTTAATATTCTTTGGTTAACCTTTTGTTTTCTGAAGAACGAAGCTGATGAACTGTGCACATAGGTGGACCTTAATCATTTCTGAAGCAAACATAGATGGGACCAAAAAGAATCATTGATGAACTAAACAGCAGCTTGTAGGTGAAACCTGTCAAAAAGTTCGGATAAGGCAACTGTTGGATAGCAAAGCAGATTTCATCTAATAAAAATAATGTTCAAAGCGGTTTTGAACTTTTATTTCACTTTCCTGAGCCTAGCTTTAGGCTATATTCCTCTGTATGCACCCCATTATCTATTGAAGCAAATGATATTGATAACAGAACCTAGTAATTCTTTTATACATTTATTGTTGAAAATAAGAGCAATTTAGCGATGTATAAATTAATTCCGACAATGAGGAAAAGACCAACAGCATGTACCACAGGTATGTGATTTGATACTAGCAACGAAGAGAATCGAGAACGAACAACGGAGAGAGAATCGACATTCTTACAGTGGGATTGCCGGCGAAGGAAGACGTAGCAGACCGTCGACTGAGATCCGGATCAGCGGCATAGAGGGAAGAAGACGTCCAGCGAGCAGTCGCGACGGCGCTTCCCAAAAACCTGATACGCCCCCTACCCCGTGCAGAGACGCGAGGAGACGTAGGCTTCGGAGCCTGCTCTCCCGACACCGATGGCATGTCGGCGACGGGATGGGAAAGACGGCGGCAGCGTAGCACTGTGGCGAGGAAGAGATGAATCTCTCGGTACTGAGGACGACGTCTCGCTCCATATTTATACACGCGCCGCAGCAAATAGAAAAGTAATTAGCCGCTCAATCACAGTATCACTTACCATAATACGAGAATACAATTTTCTCCATGCATGCAAAAATTCGAAGTGGCAAAAGGAGGCCGTGCACCCGCAAGGGTCGGAGCGGAAAATCGGCGGACCATTCACGCGCATGTCGTGCGTGCGCGCCCATTAGCCCGGCCCGGCCCGGCGAGGCGAGCGAGCGCGCGTGTGGTTCTTCCTTTTTCTCTCCCCAATAGCTTTAACAAGATAGAGATAGCTCAATTATTTTATTTAGCCTCACTCCTCTTGAAGTGGCAAGGTGGGACTAAAGTCCTCCACCTTTCTATATATACATGCATGTGTGAGTGGACCTTTGGGGTTTTTTTGCAATTGTTTGGCCCATGGCCTAAAACATCTAATATTTACTAACAATCTATGAAGGTACAATAGTAATAAGAATTTGATCATCGATGAACTTTATGATATACATGCTGAATATAATAATTATAAGGATACATTTTTGTATAATATGTAAAACCTAAGAATTTAGTGGGACTTTGAATTTGACTGTTTCCTTTCGTACCTTAGAACGCTATTATGAAAAGTGGAAGCCATGCGGTGGCCATCAACCAGCTGCTCCTCTCTGGTACTGTTGCCGTTTTTATGGCTGGCTGTCACCTGCATTGTGTGTAGCCTTTGCTTCGAAGGAAAATAACCCTGGCTTTAAAAGCACAACAGTGACAGAGGTGGCTCATTACATTCATGCCAGGTTTTCTGAGAATGGAAAAGAACAATAATGTACTATCTGACAAACTGAAGTACCCAAAGCTGAGCCTAAAATGCATTCTTGACAAACAAATTTGGAGGCCTAACATGGGTCTACTCCCTCCGTCCCTTTTTATTCGTCGTCCAAGCAACAGTGGTGTGTCCCCGTTTAATTATCGCTCGCTACCAGCCGCTAGGCCGTACATGCACGCCTGCATGCATCTCTGTCCACACACAAGCGCTGTTGTCTCTTCCCCTCCTCTCAAAGCTCATATCAGTCCAAAACAGACAACGTCAATCAATATTATATACTAGTGGTGTTCATGTCTGTAGCCTAGTGCCTTAATTCCTGTGCCCTCGTCCCCAATAATGATTAAAAGGGGAATGAGGAAGTATATATGTAAGTGAACGTGCCGATCCATATTTACAATATATACCCATTATTAGCCACTGAAAGGGACAAATTGTAATGAAATTCAATCTGCACACATCCAAAAAGGCAGGAATGAGATAGAGCAGTCATAAGCAAAGGAACTCACCAACACACCTTCGAATCTTATCAGTCTGCATAGATGGATTTGCTTGAAATTACCACTCCTATTCGTTGACTCCCTTCACCACATAGCATAGAGGAAACAAGCATCAGGAAACATGAAGGCGACGAGATAATAGAAAAGACTGAAGAACACAAGATTCTGTAATACATAAGCAGAACAAATGATTTCTTGGTGGTAAGAAGGCCTCAATGGACTGATGTCCTGCAGCAACAGATGTGAAATGAAATCTTTTTTTTTGCTGCAATGTAATTGCTTAAAGCAGAAAAAAACATAGAAGAATCACAGGAGCACAAGAAGCTAGGGTTTCGACAAGCACAGGCGAACAATTCATCTGCATACAGATCGCATCCACAGCGAAGGGGAATGAGCCTCTACGAGTGCTAGGGGAGAGATCCAGTAGGGAAAAGGGAGAGAGGGGGGAAGGAACCAAACCGAGCCCAAGACGACATGACCAACAGCGGAGCAGCCGGGACTAGGACGCGCCGCGGGGAGGGGGACCAGGCCATGACTTCCCTCGGATTTGCTCCGCCGCTGCGTCGGGAGGCCACCCGCGCGCCAGCCGCCACCGTGCCCGCGCCTAGCCGCACCGCCGTGGCCGCCACCGCAGAGCCATGCTGCCCTACCGAGCCGCCTGGCTGCGCCGGGCCCGGCCGCTGCGGCCGCGCCACCGCTGCGCTAGGGCCCGCGCCGTCGCCCACGCTGCCGCCACGCCGGGAGTGGCGCTCGCACGCGTCGTCGCCCGTGCCGCCGCGGCGCCGCCGGCCACGTAGAGGGAGAGAGGAGGGAGAGGGAGGAGGCGGCTGTGGCTGGGAGAGGGAGGGGCAAGGTTAGGGCAAAGGTTGGAGATGATATATACATGATGTAGAGGCGACAGCTGAACTGTTGGATCGAGGATCTGACGGTTAAAAAAATTTGGAACGACGTGGACGTGCTGGCCTTGCGTTTTGGCCACAGCCAATATTATCTTTAAATTCGAGTTGGTGCACATATTTAGATATATAAGTTAAAACAATGTTCATTTCCAATAGATTATATCCCAACAGGGTAATAATTTGATCCAATTATTCGCCACTCATTTTTTGTGCTTCTTTTTTTAAAAAAAATTACATGGGTCATATTTTATATGAAAAAATTGAATTAAAAAGAAGTAATACACATTCAAGATGAGGCCTTTTTTCACCCCCTCCCCCATCACCAACCACCTTTTTCCTTCTAATCTAATTAATTAACAACAAATTAAAGCTCCTACCATCATTTAAAAAATAAATATATGTGTGGGACTTGTAACTATTTCTCATGAGAAAAGAAAAAAGAACTTAGAAAGCATGTTTCTTATAGAATGCAAAACTAAGCCTTCAAGTATTATTCCCTGATGTGCCATATTATGCATCTTTGATTCTTTGTGTTGAAGTTTCTCTAGTACATCAATACAAAGAAAAATATTATCTATCATATAGTATTTGATCAAATATAATGACGCACATACACGAAGTACACACCTTCACGAGGAATTCTCTTTTCCTCTAAGGCAAGTGTCGGTGTTCTGACCCTCGAGGGGTTAACACCAATGAGTAATATTTGTAATTGTGTGCTCCCTTAATCCGGTGGGTGATGCAAGAAGGACACGGCGATTTATCCTGGTTCGGGCAAAGAAGGCCCTACGTCCAGCGGGGGGAGGATAGTTCGTGTTATCTTGCACTGAAGTGCTAGTACAGGGGAAAATACAAGCAGGTGTGAGGAGCGTGAGGTGGGGCTTGGGCGTTCGAACGCCTAGCTCTCGACCTTGTGCTGGCTCACGGTATCGTTCTGTGGTCTAAAGCCTTAGCGTTTCTATGCTCTAGATCCTCTTGTTTCAGTCCTGTTTTTCTTTCTAACACCCTGGCGCCTCCTTTTATAGATGAAGGAGGGGCACAGGGGTACATGTATTTCGAGTTCGCATGACGTTGAGGCCGATCACGTCGATGCCGCTGTAGTGATGTACGTCGGTATGGGAGGTCTTGCTGCCGTCGTGTCGGGAGTTGTTGAGTCCCGCTCGAGGGTTCATTTGTTGACGTCGAGGGGCGGCGGTCGAGGTGGTCGAGTTGAAGGGGTCGAGCCTCACCGGATAAGGCCGAATCCCGGGAAATGCGGGAAACGTACTGACTCATACGTCTCGAGGGGGTGTTGGACATGGCACAGTGCTCGGTATGGTGCAACAGCGAAGTATGATCCGCAGGATTCCGAGGTATGGGTGGTAAAAGCCAGATTTGACCGCCACACCTGCTACTGTTACCGTAACTGTGGCCATACGGTTAGGTGGAGGTAGGTAGATCGTATTGAATGCGCTCGGATCCGTACGGGAGAGTCGGTAAGCCGAGGGGTGCACCGTCCTCGAGGACCGCCCATTCGCCCGAACGAAGTTCCGTCCTCGAGGGTAGGCTCGTTCGGCGGGCGAAGTTCCGTCCTCGAGGGGTCGCCCGAATTATACCCTCGAGTGTACAGTCCCGGTCCGTTCGGTAGCCCCTCGAGCAGGCTTTGGCTTTGGGCCGTCGTTGTCCGTTCGTGGGTCAGTCCGATATGTCTTAGCCTGCGGGCCTTCGTACGTTTAGCGCGGGAGGTCACTGGAGGGTTCGTGTTGCTGATTTTACGGGGTTTAGTTCGGTAAACCTAGGGTTTGGGGTACCCATTTCCTGGGTAACGACAGTAGCCCCCGAGCCCCTGCTCGAGTGATGACACTCGGGTAGGGGGTCAGGAATTTGGAAACGGGACGTGATTCGGATTTTTTCGTGGGAGGCGCGCGAGCGACCCCCTCGGGGGTAGCCCCCAAGGCCTCGTAGGAGTCGAAAGACTCCTATGAGGGCTTTATTTGTTTTTGGTTGAAGGGTGCTTGTCCAGTCGGGTACAGGCCTGAACTAGAGTCACTGCGCTTTACCAAGGGGAGCCCCCGGGGGATTTTCGACCCTCTTTCGTCGAGGGGTGTCGGGCACAGTCAAGCTCCCGAGCCTCGTGCGGCTGGGGCGTTGCTGGCCTCGGCATTCATCTCACGAGTCCTTTCGATCGGACGTGAGGCGAGAAGCGTCGGACTACCCTCGATAGGGCGAGCCGCGAAGTTCTCAGTGAGCTGGTAACGGGAAAATCCAAGCGAGAGCCCGTTCCTCGTTCGATAGAGGTCGGCAGGAGGCCCGGAGGCGGTGTCATTAAAGCAAAACGCAATGGGCCTACAGATACCGATTCCATTCGATAGGTCTCGGCGGCTCGATGCCTCCCTTCGGGGGATTCCATAAAGTACGTAGCGTTTCGCCTTGGATGCGTCTAAAGGGGTCTCGAGAGTTCGTTCTCGAGCAAGGCCTCGTGTCGGCTGCCCCTTGGTCACCCCTGACTTGGGTGCTTGAGGGCGACTGTCGAACCCTGATCGTGGGGCCAGCCTTCGCTCCCTCGAGGCTTAGGGCCGGAGCCTGATTTTTTTGGTGCTCAAGGGCGGTCGTTGAGCCCTCTCTCGAGGACCGGCCTTCGCTCCCTCGAGACTTTGAGGTGGGGCCAGAGCCCGTTCTTTTTTGGTGTTCAAGGGTGGCCATTGAGCCCTCACTCGAGGACCGGCCTTTGCTTCCTCGAGACTTTGAGGTGGGGTCAGAGCCCGTTTTACCTTTCGTAGAAATCTCTGTTAGCGAGTAACGGCTCTCTTTTCTTATCGTTGGACACGCCTTTTGAGGAGAAGGGCTTAGCGGTGCGATCGTGGCGGGCCCGAGCAACGGCTCTTTGCCAGAGGTGTGACGCGTGTGTCCGGTCGAGGATCAAGGGAGGAACGGTCAGGTAGACGCATTAGTTGCGGGAAGTTACCTTTTCCCTGCTGCCGGACTCCGCCGGTTGCTCTTCCCGGGTATAAAAACGGAGGGGGACAGGTGTTCGCCCCCACTTTTGCCATCCTCCTGAACTCCTGTGCGTGTGAGGGTAAAAACTTAGAGCAAGAAGTCATGATTGGGAACCTTCCTGGTCGTCCGTCCGCCGAGGAGATTTGTGCTGTTGTTGCCGCCGCCGCGCCCATCGAGCAGATCTGTGCTGCCGCTGCCGCCATGGCCCCCGTCCTCCAGCCCGCCGAGCCCTGGCGCCCGTCGACCGTGACGCGGCAAAGGCTGATCGAGCTGGTGAGGGAAGGACTTCTCCGCCCCGTCACCGATCTGAATCGGCCGGAGTGGATTGCGCCACCGAGGGACCACCAAGAGCCAAACCCGCCGGAGGGCTACGTGGTGAGCTTCCTCAAGTATCATCGGCATGGGTTCGGTGTGCTCCCGAGCGAGTTCATGCGGGGGTTGACAAACTTCTACGGCATCGAGCTCCACCATTTCTCCCCCAACGCCATCTCCAACGCCGCCATCTTCGTGTCCGTCTGCGAGGGCTACCTCGGGATGGCGCCACATTGGGAGCTGTGGCTCCACCTTTACAAGGGGGAGTGGTTCGCCTCCCCGGTGGCACCAGGAGTAAGGCGAATCGTCAGAGCGGGGTGCCTCAACTTCGCGTTGAAGACCGGGAGGTCGGAGGAGCCATGCGAGTACATCCCCACCGGGTTGACGTCCAACCACTCCCGGTGGGACGAGCAGTGGTTCTACCTTCGCAACGACGGCGGCTACCTCCCGCCGTACACCGGGCGGCTTATCACCGAGCGTCCATACAACTGGCCGCACGGTGTCGCGGGAGATCTTCAGCGTCGACTTCGTCCCCTTGTTGTCGCGATGAAGACCCTTCGAGAGGCGAGCCTGACGGCTGGTGTGGTGGTCTCGGCCTTCCACAGTCGACGGGTGCTCCCTCTGATGGAGCGCCTGCTGCGGTTGGACGAGATGCTTCCCTCGGTGGCGCCCGAGGTTCTCAAGAGGTGCCGGATGTCCGGCGAGAAGCCATCCGCCGCGGAAGTCGTCCCGTGGGTAAAGGGGATGGTGGCGGGCTCGTTCAGGGTGGAAGACATCAACCGCCTCCCCATGCGGCCGGAGGAGGGTTGCCTCGACCTGGTGAGTGTCCCGACCCGTGCCTTTCGCGTTTTCGTCCCCCCTTTCCCTTGTCCCTGTGACTAAATGTCTTTGTGTAGGGGAGAATCGACTACCGGAGATCGAGGCCCCCATTGAGGGAGGATGCTCCCGATCGTCAGGTAAGACGCTTCACCACCTAGCAAGAAAAACGGAGTAAGGACGAAGAGGAGAAGAAGAAAGCCAAGAAGCTCTGGGAGCGCGAAAAGCTTGCGAAGCGCCGCGCTGAGCAGAGGCACGATGGGCTCCCGGAGGAGGAGTCTCCCTCGTCCGAGGGAGATGAAGATGATGATGATGACAGCGATGACGTCGAGGGGGTGGAGGGGCGCCTCGACCGCATCTTGTCGGGTTCCTCCCATGCTGACCGCCCCTTCATGTAGGAGGAGGTGGCGGAGCAGCGCGCCTCCCAGCCGGTGGCGTTGGCCTCGGAGCGCCGGTGAGGGAAAAGGGGGGCCGAGGCCTCGCCTCGAGGGGGTTCACCCCCTCCCGTCGTACTCGAGGCGGGACCCCACCCACTTTGATCTGGGAGACCCGGTCCCGGTCGTCAGCGCGGGCGGAGCAGAGCCGTGCCCAGGAGGCCCCGTCGAAGCAGGGAGGCACGGCGACCCCACCGACGGCCCCGAGCAGCCTCAGCCCCGGGAAGAGCTCGGCTTCGGGAGGGGTCTCGAAATCTGCTGGCGGTTCGAGGGGGACCCGAAAGGCCTCTATTCCCTTCGGGTAAGCGTCGCTGATTCAATTTCTTTTCGTTGCGTCTTTCTTGCGCAGTTTAATAAACTTTTTGCCGTCCTGCTTCCCATCCAGGCCCAAGCGCCAAATCGAGGAGGCGTCTCTTGCGCCGGCTAAGTGGCTCAAGATGGATGCAGCTGCGAGGATGGAGGCCCTGGTCACAGTGTGACGTCGAGGCCCTTGGCTCCGTGGGAAGCCAAGTGGTTCTCTTCAGCCCTCGGTGCTATGGCGCGCGGTAGGCTGACGGGTTCCACTCTTGCTGCAGGGTCGAGCATCTCGGGGGCCACGGCGGGCGGCGACTCCGAGCCAGGGAGGACGCATGAAGGAGGGAGGGCCTCCTTGACATCGTCTCCTGCGGCCCTCGAGCTCGGCCCGGCACCAGGGGGTGGTGCCCCGACGTCGGGAGCTTCCGCTCCTGGCTCCGGTCTCAATCCCCGCACCCAAGGCGGGAGCCCCCGAGGGCCACGAGCCGAGAGAGGAGGTAGTCGTCATGGACCTCGAGGGTGAGGAGACCACGGCCCTTCCCCCCTCGACGGGAGAGCGGAGGCCCTAGCCGGCGAGGCTACGCGAGCTCGAGGCCCAGAGGGAGCAGGAGTTGGGGCCCTGCAAGAAGCGGAGTTGCCACGGCCGCAGCACGAGGGGGAGAAGGAGCCGCTGGAGCGGCAGGAAGAGGAGGAGGAAACTGGGGGTCAGCCCCAGCACCAACAGGCGCAGCAGACGCCGCCGGGGGACACGGCGTCGCTGGACCCGCCGGGGCAGCAGCCGCCCGAAGCGCCGGAGACAGAGGCGACTTCCGGACTGCCCAAGCAATGGGTGTCCATGATTACCCTGGACGAGCTGCTGGCCGAAGAAGAAACGGCGTCGAAGGCGTCGATGGTCCCGCGGCTGCCGGGGGCGCAACTGGAGGAGGCCTCGGTACCGAACCCGGCGGAAGATGCGTCGATGGTGGCCCTGCCGGCGCCACAAGTCATGGTGTTGGGGGGAGCGACGGCCTTGACACCTCCGCTGCCTCCGAAGGCGCCAGAAGTAGCGTCGGACCAGCCGCCGCAACCGTCGACGGAGCAGCCGAAGGAGACGGCGGCTTCTGGCGTGCTGAGGAGGTCGACTTCCAACCCCGGGCTGAGGGATGCCAGCGCTGCGTCAGAGTTCCGCACCCCGGCAGAGTTGGCCATGTGTTATGGTGTCCCGCGCGATGTGGTGGGCGAGATCGAGTCCTTGACGTGAACCAAGGTCAAGACGGTCCTTCCATATTGGGGCAAGGAGCGCATCGTACTCCGAGAACTCGGCGACTCCAGCGCTCCGGGGATCGAGATGGACGACCCGACGGAGGTCAAGTGCTGGGAGGACGCCGAGCAGTCCCGGACATGGCTGCAGCACTTGCTGAAGCTGGGCGTCGAGCTCGCCGAAGGCCTCGACCGGAACCTCGCGGTGAGTCCCTGTGTAGAATGTATGCGGTTTTTTGAGTTCTTTCGTATGAAATGCCTCAACCCTCGACTTCTTGTCCCCAGGAGGTGCGGAGGTGTTCCTACTCCAAGTCGTACTTCCTCCATGAAATGCACACCAGCCAGGAGGAAGTGCTTTGCCAACTCAAAGCCGGCTGCTCTGCGCAGGGCAGGGTGGCCGAGATCGAGGAGGAACTGAAGCGGACTAGGGAGGAGGCCGCCAAAGCCAAAGAGGAGGCTGCCCGGGCGAAGGAAGACTCCGAGGCCGCTCGAGGGGAAGCCACCCACCTCAAGGAGGAGCTCAAGCGTGCCAGGGAGGAGGCTGATACGGCCAAGGCTGAAGCGAAGAAGGCCAGGGGCGAGAGCATCCGAGCCCAAGAGCGCGTCGAGCTACTCGTGGGGGAGGCTCAAAGCTTTGTGGAGCGCATCTGCTCGCTCGAGGCCAATTTTGCTGAAGTCTCCGCGGCGCGCAACGCCCTCTCCGCCTTGGTCTAGGACGAGAAGAACCGAGCCGCGAGCCTGGAAACCCAGCTCGGGGCGATGAAGGCTACCCTCAAAGAGAAGGAGCAGGCCATCATCCTGGCTGGTGGCGCCCTCGAGACCCTCCGCTGCGAGAAGACGGAGGTAACCCGGGCCTTCAAGGAGGCCCAGCCAGAGCGGGACGAGGCTCGGGGGGAGCGCGATGCCGTGCTGGGGGATCGCAACGCCCTCAAGACTCGCTGTGCTGGTGAGTTCCTTAAAAGGCTTTTGATCTTTTTTTTCCGTATGGTTTGTCTAATTCTTGCTCTGTGTTTCAGGCCTCGAGTCTGAGCTGCTCGCTACCCAGACCGCCACCAAGGCACTGCAGGAGAGCCTCGCGGTGGAGGGGGCGCTTCTCAGCCGACTCTGGGTTGCCCTCGATGGGCTCTGTGCCTCCTGGGAGGTCGGGCCCGTCGAGGGTACTGAAGAAGACATCCTGGGTGCCGCGCTCGTCGACCGGATCTACTACCTCGATGCCACCCTTCGTGATCGCGTGCGGGAGGCGCTTCACACCGGCGTGAAGCAGGCACTAGCAGTGGTCTCCTTCGGCTTTGTCTTCGACATGAACGTGGTCGCCTAAGGCTTCGTTCCTGATATCTCGAAGACCGACGCCGAGAATGAGGAGCGATGCCGAGGGCTCATTAATGATGCCGAGAGGCCGGGGGGAGCGCTGGCGAAGTTATTCGAGGACAAGGTCCTCCCCTCTATGGATGAAGGGTACAGCGTCGAGGAGGGCGGCGACGGAGCGGGCCTATAGGGCAAGGCTGGGCGAAGTTGCCCGTGCAATAAGTTAGTTTTTTGTAACTTGTATTCAACGTGGCTTCGAAAGCCTTTTTGAACATAAATGCATCTATCGTAATGCAATTTATTGTTTGAGCCTTCTCTGCTTTCTTTCACCTAGACTTTGCTTTTTTGACTAAGTTTTCGACGTATGCTCATATCCTTCGAGGGGGGAGCGAGTGGAGGTACCGTAGCACGGAGGCGTAGGAGAGCTCCCAGCTCGACAGCCCTCGACCCTCTAGGGAGTTCGAGGTGTTTTCTACTTAATCGCGAAACGTATCGAGGCGTGAGAAAGAAGAGGCGCTCGAGTTCTGATCGCCTGACTTTTGCTTTCCGACTAAGTGTTCGACGCAAGCTCGTATCCCTCGAGGGGGAGCGAGTGGAGGTACCGTAGCCCGGAGGCGTAGGAGAGCTCCGGCTCGACAGCCCTCGACCCCTAGGGAGTTCGAGGCGTTTTCAACTTAGTTGCGAAGCGAAAGGGAGGCGCACGAAAAAAAGTCGTTCGTATTTTTAGGAACTTAGGGGGTTCCCCCCGTTAGCCCCCGAGGGAGGCTCGACTCTGGCGAGACAGGGTCGAGGCTACCTCTTGCATGTACAATAACAAGTTTGAACTTATAATCGAAAGTACTCCTTATATTTGTCATGCGAAAATGTACAAAATATACGAGAATGTACGAAGGCATCGGTGCCCTAAGGGTAGAAACGACGTAGCTGCTTGATGTTCCATGCATTGGTGAGGATTTCGCCTTTGTCGTTAGAGAGCTTGTACGTCCCGGGCTTTAGCACCTCAGCTACGGCGTATGGGCCTTCCCATGGTGGGGTCAGCTTATGACGTCCTTTGTTGCTCTGTCATTGACGTAGGACGAGGTCTCCAACTTGGAAGCCCTCGGGCGCACGTGCTTGTCATGGTAGCGTCGAAGTTTTTGCTGATATCTCACGGAGTGAATTAGCGCCATGTCTCGAGCTTCCTCGAGCTGGTCGACGGTGTTTGCGAGGGCTTCTTCATTGCTTTGCTCATTGTACGCCTTTAGTCGAGGGGAACCATACTCGAGGTCAATGGGGAGGACGGCCTCGGACCCATAGACCAAGAAGAATGGGGTGAAGCCCGTGGTTCGACTAGGTGTTGTCCTTAAGCTCCATAGGACTGAAGGCAGCTCCGCGGCCCATTTTTTCCATGCTTGTTGAGGCAGTTGAGGATCCTTGGCTTGAGGCCCTGCAAAATCATGCCGTTGGTGCGCTTGACCTGGCCGTTAGTTCAAGGATGTGCAACCGCAGACCAATTCACACGGATGTGATGGCAATCATAGAAATCCAAGAACTTCTTGCCGGTGAACTGTGTGCCGTTGTCAGTGATGATGACGTTCGGGACCCCGAAGCGATGGATGATATCGGTGAAGAACTCGATCGCCCGTTCGGAGCGGATGTTGCCGATAGGCCAGGCCTCGATCCATTTGGTAAACTTGTCGATGGCAACGAGCAGGTGCGTGTACCCTTTGGTCATCCTCTTGAGAGGCCCCACAAGATCGAGCCCCCAGACCGCGAACGGCCAGGTGATGGGGATCATTTGTAGGGCGTGAGCTGGGAGATGCATCTGCTTGGCGTAGAATTGACACCCTTTGCACGAGCGGACAATGCTCGTGGTGTCGGAGACGGCGGTCGGCCAGTAGAAACCCTGTCGGAAGGCATTGCCTACGAGGGTCCTTGGTGCTGCGTGATGGCCGCAAGCCCCCGAGTGTATGTCCTCGAGGAGCCTCCTGCCTTCCTCGATGGTAATGCAGCGCTGAAGAACGCCTGAGGGGCTTCGCCTGTAGAGTTCCTTGTCGTCACCATAGATGACATAGGACTTGGCCCGTCACGCGATCCGGCGAGCCTTGGTGCGGTCCTCCGGAAGCTCTCCCCTAATGAGGCAGTCGAGTAAAGGGGCTCGCCAATCCGGTGGCAGGCTCGACGAGGGAGGAGTCCCCTGGATCTCCATAACCTGGGCCCCGGTCGAGGGGGCCCCGATCGAGGTCGTGGGGTGGAGCTTCGAGGGTGTAGTGCAAGCCCCCGAGCCCAAATCGATGGAGGGCTTGAAGAGGTCCCTCGAGAATACGTCCGGAGGGACTGTACCTCGAGTCGATGCAATTTTTGCAAGCTCATCCGCGGCTTCGTTGTATCGTCGAGCAACATGAATAAGCTCGAGGCCGTGGAACTTGTCTTCCAACTTGCGCACTAATTGCAGTAGGCTTCCATCTTGGCGTTGTGGCAGCTCGAGGCCTTCATCACTTGGTCGACAATCAGTTGCGAGTCGCCTCAAACGTCAAGGCATCGGACCCCGAGTTCAAGGGCGATTCGTAATCCGGTGACAAGTGCTTCGTACTCTGCGACGTTATTAGAAGCGGCAAAGTGGATGCGAATGATGTAGCGCATGTGGACTCCGAGGGGTGAGATAAAGAGCAAGCCCGCGCCTGCTCCTGTCTTCATGAGCGACCCGTCGAAGTACATTGTCCACAGCTCGGCTTGGATCTAAACAGGCGGCAACTGAGTGTCGGTCCACTCGGCGATGAAATCCGCCAGCACTTGAGACTTGATGGCCTTTCGCGGTGCGTAGATGATGGTCTTGCCTATGAGCTCGACCGACCACTTAGCGATCCTTCCAGTGGCCTCCCGGTTATGAATGATCGCCCCCAAGGGGAACGAAGATACCACAGTAACCGAGTGGCTGAGGAAGTAGTGCTAGAGCTTGCGACGCGTAAGGACGATGGCGTAGAGCAGCTTCTGCACCTGCGGGTAGTGGATTTTTGTTTCCGAAAGCACTTCGCTGACGAAGTAAACCGGCCGCTGGACGGGCAAAGTGCGCCCTTCCTCTTGCTTTTCAACCACTATGGCCGTGCTGACCACCTGAGTGGTTGCGGCGACATAGAGGAGGAGGGGCTCGGGCGGTTCAGTCGACGTCGCTGGTCAAGGAGGGACGAGAATCAGGGTGGATGTCAGCTTGGCTTTGAGTTCATCGAGGGCCTCCTCGGCCTCCGCGGTCCATGTGAATCGCTCTGATTTTTTCAAGAGGTGGTACAGAGGCATGGCCTTCTCCCCTAAACGTGAGATGAAACGGCTAAGGGCCGCGAGGCAGCCCATGACCTTCTGCATGCCCTTGAGATCCTAAATCGGCCCCATTCGCATGATGGCCACCACCTTCTCGGGGTTGGCCTCGATCTCGCGCTGGGAGACGATGTATCCAAGGAGCATGCCCCGAGGCACTCCGAATACACATTTCTCGGGGTTGAGTTTTATGTTTTTGGCTCGAAGGCACCCGAACGCGACTTCGAGGTCATGGATGAGGTTGTCCGCTCTTCTGGACTTGACCACGATGTCATCGACGTAGGCCTCGACCGTGTCGCCTATGTGTTCACCGAAGACGTGGAGCATGCACCGCTGATATGTTGCCCCGGCGTTTCGAAGGCCGAAGGGCATGGTGACGTAGCAGTACATGCCAAAAGGTGTGATGAAGGAAGTCGCGAGCTGGTCAAACTCTTTCATCTTGATTTGGTGGTAGCCGGAATAAGCATCGAGGAACGAGAGGGTTTCACATCCCGCGGTAGAGTCGACAATTTGATCAATGCGTGGTAAAGGAAACGGAACTTTGGGACATGCTTTGTTTAAACTAGTATAGTCAATACACATCCGCATTTTTCCATTCTTTTTCTTAACTAACACAGGATTAGCTAACCATTCGGGGTGATGGACCTCCTTGATGAATCCAGCCGCCAAAAGCTTGTGTACCTCCTCGCCGATGATCCTGCGCTTCTCCTCGTCGAAGCGACGCAGGCGTTGTTTCACCGGTCTAGACTCGGCCCGGATTTCCAAGGCGTGCTCGGCGACTTCCCTCAGTATGCCCGGCATATCCGAAGGACTCCACGCAAACATATCGGCGTTCGCGCGGAGAAAGTCGACGAGCACGGCTTCCTATTTTCCCTCGAGGTCGGCGCTGATCGTTAGCACCTTCTCGCCGGGGCAGCTCGGGTCGAGGGGGACTTTCTTGGTGTTTTGTGCTGGCTCAAAGTTGCCGGCGTGTCGCTTAGGATCTGGCACCTCGTCGGCGAGGTGTTCGAGGGTCGCGGCTATCATGGCATTTTGCTCGACGGCCTCTCCATACTCGATGCATTCAACATCATAGTCATAAGCGTGCTCGTAGGAGGAGGCGACGGTGATGACGCCCTTGGGTCCTGGCATCTTGAGCTTGAGGTAGGTGTAGTTCGGTATCGCCATGAACTGCGCGTAGCCCGGTCGGCCGATGATAGCGTGATACGTTCCGTGAAACCTGACCACCTCAAAGGTGAGGGTCTCTTTCTTGAAGTTGGCAGGGGTGCCAAAGCAGATAGGAAGGTCGATACGGCCGACGGGGAGGGCCTTCTTCCCTGGCACGACACCATGGAACCCCCCGGCGCTGGGTCGGAGTTGGCACCTCTTGACTCCTAGGAGGTTGAGGGTCTCGAGGTAGATGATGTTCAGGCTACTGCCGCCGTCCATGAGGACCTTCGAGAGGCGGGTGTTTATGATGATCGGGTCAACGACGAGCGGATAGGCCCCGGGGTTGGGGACTCAAACCGGATGGTCATCGCGGTCGAACATGATGGGCGCGTCAGACCAGTCGAGGTAGTGAGGTGTTGCGACACGAACGGAGAAGACTTCTCGATGCTCCCGCTTATGCTGTCGAGGCGTGAGCTGGGTCGAGGGGCCCCCGTAGATCATGTAGCAGTCATAGACTTGGGGAATTTCCCGTCTTCCCCGTTGTCTCCCTCACCGCCGCCTTGGTCTTTCTTGTTGTCACCTTTCTTCACGCCCACTTGCTCGAAGTGCTTTTGAAGCATGCGGCAGTCCTTAAGCTTGTGCCTCGCCCCGTCCTTGTGATAAGGGCAGGGCTCCTCTAGCATTTTGTCAAAGATGGCACCCTCGGGGGGACCTCAAGGTCTTTTGCGTTCGGTTGCTGCGATGAGATCATCTTCTGCAGCCTCACGCTTGCCTTGCTGATGTTTCTTCTTCTTGTTGTTTCTCTTCGGCCCTTTGCTCGAGCCTCCAGCGTCGTCAGCTGCCGGCGCCTTTCCCTTGTCCTTCTCGTCGCTGAAGAAGGCGCCGACCGCCTCTTCGCCGACCGCGTAGTTGGCGACCACATCCATCATCTCATCGACGGTGTCGGGGCGGTTACGCCCCAACTCGCGAACTAGGTCCTTGCAGGTTGTACCCACAATGAATGCTAGAATGATGTCGAGATCGGGGATGTGGGGTAGTTCGGTGCGGAGCTTGGAGAATCATCGAGCGAAGTCGCGGAGAGACTCCCCTGGTTTCTGCTTGCAGTTGCGCAGTTCCTAGGAGTTCCCGGGATGCACGTAGGTACCTTTGAAGTTCCCCTCGAAGATCCGGACAAGGTCGATCCAGCCACGAATCTGGTCAGGGGGAAGCTCCTCGAGTCACCTACGCGCGGTGTCGGATAGGAACAGGGGAAGGTGATGTATGATGGCGTGATCGTCACGCGCCCCACCCGCCTGACAAGCCAGCCGAAAGTCAGCTAGCCAGAGCTCGGGATTGGTTTCGCCGTTGTATTTGACGATGCTCGTGGGGGGTCGAAACTTGTCGGGTAGCTGGGCGCAGCGGATCGCCCTGCTGAAGACTCGGGGACCCGATGGCTCCAGGGCCCGTCGGTCTTCATCGCTGTCGTAACGTCCTCCACGATGGGCACTGTACCCTCGATCCTCGGCATCCCCGTGCTTGTGTCTGCGGTTCTCGACAATGTCGAGGCGCGCGTCGCGGGGAGCGTGGTCGTCGTTAATACATTCTAGGGCTGGCTTCTTCTTCTGTCGGGGGGCCGCCCCCTGATCAACCGAGCTCTCCCTTTCAGGCCGGGAGGGCTCGACCTGAGGTTCGGAGGCTGCCCCTCGACGCCTCGAGGCTGAGCTCTCAGCTTGCTAAACAGTAGCTACTTGGAGGAGGTCCTCGACCTCGCGTTGTATCCGCTGAGCTTGCGGGTTGGATGGCGCAGGCATATTACGTAGGAGCATAGCCACCGCGATAATGTTCTGGCTTGCTCGGGGATAACGGTTTGCGGGTTGCTTGGGTCCCCCTACCTCGTTGATCTGCCGGTTGACCTCTCGGGCCCTGGCTCAGGCTCTACCGCCGGGCGGTCGCCGCTCTTGCTCGAGGGTTAGCTTGAGCAGGCGCAATCGTTCCTGCTCATCGGCGAGCTTCGCCTGCAACTCCCTAATTTGTGCCAGCTGTGCATCCTGCTCGACAGGACGGGGGCATGTCTCTCAGGGTGCATCTGGTTGTTGGTCCTCTGCTCTGGGGGGAGCGCCCCCTGCCGCAGCGATAGCTGCCACGGCCGCTGGATCGACGGTTTCCTGATCGGAGTCGACATCACCATCGATGTGGAGGCACTCGCGGGTAGGATCGCAATGATCAGAGTCAGAGTCGGGGTTGCCACAGCAGAAGAAGGGGAATTGCCCCCGCGCCTCCTCCTGCAGCTGCCGTCGGAGTGTGCCGACAGTGTACCTCTGGGGGCCGGGCGCTCTTTCGAAGGCCAAGCCCTCAGAGGCCGGTGTGACAGTCTCCACGTCCGTCATTGCACGGAGAAGGGTGCCTGGGCGGCCCTCCAACGTGCTCATGTTGGAGTGGGTCGCTGTAGAGATCGTCGTCGTGGGATTGTTGAAGTCGAACGAAGGCCGCCGACGACGCTCGTAAAGCTCACGCGGGAGCGGGCTCGATCGAGCGGGGACTTGGTCGCGCTTCCTCGATGAGCGTACTGCCAAGGTGGAGTCCTGCCGGTTTGCCCTCTACCTCTGAACTCGGGTCGGACAACCCCTCAACAAGAGGTTCCTCATCTCCGATCAGGGGCGAGGAGAAAGCGACGGGAACCATCCTCGACCCAGGTTGATGGCGATGATGGTGTCGACCGTGCCTCCTTCTGGATGTGGAAGCTTGGTGGTGAGACTGGCGAGCGGCCCCCCATGAGCGTGGGGGCGTACCGCGACCTCCGTTCGGGTCACTGATCGAGAGAAGGGTCATGTCATAGCCCTGGCCGAGGGACATGAACTCCAGGCTCCCAAACCAGATCACCGTAGCACGCGGAAGTGGTGAAACAAAGTCGCCCATCTGGAAAAATGGCGGAAAATCGTTAGTGACACGCGGTCCTCTACCTGGCGCGCCAACTGTCGGTGTTCTGACCCTCGAGGGGTTAACACCAACGAGTAATATTTGTAATTGCGTGCTCCCTTAATCCGGTGGGTGATGCAAGAAGGACACAGCGATTTATCCTGGTTCGGGCAAAGAAGGCCCTACGTCCAGCGGGGGGAGGATAGTTTGTGTTATCTTGCACCGAAGTGCTAGTACAGGGGAAAATACAAGCAGGTGTGAGGAGCGTGAGGTGGGGCTTGGGCGTTCGAACGCCTAGCTCTCGACCTTGTGCTGGCTCACGGTATCGTTCTGTGGTCTAAAGCCTTAGCGTTTCTATGCTCTAGATCCTCTTGTTTCAGTCCCGTTTTTCTTTCTAACACCCTGGCGTCTCCTTTTATAGATGAAGGAGGGGCACAGGGGTACATGTATTTTGAGTTCGCATGACGTTGAGGCCGATCATGTCGATGCCGCTGTAGTGATGTACGTCGGTATGGGAGGTCTTGCTGCCGTCGCATCGGGAGTTGTTGAGTCCCGCTCGAGGGTTCGTTTGTTGACGTCGAGGGGCGGCAGTCGAGGTGGTCGAGTTGAAGGGGTCGAGCCTCACCGGATAAGGCCGAATCCCGGGAAATGCGGGAAACGTACTGACTCATACGTCTCGAGGGGGTGTTGGACATGGCACAATGCTCGGCATGGTGCAACAGCGAAGTACGATCCGCAGGATTCCGGGGTATGGGCGCTAAAAGCTAGATTTGACCGCCACACCTGCTACTGTTACCGTAACTGTGGCCATACGGTTAGGTGGAGGTAGGTAGATCGTATTGAATGCGCCCGAATCCGTACGGGAGAGTCGGTAAGCCGAGGGGTGCACCGTTCTCGAGGACCGCCCATTCGCCCGAACGAAGTTCCATCCTCGAGGGTAGGCTCATTCGGCGGGTGAAGTTCTGTCCTTGAGGGGTCGCCCGAATTATACCCTCGAGTGTACAGTCCCTGTCCGTTTGGTAGCCCCTCGAGCAGGCTTTGGCTTTGGGCCGTCGTTGTCCGTTTGTGGGTTAGTCCGATATGTCTTAGCCCGCGGGCTTTCGTACGTTTAGCGCGGGAGGTCACTGGAGGGTTCGTGTTGCTGATTTTACGGGGTTTAGTTCGGTAAACCTAGGGTTTGGGGTACCCATTTCCTGGGTAACGACAGTAGCCCCCGAGCCCCTGCTCGAGTGATGACACTCGGGTAGGGGGTCAGGAATTTGGAAACGGGACGTGATTCGGATTTTTTTGTGGGGGGCGCGCGAGCGACCCCCGCGGGGGTAGCCCCCAAGGCCTCGTAGGAGTCGAAAGACTCCTGTGAGGGCTTTATTTGTTTTTGGTTGAAGGGTGCTTGTCCAGTCGGGTACAGGCCTGAACTAGAGTCACAGCGCTTTACCGAGGGGAGCCCCCGGGGGATTTTCGACCCTCTTTCGTCGAGGGGTGTCGGGCACAGTCGAGCACCCGAGCCTCGTGCGGCTGGGGTGTTGCTGGCCTCGGCATTCATCTCACGAGTCCTTTCGATCGGACGTGAGGCGAGAAGCGTCGGACTACCCTCGATAGGGCGAGCCGCGAAGTTCTCAGTGAGCTGGTAACGGGAAAATCCAAGCGAGAGCCCGTTCCTCATTCGATAGAGGTCGGCAGGAGGCCCGGAGGCGGTCTCATTAAAGCAAAACGCAATGGGCCTACGGATACCGATTCCATTCGATAGGTCTCGGCGGCTCGATGCCTCCCTTCGGGGGGATTCCATAAAGTCTGTAGCGTTTTGCCTTGGATGCGTCTAAAGGGGTCTCGAGAGTTCGTTCTCGAGCAAGGCCTCGTGTCGGCTCCCCTTGGTCACCCCTGACTCGGGTGCTTGAGGGCGACTGTCGAACCCTGATCGTGGGGCCAGCCGTCGCTCCCTCGAGGCTTAGGGTTCGTGTTGCTGATTTTGCGGGGTTTAGTTTGGTAAACCTGGGGTTTGGGGTACCCATTTCCTGGGTAACGACAGCAAGATACTTTTCTTCAGACCGAGGATCAGCGCTCAATTTCTAGCTAGCTAGGTTCCTGAACACTTCTGCTAGAGCTAGTAAGCTAGCCATGGCTTCCGCTGCATCATCTCTCATCGCCAGGGCGGCGCTCGTGATGATGGCGTTCAGCATGCTCCAGGCCAGCAGCACGTGCCACGCTGCGCGGCATCTCGCCGACACGACGGCCGCTGCCCCGGCCGCCGCTCCTGCCGCTGTCGTCCCGGCCATTCCTGCGGTGCCGAAGCCGCCGGTCGTGCCGACGGTGCCCGCGGCCACCCTTCCGCCGATGCCCACCGTGCCGACGGTGCCTACTGTGGGCGCCGTGCCCCCGATCCCCGCGTTGCCCAAGGTCCCTGCGGTGCCTGCGGTAGGCGCCGTGCCACCGATCCCCGCGGTGCCTGTAGTGGGCGCCGTGCCACCGATCCCGGCGCTGCCCAAGATCCCACCGGAGAAGCATCGTCAAACCGGCCGGTATCCAACTCTCTTAAACAAAATCTGTATGGCTCGGAAGGAGACCGGTCACCAAAAGCTCATCGATGATGACCAATTTGCTCAAGCCTTGGCGTATATAAATCGACATCCATTGCGCATGTCTTTGCATCACCTTGTAAACAAACAGAGTTCCAATAGCTAGTTTAGAAATTGGCTTCTGATAGCTAGTAGCCATGGCTTCCGCTGCCTCGTCCCCCTTCTTTGCCACGGCGCTCGTGATGATGGTGCTCATCATGATCGGGGTAAGCACCAAGTGCCACGTCGCGCGGCATCTCGCCGACACGACGACGGCCGCCCCGGCCGCTGCTCCTGCCGCCGCCGTCCCCGGCATCCCTGCGGTGCCGATGCCGCCGGTCGTGCCCGTAGCCACCCTTCCACCGATGCCCACCGTGCCGACGGTGCCTACGGTGGGCGCCGTGCCACCTATCCCCGCGGTTGCCGTGCCCGCGGTGGCCACAGTGCCTAACACCGCCGCGCTGCCCCCTATCGCTATGCCGGCCGTACCCGCCGTGCCAAAGGTAACGCTGCCGCCAATCCCCGCCGCCGTCGTCCCTAAGGACGGCGCCTTGCCGCCGATGCCCTCCATCCCGGCGGGCGTGCCCATGCCGTTCGTGGCACCGGCTCCTTCGGCATAATTAGTGCTTGTGTCATGCATTGTGGGGACGTCTAGAGTTCTGTATTTAATTTCATTCGCCGAACTGTCCATCTGAGTACACGAGTTCGATCAGTCGCGAAGAATGCATGGTATGTGTTCGTTGGGCATGCATGACGAGATTTACATTTACTTGGAGTATTTGTTTTCTTGGTATGTGTTCGTTGGGCATGCATGTTTATGTACGTATGTAAATTATGTATATGATTTTAAATACTTCTGTATGTCGTGTTAAGTTTTTTGTTGGTTCATTTTGTTATTTCTTTTCTTCTGATTGGTAGTCACTGATTATATATGTGTATACGTATGTACAGTATAACAGAGTGCTTGGTTGCGCGCCCCGAGTGTTCCGTACCATGTACACAGTATGTGAATTTATTGTTAGTACTTTGTTAATTGCAGAATGGCAGTATCTGCAGTTGCACTTTTATGAACATAACTTTACCACGACACAGTACCTTGTTAGTGCTTGGCCCATTTTATATTCATCAAATCAAATGATTTTGAAGCCCACAGGTATGATAAAGGTACAAAGGTAGTATACTCCTTCCATCCCAATTTAAATGCACCTTTAGATTGTAGGAAAAATGATGTAATTAGGAGATTGCAATTTTACCCCTAAAAGGTGGCCACAATTTCAACGGCACGTCTATAGAAAAAAAAAAAACGCAATCGTGGACAGAATGGATGTGTGGTAGAGAGGATGCTTCAGATCCATTGTGTCCTTTCATTTCGGGACATTTTTTTAACTGCAAATGTGCAGATATTATGGGGTGGAGGGAGCAATTCCATATGCTAAATTGATTGAAGGTTGACTCAATTTCAATAGATAGCAATAATGTCCACTGGAATCAAATCAATCCCCACGTATTGGGATGAAATGGAGTGTAACTTTGAACTAAATTTCACCTCAATATCCCCTTTAACATTTGTGGTTCATGTGAATCTTCTAACATTCAAACAAAGCCTTAGACGGGCTATATCACGTACCTTGGCCTTTCCCGCAAGCTAAGACAACTCTTTTAACACCACCTTTCCTACATTACTACTACCTCAAGCCATTAAGGTTTTTGGGAGCATTTACATCCTCTCGTGTGAGCTATACACCTTTTAAGATTCTGTTTTCTCCATTGCTACTCCTTCGGGTGATTTGGTTTTTGAGGAGTATCTATGTTAATGTGATTGCTCCGTTCCGTTTTTAGATAGAGAGCACGTGCTTAAGCTTAAGCCTGTTCCATATTTAAACAGAGGTTGGGAGGTATTGGCACGAATTTAAGCTTAAGCCGACGGAAAAGACAACAATCAACTATATATTTCAACACCCACTTTCATGTGGAGGCTCCCTTGAGATGTGGACAAAAGTGAGTAATAACTATTTTTTTGTATAGTTACACTAGCTAGCTACGATCCATGCTCGAAACCTCTGGCTCTAAGATCATACTAAGTTGCATGTACCGATCATTACGTTCTAAGATATTAAATTATCTTTCAGTGAAAAACAAAAAAACTAGATGCATGACCGTCTGTGATTACATGGATGCCACGTGTGTTTATGTTTGCATCCTGGAGCCTTTGTGCAATTTCTTTTGCAATGGATTGTGAATTGAATTAAACCACAAGCTCTTACCTTCACTAGTCTCACTTGCATTGCATATTGTTGACTAGTATGTTGTACCTAATGCTACAAAACAAATCTGCTGATGTCATCATCATAGTTGAGAAACCAACCAGATGTGCCGATGTGGCACAGCTTCAGTGTCCTGCATGCAAGAAGCTGAGCTACCGGAGAAGCATCATCAAACCGGCCGGTATCCAACTCTCTTAAACAAAATCTGTATGGCTCGGAAGGAGACCGATCACCAAAAGCTCATCGATGATGACCAATTTGCTCAAGCCGTGGCGTATATAAATCGACATCGATTGCGCATGTCTTTGCGTCACCTTGTAAACAAACAGAGTTCCAATAGCTAGTTTAGAAATTGGCTTCTGATAGCTAGTAGCCATGGCTTCCGCTGCCTCGTCCCCCTTCTTCGCCACGGCGCTCGTGATGATGGCGCTCATCATGATCGGGGTAAGCACCACGTGCCACGCCGCGCGGCATCTCGCCGACACGACGACGGCCGCCCCGGCCGCTGCTCCTGCCGCCGCCGTCCCCGGCATCCCTGCGGTGCCGATGCCGCCGGTCGTGCCCGTAGCCACCCTTCCACCGATGCCCACCGTGCCGACGGTGCCTAAGGTGGGCGCCGTGCCACCTATCCCCGCGGTCGCCGTGCCCGCGGTGGCCACAGTGCCTAACACCGCCGCGCTGCCCCCTATCGCTATGCCGGCCGTACCCGCCGTGCCAAAGGTGACGCTGCCGCCGATCCCCGCCGCCGTCGTCCCTAACGTTGGCGGCGCGTTGCCGCCGATCCCCGCTGTGCCTAAGCTGACACTGCCGCCGATGCCATCCATCCCAGCGGGCGTGCCCATGCCGTTCGTGGCCTCGCCTCCTTCGGCATAACTCAATTCACCAATGTCAGATACATCATACAATGCTCATCGAGTATTGGATACAGTTGGTCATTCGCGATAAATGCATCGTGCGTGTTCGCTGGGCATGCTTGCTGAACTGCCTTTGATGAGCAGATTTACTTGCTTGGAGTATTTGTTCCCTTTTTATGTATGTATCAATGTATGCGATTCTATCTGTCCTTTTCTAAAAAAAATGTGATTCTATCTGTGTATACTCTACATATTGTATTGAGTCTTCTTCTCAAACTTATATATATTGTGTCAACTTTTGCCGGATCATTTTTTTTTTTGGGTTGATGGTCATTGATTGAAATGACCATGCTGCCCTTAACTAGACTGACAAGTGGCATCCACTGAACCTTATCCTTTCACCACGACACCAAAAGAGCAGTATGGTCACCATCCAACATTCGTTTTCACGGTCCGTTCTTCTCCAAAACCATCAAGACTTCCACCTCCTCTTCCTTCTAGCATAGAACAAGTGTCACGCGCAATAAGATCATTTCAATTCAAGTAGTTCCAATGCTCATTCAGTGCCTCTCTATCAAAAAAACTAATAGAACATGTCAAGTGGCACAAAGAGGATTTTTTTTGGCAATATATAACAAGAAAATTCAACAATTTCAATGGCACAACGAGTAGTCACAAAATTTCCAGTGACAGTGGGAGAATTGGCTCAATAATTGCATACCAATGTCCCCTCCCCCACCCATCCCGATGTTGACCTAAAAAATAATAATTGCATACCAATGGATTTCTCATGTTGTACGTGCAGTCATGAGTTCTACTCCCTCCGTTTCAATTAGAAGGTATTTTGATATTTCTACATACATTATTTTTGCTATGAACCTAGATATAGTATGTGTCTAAATACACAATAAAGTTTATATGCCTAGCAAGCCAATGTGACTTAATTATTGGCCAAATATTTCTAAAACAACGTCCTATATAAATTGACTAGACAAAAAACCTGGTGGACACAGGCATTGTGAAGACGATCACATCTGATATAATATACTAGAACTTTTGTATGATAGAATTCAATCAATTTTTTTAAGAAAGATCTGATTATTCGGCATTATATTAACAAGCGAGCGAGATTTCAACATACAACAAAGCACAAAAGGCGCTATCTCATATGGCATACCGCCGTATGAGATACACAAAGTTCTATGCTAATTACTCATGTTATTTAGAAAAACGCAACCAAACTTCGAAAAAAACGCAGTACTGTGCTTCGCGAAAAAGAAAGAAAAAAAAAATTACTGTTGGCCTCAAGGTGAAATGGCTCCTCCAAAAAAAGCGAAAAAGAATTGAATGCCTGGATCCACCTCTGTCATTTCAAACATATCCAAATCATGCCAACATATATCCAAATATATCCAAATATATCCAAATCCAAGTCATTTCAAACTAGGAGATGAAATGGCTCAAACCACTGGTTACGTAACTGAGATGAAATGATGACTTCTAACGGTAACGTAACTGAGTTTGTTTGTGTAAACAACGAACTGGCCGTAAAGCATTTCCCTCGTTCAACTCTCGTCAAAAGCATAGCGCTGCTGTGGTGTTGGCGCCCGGGTGGTTTGCGAAGTGAGAAGCCTCACATCTTTGCATTGTTGCCTGTTTGTTCTACCTAATGTTTAACAGATCAGAGGAGGGCCCCTAGTATAAAACTCTTGTCCAACCAGCAGCTTCAGCATCCTGCATCATGTTTGAGCTCAAGAGATGCCAGATGTGTGTCAATGTCATCCAATCGATCAGCTGGTGAGCTAACCAGAGAAAAATGTACTATTTGCACCCGGCCGGTGTCAACCTCGACCGCCGCATCCATCCATCTCCCCCTCACCAAATTCTTCAACAACTGTCGTCTTGACACGGCGGCGCGGAAGGTGACCGAAAAAGGGCAAAATCTCACTGCAGACGATCGAGTAGACGAGACCAATTTGCACAAGCTGTACGTACACGTGCGTGGCCTATAAATTGGCATGGATTGCCCATGTCTTGGCATCACAATTCACAAGTAGACAGCTTTTGATTCAGTACGTGTTCAGTCTCTTGCTAGCAGCTACTAGCGCTAGTAAGGGAAGAACATCAAGAACTGAACACCCATGGCGGCGTCTGCATCGGACCTCCTCGCCACGGCGGCGATCGTCGTGGCGCTCATGCTCAGCGGCACGACGACGACGACCCACGCCGCGCGCCATCTCGCCGACACAACCCCAGCGGCCGCGCCAGCCGCCGTCGTCCCTGGCATTCCCGCCGCCGTGCCGAAGCCGCCCGTCGTGCCCACCGTGCCTGCGGTGACCGCCCTGCCACCGATGCCCGCCGTGCCGACGGTGCCTGCTGTGGGCGCCGTCCCACCGGTCCCCGCGGTGCCCAAGATGCCTGCAGTGCCGGCAGTCCCTGCCGCGACGACCTTGCCGCCCATGCCATCGGTGCCGGCAGTCCCCGCGGTGCCTGCGGTGGGCGCCATCCCACCGGTCCCCGCGGTGCCAGCAACGGCTGCAGTGCCGGCAGTCCCTGCCGCGACCACCTTGCGGCCCATGCCATCGGTGCCGGCGGTCCCCGCGGCGACCTTGCCGCCGATGCCCAAGGTGCCCGCCGTGCCTACCGCCGCCGCGTTGCCTCCGATGCCGGCCGTGCCGAAGGTTACCCTGCCACCCATGCCCAAGGTGACGCTGCCGCCGATGCCCTCCATCCCCGGTGTGCCGATGCCGTTCTTGGCGCCAGCTCCTTCAGCGTGAAGCGCTTGTGTGGCATCATCTGCCGATGTCTGAATTGTTGTGATGATTATTTTGGTCATTCGGTTGGTGTTTTTAATTTTCTCTGGACATACTGTTCTTCGCATGAACAGATGTCATTATATATACTTGTTGATGTATTTCCCTTATTAGTTGGAGTGGTGTACGTTGAGCTTTATCATATACGTTTGAGCTTTGCCATATACGATGTGAGGATTGGAATTTAGAACATATGTATGTGCTTTCAGAATGGCATGCACGGTATATACAGGTTTCCGTTTGATTTACGTAATAATATTGACATTTTTTTTTTGAAATTAACATCCCATATATTTGGCAAGACAGAACTGATCGATGGCCGTTATTCTGAAACGAATAATCTTTATAAACGAACTGACGGCTGTCTGGAAAAAAATATCTCAAATTTAAAAGGTTGTGCAGGTCTGCTAGTACTTATGCAACAAAAAGGCAATATCTCAACCCTTAAAGAAGTGTTTTGATTGATTTATTTCTTCCTTTTCTACATGCAGAGAAAGGGGGTATCATTAGTTTTTAAAAGAAAAACAGGTTTACTCCACCACCTTTAACCTTAGCTTTGAGTACAAAATCACTGATGTAAATAGAAACAAAAATGGAATTCCATTTAATTTCATTTTGACCTTGACTCATCCTCAGTGCAGTTTAAACAGATATTGGGGTTCTTTCATATATATATATCAAATAAGAAATACGGTGAAAATCCCACCATATATATGCTAAAAAATTCTCACACACAAATGAGTTCCACAGGAAAATCCCAATAAACAATAAATTGGATTGGATAGCCGCACATTCAAAAAGTGTTTATCTACCTTGACCTTTCTTTTTTTTTTTTGCTTCTTTCTTTATTCCCTGATGTATCTCTTCTATGCTTGCTTGCTCTGTACTTGCTCGAACCCCTTTATTTCTGTAGGGGCTCTTCATGCCCCTCCAGTCTCGTAAAAAAATAAATAAATATATATATATATATATATATATATATAAATTGGTAGGTAGGGGAGAAGACAACTCCCTGCCACCCTGGACTCAGCTCGACCTGAAGAATTACATAAAAGGCTGTTGTTGACTTTGACTGATGTCGTTTCACCTAATGAAATGATACATTACTATAGCGACGGAACTCCCTGCCGTACAGAATTTATATTTTTGTTATCCTCTGGAAGTAGTTCATTTCAGTAACCAACCCGATGTACAATGCAGAAAGGTCAACATCTAACCAAACGCCCGGTCTTTTTATGCTTTCTTTTTTGATAAAGAAAACAAACGTCAGACCATGAGGACCAACTTCTACTCTGACGTGCACATACATGCCTGAGTGAGTCCATGCATCTTTATTGGCTTCTTGGTATGGTTTACTAATCCTCATCAAAAGCAGGGTTGATGACCTTGAGAAACTGCCGAAGATGAATTTGTTGCTGCCATCATAATTAAACTGGAAACTGATAAGTAATAACGGACTGTTTTGGAAGTACCAGTCTAGTTTGGTCATGTCAAATATAGTTAAAGAATGTGAGTGTAAGTTTGTGTGCACTTGGTTGTTTATTCATGACTGCCTATAACCATCCTCCACTTGAAACTTGTATTTCTAGAGGAGGTTGGTTAAGAAAATTGCTATGAGAAAAGGCATTATTTCTTGATGCGGTTGTCTTAAAACGATCATCGATAGAAACATATTTCTAGGTGCATTTATATATAATAAACTAGGAGATTATGCCGCACGTTGCTGCGGAGATTCCAGATAAATTTTAAAAATAAACTATTTATATTTATATTTAAAAATAAAACTATCTTGAATTAATTTTGGAGTGGATTGACATATTGATATGGACAACTAAATACATGTTAGATGAAGAGAGCTATCATAATTATATGTACTAGTTAACTATAATTATAAGTTAGCGGATTGTTGATGTTGATAGCTTGCATGTTGAGAGAAATCTCTAGTGGGGTTTATCTTTATAGGAGATATAGATCAATAAGCTTTTCATACGAAGTTAGATGGTGAATCGTGCGCTAGAGTTCAATGAGATCTGCATCTTTCTACTTGAAGATTCTGTTATCTAAAATTATTTAGGGGCAAAAAAATTTCTTACAATTTTCATATATGTTTTAAAAATATATATTTTTTCAAATGATTTCCATGGGCGGATACTAAAGACATTAGTGACATACATATATTTTTCTAATAAATTTATAAATATAAATATTTTTAGATAGCTTTAATGGTTTAATATTCAAATGTAGCAACCCATATACATTCTTTTATAATAAAGTGTTAAAGAGATAAAAACATTTGCTATTCAAATTGGGGATGTAGCTCAATTTGTAGAGCACTATGAATGCTTTATAGAGGTACGGGGTTCGACTCCTCGCATCTCCAATAGATGTTTTTTAATTCATCATATTTAAATTCACAAATGGCCTTGCCATAGTAGACTTTATTTTGGTCAGAATAAGAAAAGGAATTTCTCCAGGATCACCCGTGTGAGTTAGATTACGGTGGGCTGCAGGATGGCCCATTGGGCCGCTCTCGGATCACCTGCTATATGATTTTGCAGTAGAATCCAATGGACCGCTCCTGGATCACCTGCCGTACGAGTTTGGGGTCTGCTTCTCAAGAGACGGGTTCTTTTTTATTTCCTGGTCGGAGGCAACAGCTTCCTGTTACCCCAATTAGGGTAAACACCAAGTACGAAGTCTAACACAGCCACGTCAGAAAAATGATGGCTAGAAACCATCTTCTACCACGGTACGAAGTCTAAGGCCATAAATATTTCACTATTCTCTCCCTTCCTTATCTCTTTATGTCTTCCCGAGCGAGCGGACGGCTGGCACGGGCAAGCAGGCCGGGCGCGGCAAGCGCGGGCGGTCTCGGCGGCGCGGGCTGTGCGAGCGAGCACGGCCGCGGCAGCCGAGCAGAGCGGGCGCGGTCACGGCAACGCGAGCAGGCCAGGTCGGGCGAGCGCGCTGCGGACGGCGCGCTGCGCACTGGGAGCGCGGTGGGGGCCGGTGAGCGCGCGGCGCGGGCTCGCCCTCGCGGCGGACGGCGAGCTCCCGCAGCGGTCGACGGGCCGAGTAGCTGCAGCGGCCGGCGAGCGCACGCTGTCGCGGCGAGCCACAGCGCCCGGTAGATGGCCCGCTGCAGCACGGCATCTGCACTGGCCCACTGCGGAGGGCGCGGCTTGGGGTCTTGCGGCCGGCTTGGGCGAGCGGCGAGCAGGCATGAGCAGGCGCGGCGGCGCGGCGCGAGCGGGACGGCGCGCAGCAGACGGGAGCTCGCGGCGTGGGCGAGCGCGGCCTGCTTGGCTGGACGGATGGCGGCGCGGCGAGCGCGGCGACGCCAGCCACCTCCCGCGGCGGCTCGGTCGAGCGCGGAGGCTCCAGTGGCGGCGCAGAGCGGGCTCCCTCTGCGGCGGCGCGCGAGCAGGCTCCCGCGGCGGCGCAGGCCAGTGCGGCAGCTCGGGCGAGCGTGGCGGCACCAAGAAACCGATGGTTTCTTCCCAACGGAAAAATCATCGTTTCTCGGAGTCTCGGGGCGAGGGTAGACGTGGTTTCGTGAAGAAGAAACGGTTTATCTCTCCTCCTTAATTACGTCGCCACGTCATTGATTTGCTTACCTGGACGCCTCTTAAATGAGGATGGAAACGATCATTTAAGTCCCCCACTCTGACAGTGTGATCAATGTCGCTGGTTCTCTACATCTACCCATGGAAAGTAGACGTTTCTCAATAACAAACTTTTCACTTGTTTTCTCAGGAAAAAGTAACTCCAAGGCAAGCGATTTTCTAGAAAAAAAAAACCATTGCTAGATAAATGTTCCTGAGGAGAAATTGAAACCTAAACTGTTTTTATTAAGAAAATAAAATACTTGCTAGAATTTGTGAAATTTTCTAAGGCAACGCATCGGATTTTTTTTTTTTAAAAAGAATGAAACCGAATTTGTGATCCTTGCGAGAGTCAGGACAATGCTGCAGCAAGGCGAAGTGGGCCGAGAGAGAGAGGCGGCACTCAGGCCGAACGGCCCACCTTCATTCAAGAAAAAAATAAGGCAGAACGGCCCAACCGACACGTGCGCCTCCAGCGAGTCCACGTTGCGCGCCACCCTCCCCAGGAGCATCTCCTGGTCCTGGCCAAACAAATCTCTCGCGCCTCCCCTCCTCCCGGCCACTCGCCACCGCGCTGCCACCAGCACTCCCCCATCTCCACGGCCCCACGCCAGAAATCCACCAGCTACCCGCCACCATGACCCCAGCGCTGCAGGTCGCCGGCAGCGGCCTGCCTTTCCTGCTCGCGCGGCGGCACCGGGCGCCGTTTAGGCGGCCCCAAGCGGTGGCGTCCGACGCGGCGGCGGACACGGCGAAGGAGGAGGGCGGAAAGGTGACGCTGGGCGGGTCCGGCGTCGCCGTCACCAAGCTCGGCGTCGGGGCCTGGTCCTGGGGCGACACCACCTACTGGAACGAGTTCCAGTGGGACGGTACGTACCTTTGCTCTGCTCCCTCGCCGCCTGCCGTGCGTGCGTGCTTCTTGGTTCAGGATCTCGTAATCCAATTTTTCTCCTGTCTTCGTCAAGTTATACAAATAGCTATAGTAATTAGTACTAGGATACTGGCATACTGCAAGATTACATGCTAGGCGTCAGAACCTCTTTCCAGGAACAAGAACTGTTGCAGTCTGATATTTTCACCAACTTAATTATATAATTATAAATGCCATAAAAAATCAGCATTGATTTAGTATAGCCCATGAGTTCCTGAATCCTCTAACCTTATAGGTGAATACCGAATCCTGCTGGGCAAAACGTTTCTAAACGAGCCAAGGTTGATGCAGCTTTGAAATTTGCTTCAGATTAGTGTGGCATATTGGCATTTCAGAAACAAGTGTAATGGTCTGGGTTGGTAATTGGTACTCTTGTCCTACGATACTGAAGTTTCATTTCGTTCAGTTTTTCTCCACAAAACATTTAGCTAAAACTTCATAAAAAAATTTGAAAATTTGAATCATAAATGTCCCCGATTTTCACGATGTTGGGTCCTACCGGTCCTCTCCAGTATTTATGTCTCAACCAGTAGGTTGAACGCCTGAACCCTGAACAACTGTATTGGTATGGTTAGTACTTAGTACTACTAGTGTATTTCGATACTGAAGGTGAAATCACACTGTGAATGTCTGAAACCCATCCCAGGACCCAGGGCCAGAAAGTGTGGTAAATCATCCTACACTTGTGCTCCTTATTCCTAGCATTTCGTTTCAAGAAAATTTGGTTGGCCTGAAATTCTGGTCATACTTCCCGTGCATATGACACATCTGCTGCTTTGACCAAGATCCAAATCAACCTGAAATAATTATTGAAACTGGCATTTCCGTGTTTCAAATTAGATGCTCTTCAACTGTAACAGCATTTACTAGTTGCCTGCCAATTCAGTTGAATGGTTTCTAGTATTTTTCAATGCAAAACATGGGAATGGTTGCCTTTTGACCAAAGTGAACACTCTGAAAAAATACCAGATAGGAAACTGAAGGCAGCTAAAGGAGCATTTGATGCGAGTATCGACTGTGGAATAACGTTCTTTGATACTGCTGAAGTGTACGGAGCAGGGGTAAGAAACAGAGAAGCTTGATGCCTCACAACCCATTCCCTGTCCGCTTCGTTATAAGGTAAAATCTAACACTACTTTAAAATGTATGGTATTCAGATATCAGGAGCGATTAATTCAGAAAGTTTGCTAGGAAGGTATGTTGTGAAGCTTTCTTCGTGGATCTATTTATACCGTAATTTAAGTCTGTGCAGTATCAGTTCTGAAGTTCTGCCTTTCCATCAGATTTATCAAGGAAAGGCAACAGAAGGAACAGGTTGATGTGGCTATCGCGACAAAGTTTGCTGCTCTTCCATGGAGGTTTGGTCGTGGGAGCGTCATTTGTGCACTGAAGGCCTCGTTGGATCGCCTTGGCGTCTCCTCAGTTGAGCTCTACCAACTTCATTGGTTGGCTCATCAGCCTTTTTTCAACCAACTTTCTTTTACATCTCTCTCCTCTCTATGAACTCTATCGGTTAACTTAACCTTCGCATATCCTTTTCAGGCCAGGGATATGGGGCAACAAAGGTATGACAAAAATAATTAACACATAAGTACTCATGAACCTCTCTTTAGTTTCTAATTAGTACACCCAAATTCACTGATCTTGCATGATTCAGATTACCTGGATGGCCTTGGAGACGCTGTCGAGCAGGGCCTTGTAAAGGCCGTTGGAGTCTCAAACTACAGCGGTTCCTGTCTAACTCCAACACTAATAATATGTGATCTGATTATTATTATGCTAGTTACTTCTTTCAGTGAAACTAATTCATGCCTGTTTTGTTTTCTTCATAACTGGTTACCAGAAAAACGTCTCCGGGATGCCTACGAGCGCCTTAAGAAGAGGGGGATTCCACTCGCTTCAAATCAAGTGAACTACAGCCTGATATACAGGAACCCAGAGGAAAATGGGGTGAAGGCAGCTTGTGATGAGCTTGGCATTACTTTGATTGCGTATTCCCCAATTGCCCAAGGTAGAGCTTGGTTTCTTCTCCACACACTTTTTGTTGTTCTGCGAGTAGGTATATACAAACCATGTACCTATTTCAGTTGGTAAATTAAACTCAACTAAGCTCACGAGCCTTTTGTAGGTAGACAAATAAAACCTACTGTAATTCATAACTTAACCCCAACCCCTAGTTCATTGTGTGGGTGCTAATCTAATGATCAAGTTTCAGCTTTCCTATCTGGTGTGAAATCATGCATGTAATGTTTTGATGTATGAATCAATTTCCTTGGTTCAGGTGCTCTGACAGGAAAATACACTCCGGAGAATCCCCCGAATGGGCCTCGAGGACGGATATACACACCAGAGTTCCTGAAAAAGGTTGCATACATTTCCAAATATTTTATGATTGTTTGTTCATTCCTGGATTACTCTCTACTCACTAAATGTCCCCTGGATCATGCCATGCAGCTCCAACCTCTTATTAACCGGATCAAGGAGATCGGAGAAAGCTACGGGAGGACTTCAACCCAGGTGCTTGCTGAACTATACTACAATGATTTGTCCTTGGCTCCTTGCAAAGTGTCGGCGCTATTGGCAAATAGGACTACTACATTCACATGTGCAGACTCAGACACGTCGTACAAGAAACAAACTTATTAGTGACAGAATAATGACAACAGCTCCTGCAAACAATAGGCCATGAAGCACTAGTAATCAATCCAATTCCAAACAGAACTGACATGCCGGGCCTGGGAACTTTTGGCTCGTTGCCCTTAACTGAACTTTTGGCCCGCTGACAGAGTCGACAAGCAACACAGTAGTATTACTGTGCAGTACTCAGTTGTGTTTCTTCTCTGACATACGTACTACATGGCTGATAAGCGAGTGTACCTTTTTGTCTGTATAACTTGGTCATCAGGTAGTGTTGAACTGGCTCGTGTGCCAGGGCAACGTGGTGCCGATCCCTGGCGCCAAGAACGCCGAGCAGGCGCGGGAGTTCGCCGGCGCGCTGGGGTGGAGCCTGACGGCTGAGGAGGTGGAGGAGCTCCGGTCCATGGCACGCCAGGTCAAGCCCGTCATCGGCTTCCCGGTGGAGAAGCTGTGACGGTCCGCCGGTCTGTTGGTTCGCTGCTGCGTGCAGACATGCAATGCAATGCAGCAGATGGGAGTTTTGATCACCGCCGCTCACCAGAAAAACCCCATGGCACAAAGCATTGACATCAGGCGAGTGTACACGTAGTAGTAAGTGTATAGTAGAACTATAGGTAGATGGCAAAGCATACCATTTCCAATGCAAGACTGCGGACGATGTAAGCTACTCTATGATGGAAATTGAACGACACATAGTACTAGTACTCCCTCCGGAGAGTGTCGCTATTTGCAAAAATACTAGAAATATTTGTAACGCTAAATAATTCTACTATGAAAATATATATGGAGCGATTTATCTAACAATATTAATTATGGATCTTAATTTTTAATTTTCTATTATATATCTATTATATAATTGATTAAAGTTGAATGTTTGAATTCTCGAAAAAGGAAATTGCATTCTTCGTGGAACAAAGAGAGTATAAAACTTTGGGACATTGACCAGATCACAGTTGTGTGTGTCAAGATATGTTTGATAGAGACCTTGTAACGTCCCGCCTTCTCCTCGAGGCCGGGGCCACTTACATCCAGCCGCTTATCTAGGACATAGATTGCCCAGTCCGCTTACATCCAGCCGTTTATCTAGGACATAGATTGTCCACACAGACCAACATTAGTCTACTGCTCTAGACCAAGCACGCTTAACCTCGGAGTTCTTTAGTGATGAGCTTCCGGAAAAGAAGTTACAACTTGTTAGCATGGGTATCCTATTAATCCTATTAAGCCCTAGGTCGGGGTGTTACAGACCCACATTAACGTTTTGGATTTGGTTTCTTTCTAGAAATAAAGCAATTCATAGAAATGTTTCTCCTAGTAAATTAGAATCACTTTCTTTTTGGCTAGTTGACTGGATTTTGATTCCCTAAGTGTGGCGAAACCTATTGTTTTCCATGAAAAAGATTCGTAAAAACATACAAGTTATTTAGATGAATGGTAATTCGTTTATGGGTGGAGAACCAAATGTTAATTGGCTTCATTTAAAGAGGGTGACTTAAAATATTTCTGATTAGATGGGAGGTAAGAAAGCAGAGTCAGAGTAAGGCCTTGTTTAGATTCTCGAATCCGGCGCCGTCTAAGTTACTGTTGAGCATTGTTCGGCACTGTAACATTTTGTTTTTATTTGATAATAATTATCTAAATATTGATTAATTATGTTTAAAATGTTCGTCTCACAAAGTACAACTAAACTGTACAATTAGTTTTTAATTTCCTTTGTATTTAGTACTCTATGCATGTGCCGATATTTTGATGTGATGTGGATCTTCTTTTTGCACAGTGAATTTGGACCAAAATTTGGGAAACTAAACATGAGGCTTGTTTAGTTCACAGAATTGGGCACTAAATTGCACTATGGAAAAAAAGATTTCCTGTCACATTAAAATGACGACATATGCATGGAGTACTAAATATAGATAAAATAAAAAACTAATTGCACAATTTTGTTGTATTTTATGAGACGAACGTTTTAAGCATAATTAGTCAAAATTTAAATAATTTTTACCAAATACAAATAAAATACTACAGTGCGCATTTAATGCACAGTTCCCGAATCGGTGATCTAAACAAGGCCGTGGCCTAAAAGAAAAACACCTTGTTTTATCTAGAATCAATTTGGCAGAGTTGCATGCTTTTCTGTGTACGTATACGTAGGCCTGCTCTCTTGTGCGCCCAGATGTACGTACACTGACGCTGCGTACCAGGGACTCCTACGGTATGGGGTACGCGAAGTTTTGTATACTCCCTCGTGTGATGCGAATTGCGTTGCTGGTCTCTGATCTCCTGCAGAGGCGAGGTGCGTGAAGTCTGTCTGGGCCAGCGTTTTGGATTTCGGTGAGAGAAAATACCGGAGGGGGCAGGTAAGGTCGATAGACCGGTTTTGGCCGGCCTGAAATTTGATAAAAAAACTTCCAAAATTTGCATAAAATTTGATCAAAATTTTAAGCAATTACAAAACCAGTGGAAACCGGTCAATACAGGTAGAACTGGTATTGACCTGTTTTTGCCGGTTTTCGGCCGAAATCCAAAACTCTACTCTAGGCTGGCGCAGTGGTAGCCGAAATCTAAAACTCTACTCTAGGCTGGCGCAGTGGTACGTGGTGGTCTGTGCTTGCTTATCAGATGTCGACGATTGCCTGCCTAGGCTGCCATGACTGATAGATGTGTGGTAGTACACACACATCAGTCAGTGAGCGAGCCACACCGGCGAAAAGATCTCCTGTTGTGTCTGTCTCTGTCTGTCGTCATGCAAGGACCTCGAGGCGGCTGAGCGTCGCGGCCGGCGGTGTGGCTGGACACGGCCGCGGCATCTAGGCGGTGCGGCTTGGTGGCCGGGCGCAGCGGAGGGTGGCCGGGCGACGTGTAGCTAGGCCTTTGGGTCCGTTTGACGCCTAGGGTTTCCTGGGCAGCTCGAGCCTAGGGTTTGGCTGTGTGGCACGCGGGGGCAACGAAGCAGGGCCGCGATGCGGCGGGGGTGCTGCTGCTGGGTCCAGATGATGGTGGGTCCAGAGCCACGGAGTTGATGTCCAGGTATAAATTTTCCTCCTATGTGAATTTGTATTGGCCAATTGTGGGTCGAATTAATCTCGCGGTTTAGGAAATTGCACTAATTTGGTTTCAATTGCTCTGATTTATACGCAAAATCACATGAATTTGAATCTGGTAATTAGGGTTCTAGTTTTGTCATTTTTCAGTTTTCCTGATGGAGGACCAAAAACATGGCGATAGGGTAGAACCTTGCCTACTCAAGTTGTTGACATGCATAGCTCCAACGTTCTGCAACTAGTCAATTATAGCTATGCATTACCAGTGGAAATCAAAATATATATAACTCTGTGGCATCCATTAGATGAGGCCAGCACTAGTAAGAAAAGGAAACCATGTTTTGATTGTGGAGAACTATGCCATATACCCAAGTATTGCCAAGGAGGTCCAACTGCTAATCAAAAGAGGAACCGTGCATCTTCTCAGAACGAGTCATCTTCACAAGCACCAACGTGAGTCATGCTGATTTTTTCCCTTTACTCTAGGTTATTCAGTCAACTTGTTTACTGAACCATTTTTCTCCATTCATGTGAAGTGCAAGTGGAAGAGGAAGGGGAAGGAGAAGGGGAAGGGGAATGGGAAGAGGAAGAGGAAGAGGAAGAGGAAGTGTTGCAAGTGCAAGTGAAGCCTCTGGAACTGAAGGAGTAGAAGGGGTTGGAACACAAGGAAGAGGAAGAGGAAGAGGAAGAGGAAGAGGAGGGAGGTTGGCTGCATTGTTAGGAATTGTGTGATTATGACAATGAACATGTAATATTTCACTATTAGCTACTGCTTTTGTTAGACTTGTATGTTGATGATGGATTGTTGGTTATGTATGTTGGATGATGGATGTTTATGTTGGATAATGATTGCTGCGCTTTTGCTACACAAATTTGTGATGTGATATTATATATATATTGGCCCCCATATATATTTGCCTGTTGTGTTCAATTATATGTAACAAGCTATACAATGATGCTGTCAATTTTTTTAAGAAAACAGGGATAAAATCATAATGAACTAAAAAAGTAAGGGTATTTTTGCAAGGGTAAAGTTGTCCTTGGCAAGCCCATCAAACCCCATTAGCTGTTGTTAAAAAAGTAGGGGTAGAATGAGTGTCTGTATTTACAAAGTGAGGGTAAAAATGCAACAAGACGAAAAACGATGGTAAAATCTCAATTGAGATTCAAAGTAAGGGTAGAAATGCAATAGCCCTAACTTAACCCTACATGTCATGAGTTGTGACTTACCCTTGAATATACCACATCAACCTGTTCATGCCTGATGATAATCATCGATATGTGGAACTAATTAGTTGATTGTTTTATCATGTGTCATGTACATACCATGGCACAATTGCTTTACCTCTTCATACTTGATGATAATCGTAGATCTATGGAACTAATCATTTGGTTGTACCATGTATCATGTACATACCATGACACAATTACTTAGTTGCTTCCTTAACTCGTACAAATTTAACTACCTGGTTCATGTATTGTTTGTGTGGTTCTCCAATTTGAAATACTATAGGAACTTGTTGTAAGAATCTGCTTCGTAAGCTTATGCTATATGTGACTTATGCTCATGCCTGTTGAATTAAATTAGTTGATTATTGAGTCATGTATCAAGTACTTACCATGGCACAATTGCTTAGTCGCTTCCTTAATCTATGCAGATTAAATTGATCCTGGATGTTCTGCTAAATTGTTCTATTCTGATTGTACTGTATTTTGTAATGATTCTATAATGTAAATGTTATAGTTGTGTGCTACTTGTAGTAAGATCTACTTAGTAGTGATCAGTTCTTGTTATAACCCCGTTTAGGATATTGTAGTTCTTGTTACCCTCAAGTTAGGATGCTGAGTAGCTGATGTGATAACTTTGTTTTATATTTCTGTTCTTTACTATTCAACATTTTATCGGTTCTTATTAGATTCACTGTAACTTATGGTCACTTATGCACCTCTTCCTCCTCTCTAAACTTGGCCATTTGGCCCGAGCACAATGGGCCGGCCCAAGTAAGGCACTAGAAAGCATGACCCAGGCATGGCCCGGCCCAGCTCCTATCGTGCCCGTGCTTGGCACGGCACGGCCGTAGTGTCATGCCTGGACCGAGATTTTGGGCCATAGTCTGGCCCAGGCACGGCACGGTTAACAGGTTGGCACGATGTGGCCCGATAATCGCCGATCGTTGGATGACCTATGATGGATGACAACCGTTGGATGCAGTATATAAATAAAATAAAAAATCCTAACCCTGGCTCATGTACCCCTCAATTCTTTCCCTGCCGCCGTCACTTCCAGGATGGAAGATGCCGCTTTGCCGCTTCCTGTCCGGCTGTCCGTTGCCCCTCCCCTTTCTTCTTCCTCTAGCCACTCCACCTCCATTCTCCCTGTCTAGACCTCCCTCCACGGCGCTAGCACGTTGCCGAGCTATCGTGTGGTGATGAGAGCAAGCAGCGCCGCAGTCCCGGTCTCCCGCGCGGTGATGATTGCGTCACGTTCGCGGCATCCTGTGCGACAACGACGGCTGCAGTGGCACGTCCCGGAGCTCCTGCGTGACGACGATCATGGTGGGCGAGCAGCTTCGGCCGCGGGACGACGACGGATGCATTGGCATGTCCCCGAGCTCCTGCGCGACATCGACGACGGCGCGTCGAGCAGCTTCGGCCATGCGATGATGACGACAATGGCGCGGCGCGCAGCTTCAAGCTGGCACGATGGCACGAGGGCTGTCATGCTTATCAGCATGGCACAACATGGTGACCGGTTTTAGGGTCATGCCTGCACTATCAGGCACGGCACGACAGTGCTGCCGTGCCGCATAGTGTCGTGCATGTCCGTGCCGTGCCACACCGTTCTCGTGCCCGTGCCGTGACGTGTGGCCCGGTTGGCCATCTTTACTCCTCTCTTAGCACATAGGGTTGGTATGAAAGTTGTTTCTTTTACAGGATATCCCACCATGGCCGAAGTCAGAATAGTTTTCAGCCTCGATGATGTTGCTGCTTCGCTTCAAGATCTGCAGATCACTACGATGACTCAAGCTGACCTTGTTCAATTTCAATTGGATGAGCAAGCCCCCTTCTAGAAGAAACATAGATCAAGGTGAAGAATAATCCAGGAAAGCATGCATGGATTGATATTGGTTAATACAGAGTTGTTGGACTGCAAATTTCGCGCCAAGATGGCACTAGAGAAATCCTTCAACACCATGCTTGACGCATCCCTGGAGCGGATTGATCAAGAGCTGCAGCGAGTTGAAGCAAACATCGCAGCATTGAGGGTCCTTGTGCTCTACAATGATAATCAGATGGCACATAATGGACCTCCACTTCTGGAAATAAATCAGGGAGTACAACATGCCATCTATCCACACCCTCTTGTACATGTTTTTGTTCTCTTTCTTTTAGGATAAAGATCACTTTAAACCAATTTTGAGTATATCTTATGAAATTCGCTTGCCTCTGGTTGGAAATATTTCTGTTACTATAAGATGTTTAGAAAGAATTTTGCAAGTGCTTGTTTTGTCTCTGGTTTGCTCGTTTCCATGTTATAAGCCATGGTTTTCATGTCACATCGTCTGAATGAGTCTACTGCGTCTGCTAGTACTTGTATTGCGTGTATTTCAGTGAGATAAGAACTTATAACCAGATGTCTGTATTAAGAGTAGCATTTTATTATTTGTCAGCTGTTGTGATATGTTTGCTACTGTGCTATTGTTTGTCTAGAAAACTGTTGTGGTATGTTTACTTAGTATTGCGTTTTTCTCATTTTTAGTTCCCAAAAGATCCTAGTTTTGAGCATGACACACACTACTAGAGAGTCCTGTATGAACCTGCTGATGATTCACAACAAGAGAGAGATGAGGTAGCTGCTTGTGACAGGCGTGCCCAGAGGGCCCTCTGGCCCTCTGGCATGGCAAACTCCGTATTTTGGAGGCGAGACAATCCATCTTGAAGGAGGTGAAGTTTGAGATGATGTCAAAGATGAGGGCAGAGTTCAAGATGATTATGGAGGAACGATTTGACTTAGGGACTGGTTACATGGAGTATGATTTTCCTCCACTGGCATAGGTAAGTCACCTTTGGTAGAAGTTCTATACATGTTTATAGATTACATTCTAGTCTAGATGCTAATTGCTTTTGTTGGAACATAAAAAAAGTTTAGTTTTGTAAGCTAATTGCTTGTGTTTGAACACTCCATCCTAAGTTCCAGGAGTTATTGCTTGTGTTTAGATTTTTAAGCTAATTTGTTGTACAATATACACATCCATGCTGCATACCTTGTACTGATGATATATCTTTTGTAATGTAGTAGACATTTATAATTTTGATCTTAGACAGAACATACAGAGAAGAGAGTGGAATTTTTGTTAAGGAATGAGTGGAGAGTAATTAAGAAAGAGCAAATGATAATGATCTTCTCTATCTCTCCTCTTTTCCTTTTATAGGAATGTTGTGAGGGAAATTTTCAAAATTCCCCTTAATAGGACTTGTATTTTAGAAAATATATTTATATTTTTAAAAATTTATTTAGGAAAATCATTGTCTCACAAGGCTATGTAATTGGGCTATGAAGGCACTAGTATGGTCCCTAATATATAATGCACCTCATAAAGAACTCAAAAGCATCCAAGATACATTGAACTTGATGATTTTCATGTGTGTTTTGTTGCTAGAATTTAAAAGATAATGTTGTCAGGGTACATTGAACTTGGATGTTAGAATTAACTCATGTGTTTCATTGCTAAAGAACTCAAAAGCATCCAAGATAAATGATTTCCCTGTGTGTTTTGATGGTTGTCCAGACCATGCATCCATCCATTTTCTAGATTGACATATGGTGTAGAAAGGGGCTTTTTTTAGTCACAAATCAGGTGCAGTGGATTGATGATCACTCACAAATCTTGACGCCATGGGAGAAAGTTCACAATCTTCGAAGGCGATTTCCATTTGATGCTTGGGGATGAACAACTTTTCAAGGGAGGGGCAACGTTAAGACCACAAATGAAGGGCAAGAAGGATCAAGATTATCGTTAGATGTTTGACAACAGAGCAAATAACGTTGGTCGTTGACAGCTAAGATGTAGTGGTGTGAGTCGGTGGCGAGTTATTAAGCATTATGCTAAGAATCAGGCTGGTATATAGCGTTTGAGGCCATTGTATCTTGTAACGAAGAACTTAAACCCTAAAACCTCAAAGAAAATCTATCTCTATTCTTCATCTCCATTTTTCTTCTCTTCCTAAATCTCCAATTCTCAAGCTATCTTTCCGATTTGTTGTGAAAGAGGCTAAGAAACCCAATGGATATCAGTCTAGGTTCAAAATCAGATGTCTTCTAGTAGAGTAAAAAATTTGATTACAAATACATGGGGTCAATAGAGGATAATAGATATGTTGATTCACAAAATAATATGTAAATATGTTGTTGATATATGGATATAAATTATATTTGTTGATTTGTCAAAAGATGTTACTCCCTCCATTCCAAATTGTAAGTCGCTTTGACATTTTTGGTACATGCATTTTGTTATGTACTGTTTGAATACATAACAAAATGCATGTATCAAAAAAGTCAAAGCAACTTAAAATTTAGAATGGAGGGAGTAGAAAAAATAATGAAAAAGAAAAAATGATTGTATGGGCTTATATTTAGTGGCCCATCTACAAGATCATTTTTTTCGACAACATCTATAAGACCATTAATTCAGCACCAATCCATGCATAACCGCTCGATCTTTTGCTCCCTCCCCCCACTAGCGCTCGGCATGAAGGCGATGGAGGCGGCGCTCAAGCTCAGGCCCTCAGCGACGGAGGGGCAGTTCTAGGCTCAACAGCGGCGTCAGTGGCTCCCCCTCTCGCTTCTCGCCAGTCACCTCGCGCCCTGGCCTCCCTCTCGCCTCTTGCCTCTGCTGTACCGTGGGAGCCCAGCCAGATGCCCAGGGCGGCTGGGCCTTGGCTCCGCTGGTGCCTGCAATGGACACACGGATCAAATCGGATCATGGTGGCACCGCCGGACATCGGCTGCCGTATATATCGTTGTCCAACCATCCATGGTGGTGGCACGTCACTACCGGACTCAACTTTTGCCCAAGGGCCAAAGGCAAAGGGCCAAAGGCAGTCAGATCAGCTGGACCAAAGGCAGTCAGCAAAGACTTTGCCGACTGTCATGTCAGCAGTTGGCAAAGTTTAACGATATCAGTCATCTGACGCCTATTTTGTCAACTGCTGACATGGCAGTCGGCAAAGATTTTTTTATTTTTTTAAATTATTTCCTTTGCCGAGTGCCTTCCACGCCAGCAGTTGGCAAAGTTTTTTCTTTTTTTAATTGAAAAATCTTTGCCGAGTGCTGATCTGGCACTCAGCAAAGAAATTTTATTTTTTTAAAAAAAATTTGCCGAGTGCCAGGTCAGCAGGCACTCGGCAAAGCTAGAGTTTAGGCAAAACTGGCACTCGGCAAAGCTGAGGAAAACTATTTTTTTATTTTTTTGTTTTTTGATACATATGACAGTAAACAAATCCACACATATATATATCACAAATCCACATATATAACACAAATCCACATATATAACACAAATCCATATATATAGTCACAAATCCAAATATATAGTCACAAATCCACGTATATAGTCACAAATCCAATAATAGTCCAATATGTCCAACATCCATAACAAGTTCAACATACATCAATGGTCCATAACAAGTTCAATATGTCTAACATAAAGGCCTCAGTCCATCACTACTCGTGATGCGACCCGCCGACCCTGTGCCCCGCAGAGTGTGAAGAGCCCTCACCTTGCCACCCCTGCGGCATAAAGGAGTACGTTCAGCCCCCGAGCTACTAATGCGGAGAAGCGCCACCTGACCACCCGTGCTGCTGAGGCGGAGGAGCGCCACCTGACCACGGAGACCACCCCTGCTGCGGAGACGGAGGAGGAACGCCACCGGGCCACGTGTGAGGTGGACTCGGGCCAACCGGCCACCCATGGCCTGGAGAAGGGCCATCTCTAGGAGTCGAGTTTGAACCCACCGACTGTGGCTGCACAAAGGAGAAACAATCTCATTAGTACCTGCCAGATGGCCGCACAAGCCAAAGCAATAGACAAACATATATACTCACCGGAGTCCCTATAGGGCTAGGAAGAGGGGTGGAGCGAACAACGAGGCAGGCAATGGAGGCAAGACAACACCAGGGATCCGAATGCTCTAAACGAAGCCGGCAAAGTCATGCATCTGACACTGCGAGTGCAACCGAACAGTCTCTATCTGGCACTCCATCTCCTGCCGATGGGCCTCCTGCGCAGCCCGCAACTCGGCCATCTCGCACTGCAATATTACACCCCCGATGTTTAAACAATGAAAAAGGAAAGGTACATATGTAAAACCAATGAACGACGAATAAAACTACAGTTACCTAAACCGCTGGCAACATCTGCGCGGAGCTCGGCTGCCGAGGTCATATGGGGATGTTGGAGGAGGTCGTGCTGCTCCCCTCTCGAACCTGGCAGAGTGTGGGAACGGTGGTCAGGTCGATTGTGCTGTGGGCAATATAGTACCGGCCGTGATGCTTGGGAGGGGCTGGCTCCCTTGGTGGTGTGCCAGCCCTGGCATTGCCAGACATTCCCCTCGTTTCTTTCTGCACCACTCGTATGCCTCAGGCTTCAGCCACGCGTTCACAATGTCCTCCCAGCTGTCCATATACAACTTGCACCATTCAGGAGGGTGCTACATGATAACGTGCATTTGTCATGTGAGAAGATGTATCAAAATGAATGTTTTCTACTTATTTTTCATGGAACAAATCAAAATTGATGTTTCCTACTTACCTGGAGGTACACCTCCTTGGGGAGGTCGGTCTCAGGGTACAGGATCATATCCCTGGCTGCTGACTTCATCAGCTTTCTAAGAAGCATGTTGGTGTGGTAGGTGATAAGGGCCTGAGGTGTGCCTCATGGTACAAGTCCTTGAGTTAGGCTTTGCAAACCTTGTCCTACACTTGCGCCGCCTTCTCCTCTTGCCCCGGCATGCACGTGAACCACAACTGCATACAGACATCATGTATCATTTCATTATTTCATTACTTCATACCACAACTGCGATGAAGACTCACCCAGAAGTCACTCTTGATCCTGGTCGCAAGAGGGACCCCGTTTTCATCATTCTCGCTCATGAAGTACGACCACTTCTAGGGCGACCCCGTCACCCCCTTGTGGGTGACCCTGCCAGGGTAGTACTTCTTAAGCAAGAGGCTCTGCATGCCATTGATATGGCGTGACCCCCTCCACTCACAAGCGTCCAGTTGCTGCACAAATCATTAAGAAACAACGACATGATGGCTGACAAACACAACAACACGAAGGCCAACATCCACAATGCCACAACAGCCGGCAATCACAACGGCACGAAGGCCGATAACAAGAACGACACGAAGGCCGACAAACAAAGAGGGGTCATATACCTAGTCATGGCATGTGCGTCGACGGGGATGGCACGCGGAGAAGATGACGGAGATAAAGGACAACACGAGGAGACGCCCGAGGAACCTCTCCTTCTTTCCTCCTCCTTCTTCCTCCTCCTTCTTCCCCCTTCTCCTTCTCTTTCTTCCTCCTTCCTCCTTCTCCTTCTTCTTCCTCCTCCTTCTCCTTTTCCTTTCCTTCCTTCCTCCTTCCTGCTACCTCCTCCTACTTCTCCCTCTGGTCGATGGTGCGGCAAGGGGCTCCGGGGGTGCTCGCCGGAGGACGGTGGTGCAAATCCGACGGCCGGCGAGTATCCGACAGCCGGTGACGAAGGGGGCCGGGGCACGCGCGTGGCCGGCGGGGCCACTCGGGACCAGCTGTCGACGGAGAGGGAGGGGATAGCGGACAGCGGACGGAGGCGCGGGCCTCCTTGGCCACACGGCGGCTTGGGGCGCGCAGCGGCGGTGGCGGGGAGGTAGGTGCGCGGCGGCGGTGGCGGGCGTGCGGCGGTAATGGCGGGGTGGCGGGTGTGCGCTGGTGCTAGCGAGATGGCTGGCGCGTAGCGGCGATGGCGCGATAGTGCGTCGGGGGCGGGGGCGGGGGCGGGGGCCGGTTGGGGTGTGCGCACTGGCGTTAGGGTTTGGGGGGTGTGGTGGGCCGGCCGGCTTTGGTTATGTCCCTTTTTTGTTTTTTGAATAACCTTTGCCAAGTGCTACTGGCAGGCTCTCGGCAAAGTCCTATCTTCGGCGAGTGCCCCGTGTTGGCACTAGGCAAAGGCCTGGATTTGCTGAGTGCCTTACCTGGCACTCAGCAAAATATATATTTTTTTGCTTTTTTGAAGCCATTTTTGTGAGGCCTTTATACAGTAAAAATAGTCCTATTTTAAAATTTGGTCCCATTTTGACTTTTTTGCTATATTCAATTGATTTATTTTGTTTCATTGACTTTTTTCGCATAATTCAAATTTAAACTGCAGGTGCATGCAATATTGGAACTCAGTGATTCAAAAAATGATAGTCGTGATATTTGGAGTATTTTGAGGCCGTACCCAGGACCTCACATGAAATCTCGGCCTTCTCGTTGACGTAACATATCGAGTTACGCACGGGCCAATTGATTTAAAATTATAAAAAATACAAACGAAGTTCGAAAATCACGAAACTTGGTGACACATAGTGTTATCGCATGTGGAGGCTGTGGTAAAAAATTGAGAAAGTTTCGAACAAATTGTGACATCGGATGTCTAAAACACAGATTTCTCCACACGTGAACAACTGTGATCACATGTGGAGAAGTCTGGGTTTTGGACATCTGACATCGCAACATGCTCCAATTATTCTCAATTTTAATCATAGCCTCTACATGCGATAATGTGACACCTCGTCAAGTTTCGTGATTTTCGGACTTCGTTTGGATTTTATATAATTAAAAAACACTTCTACCGCACCTGGATGGTCAAGTTTTGTGGACAAGGCTTTCAAACTTTTGGATGAGTTTATGGACACGGCCTCAAAATACACTCTCCAACATGAATATCATTTTTTGGATGGCTACGTTTTATTATTTCAACGGTTCAAATCTGTATTATTCCAAAAAATTTAAGTAAATAAAATAAATGAATGAAATATAGCAAAATATTATAAAAAGTTCCCAAATTAAAAATATTCTTAAATATAATATGCCTGGGCTAAATAAAATGTTTGAACTCAAAATTAAAAAAAATAAAAACTTTGCCGATTGCCACTCGACAAAGGGGCTCTTTGCCGCTTGCCTTTGACGTCGAACTCGGCAAATATGACCTCTTTACCGAGTGTCGAAGCTGGCAGTCGGCAAAGAGGGGCCAACCTGGGCCCAGTTTCCTGCGCGTGTCTCTTTGCCGAGTGGTTGGGCCGGCAGTCGGCAAAGAGCACGCGGCAAAGGGGACGGCGACGGACGCCGTTTGCCCCCGTCAACCTTTGCCGACTGCCTTGCTTTGCTGAGTGTACGGCTCTCGGCAAAGGGCTTTTTTGCCGAGCGCCTAACTTTACAGAGTGTCAGGCACTCGACAAAGAAATCTTTGCCGACTGCTTTGTTTGAAAGTTGGAAAAGAGCTTCTTCGTCGAATGCTAGTGGTTTGGCTGTCGGCAAAGCCTTTCACGCTCAGCAAAGAAGCCGTTTCCGGTAGTGGGTGCACTGGCTGCCCCTGCATGCAGTGTGTGCCAACCACCGCTGCCGCCACGGGCTGGCGACCGCCCCGGCCAGCAACCATTGTTTCGCTCGCTCTCTCGCCGGCCGTCCGTCCCCATTGGCAGTCCGGGATTCAGGATCATGCATTATGACTATGAGCGAGGCCAGAATGCATCGCGCACAATTCTAGCACACCACAGCCGTTAGTTGCACGGTTGCACCATCACCGGCCGGCCGGACACCAGCCGCGGACGTCGTCGTCCGTCGGAGATAGAGAGGGATCGGACGATACACACACCACACGCGCACGTACGATCGATTTCTTGTCATCATGTCGCGCGACCTTAGCTTCCTGCATTATTTTCAAAAAAAAAAAAAAAAACTTAGCTTCCTGCACATCGATGCTTATGCAGTCAGCCCATCCGTCGCCGTGGGACACGGTGATCAGGTGATGACTAACGATAATATATCCTAATTAATCTTCATCTATAGCAAGCTTAATTAATCGGATCACATCGGACATCATTTCTGTCTCTACATGTATTATTATTGTTAGATATAGAGAATAAAATAACTGATAATCTATATACCATTTGGCACTACTCATAGCGGCTCCGAGATCCATGCTTGATTTGTAGTTTGTCGATTAAATCACGACGGTTTAAATATTTATATTTTGCCACAAACCATAAACAAAATGAAGTATCTAAATGCTCTCAACATATCTCCAACTCATCCAAGATTTCTTCAGTATTACATAAACCTCTCATCACCCCGGGTGGTTTATGTCTTGTTGGTGAAAGTGGATGTTCATAATAATCTTCACCAATGCCGATTTTACCTCTACAGTGAAAATGATAATAATGACCGTCTGCTTGTTACACAAATTTGTCGTTTATAATCAAGGAAAAAACAAAAAATGTCATCTATGAACATCAGCCACTAATGTCTCCTGGCCCTAGCCCGTCGTCGCCATCTCATTGTACCACAATCCACCCCACTGTCCCCAGATTTGAAGAAAGGAGATCGGTACAGATACGAGAGAAGAAGCTTCCGGCGAGAGTAATTCAGAGCCTTGTGTCGCCCTCGCGCGGGCGGCTTAGGGCGAAACCCTAGCCACCGCCACCACCTCCCCACATCCCTTTCTCTCCACCTCGCCGCCGCCGGAGCGCGCCACCGGGAGGCCGGACAGCAAATGATGATCGTGGCGGCGGGGCCTTGCCTCGGCGAAGCCCTGTCTCTGGCGCGACGGAGGAGGGGCGAAGCTGGGCTGCCAGCGATGGCGCTTGCCAGCTTGGGCGGCGGATCCATTTGTGGCTTATCCGATTTGGCCCTTCATGACTCGATCTGGTGGAGCCCGCAAAAATCAGATCGGCCACCGCACAACTCGGTTGGCTCTCGCCACGAAGCCGCCAGAGGCGGGTTCGACGGAGCTAGAGCCGTCACGTGCCTGGGCATCAGCGGCCTTGCTTATGCAACGGTGGCAACCAGCCTAGTCGTGTACGACGACGGCCAGGTCAAGACGGAGGTGACAATCAATGGTGTAACAGTTCGGCAATTGGTGGGCAATGGCGGTACTAACATGTTTTGACGGCGGTGATGCCTGTGGGCGCCACTTTCCTTGCTAGAGGCGTCGTCTTTCATGCGGATCTTCCCGGGTAAAAACCCATGTCCAGTTCTCTGGCGGGGCGATGATGGCGTTTGCGGATGTCATTTTCTTGTTGGAGACATCGCTCTTGGAAGATTCATTGGGTCGTCGGTTTTGGTGCCGGCAACGAGATGGTGACTCCTTTGCATATAAGCAGGTGCTTCGTGTTGTTGCCAGAATACAACATCCAGTGTCTTTAAGGTGGTCGATGTCCAACGATCTTTCAGTACCCTTATTAGGTCTAACAGACGTGTGGCGGCATTGTCTCCACGTTGATGCACTGCAGGAAACTGGCTCTTTGCCGACTGCTAAATGTAGTCGGCAAAGGCCGGAATGCAGTCGGCGAAGGCTTTGCCGACTGCATTCCCCTCTGGCAGTCGGCAAAGGCATGTCGGCAAAGATGCCGTCGGCAAAGAATTCTTTGCCAACTGCCAGGAGGAGGGCAGTCGGCAAAGCCTTTGCCGACTGCCAAAGGCTGAGTCGGCAAAGGTAACTGGCCATGCCATCTGGCGTCCGCTTTGCTGACTACCGACGTGGCAGTCGGCAAAGATTTTCTTTTTTTTAAAAGTCTTTGCCGACTGCCTGACCCGGCAGTCGGCAAAGAAATATTAAATTTTTTAAAAAAACAGCCTTTGCCGACTGCCATGGCAGGCAGTCGGCAAAGCTGGTGCCTGTGCACCTCGGCTCCCAGCTTTGACGACTGCCTTGGCTGTCGGCAAAGTTGGAAAATATTTTTTCACAGCAGTCAAATCATATATATATAACACAAATGCACACATATATAACACAAATCCACATATATATCACATGTCCAACATCTAACAAGTCCAACATCCAAACATCCAACAAGTCCATAATTCCAACAAGTCGAAACATTCAACAAGTCCAACAAGTCTAAGGATCCAACAAGTCCATAAGTCCAACATCCAACAAAGGCCCTCACTCGTGCTGTGACCTGTCGTCCCTATGCTCATCATGAACTGAAGACCATGAAGACCACGAGGACTAGCCTGGCGGGAGCGGTGCCGACATGTACTGGTGCCCCCACCCGGAGTGCACGTGCTGGGTTGGCAGAGGAGGGAAGCTTGCCCACGCGGAGGTCCCGTGCTGCGGAGGCCGAGGAAGACCGCCACCCGGAGGCCAGAAGTGTGGCTGAGGGGAAACAATCGGCCACCCATGGCCTGGAGAAGGGACATCTGGAGGAGTCGGGTTCGAACCCGTCGACAGTGCCTGCACAAAGGAGAAGTGATCTCATTAGTACCTATGATGGCCTCACAAGCCAAAACAATGGACAAACATATATACTCACTGGAGTCCCCAAAGGGCCAAGAGGAGGGGGTGGAGCGAACATCGAGGCGGGCAATGGAGGCATGACAGCACCAGGGATCTGAATGTTCTGAATGTAGCTGGAAAAGTCCTGCCTCCAGCACGCCATCTCCTACCGATGGGCCTCCTCTCGGGCCGCTATCTCCTACCGATGGGCCTCCTCTCAGGCCGCCATCTCCCGCCGATAGGACTCTTGCGAGGCCTCCGTCGCGGTCCGCAACTCGGCCAGCTCGGACTGCAATGTTACACCCTCGATGTTTAAACAATGCAAAAGGAAAGGACATATGTAAAATCAATTAACGACGAATGAAACTAAAGTTACCTGAACTGCCGCTAGCATGCTCGCTACCGAGGTCATATGGGGACGTCGGAGGAGGTTGTGCTGGCGGATTTACGAATCTGACGAAGGGTGGGAACGGTGGCCGGGTCGATTGCGTTGTGGGCAATCAAGTACTTGCCGTGCTGTTTCCCTCCTCCTGTCCTCATAAGGATGTCTGTATCCAGGGGCTGCTTGGCAGGATCGTAGGCTGGACCATGGCGCTGGTGAGCCGCCTTGGTGTACTGGACCATCTTCTCATAGGAGTTCGGGTTGGTGTACGCCTCAGGCCCATCCACCGAGCTGAAGACGTTGTTCGGATCTGTCGCTTTGCTCTTGTGAGACAGGGCATAGCCCTCGTACTCATTGATCACCTGCCCCTCATGCGACTGGGACTGCAAGGAAAACACAAGGATGATTACACGTAATGAGATTGAATAAATAAATAAATCGACAGAAGCTTACCCATGCGTCCATGAACCCTCCGAGGGAGCGGCTCCCTTGGTGGTGTGCCGGCCCTTTCCTCACCTTGGCACGTTCACTTCTACAACAACGCTCTCATAGGACGCTGGCCTTCTCCACTCATCCACAATGGCCTCCCAGCAGTCCTTGTAGCTTTTCGACCATTCAGCAGGAAACTGCATGCCATGGCAGAAGATGAATCAGAATTAAAATTTCCTACTTATTTTTTATGGAAAGAATCATAAGTAATGTTTCCTAATTACCTGGAGGTAGATCTCCTTGTCAATGTTGGTGTCAGGGTAGTGGATCATCTTCTTGGCATCCTCCTTCAACAGCTTATCGTGCTTCACATTGGCGTAGTAGGTGATGAGGACTGGATGTGCGCCTCGTAGTACATGTCCTTGAGTCGCCCCATGGCAACCTTGTCCTGCACCGCCGACGCCCGGTCCTCATACCCCACCTCGCACGTGAACCAGTCCTACATACAGATATCACGTATCATTTCATTATTTCAAGAACGTCCAACGAATGCGTATTGACAAAGTGGTGCAATGAAGACTCACCTAGAACTCTATCTTGATATTGGTCGTAATGGGGACCTCGTGTGCATCCCTGGCTTTGTAGAAGTCCAACCAATGCCAGGGCACCACCTTGGTCTCGTTGTCGAGGGTGATAGGGCCAGGGTAGTGCTGCTTAATCAGGAGGCCCAGCATGCCATTTGGACTGTGTGCATCTCTCCTGCTCACAATCCTCCAGCCTCTGCACAAGTCATTAAGAAGAATTGTTAGTCTAAAGTTTCAATTTTAAACATGTCATATGAATAAGTCATAAAAACATAAACGGTTACTTACGTGGGACCTTCAGGTCAAATCACAGGATGGTGCTCAAAGGCGATCGACACTTTAGGGAGGCGTGTGATCGTTGTGATCCTTACATTAGTCGCTCCTAGGAGCAAAGTGGAATCTCAAAGTTGAAAAGAGGTAAGTTGGATGGTACCTTTGTACAGATCCAGAAAATAAAATCAGGCTTGCTATTTTTGAGAAGATCATCTTCTTCTTCGTCGGTAGGAGCCATATCCCCTTTCCAGAATTCATTAATATACTCCCTGAAAAAAACAAGAGACAAGGGGGGTTGGCACGATAGGTGGAGGATATTGACTGCGTATGTAACTAGCTCATTGAGAACTTACATTCGATAAGGAACCACTTCATCAAGGTTCAACAACACGTAGAGCATGATAGTGCAAAACTCATGTTGTTGCAACGTCTTGCCGGTAGCTGTGTTTCCCCTTCCGAGTTGCCCTTTGAAAAGGCTCAAGGTCAATGAACTCCAGTCATCATTGTAACGAGGGGGTGGGTTCATGCTGGGAAGGTTCTCAGTATAGTACGCCTTTGTAAAGTTGGACACCTCCTCCACTCTGAATGCCTCTGCCATGGAAGCCTCAATTTTGGCTTTATTTCTACACTTTTTATGAAGAATCTTTAGACACCTCTAGATTGGATAGCACCGACGGGCCTGCACGGGACCCCCCCAGGCGTGCCTCATGTGGTAGGTGCAAAATTAGATGCTGCATTAGCAGGAAGAAGCCGGGTGGAAAGATCATCTCCAACTTGCAGATCAACAGAGGTGCACATGCTCCAAGTCACGAACCACTTCCCGAGATTACTCCCAGGCACAAAGCTGGTGGAAGAAATAGCTCAACTCTGCCAGAACGTGCCACACTGGCTCAGAGAGGTATCCAGGGTCATCGCAGGAAGGAGCCGCTCAATCCATATGTGGAAGTCATGACTCTTCATCCCTAAGACTTTCATAGTCTTCAGGTTCACTCCCCTACTCAGATTCGCTGCATACCCATCAGGGAACATTAATGTCTTGATCCACTCAAGCACTTCCTTCCTATCTCCCTTTTCAGGATGTAATCAGCCGGACCCCTTTTTCACCTCTTGCCATCGACAGTGGTCTTCATCACGTACTTTGGTCTATCTCAGATCTCCTCCATGTCTAGTCGAACCTTAATGTTGTCCTTTGACTTCTCCTTTATGTCCACGATTGTACCCCAGAGTGCCTCGGCGGCATTCTTCTCTGTGTGCATTACATCGATGTTGTGTGGAAGAAGAAGGTCCTTGAAGTAGGGGAGCCTATGCAAGCCCGATATATGGGTCCACATGTGTTCCTGACCATATCCTTTAAGACCACCATTGTCTGTATCAATTTTGAGAGCCTTTAACTGGGCAACGACCTGTTCACGAGTCATAATCTCAGGAATGGGGTCGGTGACTTGAACACCTTTTGTGAAGTGCTTGATGTCTTGTCTGAACTCATGGTCAGCATCTAGGAATTGATGATGTTTTTCAAACGAAGAGAACTTGCCACCCTTCTTCAACTAGGTGAACATCACAGATGCCTTGCATACTGGGCAAGGCAACTTCCCGTGAACACACCACCCACTGAATATGCCACACCCTAGGAAGTCATGCATCGAATACTGGTACCACACATGCATTGTGAAGTTCCTCTTTGCTCGGTCATACGTCAGCACCCCTTTTCCCAAGCATGTTGCAATTCATCCCACAGTGGCTACATGAACACACCCATATTGTTGCCTAGGTGTTCAGGTATTATCAGCGATAAGAACACGTTCTTGGGCTCAAACATAACGCTGGGGGGGAGATTGAGGGGTATCACAAACACGGGCCAACACGTGCACGGGGCCGCCATCATTCCATACGGGTTGAACCCATCAGTTGCCAATGCTACACATACATTCCGAGCGTCCTCTGCTTTGTTCCGATGCTGGGCATCAAAGTACCTCCATGCATCACCATCCGATGGGTGTACCATGTTGCCACTGTATCTTTTGCCATCTTTGTGCCATCTCATCTGTTTCGCGGACTCCTCTGTCATGTACAGCCGTTGGAGCCTCAGTATGACAGGAAGGTACCGTAGGACCTTCTCGGGGACCGTAGACTATTTCTTCTTGCCATCACTACCCTCTACCTCCACATACCTAGAGACTTTACACTTTGTACAGTGCGTTACTTCCTTAAGGTCTTCCCCCCTAAATAGGATGCACCCTTTAGGACAAGCATGGATTGACTCATACAGCATCTTAAGTGCACGAAGGAGCTTCTGTGACTCGTATGTGTTCTTCGGCAGCATGTGACCCTTCGGAAGCATTTCCCCAAAAAGTGCCAACATGAGATCGAAGCCTGTCCCAACTCATGCTCAATTGCGACTTCAACGCTATTAGGCGTCCAATGCAATCCAGTTGTGACATTGTCATATTTCCGTGAAGGGGCTTCTGTGCCGACTGCATCATTTCGTATAACGCCTTTGCGGTTTCCTCTAGATCCTCCTCCACCACACCTTCATTGCCACATGCCTCGTTATAGTCTACCACCATGTCGGCCGTCCTGGCATCTCCATCAAACTCCTCGAGGCATGCTCTCACCTCCTCCTCTCTAATACGACCATCTTCACCATGGAAGATCCACGTCTTATAGTTTGCCACATATCTGTTCCTGTACAGATCTTTCCAAACATCATCCTTTACTTTTCTTTTTGAGTTCTTACAATCGCTGCAGGGACACCGCATCCGAATCGACCCTTTAGCAGCCGGGCCAAATGCTTGGTTCAGGAAATAAGTGGTCTCCCTAATCCATTCTTCGCTCTTACTTGCAAAGCCCGTGTACATCCAATCACGGTTAGCCATCCTCTGTCATACATATGCGTAAGCGAGTAATAAAACGAGCAATTGCATCTACACGGCGTTCCTATCATATAATAGGTGAAGGATAGGTCCTAATCCCACCCGCGGATGCATAGATGGGTTAGCTTCCATGTTCCGCTCCCGTCCGAGTCAAAATTTTGACAGCACCTTCCCGCTGTTCTCCCGATACACGTCCCCGCAGGGAGAGTGTCTATCCGGAGAACAACGAGGAGGTGCTGCCAAAACTCCAACTCAGACGAGAGCAGAACATGGAAGCTAACTCATCTACGCATCCACGGGCAGTCCAAAAAATGTGGACAATCCAAACAGATACGGTCGGAGATATGCAAAGACCTAATACCTCCGACCGTATCTCTTTCGGACGGGAGACACCTAACTAGGTTACACGACCTTATATATATATATGAAGAGAGGTGATTTATACCTTGGGTGGTGGTGGAGAGAGGCTAGCGGGGCAGTGCCAAGCTGGGGCAGACAATCAGGGTCCTCCGAGGTCCCCTACGACAGGCACTACTCTGCAAAAGAAGGAACACAACACTATAAGTATAAAATTTCGGTAGAACCTCCCCCGCACGGGGAGGTTTCTAAAACCTGCAAGAAAGAAGCTAGCTTGATGGCCGACATCATATATACGGCACGAAGGCCACACATCCACAAACCTGGCATGAAGGCCCACATATCCACATCAGGCACGAAGACCCCCAATATGACATACAGGGCACGAAGGCCAACAGTCGGGGACGCTTTTTACCTTGGATGGCGGTGGAGTTGGCCAACATGGTGCCGGGGTCACCATCTTCTCCGACGAGGTTTCGGGACAACGATAGGGACGAACGGCGAGCGGACGAAAAATAGCGAGGGGCGTGGCCAGCGGCCGAGGCTCCTCTTTCCCTTCTCCTTCTTCTCCTTCTTCTTCTTCTTCCTTTCCTCCTTTTCCTCCTCCTTCTCCTTCTATCCCTTCTTCTTCCTCTTCTCTTCCCTTCTCCTCCTTCTTCTTCCTCTTCTCTTCCCCTTCCTCCTCCTTCTTCCCCTTCCTCCTCCTTCTCCTTCTTCCTCCTCTTCTCTTTTCCTTCCTCCTCCTTCTTCTTCCTCCTTCCTCTTCTTCCTCCTTCCTCAGCAGGCGGTGGGGGAGGTGGGGCAGGCGGTGGGGGGAGGTGGGGCGCGCGGCCACCGGCGAGCCGCGGCTGGGCGGGCGGGCGCGCCGCAGTGGGGTGGCAGCAGCGTGGCAGGCGCGGATGCCGATGGGCCGGTGAGAGGCGCGGCGGGGCGCGGCAGTGGGGCACAGGCGCGCAGCGGCGGGGAGCGGCACGGCGATGTGGGCGCGCAGCTTCGGGGCACGGCGGGCCTCGCCGGGGATGGGGAGGGGCCGGCTACGGCGGATCTGGCGGCGGCGCGAGGCAGCGACTGCGGCGGCGCTAGGCGACGGCGGAACTGGCGGCGGCGGGCTTGGCGGCGGCAGGGGCGCGGGCGTCTGGGTGTGTGGTGTGTGTGGTGTGTGTGTGTTGTGTGTGCGTGTGTGCGTGTGTGGACTGGTTAGGGTTAGGTTTAGTTTCATTTTTATTTTTTTAGCCGAAAAAATCTTTGCCGACTGCCAGTCTGGGCAGTCGGCAATTCATTTTTTGAATGGCTACGTTTCATTATTTTATGCACCTGCAGTTCAAATATGGATTATGCGGGAAAATTCAAGTAAATTAAATAAATAAACAAATATAGCAAAATGTTGTTAAAAGGTCCCAAATTCGAACATGTTCTTGTAAACAATATGCTTGGACTACAGAAAAAGTTAGGATTCAAAATTCAGAAAAAAATTTATTTGCCGACTGCCGAGTCAATGGCAGTCGGCAAAGGAGACGCCTTTGCCGACTGCCCAGCCTGGCAGTCGGCAAAGAGGGCCGGCCCCGGGCCCAGCCCGGGCCACGTGGCACTTTGCCGACTGCTCGGTTTGGCAGTCGGCAAAGGGGTCTTCTTTGCCGACTGTCGTCCGTCATGGCAGTCGGCAAAGAGCACGGCACAGGACGCCGTCTCCGTTCGCCCAATTTTGCCGACGGGCGTGCTTTCCCGACTGTTAGGGCAGTCGGCAAAGAAGGCTTTGTCGACCGCCTTTCTTTGCCGACTGCCTTGCTCAGTCTTTGCCGACTGCGTAGTCTGGTAGTCGGCAAAGGGCTTCTTTGCCGACTGCCTGGCTTTGGCAGTCGGCAAAGCCAGGGGCAGTCGGCAAAGGCCCAGTTTCCTGTAGTGATGGTCATACTTTTGTGGAGTCGACATCACGAAGCAAGTCATTTGTCGCGTAGGACTACTAGAGTTCCTTGTTAGGATATTTTTTCCCTCCGTCAGTTTTTTTATTTCAGTTTTCTCTGTTGTAATAATTTGACATGATTCCACCAGTTGCTAAATAAAACCGGGTATGAAATACTATCCTTTATCTAAAAAATATATACGAGAGAAGCGTAAAATTGTGTGTGTCACTAATGGTATTGTAGTGTGTCATCTCTTATGTGAGCGCATTAGTGACGCGTAAAACTGCGTCACTAGATATTTGCCCTGTATCAGAAACGTGTATCGGAAAAGCGTCACATTAGTAGTGAACAGATAATTAAGTAGCTTATTAATTACGATACATAGAATTTCATTGCACACATGCCAGGCATGAATAGAACACGTACAGCACTACATCTTGCCTGCTTAAACGCGGCAAGTGATAGTTAATATTAATAATAAGGTGGATAGTTGAATTGGCTACGCAACGCACAGGCTAGCTAGCTCATTAGGGTCGCATATTCACACGTCCAAGAAAACGACTGATTTGTACTGCATGCGATTCTCGATTGTTGTGGGTCAGTCGTTGGGGGGGGTGCATGAATTGAGTTTGCATTGAGTGTCAACAGAGCTTCCCTGTCAATTTTGCTTTGTTTTAGTAGCCTAACCCCATATATGATGACCCATCCATGCTTCTTTGCTGCTCACCAATACACAATAATTCGATCCATCAGTTGCATCCATCTACTGTATATCCCGTGTGAATCAAATCAAATATTCAACTAGATCGACTTAGTTTGCTTTTCTTTTCTTAAACAGATCGAATAACTTAATTGAAGGTTTCTGCAGTCTGAAATTAATTAAAGCGTCCACATATCATATCAGTAATATAAGATGTTACAAGGGTATAATAAGCTGGTGGGAATAAACTAAAGAGTAGTGTATTATTTTACATACTAGCTAGCTGGTGCACTTACTACTACACTGTGCATCATGTTGTTATACCTGAATCTAAGGCAGAAGGCCAGAGAACCACAAACGACAGAGACTGAACGATGATGATCTCCCACTTCCAGAACCCAGCAATTTAATATGAGAGTTGAGTAAGTGAAACAGTCTGTACTGTGTAATCTAACAACACATAATATAAATGCAACTAATACATAATAATGCCGATGGATGCGAATAATGTCCCCGGCCCGTGTTGGATCAACAGCAGTGTGCACCTGGATGCACGCTGCGGGCAGCAGCCGATCGATTGGAGGAAAGACGATGGATGGAGGTCACTGAAACAAGGATCCCGAGGGCGCATGGAGTTGTGACGTCGCCGACAGCAGGCTCTGTCCAGAAAGTTCCAGTCCATGGCGCCGGCAGCGGCTACAGCTTCTTGCTCTCCTGCTCCCTGCTGGATCATCAACTCATGTTCTTCGTAGCTGCTCCTCTGCTGCGCAGCTCCAGCGTAGCCGCCGCCGCCGCCATTGGAACAGCAAGTTCTCCAGCGGCGGGAGGATAGTATTGCTCAAGAGATGCTTCTTGGACTCGAAGATGTCGTCGTCCGAGTATAACAAAGAAGGCGGGAAGACGCCGCCTGCTGCAGGGAGGTGTGATGATGATCCCAGAAAATGGCCGTCGACGTGCAGCAGCCGAGTGGTGGTCGTCGTTGAGAGGTGGTGGTGGTCGTAGTAACCGGCGGCGCCATAGCTGGTGGGGAAGAAGGGCCTCTGCTGGTTGGGATAGGCTTCTGGAATGCGCGGCACCTACACCACCCAGCCTTCCTCCTGCAGATATACATCGATCCATCCATGAGATATATGAAATTAGCGTCAGAGATCGATGTCCATTGTTGTATGCAGTAAAAGTACAATTAAAAAGTTGTTCTTTTTTTTGGTCGACTCATCAATCAAAAAAAAGCAATGCACAACTACTGACACTAGATAGCTATCTGATGGAATAACTTTTGGAGGATACGCAAAGTGAAAGAGAGCTCCATCAGCTGAACTTTGATGTATCAACTTATTATACAATTATAATAAAAATTATTGGTTCTTTAATCTTTTTTTTTTGCTTGCCTGCGCGGGTGCGTGCTCGTTGGATTGGAGTCGATACTCGTGCATGATCTTCCTGCCGTTGGGGGCCCTGCCCTTGTAGAACACCAGCGTCTTCCTCATGCCGATCAGTCGATCACCCTGCTGCCGGTCCTGCGGTGGACGACGACAGCACCGGCTTGTCCCTGCCGGTGGCCTTCCAGAAGCCGGCCGCCGTGGTGCGGTTCGTCCTCGTCGCGCTGGGGTACTTGCGGTCCTTGTAGCTGAAGAAGTACCACTCCGTCGTCTGCTCGTCGTGCCCACCGCCCGCGTGCTGCCTGCACCTCCGCTCTCTCCGCATATGCATATGCATATGTGGTGATATATAGATGACAGATGATGAGAAGAAGAATATAGGACTCCTCCTGCCGCTGATGATCCATATATATATGTGTTGGTTATTGAGCTGCTTTCATTCTCGGCGTGTGTCTCGATCCGCTCCTGCTTGCTGTCCGGCCGGCCTCTGACAACTAGCAGCGTAAACCTTCTATTGAGTCAGGCAGGAGGAAGCTAAAAAAGGATCCAGAGAAGCCTGATGCTACTATATGTATGGTCAGTTCAGAAATCAGATGCAGCCTCAGCCTCGATCACTCGTGCACGCAGTGCAGAAGAGCAGCTAGACAATCGACCAGCTGCTCATCTGCTAGCAACAAGATGGTGTTTATATATATATATATATATATATATATATATATATATATTGCAACCTGCGGTGGGCTGGTGATAGAAAGCTAGGCGCCACCTATTTTATATGCAAATAAATAGCATGTAGAGTATCAGTGTCAGGAGACTGAAGAATTGAAGTACAGAGTACAGTACTGGTGCTGATAGACCATGCATGATTTTTTTTTTTTTTTGACAAGAGATCATGCATGATTTGATTGCAGAGATGTCCTATGGATGGATGGATCCTTTGTAAAGCTAACTGGCAGGTAGCTGGTAGATTATAAACAGAAAGAAAGGGGCCGGACCCGGACTGAGGGAGGAAAAAATTAACAGGCAGGGATGGATCGGTCTAGCTAGCTACTAGATGGAGTGGAAAAAGAGCAGCTGCGTATATCGATCTGTTCACTTCTGCTGCTGCTGCTGTGGGAGGGCTAGCTTAGTTTAGTCGTCGATCTGTGAAGCAGCTATAGCTTTCTAGTTTTGAGATGGAGTGGAGTGGTATCCGGCCGGCAGCAACAGCATGCATACATGTTTCTTTGAGTGCACTTGAGGAGGATTAGCTAGATGCTATGGTAGCTAGGTGTTGGTTCTTGGTTGTTTGATGCATCTTCCACAACACATACACCACGCATGCCTCTCTGACTGACTGGCTATCTGATGATCACACCAGCATTCTTCTGATCTTCACTAACATACAGCGGCCTACTCTTCAAGTACTGTCATGTATATATATGCAGCTAGAGATCGACGACGACAGCAGGTGCATTCACTATCTCACGTCCTCCGTCGCTGTCCCGTCCGCGAGCGCCGCCGTCCTTCTCTGCCGCAAGAAGCCAGAAGGTGCTCCTCCTCATACTCCTCCTCCTCGCATCTCTTCCTCCTCTCTTAGCACCTAGGGTTGGTATGAAAGAAGTTTCTTTTACAGGGTATCCACCATGGCCGAAGTTAGAATAGTTTCCAGCCTCGCTGATGCTGACGCTGCGCTACAAGATCTGCAGATCACTGAGATGAATCAAGCTCATCTTGTTCGATTTCAATTGGATGAGCAAGCCCCCCTTCAAGAAGTAGCAGAGATCAAGGTGAAGACCAATCCAGGAAGGCATGGATTCATATTGGTTAATCCAGAGTTGTTGAAGTGCAAGACTAGCGCCAAGGCGGCACTAGAGACGTCCATCAACACCATGCTTGACGCATCCCTGGACCGGATTGATCAAGGGCTGCAGGGAGTTGAAGCAAGCATCGGACTACTGAGGGTCTTTGTGCGCTACAATGACAATCAGATGGGACATAATGGACCTCCGCTTCTGGAAAAAATCGGGGAGTACAACATGCCATCTATCCTCACGCTCCTGTACGTGTTTTTTTGGTTCTTTTTCTTTTGGGATAAAGATCACTTTAAACCAGTTTGGAGTAGATCTTATGAAATTCACTTGCCTCCTGTTGCAAATATTTCTGTTGCTATAAGATGTTTAGAAAGGATTATGCAAGTGCTTGTTTTGTCTCTAGTTTGCTCGTTTTCATGTTATAAGCCATGTTTTTCATGTCACATCGTCTGAATGAGTCTATTGCGTCTGCTAGTACTTGTATTGGGTGTATTTCATTGAGATAACAACTTATAACCAGATGTCTGTGTTAAGAGTAGCATTTATTATTTGTCAACTGTTGTGATATGTTTGCGACTGTGCTATTGTTTGTCTAGAAAATTGTTGTGGTATGTTTGTTCAGTATTGCGTTTTTGTCATTTTCAGTTCCCGACAGATCCTAGTTTTGAGCATGGCACAAACCGCCAGAGAGTCCCATATTATGGTACACAACAAGAGAGGGATGAGGCAGCTGCTCGTGACAGGCGTTCTCAGAGGGCCGTTTCGCATGCCAAACTCCGTATTTTTGAGGCAAGGCAGTCCATCTTGACAGAGATGAGGTCCGAGATGTTGTCACAGATGAGGACGGAGATCAAGAGGATTATGGAGGAACGATCTGACTTAGGGACTGGTTACGCGGAGTATGATTTGCCTCCACTGGGTAGGTAAGTCACCTTTCGTAGAAGTTCTAGACATGTGTTTGAACACAGAAAAAGTTTAGTTTTGTAAGCTAATTGCTTGTGTTTGAACACTCTTTCCTAGGTTCCAGGAGTTATTTCTTGTGTTTGGTTTTGTAAGCTAATTTGTTGTATAATATACACATCCATGGTGCATACCTTGTACTGATGATATATCTTTTGTAGGAGCTTACCCTTTGAAGCAACATCGCTTGCCATTTGACCTTTTGCCGGAGCTGTGCTACCCCAAGTCCAAGATTTGTTGAACAACCCCATGTCAACAATGCAATACCTATTTGTGTACTCCTTTTGGTTGTAATGCTTGAACTGGTACTCTCTAGTATTACAAACCGAGCATGTAATAGACTATGGTTCTACACTACCGAGTAGGCTGACCTTGTGAATTGTGATGTTGGTGACTTGATAACCGGCAATGTTGGATTTAACTGTTAGGTTATTTGATCATGTGATCATCTCGCTTTTTGGTCTCTTTGTTATCTTGTTTTGGCATATATGTTTGTGTAAAATGTATGCGCAGATTCTGATTTGAGTTCATTTGGGAGCATATGCAAACTTTGCATCCTTTTATTTTTGTGATATCTTCAATTTGAGATCTGTTTTTTTATTCTGTTTTTAATGCATAGATAGACATGCTTTAGTTGTTAATGATCCCATACATATACTTACCGTGAGAGTCCTTGTTGGGTGTTCAATTAAACCTTTCTATCTAAAAGATAGAGAATTATCCCAAAAAATAATAGAGAAGTTATTTGGTATCCATCATACTATTTTAGGTCACCTAAACTTGCTTTGCTATTTTGGGTTGTCTTAGAAAATGCAGTCCATGTGTGGAGGAGGGGACCATGCACACACCACACAGTGAGACCAACTTGGGCATCACTTTGATGCTGTGAATGTCTGGAGCCTGCGGAAGTGTAGTGCTGCTGGGTTAGATGTTCTCTCTAATGTGTTTGGTAACAGCATCCTTCCAACTTTAATGCCATTGATTGAGGTAACTTGTACTTTTGATAGTTTAGTAGTGGTGAAAAAATTAGGAACGAGGCAAACACACAGAGATATGGCAGTCTGTACGTTTCCTCGGTGAAGAAGCTAGTGTAGATTTATTGCTTACTTGAAAAATAAGTTGTGATTTGTTTTAATCTATTTTCTCTACTGGCCTACTGCTAACGGCGTCCTTAAAACTATGATATAAATCAACCTGTGTAGTTGTTTCCAACAAAATTTCTACATTTTGTCAATCCTTGAATCCATCTTCTTGTGAGGCCTTAATAATCTGTATTATATAATATTAATATTTTTAGTCTATATTTGATCAAACATAAAGGCCTTATGAACGGAAGCGAGGATTCCATCTTCTTGTGACGGATGGACTGGCACACCGGCAGGCCGCAGTCGCAGCAGCATCCAAATTTGACGAGAGGCAGAGGATTCGGAGCAGAGCAATCAGATGCTCGAGCGCGCACGTCCACGACAGCCAGGAGCAGAGGACCTTCGTTGGAGGCTTTGACCCTGCTCAGTCGCCCTCCCATATTCATCTTCATCAGCTTCGGAGGAGCCCCGGAAAAGACCGTGTCGGCGTCGGTGCACGACGACGCAGATACTCTTGCACGTCTACAGCCGCGCGCGGCAGCAGGCTCCTCCCTTGTGTCCTTTATTCCTTGTTCTACTCATCATGCTAGAGTGATTATCAGAGCGACTCATCCGCATGGTTTGGTTCTACTCCATCGTTTTGCGACAATAAATTACACTTGTGTTTTCTTTTAACAAGCAACCGTTTGTTTTCTCCATCCATATAACGATGAAAAGATTGACCGTTCTCACGTACCAGTATCGGTTAATACCCTTGATTTTTGATATATAATAAATTCTTTCAACTTTCACATTCAAATATGCACTTTTCATTGGGAAAAGTACATTTTTAACCGTTCAACTGCTTTTTGATTAAAGTTGAATGTTTGACTTCTTGAAAAATGGGAATTGCATTATGTGGAACGGAGGGAGTATAAGGCTTCCGGCCATTGACCTGATCACAATTGTCATGTTATATAGAGACCCACGTTAACATCTTGGATTCAGTTTTTTTTTCGAAATGTTTCTTCTACTTAGTAAATTAGAATCACTTTCTCAAATCGTTTGGCTAGTTGACTGGATTTTGATTCCCGAAGTGTGGCGAAACCTATTGTTTTCAATGAAAAAGATTATTCATAAAAATATATAAGTTATTTAGAAGAATGGTAATCCTTTTATGGGTGAAGAACCAAATGTTAATTGGTTTCATTTAAAGTGGTGACTTGAAATATTTCTAGATTAGATGGAAGGTAGGACAGCAAGAATCAAAGTAGAAATCTAGTCTATTAAAAATAACACCAGAACGGTTTTATCTAGTCTAGGAAAAAAACACCAGAACATTTAAGGCGTGTTTGGTTCCCTTCTCCACCCAACCTGGCTAGCTCTAGCCAGTCAGGCTGCATTTGGCCAGGTTGAATGCATGCAGGGGTGTTTGTTTGGTTACCCGCATCCATTGAACCAGGCTGGACAGAGATCATGTTTGGTTGCATGCATGTACTTCAACATTTGAATCCCAAAATACACCATGATTGTTTGGTTGGCTGCATACATATGGTTGCACTCACCTCCTGCATGAAGTGGTAATATTACCACTACCAAGTTGAGTTGCAGGAAAAATGAGTTTACATCAACTTCTAAATTATTAACCCTAGTATAACTAAAATTATTACAACTTTAACTTCAACTTGGAGGCTGCGCTAGAACCATGACATGTTCTCCAACCTTCATATTTTGTTGAGCTATGTGGACCATGGAATGCTAATTTAGTTTACAAAAAATGAATTGTGCTGCAGAAAATCTGGTACAGGAAAAAACAGTAGCAAATACATCACTCGACATGTGCTCAGTTTGGAACCATTAGTTGCAGATAAAAAACAGTTATAACAAAGACATCATTGGCATGGAGGCATATGCTCAGAATATGCTAAGAAGCATTTTGATCAAACAAGTTCATAAAAAACAGTTGTAGCAAGACCATCATTGACATAAGGCATGTGCTCAGTATATGTCATCAAGTTTACATCAATGTCATCACAAGCAAAAAGGGATGCACCAGCTAGGTAAAGAATGCAGGTTCAGCAAGCACCTAAATAGCAGCAACACTCTCAGGTATAGGAAACACAAGAAGATCATCAGGTCCAGGAAACACAACAAGACCTATATTTTTAGCAGTAAACACAAGAATAATCATCATTGCATATGTCCACAGTCTCAGTTCTAGTATAATATCTTTCCGTAATAATAATCATCATCATATTTGTCCAATATATCAGATCAAGAGCATGAAAAAAATAAACACATTGCATATGCCCAGAAATATAGAGAGGTTCATGAAAGAAATAACAATTCAACATACACAGAAGGGATATATGCTCAAGATCTGCACAAAACAACACAGACATGGACAAATGCACAGATTAAAATTGCAATCATCATATGCTCAGATTAAATTTTGCAGCATCTGCTCATATTATAATTGTCACCATCATAAACTAGGAGATGAGCACATTCATCTTAATCGCAGATGCACCAATACACATTAAGGGGGTGGAAGAGAGAAGGGATTAGATCTCATATACCAGTACACATTAGCAGGACCCCAAGCAAAAGCACATGAACAATCGAGGGAGGGCAGATCCGCAAGTGTACAACAACAAAAAAAAAGGAATTTTGCATGCACAGGTTATAGTACAAAACTCAGATTTGGTCAGCCTATTGACAGATTGAGAAGAAATGGTGAGTTAGGGTTTCAAAATCAAGATAAGGGAGGTACAAGAGGGACAAATCATTTGCCTATATATGGCTCAGATCCATAGAAGGAGGATGAGCAGGCCAAATCGATGAACACCAGAGTGGAGAAGAGGAGAAGGAGGTGGAGCACCTACCGGCGGAGTGACAGGAGCAACAAATGACCAACCGAGGGGGCGGCAGCGGCGGAGATAACCCAAAGACGGTGAACGGCGGGAGAGGGGGAGGTAACCCCAGCAATTCGCGCCATCTCTCGGCGTCCGAAATCGCTGCACGCGCGCAGGCGCTGCTGCATCGCGCGAGCCTTGCTCCGGAGGAACGACCGATTTGGGCGTTTCTTGCGAGCCTGGCTAAGGGGGCGATTTTGCATGCGCAGGGCCAGGCCGAGGGAGAAGAACGGGAACCAAACACCGGTTCGCTACATCTCGGGAGCCAAGTATGAGGGGATGCAGGGAACCAAACACGCCCTTAAAGTGTGTTTGGGTTGGCGCATTGGTCTGGAACTCTGGTGCCTGCTCGTCGAGGTCGACGCTTGCCTGCGGCTGCCTCTGATATCCATGGATAGCTCGCACGGACCTCGGGGTTCGGACTCTTTGACGACACGGGCTTGGAGCCTTACCTGTGCCGTCGTTGTGTGTTTGTGTGCTGACTGTGCAGGCAGTCTTGTTCGATCTGTCAAGGTGAGCGCAGCATGAGGAACTGATCGTATCCAGTCTAAAACGTACAAGGCGCCACAGGCTAGTCGGCAGTGCCACTTTACCGTGTTCTCTATGGTCCGGACGAAGCGTGCTACACTAGCCAAACGCGAAAACGCTGGCTCGACCCGTCCACCGTCTGCCCTGACCCGTCGACCGTATGTCCTGCTACTATGTACGTACCATTTGAATCAAGGAAATCCTAGAATGCAGATTCTAGCAAAAAAAAGAAAAAAAACTCAACCTATTTAGATTCAAGATGTTTCAAAGCATTTGAAAATAGAAGAAATTACGCCGGTATAAGTTTCCTCAAGCCCAATGTGATTCCGAAGCACGGGAGGTATTTAGGGGATGAAAACAGGCTATAGACGTGCCAGAGACCGAAGGGTTGCTGCCCTAGGCCCTACTATGTGATAGTGGACATAGTATAAGGGATGAAAGAGCTAGCTTTGTGAGCGGTAATGTGAGGGAGATCGAGGGTGGTGATGGGCAAACAAGTAGGAGATGGAGGGTGTGGTGATAGACAAATAAGTAAATATAATGTGGTGAGAGAGAAGCTTGTGCTTCGCTTTGTAAGGAAGAGGATAAGGTAAAGAACATATTATCTTTCAATACCAAAGCAAGCTTGCAGGACCCGGTGATGGCCAGAGGATCGGAGCAGAGCTGAGCTGTGGCAGCTGCGATCGAGAGCTGAAGCTGAGGGCGCACGTCCACGACAGCCAGGAGCAGACGAGCTTCGTGTCAGTCTCTGCCTGGACCGGACCTTTGAGTCTTTGACCCAGTCGGCCTCCGATATTGATCTTGGTCAGCTTGGGCCGGGGCCCTCCCACCCCGGACAAAGGCCGCGTCGGCGTTGGTGCACACGACGTCACAGATACTCTTGCATGAGTAAATTATTGAAGACTCATCCGTACATCATTTGCGCAGTGGAGACAATAAACTGCACTTGTTTTGCAGTGGAGACAATAAGCTGCACTTGTTTTTTCTAAACGAGCTAGCGTTTGTATGTATTTTGCATATACTATACGATGAAAAGATTGACCGTGCCCAGGTATGATGCCTTTTTTTCATTAGGAAAAGTCCATTTTTAAGCGTTCAATTTTTTTCTAGTCTGATTTTGGCCATATATAGCTCTGAATTTCGAATTTATTTTTAGCTCTAAACTACCAAGACCAAACAATGCATAAAGGCAGAAAATGATGCATGGTTTTCCAAAGATTCTGTGAACCGTCCATGTATTCAGATCTAACGGTCACCATCATCTATTACATTCTAGGAGGTAATAATATTTATTTAATTTTTATTTTTATAAAATAGGGTGAATAAGAAAAGTTTTAAATATAAAAAAATCTTTTTGTAGATTTGGTTGATGCATGCAATTAGTGCACACTAGCTTGTAACCCCGCGCTTCGCGCGGGCAGCGAACCTTTATACACAGTATACAGCAAATTTACAAAGAAAACCTCATTAGATTGTAAGTTTGATGTACTTTGAAGTCACATGTGAATGCAGTGCTCATTAAACAAAAGAATACAGAAACATTAAAAACAGTTCGAGAATAAGGGAAAAACTGAGAAGAACTATTACATAAATCAATGTAATTGTGGAATGACTACTGAATTGAGTTCTCTGTACATATATGTATATGGTTTTGTGATATATTGTTACATGACAACAAACCACCCAATTCCATATGTCTGTCCCAAAAAAAAAATAATAGAACGTGCTGTTGCCACCATTAGATATGTAGTAAGAAAAGGAGACCGTTGACTAAAAAGTACAGATACTGATCATTTGCACAGTTGTGTAGGGAATGCAAAGGAAATGTTTAGTAGTAATTGGCAAGCAAGGACATGAAACTTTCACATGGATTCAAGATAGTTATTTGCATAGATATGGGATATATGTTGCTTTTCCATGTTTGTAATGATTTAATCCGAAGTGTTCTGCTCAAAAATAGCACATATTAGATGGTATCTGATATGCTAGTGTGTTTAGTAAAAGCTTCTAAAACAGAGCTTTGGAGGCATACAGCAATTGCGACATACATACATGTGTTGTGATGTAACAAAGTATAGGAATGCCACCAAAAAGTAAACCACCTCCACAGAATTGATCCTTTTGAAAATGGTGTGTCAATTTAAGCAATGCATGCCACACAAATGTAATATTAAGAGGAGACGTAGCATATACCTACGTGGCCAACTTCATAGTAATCAAAGTCGAAATCGAAATCAGATATATTCAGAAGTAAACTATTCCAGGTGTTGTAATCAACTTGTTAAAGCATGGGAATTTTCCTAGCTTTCAGAGCCTAACTAACACTCAAACATTTGTCGTTGAATTGAATGAATCTAAGTTTAACTAAATAGTAGAGGAAGGACAAATCAGGGCAGCTATTCAGTTACAATACTTTAGATTTGCATGGAGTACTTCATGACACAAAATTACAGATGGTAACCATGTTAGGCTGCCTATAAGTAATGTGCTAGAATATACCTGTTCACGGCAGGAAGAGAGCAGACAGCTGGTGAGATCAGTTGTGCGATAATTTTTTGAAAGAGAGCGGCCTCGAGTGTCAGCTATTGATCACCGTAAACCATTGTAAAGTGGCATTTTGAGATAGGGGCAAGAGAAGGCATGATTTTACCTTGCTCTGTGCTGAACAGAATTATCTGCGCAGGGTCTTCAGTTTATCTTTCTGCCTGGCAACACTGACGAAAAGTACTAGAATACATTTTTTATTTGGATCTAAAATTTGGAAAAAGGCACCGTAGAATTTGAAAGAGATTACAACCCAATGATTTTTGGGCTTGTATATATCCATCTCAACATTTTAGCAAACACCTTTGAGGCATGCATGCGTAGAAGTATGCACATCACACAATATGTTTTTCTACATCGATGTATTATACATCTTGCTTTGCGATTTGTCCATGGCAGGGAAATGAGACGCTCAAAATTTACATTCAATTAACTCAATGCATTATAACATTAAGTTTAATTTGACTCAATGTATCATAACAGGAAGTTATCCCTTCATCCCCATAACAATTATGTGCACTAGTCCATCAACCCGTGCTCCTGCACGGGTTAATTTTGGTTCTTTTAAGTAATAGGATTATTCCCATCTAATATGTACTTTAACATATGAGATTACTCCATATCCTTACACATTTCCATTGCATCATAGAAACTATTTTTGTATTCGTTCCACCCTTGAAAAGATGATAACATTTTTGTGTTTCCATCCTGGTCCTTTGATTTATATGACTTCGATCGGTTGTCAGATGTTTTGTGATGTAACTTCTTCTATATATGATCAATAGATGTTTGAATAATTTGACCCATATAATAATCAACAATTGTGTTTAATGAAAAAGTTTACGTATAGAAGAGCCTTTTGTAGATGACCTTGTTCTGTTTTTAGAAGGTTGAATTCGTCGTTGCATCAAAGATGATCTTTTGTCAACAACACTTTTTTGTAAATTCTAATTGTTAATACGTTCCTATACTAATAAAATAGTGTGTTAATATGTTTATAGTATAGATTATATATGGATCACTAAATTGCTTATGGTAATTAGAATATTATTTCCTCATCAGTTGGAAAGTCATTAGAAACTTTATTTCCAATGCAATATAAAATATGTGTGCCAACAATATATAGGAATATATATATGTTGGGATTAGCATTCTTTGATTTTCCTCCTAATGCACTTTTTCATTTAGCGCAACATCGGTTCCTTTCTTCAATCCTATTAATAAACATGGATTTTGAACTTTTAATTAAGGGACCAACAATTAGATAGGATTATACAACATCGGTTTTATATGTAATGCGTAAAGACAAATTCAGAGATTATATTGTCCAAAGTTTATTGTACAAACTGTGTCCAGCTAATATAAGTTGAAAGAAATTAGCTCTAGAGGAGCAACACTCGACCACATGTGGATATCATATTGACAAAATTAATTAATATACTACATTGTTGTAATGTAAATGTAAATACTTGGTTAGCATACCATACTACCGAAACTAATACCATTTAAAATTCGTTTGATAAATCTGCAGTGATGTTGATCTATTTATGTAATTCTTATATGGGGAATATTTGACTTCGATTATCTCAGAAGGATATAGTGCATATCTAAAAAAAAATTGTTACTGATGATGAATTTGTGTTTGCCAGCTTGGTGAACTGGCCGGGCACTTAAATCACATTATAGCTAGAGATTAAATCGTTGTCGAAAAGAAACTTTTGCATGCTAACTCTGAGGGCGCGTCCCTAATAGTTGCCAAATAGCGAGTCTAGAAAGAATTCTATTGACTACCTAAAAAAAAAAGAATTCTTTTGCCTATCAAGGAGACAGATAATGAAATAGCTAGTCTAGTACAGTCCCCTAAAAACAACTCTTTCACAGTTCACACAACCTACCACTACAGCTTAAGTAGGCCCTGACCTGGATGCATGGTGTGCGATCTCGTGCGGTGGAGAGGCAGCTGGAATTGACATTAATCTTCTAGTTATCTTTTGCACATGTAACCCTTCTTTAATGAGATATATGTGCATATGCACAACGTACTGGTGCTCTCCCTCGCCTTGCCCTTCCTGCGCATGCATGTTAATCAAAAGGAAGCCACGGTTTCAGTTGTCGGGGGGCATGCATACCAGCTCGTCCATGATAATTAATATGCCAAAATCTTAAATAGGAGATGGATCAGGCAATAAAAGGACAGCGACTCCCCACTCCAAAGAAACCACCTAGGATATACGAGTAGATATAATTCGATTACCTGCTAGGGTTGCCAACAACCTGCGGCACCATTGAATCAAAAAAGAACCTGCGGTGTAACTGAGGAGAGGGAAGTACGCATGGAAAGGCCTGATACTTCTTTCCTGGTTGAAAGCTCGGCAACTATAATTGAGCAGCGTGGCGGAGCTTTTATCGTACCTACCGTGAGAGAGGAAAAAATATGATCGGGTTCATTCTTTTCAATTATTAGATCTATATAATTGGGCGTGCGTTGTGTGATCTAATTAATTAATAGCAATATATATGATAATTTATAATGGCAATGGCAAAGTAAGGTAATTATTATATATGCTTTAGGGGGTTACTTTAGGGTAATGAATTATGTTTCATAATATCAATGAAATGGGTAATTTATATATAAATTTAGCGGTTATTTATTTTATAATGACAAAGGTTGGTAATTTATATGCAAAATTATGGGGTTATTTTAAGTAATTTTTATAATGGCAGTGTGGGTAATTTTTTATAAATCACTATAGATCCAATGGCTATTATCAAAGATGGTGATCAGAGTCTACCAAATTAAAGGCTAGATTTTTCTGTTTATTGTGAGAATTTCTAGAATTTTTCTTTTTTCTTAACGCGTTTGATGAGAGTTAACGTGGTGTCTTTGTTGGGGCTTCTAAATAATAGTAAGATAACATATGTGCGTATGTATGCATGCTAGATGTGTGTGGTAACATGAGTCGATAATGGCAGCCGGTGGTTGACGAGATAGGAAAAATGGATACAACTGATGCTGAGAAAATGGAAAGGAATAAAGGAGCGTGATGATAGGGTTTGCTGCGAGATTAAAGGAGTAGGCGTTAATGGATTTCATTAATGGAGGAAGGAGAGATGAGGCTGCCGGCGGAGGTGGAAGAAAAGACTGCAGGGGGCAATATGGTCCGTTTACCGCCCTTCTCTCTCGTAAATTGTGAAAATATATGTTTTGAAGGTTGCCGTGTCTAGCAGCAAAGAATAACACGATTGTCTAAGAGCGTCTCTAAGAGATTTGGTTTACATTGTTTTACAAAGCTAAATCTATATTCTATTAACAAAAAAAACTCTCTAACAGATTATGCATGTGTCTCTCCAAATTAGATAGCTCGTTATCCCTAGACTTCCGCTATCCAAATATAGATAGCTTATGTGGCTCGCTAATCAGCCTCTGCACGTGAGGTGTCTCGTTCCCGTACGCTGCCGCATGCATCTTTAGCTACAGACCTTGCGCCATATGATAAGTTTAAATATAAAGAGTCTCAATTTAGATAGACTGTTGGAGTAGTCTCTGTTTTCAAGGAGAAATTTATTTTATAAAACAGCATAATCACTAATCTGTCGGAGATGCTCTAATGTCCGACGTTAAAATTTTCCTTTATTATTTGCGACTTCTCGATCCGATAAAGCCTTTTTATTTTAATTAATGCATAAAACGTGCGGCGCTGGGATTGCCTGCTGCTCTCCCGTGATTAGGGGCATGCAGGATCTCCCCTCCCGTCATTAGGGGGTGTGGGTGGTTTTATTTTTGTTTTATTGGATTTATTATTTTATTAGTAATTCATTAAATTGTTAAAATCAATGATCCGGATCGATTTGAGATATTACCTCCTTATAGGTAAAAGGTGTACCTGAGCATTGCCCTTCTAATATTTCATTTAAATCAAAAAAAAATGAAACCAGAACCAATTTTTTCCTTACAATATAATTTGTCAATTGGCTGGATTTGGATTTACTTGAAACTTATGGGCTTATAGTTGTGCATAGTGTTTTATTGCTCTTAGTCATGCCTATTATTCAAAGTAACAAATTTGTGCTATATTCAACATGGAGATTGAACAAGAGAATCCATACTGAAATTAGAGTACAAGATATATGTAAGAGTTAAATTGTCCAACTTATTTTTGGAGGACTAGTGATGCCATAGTAGCTGTAATGGTTACATATGATCCATATGCAATGAAGCATTGTCGCCTACGAGAGATTGGTGTCTTTTTCCCATATCTTATGTTTATAGTTTTCTCGTAGTCTGTTGTAGATTCTTTCCGTCAATCTCGGATGTAATATAGTTCAAAAATGATGGTTTAAATAAGTAGCAAGCATGATTACGACGAGCAACAAAAAACAAGGAATAGGAATCATCAATAGAAACAAATTCAAATGAACTATAATTCATTAGAAAATAAACTAGCTTTATTATTTTCCGAAAACAAATATAAAAACGGGCTTTGAGACCATATATATATAACGCTAATTTGTCGAGTATTGATAGTTCAGCAGTCAACTATTATTGGGTTTAAATGGAAAAAACAAACTTGGACACTAGTTAATGAGAAAAATAAACCTTTTCATTTTCATTATATTCGACATCAATAGATATTTTGATATGCAATTTTGGATCTTTGATTCTAATGCATGCTAAAGATCAATAACTTGGCCGACACCACGAAGCCATCTTTTGTTTATCAAACCAAGTCAATTTTGACATCTTACGTGCATGAGGGTACGTACAACAAAGGAAGTTGAGTTCATTTTCTTTAGTTTGCTTTAACATAAGTGATGGGTCAAAACAGAGAAATAAATATAACTATGACTTAGGTAATGTCAAACTATCTTTAACATAAAGGGTATGGATTAATCTCTATGTAATGTATAAGTACTCGATTACATTAGTATATCTTTCCTCAATAACATGATATTTCATATGCCTGAGAATTAATATGGAGGCTTCTTTTGTAGATCAAATACTAATTTAATAAATAATATAAGTAACTTTTACATAAGTACAGTTTCTTTTATGTGTAGTTTTCAAAAACTATTATTTACGTTATTTATTTATTGTCTAAGTTTGTTCACTTGAACTTATCAGCCCGGTTTATCAGCCGTGTAATAACCAACCTAATAATTTTTACTTCCCCAAGTCCAGATTCTCCATAAAACAGCAACTTTTTTGGACGGAGGAGTATTTGGTATGCATTCTTTTTCATATAAATTTGGTTGAACTAGGAAATTGTTGGACATTTCAGAAAGTGATTCAGTACTCGCATCACAGACACCTAAATTCAGTAAGCTGCAGCAAAGTTTTAGGCAAGGGACATGAAAAAAAGATGAAATGAAATCAACGGCAAGTAGGAGTAATTTGGCTACATACACCGATTGTAGGTGTCCAGTTGGCACACTTGGGCTGCTGTCCAGTTGGAACGTTTAACCGCGGTCCCAAGCTATTCTGAATTCATAGCAACTTGTTCAGATTTTCAGATTTGACAACAAAGAGTCCTGAATCCAAGCCAGATCGAAAAGAGATAAATAATTCACTTTAAAATCCAATCCATTGCTCCTGTACAGCAGCAACTGGTTCTGGCTTGCTGCGGCGGCCCGAGACTATAGTCGGCAGAGGACGGGAGCAGAGTGAGAGTAAAATCTTTATCTTGGTCCATCCAAGTTGTCCAGTCTGAGGGGTGAGAGCGATGCGTCTCAGCCCCAAAGATCTCCGACAGCGATGTCAACTCCTCCTCGCTTCCATACAAATGCTGCAGCTTGGAGACGACTCCTGACACTGTTCTCCCTCCTCTCTATCCGCAGAAGCAGCCCACTGGTTCTCCTCGCCTGAGTGAGAGAGGAAACAGCCCGGTTTCAGTTTGCGGCGGCCGCGGCATACTGACGGCGTTTCCGATCGGAGCATCGCTGGTATTGTTATCCATATACATATACGTACATATACAAGTTGCGGCGGAGCTCCATCTACAGGAAGAGGCAGGTCAGGTCAGAGAGACCTCAGCAATCAGCTCCTTGATTTTGATCACTTAGGAATAGTTGTTTATTTCCCTCTTAGCAATCAACTCCTTGATTTTGATCACTTAGGAATAGCAATCAGCGGATGTTTCTTGTCGTCTCGTCTCGTGACTGGGATTCGGTATGGGCGTCAGGTATCTGGGCGCCTCCGCCTCCGGGTACAGGTCCAGGAGTTGGCTGCTCGCCATGGACGGCAGCGAGAGGCCGGCGACGACGAGCCACAAGGCGGCGCCACCTTTCGTGTAACCAAACAACCCTTCCCCTGCTCTGCTCTGCTCCCATTTGCTTTCTTTCTTGTCTTTCGTTCCCCGCGTCCCGTTCGAGTTCCTGACATGACCCTGCACGTTCGCGTGGAACGAACCGCAGCCCGGACGGCGAGCTCGTGGAGCTGCTGTGGCAGGACGGCGCCGTCGTGGCGCACTCGCAGGCGCACCACCACCACCGGCGGCAACCGCTGGTCCAGGTCGGCGCCGGCACCGGCAACACGGGCGCCAGCGGCGTCACCGGGGGTGACACGCCCGCGCTGCCGTGGCTCTCCTGCAGCGCCAGTGGCACCGGCGGTGGCTCGGTGGGCGGGGACGTGTACTCGCAGCTCTGGCAGAGCATCGCGCAGCAGGCCGACGGCCACGTGGTGGGCGGGGCTGACGCCGCGGCTGGCGCGCCCGTGCCCCGCCCGCCCGCCAAGAGCGGGAACAGCGGCGCCGGGTCCAGCCGCACGGCTGGCGGGGAGGTCGGCTGCGGCTCCAGCTTCTGCGGTAGCAATCTCGTGGCCGCGGCCATGCACCTGGACGACGACATCGACGACGTTGGCGGCGCCGGCGCCGCGCTGCCGATGCCGCAGGACGACCCGGCCGTGGGCGCCGGCGCGTCCACGTCCAGCGGCTGGAACAGCAATGGGGTGCCCAAGAGGAGCCGGGACGAGTTCGACGAGGTTGGTGTGTTCCTCGGTCTCTGTTGCTCCTGCCATTGGGTTCAGTACAGATTGCATAAAAATTTCAGCTTCAGTTCGTGAGAGAAAAAGAAACGTATTTGTTGCAGGACGCCGACTTGGACACCGTCGACGAGACCCCGCCGTCGTCGAGGGACAGGCGACCGGCGTCCAACAAGCGCAGGACGCGCGCCGCCGAGGTCCACAACATGTCGGAGCGGGTAAGTCTTGTCTTGATGAGGCCTCCATCAGGTCACGCCATTATTATTATATACCATTGTTGTCTTCTTGATTTTGTTGATGTATGCTGCAGAGGAGAAGGGACCGGATCAACGAGAAGATGCGAGCTCTGCAGGAACTCGTGCCTCACTGCAACAGGGTAAAGCAACAGATTCTAGCACACTAACATGTTCTTGTGCAATTTGATTCTGTTCTAACAGTAGTGCTGATTCTGCAGATTGTTCAGACCGACAAAGCGTCAATACTAGATGAGGCAATTGAGTACTTGAAGTCCCTCCAAATGCAAGTTCAGGTCTGAAACTCTGAAAGAGGCATTGATCTTCATATATATACTAGTCATACTACATTGTATTCTTATTGTTCGCTTTCGTCATCTCGGCATGTACACCGATATGTTTCCATGCCTCAGATCATGTGGATGTCTACCGGGATGGCGCCGATGATGATCCCTGGTGCTCATCAGCTCATGCCCCAGATGCCACCACCAGCGGTGCAGTTCCTGAGTCAGACGCAGAGGGTACTGCCACCCTTCATGAACAACCCGTTGCCGAATCAGATGCCTCAGATCCTACGCCCTCCTACCAATGCACCCAGTGTAACAGACCAAGATCAGAGCAATCGCATGGCCCTGCCGAGAAATCCCTTCTTTCATCCTAACGATAATGATGCACTGACAACACCGCATCAGGTTAATTTCACAAATCCTTCATGTTCAGAGCTTAACCAAATCACCAAGCTTATCTCAGGGGTCCCAAAATCCTTGCAGGTGCCAAGTTTATTTGGCTATGGACCACAGATGGCACAAGTGAATGAGATTCAAGAGCTACTGACCGGCACTGCAGCGCCGGCTTTGGGGACCGACCTGCCGTCATCCTCTGATGGAACTGGAACATAAGACCGCCACAAGTCCACAGTACAATAAGGTGTTTTCCAGGTCAGTGTACACAGTTTTTGTTCTTCGGTGCACTGAAATACAAAGGTTTCTGTATATATATGATCTTTATTGCGAAACACTACCACAAGTGGTAGCTTAACCGCGTTGAATTGTACGCGTGATCGTTTCCTTTAGCGCTTTAGCCGACGACTTATCAATCGACGTCCCAAGTTGGAGCATATCAAGTTGTCCTGATTTGGTCTCTTAGAGGAAACCTTGTCGCCGTTTGAACTGATACCACCACTAGTAGAAACTAGACAGATCAGTTTTTGACATTTAGTTCTTCTTTGGCAGCTCTTGCAGCCCTATCATGTCAGTAGATGCCTAGATGAACTAGGCTGCGGCGGTTGCACATCCACTTCGCTCGGTCCCTGTTACATTCATTGGACTGTTCCGAACAGGATAAGGAGTGCAACAAGGACTTGCATTGCATCAGGGCAGCAGCAACTAGCAGTGCACACAACTAGCTAGCATCATAAGTCGCTTCCTTTGTTCTGCTCTGTATGACAGTATCCTCACTCGGTTGGAGGACGAGTTGACGCACACCTAGAGCGCGGTCTTGGCTCGCTCCGATAGCTCAATCTGCAGCGACGTAATCCAACGATGATTTTTAGAGGGGTTGGCGTGAGTTTTGGGATTTGGTAACCTCGGTTACTGCCCCTACCTTTATTATATTTGCTAAAAACTCCTGTCTTCTTAATAAAATGCACGTCGGTGGACGTGTTCTAGAAAAAAAAACAACCAACATCCGCTGCTTAGCATCATCTCCGGAGCAATTCATAGATTAGACATGCGGATTTGGCTGATGCTGAGCTAATGGTATTAAATAAGGCTTGGCCATATGATTGATGTTCCTGATTTGATACCCATGTTCTGCATAATTTATGATTTGTTCCCCCAAGATTGAGTACCCCAATCATAATTCCGGAGCAGCCTGTTCGTTTGAACTTATCAGCCAAATCAGCCAGTCATTTAACAGTATTTTTCTCTCACAAAAAATCAGCAGCAGCCAGAACCAGCCAGCCAGAAACGACCAAGCGAACAAGGCAAATATAAGATTAAGATGTCAGGGGAAAACCAACATGTCTGCCACATTCTATCACGGGCGAGAAATAGAATATCTCTTGGTCTTGGCATATAAAACTCACTTGCATTCCCTAGAAAGTAATCAACGTGTACAATAAATATCTCGGTGACAAAATTAACTTTTGTTGTTTCTCTTTCTGATCATCTTTGACACTATTGCTATGTATGCAGTGATAGATGAACGGACCGTCAAGCACACGCCGCTAGCTAGGGGGAATGAATGAACAGCAGAAGTCAGAGCACAGGTGGTCCTCCTACAAGAATCAATTTGGATTATTAAGACGCTGTGCGTTGTAAGGCAGATCGTGCTTGAGCATCTGGGAACCTCTGGGCAGCCAACACGTATGCGGCGGCGGCACCATGCCGACTTGATGATACGGCTCTTATCTGAAGAAGAATAAATAGTGCTGGCGATCGACTTGACCATCGTTCACCTCTGTTTGTGGAAGGACTCGATCGGCAAGGATGGATCAGCGGCACATCAGGCATCAGGATGGAGGTGACTTGCTTGATTCGATTGGTAGCAAATCTCAGAAGCACAAATGCGCGCACAATGATGCATTGTTCCAAGAGTCGCAGTTCCTCTCCTCTTTTCACTGATGTTACACTTACACCGCTGCTGTTACATTGTGCCTGATGAGGCTCTGCATCTGGTGAGTTCCAGCTGACATCAAGGGCAGGAATTATCATGTTTCTGTCAGTGGGCATGACAGCAGGGTTCGATTCTTTTACCGGCTGTAACTAGAAATTTACTAGGGTTCTCTCCTCAGAGTTATTTATGATATGTATTTGAAAATTTCATTTTTTTTTATGTTCTGACAAAATCAAGAGTGTGCACTGCTGATGAATAAACAACAGAATCATGCTGGATTCGGGCATGAATGACGACATAAATTGGACATGCGCAGAAACCGCGAGAATTCCGGGACTCCGATTTATGTGTATGGATCTCACATACCCCAGTAGTACTCGTTGCATCATCATCGCCTCCCCGTACGTGTAATGATGCGCGTTTTCCTTGTCCTAAGTTAATATAGGAGAGTGACGGGCCGAACGATATCGTTTGCATATCTTGTTTGTGGTGTATATGTCGTCTCGGTTGCTTTCGGTCGAGATTGGAACTTGGTTTTTGCATTTATAGTTTGTGATTTGGTTCTCGATCGTGATCAAGTGACGAGGAGCATCTTGGGATGGGAGCTCGTGGCCAAACGCGTCTCGTTTCCCCCGGGCAAAAATGTTAGAAAACAAATTGTTGGACAAAAAAAATTAGAAAAGATTTGTTCTCCTGGGCAAAATGTGAAAAATAAATAAAAAAGATATTGATTTCGCCCGGGCTCGAAACGGGAACCTTGAGTGTGTTAGACTGACGTGATAACTAACCATACCACGAAACCTTTCGTTTCTGCCAGGATCAATTGTAATATTTGACTAATATATTTTCGTCGCCAACACACGGAACCGAAGCGAGCGGTAGATTGTGGGACCATGGGGCACGCGTGCTCACCTGATTCTGTTCTGGGCTTCTAGCAGATGGCAGATCCGAACTGAAAAAACAAGTGAATTCGTGTGGTGATTGCTCATGTGGCAAGACAAGTATGCAACGCTGAAAATACAACGTGCATGGACCAAGCGAATAGTTTATTTTAAACAACTTAGCGGAGAGTGTCATCTAAACTTCATTCACAAATCAAAACATGAAAAAACAACCCCTAAAGTTACCAATTGCATCTTATGAGGTTCGAGTCTCTATAAAACAGGATAAATTGTTCATGGGGTCCCCTAAAGTTACACTAGGTTCAAAGCCTCTCTCTAGATCGAGCTGCTCCTGGTTCTTGTGTCATCATCCTAATGTGATAATGCCATCAACTACGACTTCATTAACCCGCCGTGCCACTCGTGTTCCAAGAAACTAGAGCCATGCTTGTGCTTAAACTACCACTGAGGGAACATGGAGAAGATAGACGAGGAAGAGATAGGACAAAGGGAAAGAAGCAGGGCCTCACATGTCGGGTCCATGTTGTTGTGTCCAATCATCATGCTACATAGGCAGTTTAACATAGGATTTGTAATGTAATTGATAAATTTGGAGACCTAATGTATATTTTAGGTGTTTGGACCTTGGGGACCTGGATGGTACTCAATACCAGGCACCAATGCTGACTAATACATCACTCTTTTTTTGTCTATATAATTGATGATATATATACTTGTCTATAATTTTTTTAAAGTAATATTGTGTCATAGAGATTTAAAAAATCATTTTCTACTAATATGAAATTTTAAAAAGCTGTATCCTCTTGGAACAATTTTTCTTAGTTTCTCTATGAGAAAATAACCATTTTTCGCAAATAAAAACATGAAAATGTCCTGATGGAATAGTCCCATGCATGGAAGAGCGAAACGCAAAGTCGTAAAACCATAGTATGAGTCTCCAAAGTTTGAAAATGACGTTTGTAGGAAAATGGAATTTAATTGCATGGTTTAAAAAAATTCAAAAAGGTTATCTACACAGGTAGTACACAGCAAACCTTATTATTATTATTTTTTGGAAAGAAGACCCTGCTTGCTGCTATCTGCCGCCTAGCTTTGCTTAACCGCTACCGCTCCCTGCTGGGTGCTGACAAACAAACACAATCCTAACTCTTCCGGCGTAAGGCCGGTTGGTGCTGGCACTGACTGATAAATTAACATGGAGACAATGATAGTGCTATCTGCTGCTCATGCTGCTCTTGGAGCTTTAGATGCCCTCCAGCTCCACGCCGCCCACCTCAGCCGCCACCGCCGCCAATGCCTTGGCTAGCTTCTTGTTGCCCAAGCGTGCCGCCACCCTAATCTTGCCAACAGCTTCCTCAGTCAGATTCTGGCCATACATGTCAAGGTACTCCATTGCAGCAGCGTCTGGCGGCCCTGCCGGGGCTTCCATGAATTGCAGCTCGCGCATGAGCTTCCTCTGTGCTCTCTGCGCGACGGGCACCAGCGATGGACGGGCTGCCTGACGCAGGCTTGATCGTGTAGCCACCGCGAGGTGCTTACGCCCCCTGCCTCCCTGCCTGGGTAACTCCGTGGCCTGATCTGGGCGGTGAGCGGCGCATCATCCGTCCGCGCACCACTGGCTCCTCCAGAGCGCGTTCAGCACCCTCCTGTCCCCACAGCAACGCCTGACGGTATGACGTTGGTGAGCGGGTGCAGTCCCTCACCGAGCGGCCTGAGTAGCATCCCGGGAAAAGTTGGCGCGCCTCGGAACTCAGCAAGGAAACGGCCCGACCCATGGGGCGTCACCTTGATGCTGTGGCGGGGGATGCGCAGTTGCCCACGAAGCGTGTGCGCCACCTCCGGGGCGCTGGCACGGTACCCTTTCTGCGGAACAGAGATGACCACGGAGTGCATGCGCAGATGGTCTGCCTCCCTTGTGATCCCCTCCATAGAGACGATGTTGACATGGCCGCGGGCAGGGCGCTGCAAAGCCTGGCCTGGAACGTGCTCCATGTTGCTTGGTGAGGGATGCGGTGCGCCCGGCGGCGGGAGCGGCGAGGTGCTGACTGGGAGGCGGCTGCAGCGGCGGTTGCGGTGGATTGGGCTTGAGCGGTGGGAAGGCGATGCGATTGTGGATGTTGTCCGGTGGAAAAACAATTTTTGAACGGAGGTCGGCGGAAATCTGCTTCCGACGAGCAGGACAGTTGCGAGCGAAGTGCCCACCCCCGTTGCATTCCCAGCAGCGTACTGGCTCACGGCACTGCGCAAGTAGATGGCTTGGGGAAGGCATCGGAAGCAGCGGCCGGTGAGGCACTTCTTGAAGGCCTCCCGGGCCACCTTGCGTGCTCTCTCCTGCTCGGCCATGGCCGCCCGATGAGGAATGGCGTCATGGCGCTCTCTGCGCCTTGTCTTGGCAGGCTGCCATCTTGGAGATTGTTGTCCGTCTTCAGGCGCTCCCAGATGCTCATTAATCTCGACTTCACCCGCCATGGCAGAGAAGTTCCCAGCCCGCTGCCCAGCCTGTGGGGAAGGGGTGCTCAGTCGGTTAGGTCTGACGATGATGGATTTGAGCTTGGTTGGCGCCTCCTTTTCGGTGTGCACAACGGACTCAGGCCCCGAAGCAGCTGATGGGGCCGGTGGCGGCGCAGTCGGCGAAGCGGATGGAGCCGGTGGCGGCGCAGTCGGCGACGCGGACGGAGCCGGTATCAGCATGGGCTCAGTCGAGGGCGCCGCTGCTGCAGGTCTTGTGGCCGGAGATGTCCCTGAGGGCGGCACAGCTTCTAGGCCGGCCAGCTTCTCTTCGCTCAAGGCGTCGGGGGCGGTGGGAGAGGCTGCCTCAAGGTCGTCGTCGTCGTCGTCCCAATCGACAAGCTCCACATCTTCCTCCTCTTCTTCATGGCGCCCGGGCTCCATCTTGCTCGGATCCTGGACACAGCTGCAGTCTTGTGGGTCCTCCATTGATGGCACCTCGAGGTCGTTTGGATCGACCTCAAAACTGCCATGGGGAGATAGATCAGGTAGGGGAGAACGCGGATCTGTGGCTGGTTTGATGGGGCTTGCAGTCTGTGGAGCGGCGGCGGCGGCGGCGGCGGCGGGACTAGGGGCGGCGGCGGCGCTGGGTGGGTCGGGGGGGTCGGGGAGGGGCATCGGTTCAGGTTTTCTCATTTGAGCACTAGGACTCGATGGTGTAGCAATTAACCGTACGGGCATATTTTCCAGTTATAATAATAAATCTTCTATGCTCCTATCTCTTTGAGCAATACGGCAATACAATTTTTTCAATGCAAAAAACATGCTAACTCACGCTCTCATAAAAAAAAGACAGTTATCAGCGAACGAGCTGTTAGCTGGGTGGTTGAGCCGCTGGGTGGTAGCGCTCACCACCTGCGTTTCAGTCCTGCCGGACGTACGTTTCGCATGAGTTTTTTCTCCGTTTTTATTTCAGGTTCCGGACACAACAGTGTGATGTCATAACGGGACTACGACGTGAGGTTTGGTGAGATTTCGGTGATCTCCAGAAGGACGCTGGTAGTATATAAGTTGTACATCTAGGGGTGTGCGTGCGTGTGTGTTGTGTAGAGTTCAGATGCTATAACTTGTATACTAAGAGTCCAGGCTAAAAAAAAGACAGTTCTCATTCCATTGGTGAGAAATTAGACTCTCCACCATGTACTTTATTTTATGGTTTATGGTTATTATTACTGTTACCAATTTTAAAACAACATTAAAATGTATATGATCTTCGCGATAGTCCCCTCGGCATAGCGCGGGAGGAGTGGGGGGGGGGGGCAGGTTGGAGGTGGTGGTGAAGAATCCATGGTCCGCCTTGATATCCACCTCGCCCCCTTTAGTCGCATGCCAACCCTGGGCATATCCTTGGTCCGACCCCGAACGGTATCATCATCACCTTTGTTGCCGCTGTCGATGGTCAACCGCGCGCCTTCGTAAGGACTTGTCCGGGATGAACTCTTCTAGAGGCGTCCGTCTCAATTGAATTTTGAAGGACATGATCTTATTTAACTGTAGTTAGACAAAATGACAAAGTGCAAAGTGATATACTTGCTGTTTGTCATCTCAAGTTCTATTGGACTAGTTGGAGTCGGCAAACTATTCGGTTCTTGTTTTGAAAGTCTATATCAAGGTCCTTCAAAATATATAGCTAGCGGACCAATCATGTCTGAATTGTTTGATCAAGTTATCAGTTCCTTTCGACGAATAAATTATCCAGCCTACCGTTGACTTATGTATATTTTTTTCAACGTGGCTATTTTTTAGGGGTGAGCATGGACTTAGAGCATCTCCAACCATGGCCCCTTAAATCATGGTCTCTATTTTTGATTTGAGAGCTTCTCCTTATAGTTTTGAGGGCTTGTTTTTTACCTTCACTCCAGTGGAAGACCCCAATGCATAGCCCTCAAAACACCGGATCTCGCCATCCCGTGGCTGGAGGAGAGGGCATCGCCACCGTCAGGGCTAGAGGAGAGGGCGCCGCCAGAGCTCGGAGATGCGCATCTACACCCGCATGAGCTCCCCGACCGTGGCGGGCCTCCGCGTGGCCGCCACTGCCCTCCCACCGCTCCCGGGACTGCCGACGCCGTTGGACGAGAAGGAGGAGCGGAGTCCGAGCGCCTTCTTCATCTTGCTGGCGGTGGCGGAGGTGAGGGAGCGCTGGAGAGAGGCGGAGGACGCCCAGGAGGATGCGGAGGAGGAGGCCGGGGACGCCTGCGCCGCCCCCGTGCCCGCGGCGGCGGCGGCCACCGACGAGGACTACGGGATGTAGGTCCCGCCCGTGGTGCGGGAGGCCGCCACCCGGAGGTCCGCGGCCGAGAGTGCGACCCCGAGGTCTGGGAACGGCGAGGGCAGCGCGGAGGCGACGGTGATGGACGACGGGGTGGACGCGGCTGCCGGGAGGAGTGCGACGAGTCGCGGCGGGACTCGTGGAATAGGCGAGCCATCGCGTCTGCGGCGGCGTCGGCAACGATGGTGACCTCGCGGCGTGCTTCTCTCCTCCCCCTCTCCCCTCTCGTGCTACTCTCCCATCGTCACCGTCATAGTGGCCGGAGCGCTCACTGCGCCGCGTGCTTTCAGTGGGCAGTGGAGCAGCGCGCCGCAAGGCTCGCGCAGCGGGGTGCGCGTTGAAGCAGCCGGTCCCCTCCATGCCAGCCGGCCGGCGGCAGCGGCGCGGCCTCGTGCGTGCGGTGTCGGCGATAGGGAGAGGAAAAGTGGGGTGGGACCCACGGGATAGGGGGCTGCTAAATCTGGGGGTTGAGATTATAATTTGAGAGGACATAAAAAATGAGAGCCTATCTAGGGGCTCCATTGGAGTTGGATTTTTGCCCAAACTCTAAAATTTAGGGTAGGGGCCCAAGTAGGGACCTGGGCTAGAGTTGCTCTTATATATAAAAAACTTTTATTAGAGCATATCCAGCAGGGCCTCTACTTAAGCCCTCATCTTATTTTTGAGGGCTAAAAGTAGAAAAATTCACTCTAGCAGATTCCCTACTAAAGCCCTCAAATTCGAGAGGTCTCTCAAATCACTCATCCAACCCTTAGTCTGAGAGGCTCTGGGCATGGCCCTCAAATCTCAAATGCGTTCATTTATGCGCGCGAAATGGCTCAAGTTAATTGTTTTGTTTGCCTTTATGTTTAATGATTATGTTATTTGATTTGCAAACATGTTATGGATTATATTTTGATCGATTATAATTAAATTTGGACTAAATTTATGTTTGAATTTAAATTTAAAAATTTATATTATTATTTATAATTTTAGTGTTGTGTTTTTATCGTTAGTTTAAATAAATTATTATATAGTATGATATTCTCAAGTATATATACATATTGTGTTTGATAAAATAGAGGGAATTAAGAAGCATGAGCTCTATTTTAAGGGCTATTGCTCGAGTCCACTCTAGAAAATAGAGCTCTCAAAAATAGAAACAACCCTCAAATAAAAAGTAAGAACCTATTTTGAGGGCTATTGCTGGAGTTGCTCTTAAGTAACTAGATGTACCTTGCCTATATATATACTGCTACTACCAGCTAGCTAGTACATGATACGTACGCAACAGTGCCATAAAATTTGACCAAAAAGTTATCAAGCGTACCAGCTAGCTAGTACATGATATCTTCGAGAGAGAAGTTGACCAAAGTACCACGCGCGACGGGGATGTGCTACCTGCCACCGTGTCGCTGCTCACGCGCTGCTCAACCGAGAGGACAGGCGGATGTCGCCGGCAGCAGCGGCAGCCCGCAGGCACGTACGCGCACACCTCACCGGTCACCGCCGCCGGCGGATTCCACCTCGCTTCGAGAAGCAGTCTCTGGATACCCGGCCGTCCATGCCGTCACTGGGGCTCGTGTTGATGGCTTGATTCTACCTCACACAATGAAGAAACTGATGTAAAGCATTAAACTTGGAAGTGCTAGAATGCTCAGAAGAAATGGCTGGAGTAACAACAACGGCATGTAGTGGCTTTAGGTTTGTGGTCAACCTACATGAGAGAGGACATGTTCTTGTCGACAGTGGCAGGTTTCTGAAATTCCTTGCAAGCATATGCACTCGCATTCATCACACCACTTAATTAGCAATGCACCAATAGAGAAATATGTTGACATGTATTACTGCATCGAGATATCCCTGCTATGCCTGACGTACATGACTCAGTGGCCTAAATCCACACATAAAATTTTTACCTCTATTAAAGACTGTAGCGCACTGGTAGGGCTAAAACAGAGAGGCACAAAGGTACCTCCGACAAGAAAAGGAGTAAAGGCCATGACCAATAGGACCTTGCTATAGCATGCACGCGCAGGATGTAGCATCCTGGTGTGCACACTTCTCCAGCACAGCATTGGGGACAAAAAAAATCGACAAATTGCCTTCTTCACCCACTACGGCGACCTCGCCCCCGCCGCCGCCCACCGCCCTGCCGCGGACGCTAGGGGTCGCTGGAGCTCTGGCGAACCCTAGCGCCCGCAGCGGCCACCCTCTCCCCTCAGCCCCTCACCGCCGCATCCTTCTTCAACTCCGCTGAGCTCGCCGCCTCCATGAGCTCCATCTCCAGTGAGACTCCCCCACCCTAGGCCTGGCCCGGCAGCCAGGGCTCCCTAAGCCACCCGCCGGCATCCCCATCGCTTGTCTTCTCTTTCTCCCCCTGGCCGGCCAGCCATTCTATAGCCACCGGAGTTAAGGAAGAAGGGGGAGAAAGCTCGCCGGAACCCTAGCCTAGGTTGCCGGAGGTGGAGGAGGAGGAGGATGAGGAGGAGAGAGGAAAGGGCACGAAGAGGAGGAGCAGGAAGAGAAAGTTGCTTACCTGGTGGCAAATCTAGCCCCATGGCCGCCGGGTCCGGCCGGATCCACCGCCGCAGCCAGATCTGCCATGGCCGGGCATGGGGAGGTGGTGCACGAGTGAAAGGACCCTTGGTTGGTTTTGATAATTGAGTGACAACTTTAGTTTGAACTAATATGTTTATGTTGAGATATACAGGGATTAGTCCATAGGTACATGTGTGTGAGCAACATATGCTATGGTGGTGGAAATGGCTTGGAGATGTTGCAAGGCTCACACATGTGATGTTGAAGGAGCTTATTGCATATGAGACATGACATGGAGTCATGTAACCGAGATGGAGAAGATCGAGATGACTATGGTGTTAGATTTTTCTAATCTCTTGGGAGGCCTCACCTTGAATTGCGCAATAATTCAGAACCAATATGCTCAATTAGCTACTTCACTTGCAATGATATATGCTTCATAGTTAGCGGATCTATGGATAAGACTGCCAAGGTAATAATATACATGCATGCACCTATATCTTCATAGCACAATATAGTAACAAAATAATGATAAAGGCATTGTTTTCTATGGATCAGGGTGTGGAACTACAGTGAAGAGATTCCTAAAACTTGTGGTCATGCACTTGAATCAATTACTAAACATGAAGCGACACTTAAACAAACAGATGCTGTCTGTAACAGCATCTGTTAAAAACTATAAAAACAGGAGCAAATGGATGGAGTTGTTTTAGTTCTGGTGCTCTCAAACCAGTACTGACAGCAATAAGCCAACTTGATCTCTTAAATTGCTCTACTCTATCTCATTTGCGGAATCTGGTTTCTATCATTCAGTAGAAGAGCCGACTACCATATATAACTTCCGAATTGGCCTACCCTTCAGCATTTTTGTACGACCCAAAAACAATGTTTCAGAAATATAATAAGAGTACACATATTTCTTGAAATTTTGCTAGGCGGAAAAGGTCACTGTGTTTTGGCCTGGGAACATGACCAGACGAGAACAAAGATTTAGTATCTCATCTTCTCCACTTGTTATACCTGTGTTCGATCATATGTTTAATCAGCCCCACGATCATTGTCATCGATCTTGCTTCGCGGCCTGCAACCAGCATTCCTCCATGATTATTTGCTTCATCAGCTCCCGTTGTAGGTGTGTACTGAGCTCTTGTTCAGCATCACGACGAGCAGCATTCTGAGTTCCCACGCGGTCCATGATTACTTTAGCTTCCATCGTAGGATTACTGAGGATGTCCATTCTATTAGGAGTAGCGCCTAGAACTCCTGGCAGATCCGAAATAGCGCAGGCCTGGGAGTCGGTGAGCATCGCCGAGAACGAATTGCAGTATGCGAAACTTCTCACCATGCATCTCGTGGCTTCCTCCTCGATCCCGACGACAGAAGACAGTATGCCGTGGTGCAGCTCGGCAACCTTGGATACATCAACGTCGGCTGGTTTGAGCGCCGTGGGCTCTAGATACACGATGTATAGCCTCGGCTTTAATTTGCCGGCGGATCGGCCTTGCGAACTCGGCGGCGGTTGTGGCACGGTCAGCGACCGCACGCTCGTCAAGTGACGGCTACCCCTTCGCTCCCGCCGTCGTCGTCGTCGACAGGTGCCGGGCCCGGCGGCGACGGGGAAGGTCCCCGCACGGACGCGGCACGCCACAAGCGCACGTAATTGGTTCAGGGCCGCTCTCGCCGCGGATTCCATCGTTGCTAACTCTCGGTGGAAAATAAGATGCGGGGGTTGGCCGGTTGGGGTAAGCGGAAGCTGCGTATATATCACGGGAGAATTGGGTAGAAGGACTCATAAGAAACTACGTTTAGGTTTTGGGCCGTTTTTTGAATTTATCTGGAAGGCCTCTATTAATAAAATTTTACGCGGAGGCTTCCAGACAAATTAAAAAAAAAAACCTAAAACCTAAATGATGTTTTTTCTGAGGCCTTCTATTTTGCACGGAGGCCTTCTAGATAAATTTTAAAAAAAAGACCCAAAACCTAACCTAAACGTAGTTTTTCTAAGGCCTACTGACCAATTCTCCCATCCATCATCGTGGCGAATTTGGGCCGGTTTGTTGCATGCACTGGGCCATGGGCAGGGCTCCAGGTTACTAGCTGGTCGGGGCTTTTGTACAGAGAAATGAATCGCGAGCCCAGGCCCAGGTTACCATACCAGCCTAAGCCTAACCCAGACTAGTATAGCATGCAGTCCGCTGACTCCCGAGCAAGAACGTTTAACCAGCTAGATGATCTACCAAGTATCAAAATTAAGAGTACAGCACAGCACAGAAGCAAAAGGCTAACAAACTAGCTAGTCGGGCTTTGTACATACAAATTGATCGACCATGTTCACGAGCCCAGGCCCAGGTTAGTAGCATTTTTATACCAAACTGACCATACAATGCCGCACATGAATTGAGTATGCTTGTTTCTCACCGAATGAGCATTTTTACATTCCAGTATGCCGATCGAGTCTAGCCAAGCACGACTGTAGGCAGTCATATAGGTCAGCTTCCTACAATAATACTACATATATATTTGAGACTTCTATAGAAAAAACAAAAGGAAGAAAAACCTAGACACGAACGAATGAGGAAGATTGTACAGGGAAAAAATTGCACTGGACAGGTACCACATTTTTCATTTCTGGATCGGAGCACATTTATGTACAACAAACATTTCACTGCAGGGCACTATTTATGCTTTGGTAGCAGTGCTCAAAGAGCACTTCCATGATAACCAACACACATATATGAATTGGAGATATATGAAAGTAAGTTGTACATGACCAAGATGCTGCATCGAAAGTGCGTCACTGAGAAATCGGCCGCCCCACTTTTGGCAAGTTCGGATGGCAAAAATGAATAGCGGAGCATGGCAACGCCGCAGCATGCCGCAACTGCGGTAGCCAAGCAAACGCCTGCCCAAGGTGGAGCCTGTTGCGGACGCCATCCAAATGCGCCCTATAAGTCAAAGGTCCAGTATGTATATGATCGATACATATATTTCAAATTCAAATAATGTTGTATATATATATACATACCACGAATCAATATGTCAAATTCACATAGTGTTGTAGGTATGTATACACCACAAATATCTGATGCTTTGATAAAATACAATCATACCGACATAGCACCGTACCCTCATTGACAAAAAAATTTAATTCACACAAAAAATATGTCAAAAATATTAAACTAGGCAGGCAGGCAACAGGCATGGATATGATAAGGATTCTACATATTATGACTTATATGAGAAGCTCAAATAGGTCCTACCATTTTGGGGGCACCTACGACAGAAAGCCTAACAGGGATATTCAAATGTATACTCAAGTTTGTAATTATATATTCAGATTGAATAAGGAATTCAATTAGTTATTTGACAGAATGAAATATAAGAATGGAGTGTGTGGTCTGTTTTGAGTTTGAATCTTAGGCCTGTAAAACATGCACGTCAGATCAGATCTCTAGCCTGTGTGAACGCACGGCCGGATCGGTGAATAATGTGAACAATGAGAAATAGAAGACGGATCAATATATCGATCAAATGAGGGATGCATGAGGGTGTGACTACCTGAGTAGTATGCTTATTCTTCTCACTGAATGCACATTTTTATGTACCAGTGTGCCGAATCTAGACAAGCACGAGACAGTATGTAGGCAGTCATATAGGTCGAACATTGAAGGTCAAATAATATGTATATATGATCAATATATAATAATTAAATTCAAATAGTTGTGTTTCTATATTTATATATTAATATCATATCGACATAATAACATCCTCAATGACAATGTTTTCTAATTCACAGATTATATGCTAAAGATATTAAACTAGAGGTAAGGCATGCAATAGATATGGATTATACACATATTATGAGAAGCTCAGAAAGGTCGTATATTTATATATACCATTTTGGTGGCACACGACATTACATCCAACTGAATGAAAAGCCTAACTGACGGGGATCCAAATATCTACTCAACTTTGTAATTAATCTGATTGAAAGGAATAGAATCAATATAATTCAGTATGTGACGAATGAAACATAAGAAAATATAGTGGTTAGTTTGAGTTTGAATCATATATACGGCTGTGAATAACTGAAACATGTCGCATCTAACTAGCCGTCCGAGTGCATGATTCGGCGACTAAGTAATGTGAACAATGAGAAATGCTACACGGATCGATCAAATATGAGAGAGAGAGAGAGAGAGAGAGAGAGAGAGAGGGATGGTATGAGGGCCATGCTTGGCACCTCGCACGCCAGCCGCAGCGGCCACCGGGTGCATGGTAGCCGTGCAAGTGGCATACAGGGAGCCAGGCATATTCCCTAGCTTTCACCTCTTCCTCCATCTCCATCTCCTGTCGCCATTGTTGCTTGCTTATACAGGCACCCTTCCAATACGCCATGGCCATGCACGCACAAAGCACCACGCATGCAGGATCATCAGCCACTAGTTACCTAACCCTGCTTGCTGCTGCTAGCTACTTCTCAACAGCTCATAATCTTTGTTTCCTCTCCCTCGCAAGCTCATGGCGCGCACACACATGCTCATATTCTTTGTTTCCTCTCACTCGCAAGCCCATGGCGCGCGTGCGCGCGCGCGCACACACACACACATCTGAACTAGAACTACACGGCGAGGGAGAGACGAATGAAAAATGGCCACTAGCAGCTAGCTGGAGGAAGATGATGAAGTGAGGCTGTTGGATGATGGTATTTTTTGGCAACAAGTTCCATATATATAGCTCCCGGCGCCCAGGGTGGAGCTGAGGTCCCCCAAAATGTATGCACACTAAAATATGATCCCCCCACATAAGCCACCCACCCACACATGTACACTTGCAGCATGGCCACACACTGCAGTGGCTGGCTTGGCTCCTCACCCGCTAGCTATCTCATGCACACCAACCAAGCAAAAGCAAACCCTAAACCGAGCTAGGGCACACATGCATATGATGATACGCATGCAATGCAATGCAAACAAGCGCAGACGAACATATGCAGATGCGCGCGGCCGGAACCCTATAGGATCGGAGGCCGCCGGCCGGACCGCCGGAGCACTAGTAGCCGGGCCGGCCGGCGACATGCATGACACACTGCACTACTGTCACCACCACTAACCAGCAGGGGCCTTTTTCTCTGCTTCCTGCTACGTACTGCCTCTGCCCTGCGTGCGTGACCCATACAGTCCGGGGTGTAAAATCTTGCGCTTGTACACATCTGCGTAAGGCCCTGATGCGATGCAGCATCTATCTTCGATGCAGCATCTATCTATCTCAAACTACAACATGTACACCACGGAATTAAATTGAATGCGAGTGTGTGTGTGTGTATGCAGATATATATTCTATCATTATACGTGCACCTACCAAGAAAGCCCTTGAGCTTTTTGTGTGGACGCTTGCGTGTTATCTCCCTTTACTTGCTGCACAGTAGTAGTGCTGTCCTTCCTGGACTGGGCTTTTGTCTCGCAGTGCTTGGCTTTGGCAACAAGTAGGATTCCCCCTGCATGTGTGTGTGCATGGGTGTGTGGAGTGTGGACCAAACTTTGCCATTGCATGCATGAGCATAACAGTGTCCCGGCACAGCCCTGAACCCTAGCTAATCACATCCTCCAGCAAGGAAATCTAAACCCTATACACCAAGGGAAAGGTCAGGAGTTATGACAAACCATTCATGTACTTTGTAGCAACCCATTCATTCATTCTCTGTTGGACAACAACGCTACGGTAAAATCAATTGTTGCTACTATCACGGTACGTAAAAGATGATGCCTGTTCTCGCTGCGTACCTTTATTACCTAGTGTCCTTTTTTTAAAATAAAATATGCATGGTACAGTAGATGAACAGCTTGATACGAATCTCATCTTGTCGTTCTCCTTAACATTTTGTACTTGGCACGTAGGAGGAGTAGGAATTAGTCTCAACGTACATGCACGCATTTCTACTTAATACAGCAATACTATGACAGATACTGATGCAGATGCACAGTCCCACGTACCACCGCATACACTTGCATCATGACAGGTGGTTTATCAACTTTCACCTGCCAATATGCATGATAGCTCTTCACAATAAAAGCCGTGGAAAGGTTTTCGTGAACCTTCAAAACTACGACATCTACAAATTAAAAGGCTTAACCATGCATGTATAAGAGCAAATCGTTTTTTGAGGTGAAAATAACCATGGGATTTCAAATGGAAGATCTTCCTATAAAATTTGTGATCTTCTCTAAGATGCTTCAACACTAATTATGGAAAATCAGAACAAAAAGTTGGCCGTCCCTTAAACTTTAAACAGATGCGTCTTGCAGCTAATGCTCCATGTTTTTTCTTGTTTAATATCCAAAACATTTTCACCTAAAAGCATGAATCATGATGGTTTATATTCCTTTTTAATCCCTATATATAATAGAGTTCGCTTACCAAGCATCTAAGATCTAAATATCCCAACACGTAACATCTCATAAAGTCCCACCCCACTTACGCACTATTATATCTTGCTCTTTAGTCCCCACATTCACACTGCTATTGCTTGTTATCTAGCCATAAGAGGAACACAACTATTTTGTTCATGTGGCGATCGATCCGCCTCCCAAAACCTAGCATTACTATAGCCACAAGAGCAACTTTCATTATCTTTGGGGGCGAGATGTGCTCCCTCTTTGTGCTCAAATCATGGCCCTGTTTGGGACTGTTTATAATCAATTTGATTATAATCATCATATCGTAGGGATTTTTTTTTTTCGATTCTGGATTGTTCAAAGCGGTAAAGCAGCAGTCAAAATATTCAGAAATAATCAAAGCATTTGGTGGCTCACCCTTTTTCCACCGAGTGGAAACAAATGGGGCCCATGACAAGTGAGTTACTGAAATGCACCCGTCAAGCCACTAGCTTATCCTCTCTCTGTTCACAAATATTGGCCGATTCAGTTATGTGCTAATAAGTCAATGTTAGCTTTGATCCAAGTTTATAGAAAATACACCAATATCACAAAACATTGAATTATAATGTCATCGTCATACTATAATTAATCCATCACGAATATAACATATATGCATTTATTTGGTTTACATATCTAGCCTAGTCACAAAATTAGTTTCATAGTTAGTACAACCCCATTTGTTCCACTGTTCGAGCCAGTGATCTACTGATCTATGTAGGTGTTCGCTTGTCGTGGCCTATGGCATCTTGCCAATGTCCGTGCCAACTGCCAAGATGTGTATCAGAACTCTAATTTCCCTTGAAGCAACAGGGGCAAATGCACATTTTTGAAAAAAAATGTTAATATATCTTATTAAAATTAGCCAAAGCTAACGAAATTGAACCTAGAAAATAAAACCAAAACACCTACATGTTGGAATGGTTTGAGAGTACGTATATTAAAGCTTTGGATCAGAGACTTTTTTTAATCACTAGTTATATATAGTATTATAGTGTAATAACAAAGTATCAATAAACTTTATTGGCGCGATGAAAACAACCAGATGCATATAAGGGGTCTCAAATGGAAGACTGTTTTACAAATCCTAGTTTTTTTTTTCTCTCTCTATATATACAGGATTTGAATTCAAAATGAAACCCTATGATCCGATCCGATCCGATCCCACCATATATATACCATAACATACGTATAGGACAACAGAGAATCTCGAGGGATGTGTGTGGACGACGACGGTGGTACGGTGTGGCCGTGATACAGGTGATCTGCCGGCCGGCGCGGTTGAGCTCATGAGCTGGGACGACGGAGAAGATTCGGCGTGGCCGCTACCCAACAAGAAGACGCCAAGGCCCCAGATGCAGGCGGGCAAAGCAAACGCAGAACCACCGCTGCTAGCTGCATGCATGCATGCCAATTAACTGCGTCCACGCGGAGTGGGTGAACTCATCTCCAGCTACGCTACGCTACGCTGCTAGCCCACGCACGTACGCCGCGGCGGCTTGCGCTTGTCGCCCTCCGCTCGCCGTCTTCTGCTCTGATCGATCTGCCACCGCGCGCCTGCCACGCTGCTGGCCGGCCGGCCGGCCCGCCGGTGCGCGGTGCGGCGGTTCCCTGCCAGCTGCCTGCGCCCTGCTCGCGCTCGCGTGACTGCATGTGTCATGAGCCATGGGGGGCCGGCCGGATCCACGTTCCTGGCCGGCTGCACGCATGACGATCTGCAGCAGCACGAGGCTTAAATAGTTCATCACGCTGCCACCACCGCCGGGACTCATTTCAGATCCCTGCCCGCCGCCGCCTGGCACTGTTTACTTTGCTGCATGCATGCAAATTCCGGTCCGCTCGGACCGTCCACTTATTTCGTTCTTATATACACGACCTGGTCTTTTGTTGAGTTGCAAAGCTTGCTCTCTTGTTCTTCCCTAGATAAATAAAGTAGTGCCTTTGGTGCCATGGGTCTCATCTTGCATGTATGTATATTTGTATTGAGTGTACACATTTGTAATCGGATACATCTATTTAGAAATTATAGCTATATTTTAATAGAAAAGTTATTGTCAATAAGGAACATCTTAAACACTGTACAAGGTAAAAGATGTATGCACATGAGGTAAAAAGTTATTATTGCTATATTGTAGCAAAGACAAATATTGAAATGAGAAATGGAAGGAGTTCTCTCTCAATCACTCAGTTCGTTGCGATCATGCCACTAGGTCCCTTATTCTCTTTAATCTTCAAGGCCCCATTTGGCAGCTCCGGCGGGGCTCCGCTCCCCGCTTCCGGATCGTCGCTCCGCCTCTTGGCTTCATCTGACTTCGTTATTCCCTCTTATGTATCTATCACGCCCTCCTCCGTAGCCAGAGTGTCATCCTTTCGCTTCCGCTGCTGATGTCGTGACCTCCAGTTGTGGTCGTGGCCATCCTTCGCCTCCTAGACTGCACCTAACGTCACCGTCCCTACAAGCCTACACCTGGAGTCGCCATCGCCTCCAAGTCCACGCTCTCCATCGCCATGGACTCCGAGCCTACAAAAGCTTATCAAGATAATGTTCTACATCCTCCTTTACCACAAAACTCATACAATCTGTAACCCATTTTTAACACCCCAGGCCCGGCACACGGCTCTAGCCCACTCTACTGAGGTACGGGCCCCACCCGCGTAAAAACCCGCTCGAGCTTTCGTCCTCGCTTCGCTCAAAACGATTAACCAAAGGTCATTACGCATCCTTGGCCTGGGTTTTTAAGTTGGTTCGCCCTGCCCTCAGTTTCTGGTCTGGGACTAAAGGAGTTACTATGCCGACGCTCAGTAACCAACATCCCGAGCTACAGTGCTCGCCTGCTACAGTGCCCCCCCGAATTCAGCCCAAGCCCAACAGTGGCCCAACTCGGGCCATTAGCAGGGTCTCAGATCCATCCACCCTTACGTCCTCATCGAGGGCCAAACCAACCTACGCAAACGGGATAAATATTTAGGATCGACTCTCTTGGCCACGTCCGCATTACCAGTGCCCCGGCCGTGCCATGCCCTATACGGAGCCATGCGCAACCTGTCCGAGCTCCCGATCCATACGTCCGTAAAACCATGAGAGTTGGCTCTGAATACCATTTGTAACCCATTTGTAACACCCCAGGCCCGGCACACGGCTCTGGCCCATTCTACCGAGGTACAGGTCCCACCCGCGTAAAAACCCGCTTAAGCTTTCGTCCTCGCTTCACTCAAAACGGTTAACCGAAGGTATTACGCGTCCTTGGCCTGGGTTTTTAAGTTGGTTTGCCCTGCTCTCAGTTTTTGGTTTGGGACTAAAGCAGTTGCTGTGCCGACGCTACAATACCCAGCATCCCGAGCTACAGTACTCGCCTACTACAGCAACCCGAATTCAGCCCAAGCCCAACTCGGCCCATTAGCAGGCCGATGCTACAGTACTCATCTGCTACGGTAACCCTGAATTCAGCCCAAGTGAAAGGTCCTAAATGGCTAGAGGGGGATGAACAGTCTATAAAAATTTCTTGCAAAGCACTAGATCAAATGATTAATACTTAAGATGGCGAAGCAATCTAGCACTAGCAAGTCTAAGTTGTGCAAACCACCTACACAATTCTAGCAAGGCTATGATCACTAATCACACGAACAAAGCAAGGAGAAAGATTACTCCTAGATAGGAAGATAAATACAACTAAGCGACACACGAGGCTAGACTACACAACAAGCACTAAACAAGATATCACTATGAAAGCAAGTGCAAGGGTGGGATTGGATTGTTATACCACCGGTGAAGAGATGATGAACCAATCAATCACAATCACAATCGCAAGAGAGAAAACTCAGAAAACCAATTGACACAATGATTTTTTACCGAGGTTCACTTGCTTCCCGGCAAGCTAGTCCTCGTTGTGGCAATACACCCACTTGGAGATGTGCCCGCTAAATGGCGTCACCTAGCCAACCCGAAACGGGCATGGCACTATCAACACAAGATGGGGATCCTCCAAGCCACGAGCAATCCACTAGAGTAGCCAATTGCGATCTCCCGCGGGGAAGGCTTAAGAACCCCTCACAAGTCACCGGTGTGGCCTCGAACAATCACCAACTCGAGGTCAACCACCGCCGCTGCTCCAAGCCATCTAGGGTGACGGGAATCACCCAAGAGTAACAAGAAATCCATAGTAAACTCAAAAATCAAGTGCGCCTAGATGCAACACTAAGAAATATGCACTTGAATCTCACTCACTCTCTTTTAAATCAAGAACCAAGCAAAGAGAGGAGTGGAGGGAGTGTCTCTAGCTCAAAATATGCTCAGGTATGTTTGAATGGGCTAGAGAGGGCTCCCATGGCCGGCCAAGGGGCTATCTATAACCCCCCACCTCAAAATCCAACTGTTACATTTGAAACCAGCCACAATCGACACCATTTGACGTGTCCGAGGCCAAGCTCCGGATGCTCCGCTCAGCGTCTGACGCGTGCAAAGTCGCGCTATCCCAAAGTGACCATTGGAGCTCCGGCGCTAGACCTCAGCGTCCGATGCTTCTGGCCAGCATCCATCACTTGGTGTCCGACGGTCGATGCCAAATCTAGCCTTCTCTGAGTAGCATCTGGACGGCTCCGGACGCATCTGTCAGTTGCAGGCTTCAGCGTCCGACACGTCGCATTAGCGACGTTCGGTACCACGGTCTTCTCTGTGATGATCATGAGTAGGACGCCAGGCCAGTGTCTGACGCTCACAAATCAGCTCTGCATCGATCCAATTTCAACCACATTGCCTTATTTGCCAACACCAAGTGTATGCATCTCAAGTGTATGTGTGTTAGCATTTTTCAAACCATTTTCGAAGGCAATATGTTAGAGCTCTAGATCCTAAATGCATATGCTCAATGTTTAGACCTAGAGGCACTTGACCATCGAGATAGCTGTGACTTCCTCTCTTGATAGTACAGCTATCTATCCTAAATGTGATCACACTCTCTATAGTGTATCGATCACCAAACCGGAAAGCCCTATCAAGATATACCTTCACCTTGATCTCCATGGGCTTTTCTTGATTTCTCGAAGCTCAATCATGCCACCATGTACACATATTCATCACCATGATCTTGTGGTCATCTCCATGCCACATTACTCCTCATCACACGTTGCTAATATATTCTACATTCACTTAGTAAAACTATTAGCAACTTAGTGTGTCATCAATTACCCAAAACCAAACAAGAGCTTTCAATCTCCCCATTTTTGGTAATTGATGACAACCTTCAGAAAGATATGGAAATAAATTCAATTATAAAATTGAATTGCTTGTCCAAGGCATTTTGGTCGTGAATCAAAGTTAGACAACCATTTCAATTCTAGTTTTGGTAGTATAGCTCCCCCTACATATGTGCTTTCATGTGTTTGGTTCAATTCACCACATATGTATGGATTAGAATTGTGGGAGAGTTATTACAACCAAAATGATGCTAAGGTATATAGAATGGACCTTTGAAGCGTGATACCAATCGGAGTATGATAATATACCATCCTTAGCACCATTGTAGCTAGACATAGATCAAAACTCAAGATACCTTGTGAGATCAATACTACAAGCACAATATCTTGATTTGCATGATGAAACACTATGTCTAGTTACAACCTATGCATACTAGTACTTCATATCACCATTCAAGTTCTATACTGGCATACACCATCCAAGCATAAATATTAAAGTTAAATCTTGCAATGCAACATTTCATCATGTTAATGCACATACAAATGCAACAAATAGTCCATGAGCTTGCTCCCCCTATTTGTGTGCTCAAATTTTAATTGATCCCCTTCCATTGCCATATTCAACCTTTATGACTTACTTCTCCCCCTTTGTCAACAATCACCAATAAAGGTGCAAATTTTAGTGAGAATTAAGTCAATAAATATATGGTGAGGATTCAAATTATGGTTTAATCTAGATCACTTGCTTAGATTATGTAACTCAGTTTGAACCAAAGGTAAGCTTCTTCACACCTCATAGAGTATAACGGTTATCTTGACCTTGTTGAATTACACATCTTGAGCTCATTTTCTAGATTCAACACTAGGATTGTAAGCCCATAAACATGTCATATGCTACCACTAGAACATATCAAGCATAGAAGCAATAGTGGTACCATACATACATCAAATTCATTTGATTTTCATGAATGATCCTAGAGATGCACATATGACTAAATGATTTAAACAAGTCCTAGACAAATATGAATATCATGCCAAACAACTTTACCTTGCTTTGTCGAAGGAGAGGAATGCCATATATGTGGGGGTGCATCAACTCATGTTTGAGAAATTAAGTATGTTCAATTCATTCCTCAATTTGCAAAATCTCTTCTCATCGAGTGGCTTGGTGAATATGTTGGCTAGTTGATGTTCGGTGCTAATATGTCGGGTACCTAGATTAGGGGTACCCCAAATCAAAGGATCAAGGAACAAACCCCTGAGGAATCCGTACCCTGAAACCTCTTAATAAATCATACCAAGGCTCCACCCATACGGATACACCAAGCTTGGCCTACACATGTATGGCAACGCCAGGCCACCCTTGACTGTGTTCTGATTTGCACGAGGCCTGCTCGACAGGGGCTCTCGACTACGGGAAATCTTAGATACGCATGACGCGGGGTTGAGCTGATTGACCCCCTCTCGTTCACCTACCCACAGACAAAATTCAAGGCATTTAATGCAACCACCAACTACTTCCTACCTACGTGGCTATAGCACCATCAGCAGGGAAGCAGTACCAGGGTCAAATCCCACCTTTTACTGCCCATCTCGGGATGGGCGGTGAAAATTGGTCACTGTTTACACCATCCCGAGCACTGTTCCACCTCCGATCCCCCTTGAGACAGAATACGACAGCCGTCGTGCTTCGGGTTTCCTGGGAATCAATCTTATCACTCCGCGTCGACCCCCTCTACTATGACTCGATTGGGCCTCGAGCGCCGTCGGTCAACAAGGGAACAACGCCCATACAATGACAACAGGGGATCACACGTCTGCCACAGGAGCCAGGGTCTTTCACCATCCCATCGCTGACATCATCGTGATGCCCCAAGGACGGCCACCATTCCGGGAGCACATCACTACAGCAACTTCTACTGTGCCTACCAAGTCTTCTTCTCCATGGCATTGCATTAGGGTTCTCTGTACGCCTTGGCCTCTCCTTAAGCCTATAAAAGGGGACACCATGGCTAGCTTTAGGGGGAGGTAGAAGCAAGCAGCGCCTAGACTTAGCTCTATGCAGATCAACATCGCAAGCAACCACCTCCCTTCTCTTCTCTTCGAGACTTGGGACCAGCTCCCTCTCTCACTCACTCATAACCCCTACACAGGCACTTCGGTGCAAGGAAATATAATACTCCTCCCCCGCTGGACGTAGGGCCTTCTTTGCCTAAACTAGGATAAACCCCGTGTATTCTCTTTGCATCACCATCCGGATTAGGGACACACAACACAAATTCACTCATCAGCTTAGGGCCCTTGGGTCCAAACATTGACAGTTGCCACACCAGGTAGGGGTCTGCTACAAGTCATCATTGTTTTCCCGCCATTTTCTGGATGGCTGACCCAGAGCGTCCACTTTCGTTGGCTACAGTGATCTAGTTTGGGAGTTTGGAGTTCATGTCTCTTGGCTGCGACTATGACATGGTCCTCCTCCCTCCCAGGCACTATATCGATCATGACTATGAGCTCCCCTAGCCAGGGGGACCAGTGCCCTGCTACCGCCGCTCATGCTGTGCGCGTGCGGCCAGGCGATGGCACGCGCGGCGCAACTACCAGGACCGCCTCCTTGGAGGCAATGACGTGTCCTGTTCTGATGCACTGCAGCCGACCGCCGAGGCAGAACTCCTTGGTGAGGATCTATCTCAACTGAGCCTGAGCACAGGTAAGGCATTGGCGGGGCACCCTGATGTTCCATCTACCAGCTCGGCGACGCCGCCTCCTTAGGGGCCATCTTCGGCGGCCCCGATGGCAGAGGCTACGCAGTCACCTTTCCCGTATGGGCTAAACAATGCTACCAGATCCTATGCTTCCTTCATGAGGACTAACTTGAGTGCCTATGAGGAGCTCCTCGGGCATCACCTGCGCTCCGCCCTCGACCTCGTGGAATCCACGCTAGCTTCCGAGTACCTGGACTCTACGGAGACCCCTGGACCGGAGCTTCGCACGACCACCTCACACTGCTATGAATCAACGGCCCCACATGCATCTGTCATACTACTACTTCGGTGTCCCAGACTCTGATTTCGCTGATGACAGCTATGATCTGACTCACAAGTGCTTTCACATTTATGGAGCTGTCGAGATGGATTTGGAGGTGAAAGCGGCTGCCGTGGGGGGAGTGAACGCGATGCCCCTCATGACGTTTGTCCGCAGGGGCAAGGCAGGGTCCAGCTCCCCAAGGGAGCATAGGAAGCGCAGCTCGCGCAGCTCCAAGAGATGCAAGCCAAGCTTGACAAAGAGCGTGAGCTCTTACACCTGCTTCAGCGGACCCTCGAGCGAGAGCGTGCAGCTCGAGCCCACCCCAAAGGGGCTCACTTGAGGGTGCGTGACGTCAACCGCCGCATCATCGAAGATGTAGGAGGAGAGCAGCCCCCACCATTCAACCGGGCTGACTAGAATGTCATCGCCACCGCCATTCTTCTTTGAAACATGCCCGAGCCATCCACCCCCAAAGCGCGATGAGCTCGCGATGAGATCCGAGGCCTCCTCGAGATAGTAGCCATACAACAGGCCTAGAGCTCAGCCTCGCAGTGCCGTGGACTTGCCTCAGAGCAGCCCACCGCGCCCTCTCAACGAGAGAGAGAGAGAGGCCTCAGTTCATCCCGAGCCTACGCCAGCACCTCAGGAGAACAGGACTACGCCCGCTCGTGAGCGCGTCGTCAACAACCGCTAGCCTTGAGACGCCCACGAGGACATCAATGACCACCACAGATGCAAGAATGATTATGCCTCTCATGGATATCACAAGCATAGGGGTGGGTGCTACGACAGCAGCAAAGATCGCAGCCCATCCCCTAAGCCACTGGGCCCTCGAGTCTTCAGCAGGACCATTTGCAAGACCCAACTCCCGATCCGGTTTTCCCCCTGATGACTCTCACCAAGTACAACAGTGAGACCAAGCCCGAGCTATAGCTTGCTGACTTTCGCCTGGCCTGTTAGATGGGTGGAGCCACCGATGATCGGGTCATCATCCACCAACTCCCTCTGTTCCTATCGGACACTGCTTGAGCATGACTCGAGGACCTCCCACCTCATCAGATCCATGATTGGAATGACTTGGTAAGAGTGTTTGAGGTGAACTTCAAGGGGACCTCCGTGCGCCCAGGAAACTCTTAGGATATCAGAAGCTACAAGCAGAAGCCAGGGGAGTCCCTCCGCCATTTCACCTGGGGCTTTTCCAAGCAGCGTACCGAGCTCTAGAACATCACCTACTCTAACATCATCATGGATTTCCTTTCTAGAACTACTTGTAAGGAGCTGGTCCGAGAGTTAGGCCGCAACATTCCCACCACCGCCAACGAGCTGATGGACATCATCACCAACTATGCCACTGGCGAGGAGACTGTTGGTGCCATCTTTGGTGGCAACCAGGACAAGGGGAAGGGCAAGGAAGAGAACCTAATAGCTCCAACCAGGGTGCCTAGAAGAACAACAACAAGAAGAAAAAGAGCCAGCATAGCAAGCGCGAACCTATGGCGGATGAGCTTGTCGCTGCTGTAGATCGTAAGAAGCCTCGAGGCCCCTCTGGTGGGGGTGTATTTGACAAGATGCTGAAGGAGCCCTGCCCTTATCACAAGGGGCCCACAAACCACAACCTCGAGGACTGCTGCATGCTCCAAAAATATTTCGAAGGCCTGGGCGTCAAGATGGATGATAAGAAGGAGAACCTCAAGGAGAAGGACGATGACAAGGATGAAGGGTTTCTTGAAGTCCACGACTGCTTCATGATCTACGGAGGGCCCTCGATGCACCTCTCTCCATGACAACGCAAGCGCGAGCGTCATGAGATCTTCTCCGTGCGGCTCGTGACCCCCCTCTTCCTCGACTGGTCCAAGACTGCCATCACTTTTGACCGTGGTGACCACCTGAACCATGTCCTCAATCCTGGGATGTATCCACTCATCGTTGACCCCATCATCGGCAACACGCGCCTCACCAGGGTTCTCATGAACGGAGGCAGCAACCTCAACATCATCTACACCGACACCCTCGACCTCCTGAGGATCAAGAGGATGCAACTCTGGGTCAGGGGATTTCACGGGGTTGTGCCAGAGAGGAGGGCAGAGCCCGTCGGGCACATCAACCTGTCCATCTGCTTTGGCAACCCCTCAAACTTGAGGAAGGAGACCCTCACCTTCGAGGTGGTTGGGTTTCATGGAGCCTATCATGCCATCCTCCGACGCTCGTGCTACACCAAGTTCATGGCAATCCCCAACTACACTACCTCAAGCTCAAGATGCCCAGACCCAAGGGCATCATCACCATCAGGCCCTCCTACGAGCATGCCTACGAGTGCGATGCAGAGTGCATCGAGCACAGAGAGGCCGTCATAGAATCAATAACCTTTGCTGCGGACCTCAACGGTTTTGCCAAGGACACCCCGACCCCAAGCGCCATGCTGGCAACTTCGAGCCCAAATAAGGTGTCAAGCTCATGCTGCTCGACCCTAGAAGCTCAGACGAAAAGGCATTGAAGGTCAACGCCATCCTCGACCCCAAATAGGAAGTAGTGCTCATTGACTTTCTCCGCGCGAGCACTGACATGTTTGTGTGGGGTCCCTTGGATATGCCTGGCATACCTAGGGAAGTCACTGAGCACAGCTTGGAGATCCGAGCTGGCTCCAAATCGGTGAAGCAACGCTTGCGCCGTTTCAACAAGGAAAAGCGCAAGATCATCGGGAGGAGGTTCACAAGCTTTTAGGGGCCGGATTCATCAAGGAGGTTCATCATCCCGAGTGGCTAGCTAATCCTATGCTAGTTAAGAAACAGAGTAGGAAAAGGAGGATGTGTGTAGATTATATGAGTTTGAATAAAGGATGTCCAAAAGTTCCCTTTCCTTTACCCTGTATTTAAAATTGTTGATGCCACCATGGGATGTGAAACATTGTCCTTCCTCGATGCATATTCCAGCTACCACCAGATCGAGATGGAGTCCGATCAGCTAGCGACTTCTTTCATCACCCCATTAGGCATGTATTGCTACATTACTATGCCCTTGGGTCTCTAGAACACGGGGGCAACGTACCAGCAATGCATGCTACATGTCTTCAGGAAACACATCGGGCCAACCATCGAGGTCTACATCGATAACATCGTGGTCAAATCCAAGAAAGTTAGCAACCTGGTCGATGACCTCAACATTGCGTTCAAGTGCCTCAGGGAAAAGAACATCAAGCTCAACTCGGAGAAGTGCATCTTCGGCATCCCTCGAGGGATGCTCCTAGGGTTCATTATTTCTGAGTGCAGCATTGAGGCCAACCCAGAGAAAATTTTAGCGATCACCAAGATGGGCCCGATCCAACATCTGAAGGGAGTACAGAAAATCATGGGCTGCCTTGTGGCCCTCAGCCGCTTCATCTCGTGCCTCGACGAAAAAGCATTGGCTCTGTTTCATCTCCTGAAGAAATCCGAGCACTTCTTGTGGACTATCAAGGCCGAGGAAGCCATCACTAAGCTCAAGATAATGCTGACCAACCCTCTGATCCTTGTACCTCCTACCAAAGCAGAAACCCTCTTACTCTATGTCGCCGTGATGACTCAAGTAGTCAGCGCGACCATAGTCATCGAGAGGGTAGAGGAAGGACACACCCTGCCTGGCCAGAGGCTAGTCTAGTTCATCAGAGAGGTACTCTCGGAGACCAAAGTCTGGTATCCACAGATCTAGAAGCTGCTTTATGCCATCGTGCTGACACAGTGCAAGCTTCGACACTACTTTGAGGGCTATGCAGTGACCATGGTTTCTTCTTTCCCCACATGGAGATAGTCCAAAATCGGGAGGCCTCGGGTAGGATAGCCAAGTGGGCAGTCGAGCTCATGGGCGAGACTCTCTCTTACGCGGTGCACAAGGCGATCAAGTCTCAAGTGTTGGTAGATTTCCTAGTAGAATGGACTAATACTCAGCTACCTCTAGCTCAGATCTAAGCAGAGCTATGGACCATGACTTCGATGGGTCACTGATGAAAACAAGGGCAGACATGGGTTTGCTCTTCATCCCTCCCTCGGGGTTCACATGCGCTACGTGATCCAGCTCCACTTCGCTGCCTCGAACAATGTAGCCGAGTATGAGGACCTTGTCAATGGCTTGTGCATCGTCATCGAGCTCGGGGTTCGATGCCTCGATGTTCATGGTGATTCCCAGCTCATGATTGACCAAGTCATGAAGGACTTGAACTACCACGACCCCAAGATAGAGGCCTACTACAAGGAGGTGCGACGTCTTGAGGACAAGTACCATGGCCTCGAGCTCAACCACATCACACAGAGGTACAATGAGGCTGTAGACAAGCTCACAAAGATCGTGTCGAGTCGAGCCATGGTTCCGTCTGATGTTTTCTTATGGACCTTCATGAACCCTCTGTCGACCTAGGCATGACAGAGCAGGTCGATGGCCAGCCGGCTGACCCCCCGCCTGAGACTAAGGCCCCCACGACCGGGGCCGACGTCATGCAGATTGTGGCAGAACCTCCTAAATCATATGGCCCACATGCATTATTATTGTCTAAACATACTATTAATAGCCATGAATGTGTTCCATAAAACTTAAAAGGTCTGTCGGGTAAATCCCGAATCATCCATGATTCTCCGAGCAGGATCAATCATTACACAGAGACATTGCAGTATTACAACAGTTTTATAAAGATATATTAGAGTAAAAATAGTGAAAGGATTACAATAACATAAGTTTACAAACCGTTTAGTTTTAAACTTACAAACCTTATGTTTTTAATTATTACAACCATAGGAGCAGTGGAGTAGCAATATAACTTATTACAAAACCTTAATGATACGCTCTGCCCAAGAGGGAGACAGCCTATTCGTCGTCACTCTCCGTAATGACTATCATGCAGCAGGGTGCAAAGCAATCCTGCGCATGGGACTCACCTGCAACAAGGGTTCAACAAACCCTGAGTACAAAAGTACTCAACAAGACTTACCCGACAAAAAAGAGGGGTGAAGACTCAGAAATGCAGGCTAGAGGGACAAGGTAAGGCTTGTAGGAATTTTTGCAGAAAAGCTTTTGTGTATCAAATTTTTACTTATCTTTGATTATAACAAAAAGTAAAGTTGTTTTGCTCTAGCTCAACATTACCAAACAACTTCATTTAGATATCTTATCATCATTCAAGTTGTTACTATGATGATGAACACCGATCAAGTGTTCTTCTCTGAGAAGCAATGGCGATTCAAATCCATTTTTATACCCAGCTGGGATCTAGGGATACCGGAGACTCTAACTCCACTGCATACCAGATCATAGATATATCGGGATAACAACCGCAGCCATATATCACCATATGATACACGTGGGAACTCTGACCCAGTGTACCGATATACGTGGGAACTCAAACCCACAGTATACCACACTATGACATAGGTGGGAACTCTGACCCACTATAGGTCAATCCATGACATACGTGGGAACTCTGACCCACGGTATATCACTTCATGCATGTGGATTTTCTAGTTCTCGATATCCCCAGATCACCATCGGACGGGACCTAGGGCATCAACAGACGGAAATACTACAGAGGGACTCCTTTCCCAATACAAGTTAGCCATCCAGACTCGATTTATTAACTATCATCATGATTCCAACAAGGAAAGCCAACCTGATCTTTTTCATTCTTTTTCTTTTTAAAAACCTACTAATTAAGCAGGGCTAAGCATAACTAAGCATTTTTCAAAAATAGGTAACAAGGAATATGGAAATAAGACAGGTAATGCAATTGGTGGGTTATCACTCAACTCCTATTACTTAATGCAACATTTCATAACTGAAGCGATAAATCTTTTATAAAATTAAGGAAGGGTTTAAATGCATCCGAGGCTTTCCTTGGTGTTCGGGGTAGACGATCTCGGACTCTGGATCAACACCTGATTCCTGGTTCAACTCTTCCTTGGGGTCTGGTTCAACAACGTTTAACTCTTCGTTAATGGAAGCTACACGATAATATGATATGTTTTAACATGATGGAAAAGTAAACATGATGCTTGATGAATGCACAACCAGATTAAGGACTTGAGTACAACTTTTCTTCACAATAAAGTTGTAAGCCAACAAACTTACTATGTTCAATAGGGTAAACTACTTCATTAATGAAATTCATTAAACACATGAAATAACGTTAATTAAGCCCTAATGACATGATTAAGATAAGCGCAAACAATTAATTAAAGTGCTAAAGGTCATTAGGGTTAATGACCTAAGGTCATCAATCAATCCTAATTTCAAACAAATCCTATAATGATTAAGCATGATTAAAGGGATTAATTAATTATTTAAAAGCATAAATTAAAGGCATTAAATTAAATTTGTCTAAATGAGCTCAAAATTTTATTTTAAAAATATCTTGGTCTAGCTAGATGGCAAAACAATTTTCAGAAATAAAAACCAATTATTTTATTTATTAAAAATCATTGAAGATGCATTTTTTAATTAAAAGAGCTAATTTTAACTTATGAAAAGTACTCAAATTTAGCATTTCATATTTTTCCTAGGTAGAGAATATCATAACGAGCATACATATAAATTTTCAAAATTTTAAGAGCTATGCATGAATTATTATCATTTTTCAAATAAAATAGCATTTAAATTATTTTCTAAAAATAGAAAAGAAAAGGGGAACAGTGTTCTCGGCGCTGACCAGCGACCCACCGGAGTTGACCGGCGATTACTCGCCAGGGGTGAGGTCTCCGGCGATGAGGCTTGGCCCTACGTACTCAGCTCGACAAGGAGAACAAGCTGGGCGAGCTAATGAAGCGGCGGAGCGGCAGCAGCACCCACGCCGGCGGCCATGGCGGCACGACGGAGCTCCGACGCGGTGGCACGGCTCACCGGAGTCTTCTCTAGTGATGGCTAGCACACAGGCATGTGCAGGACATCAACGCAAACACGTTGGGCCAGAAGATGAAGCTGTTCCTGGCCCCTAGCTCAGACAGCTATGCGCGTGGCAGCGCTGGCAAGGCCATGCCGGCGGCGAGCCACGGCGGCCGGACACTACGACGCGATAGAGGTGAAGGTGAAGGCATGGAGGGGTGCAGGAGCTCATCGCGGGTCTGGTGCACTCACAGATGAAGGCTCGGAGTGCCCGGAGGAGGAAGCTTAGCGGCGGCAGGGATGGCGGTGGCGGTGCTCCGGTGGCAAGGGCGACGTTCCGGCGAGTCCTATGCATCGCAGAGCAAACCTTGGAGCGCATGAGCAAGAGCAGATCAAGGTGACCACGATGATGAACAAGATGTAAGAAAGTAACCAGCAGTGGCGGCGGTCGTCGGCGAAATGGCTCGCGGCGGCGCTATTGCCGTGCGCGAGGAAGACGACGGCGTGCGGGCTTCTCCGACGGTGAGAGCTGGCGTGAGTAGACTCAATCGAGGCGCAAGAGCAAGGCGGAGCTGCTAGTAAGAGCAAGCGGGCAACAATGGAGCAATGACGGCGAATTTGGGTGGCGGAGCGAGGTCGTCGGAACAGCGAGCAGGGAAAAAAGAAGGGAAATGACGATGGCTGACCTTCATTTATAGTCCAACGGCGAGGTATGGACGGGCGACACGGGGCGGTGAATCTTCGAGCATCAGGGGTGTGATGGCGGTGGCAGCAGGCCAGAAAGACACCAGCGGCCACAACGACGCCATGAACAGAGGGGAGCATTGAAGTCGATGACATCAGCATGACTGTAGCAGATGATGTCATTTTGAAACTTTGCAAATTACTCCAGAAATTACATAGGAACTTGAAAATATCCCAAAATATAATTTGCATTATTTTTCAAGAGCTACAATTTTTATTTAACAAGCATTTTCAAAATTTTCTTAGTTTTTGAAATATGAATTCAAATTCAAAAGGGAAACAAAACCCTAGAAACAAATATTAGAAATTACTTTTGATTTTTTAAGAAAACTTGGAAATCTTCAAAACTATGGAATGCTCAACTTTTCCAACCAAACATTTTTCAAATACAAAGTTTTCTCAAAATATGCATATATTTTGAATTATGCTTTAAAATCAAAAGGGGATAAATGTTGGAAAACTGTATTTTCAAATTCATTTGAAATTCTTTTTGGAAACTTGAAAAACTTTAAATACCAATATTGTAGCTCTTGTCAAGATCTACAAACCATATTTTGAGAGTATATCAAAATTCCTTATATATTTTAAAATATGGAAAGAGGGGTAAAATAGAGTTTTAAAATTAGCGTTTTCAGAAGCGAAAACATACTCGATTTGGTTTCTAAATTAATTGGTTGATCATTGGTGATCACAAACATCATCCAAGGACTTTTTAGGTCAATGACCCAATGACACCCTTGGTGGACCAAGTTGACTTTTGAAAAAATATTTTATAGCTTTCTAATTTGAATTTAGATTTGAATTTCAAGGCTTGGGAATAAGCTTTGAAATCCAAATTCAACTTCAAATATGGGAATCATTTTTAAGGGTTGGACTTAGATTTATACACTATTCTTGACATTTGAAAGTAGGGTTTTCTGATTTCATGTGACATAACATTTCAGAAATACAAGCAACCTATGAAATGTAAATTTGTTTTAGTTGATGCACATCAAAGTTAACCTAATCATGAATGCTTTGCAATGCATATGAGGTCATGGCATGTTTTAGTTGATACAACACCAGAGGTGTTACACAGACGGAAGGCTCACCACCACCAGCCAACCTCGAGCCTGACTGGTGTACTCCATACCTCAACTGTGTCTCATCTGAGGAAGCTACCCTTGGACAGGACCGAGGCTCGATGGATCATTCATCAAGCCAAAAGCTTCATGATATATGGCGATGATTGAGAGTTGTATTGACGCAGCCCCACTGGCATCTTATAACACTACATCATGGTCGAGGAAGGCATGTAATTGCTCAGAGAAATGCACTCGGGGGCTTGTGGCCACCACACGGCACCTCGAACCCTCATCGGGAATGCCTTCTGGCAAAGCTTCTATTGGCTGACCGCAGTTTCCAATGTAATCAAGCTAGTGCGCTCCAGCAAAGGATGCCAGTACTACACGAGGCAGACCCACCTCCCAGCCCATGCTCTGCAAACCATCCCCATCATGTGGCCATTCACCGTTTAGGGGCTCAACTTGGTCGAACCCCTGAAAAATACAACTGGGGGCTTCAGCCACTTGCTCGTCGCCGTTGACAAGTTTTCTAAGTGGATCGAGGCTCGACCCATCACCAACATCAGGTTAGAGCAAGCCAAGCTATTCTTCACTGACATCATCCATCGCTTCAGGGTTCCTAACTACATCATCACGGATAACAGCACCCAGTTCACTGGCAAGAAGTTCCTAGATTTCTACGACAACCATCACATTCATGTGCTTTGGTCTGCCATAGCTCATCCAAAGATGAATGTCCAAGTAGATCATGCCAACATGGTTTTACAAGGTCTGAAGCCAAGAATCTTCAATAGATTGAACAAACATGGCAAGAAATGGGCTATCGAGCTCCCCTCGGTCCTATGGAGCCTAAGAACAATGCCGAGTTGAGCCACGGGGTTCACTCCATTTTCTTGGTTTATGGGGTCGAGGCCGTACTTTCAACCGACTTGGAGTATGGATCCCCAAGGTTAAAAGCTTACAATGAACAAAGCAATGATGTCGCACGAGAGAACACCCTCGACCAGCTCGAGGAGGCTTGAGATGACACTCAACAAGATACCAGCAGAGTCTCTGACGCTACCACAAAAAGCACGTGCGCAGTCAAGACCTTCATGTTGGTGACTTAGTACTCCGACGAAGGCAAAGCAACAAAGGGCGCCACAACCTAACTCCTTCGTGGGAAGGCCCCTACATCATCACAGAAGTACTAAAGCCCAGAACCTACAAGCTATCCAATGGCAAGGGTGAAACCTTCACCAATGCGTGGAACATCAAGCAGCTACGTCGCTTTTACCCTTAGAGCCTCGAGGCTTGTTGTACATATTGTCTTTTCATGAATGAATAAAGAATTCATCTACATTCTGCACATAGTCTTAAAAAACAAGAGGTAGGCTCAACCCTGCCTCTGCAGAGTCGAACCCTCGGGGGCTACAAAGAGGGGAACCCCCTGTGTCCCTAAAAAACTTGTATTTTTCAAAAAAATCAACGTCTAAATGTTCATATACACCTCCAAACGTGTCCTCACTTAGTCGAAGGGGCCATGAAAGCACCCTAGGGCTCGAGGGCTGTCGAGCCATGAGATGACCTATGCCTCTGTGCTAGGTACCTCCACTCACTCCCTACGCCAAAGGGCACGATTGTGCACCAAAAAGACTTTGCAAAAATGCGGTTGAGCAAATAAGAAACAAATGACTTGAACAAGAAAATGCGTTTGAAACACATATGAACATCATCAAAATGTTTTAAGGCCCTTGAGGCCACAACAACATGAGTCACAATCAAAATGCTAACTTATTACATGGGTCTTAGTGCCCAGAGTTGGCTCACAGGCCCTCGTCATCATCACCAGCAGCAAGGGGAAGCACCTCATCCTTGAACAGCCTCGCGAGTCGACCCCTAGGCTCTTTCGCCGCCATAATCAGCCCCAGACAGGCCGCCTCGTTCTCCTCCTTGGTCTTGCTCGTGTCGGAGGTGAATCCATCAGCAAAAAGCCTGTAGTCATACTCGAAGCTAGAACAGTTGACCACCAAGGTCCTCTTCACACCATGGTGCAGTGCGCCACGCACCCGGTCGCATACGAGGTTTCCCAGCGCCATCATCCGGCGCACAAAGGAGTTGCCCGGTGCATCCTCCTTAGTATCGACGTTGGGCTCGACACCCACATTGTTGCACACCATGGTGATGGTGCCTTGGAGGTGATGGTGCCTTGGAGCAGTAGGTTGCTCCTAGTTTCGGCCTCAAAGAGGGCTTGAAACGAGGTGGCATTCTCCTGGGCCTCACGCTGCTGCTTCTCCAACTCTAAAACACAAGACAAAATTAGCCAAAACATAGGAGTCTAAAGTTGAGATTAGAGCTCAACAAAAACTTACCCTCAGTGTAGGTCTTCCAACCCACAGTCTGATCCCGCAGCTTGCCGAGCGTCTTTTCGGCCGCCAGCAGAGTCTTGTCCTTGTCTTGGATGGCCGCCCTCAGCATCTCAATCTCTTGGCCAGTGCCTGAGAGAGCCTTCCCTCTCCCAGATGGTCTCCTTCAGTGCCTCAAACTCTTTGACCAAGGTCTTGATGTGGGTGGATGCCCGCCCGATTTGCACGTTGAGGACGTCATGCTGGCTACTAACATGAACAGGATCCTCCTCGAGCTCCTTCGCTCACGCCAATAGCGATGCAAGGTCCTCTCAAGCCTTGGCCGCCTCCTCGTGAGCCTTGGCTGCATCCTCCTGGGCCTTAGCCGTAGCATCCTAGGCCTGCACCGCCTCCTCCTTGAGCACCATGTGGACAACATGAAGCTCATCCGCCTCGATGCTCATCTTGGACAACCGCTCGTTGGCGTCATTGATCTGGGCCCTTTGGTGAGGAAGCACTGCCCACACACCATTTTCATGGTGAATGAATAGTGACTTGCAGCACGATCGTTCCTTGAACTCCTGATCATGGTCAAAACTAGAGTCAGAGCTGAAAAATAGGAGAGTCGAGCCTACCAAATATCGAGATAAGTTTGACTCACCTCGAAGGCCCTAGCCATGTTTTGAGCAACGGTCTCCATAACCATCTGCAGGGATTGCTTGGAGTGCTGGCAGAGCCCCTTGACATACTCCCAGTACCCAACTTCATCCTTGTCATCTAGGATGAAGAAGGGCGCAGCGGCAGGGTCGGCCATATCCCTGAACTCGAGGGGCTCACGACCCCAATGCGGAAGCTCCTCCTCCGTCCACATGAGTGCCAGCTCCATGAAATTGGGCCACCTAGCCGACGCCTCCACCATGCCATCCCTCGGTGTTGTGGATGTCTCGGGTTGGCCCGAGGCATCGACCATCTTGACGTCCATATTTTGTTTCCCCTTGTCAGAAGGGGAGTCATGAGATGGGATGTCGACCACGAGTGACGTTAACCCCAGAGACGGGGTGGCCCCTGGCCCTCCCACACCTCGAGCTGCTCCTCGGGCAGCAGTAGGATTTGCCCATGCTGCAACTGTTGTCACTGCTATTGCTGCTACGGCTGCAGCTATTGCTGTCGCTACTGTTGCTGTTGCTCTGGCTGCTCCTTCTCCTTCTCCGAAGATGGCTCCTCCAACAGAGCCACCTTCTTCCCCGCTTACAGCTCCCGCTGCTCCTCCTCTCTCCCCATCTCCTACGGAACCTACTGCTATAGCTGCTGTGACAGTACTTGTAGCTCTGTCATCGGCTGCTTTGGCAGGACCACCTCTGGTACCGGCCCTTCGGGCTGGCTCAGCGTCTGTAGCTCTGGCTGCTCCTTCTCCTGACCCGTGTCCAGCAAGGCCTCCTCCATCACCTCTGTTGCTCCTGCGGCTCCTTCCCCACCTCCTGTGGGATCTCCACCATCTCTTCCATACCACGGGTGGATGTCTCAGCCTCACCAGCCTCGATGGTCTCTGGGGTCTCCTCCGTAGACCCCAACCCGTGGCCACCGCTTTCGGACCCCTCAGGACCAATGGTGCCCGGGGCCGTCTCGATACGCTCCAGCTCGTAGGCGGCATTTCTAGCCTTGACGCCTACTTGAGCGCTCATGCCTGCCATGGCAACGGCATCCTTCTCCTTGAGCCACTCTGTGGTAGCCTGATATTTTGCAAGCCAGGTGGCATCGTTCATCGGTGTCCGCATCATCAGAGTGGCACCATCCTTGAGCGTCTTGGCAGGCGTCATGGCCACCGGCTACGCCTTGCGCTTGCGGCTAAACAACAAACAAGTGTGTCAGCATTCTAACCCGGGGGCTAGGAACCAATGAGTAAATTTGTGCTGTGTGCTCCCTAATTCGGATGGTGATGCAAGATGAATATGCGATTTATCCTAGTTCGGGCAAAAGAAGGCCCTACGTCCAGCGGGGGGGGGGGGTGGGATGATTGTATTATCGTGCACCGAAGTGCTTGTACAGGGGTGAATACAAGTGTGTGAATGAGTAGGGGGTGAAAAGCAATGCCTAAGCTTAGAAGCGCTAAGCCTAAGTCCTATGGGAGGAATGTTGTACCCTTGCTTGGAGTTGCCTTGGATCGTGATGATCGTCCAGATGATCCGATGATCCCTGAACTAGCCCCTGGCATCTCCTTTTATAGGCCAAGGAGAGGCGCAGGTGTGTAGGAATCCTAGGGCTATCGTAAGCAATGACGTCGTGGGGGTGATGCTGATCATGTCGTTGCTGCTGTAGAGGCGTGCACCAGGCATGTGCCTCCTTGTAGTGATGTTCTTGGAGAAGACGGCCATCCTTCCCGCACGTGTGTTCACACGATTGATGATCGTTGGGAGACCCTATACCCATACGCGAGTGTACGAGGTCTGGGTTGAGGGGTCGTCGAGGAGAAGTCAAGGGGTAGTTGAGGGGGTCGAGGCCCAAATGGATAAGATCAATCCCCGGGAAATGCGGGATTTGCGTTGAAAAATGCCTCTCGAGGGGGTGTCGACCGGGGCACAGGGCATGACATGGTGATATAGTGCGGTATGGTCCACTGATTTCCCAGGCATGGGCGGTAAAAGGAGGGATTTGACCCTTGTATGGCCTGCTGTTGCCGAGACTGTGGCCACAGGGTTAGGCGGTGCAGATGGCGGTTGGCAGTTGATTGAATGCATTAACTGCCCAGTGCGCCGTAAAGGAGGCAGGTAATCGAGGGCAGAGTTGTATTCGAGGAGTGGCCGTCCACTGGCGCGAACTTCCATCGCTCGGGGGTGGGGGTAGGCACAGTCGAAGGAGATCCCTCGCACGCGCGGTCTTCCGTCACTCGAGGGGGTTTTATGCATGGACAATCATCCGCGCTCGAGGGGCCCGTCGAGTATGCATCGTCTTGGGCTGTCGAGACCCGTTCATGGGCTGGCCCATTTTGGCTTGATTCCTGCACATAGCATCTACAGGAGATCGGATTAGGGCAAGATTTGATTAATCGGGTGTCGGGGTTGATCTCCTCACTCGAGGGTTATGGGTACCCCCTTATCTGAGTAACCGACAGTAGCCCCGAGTCTCTGCACAAGTGCTTGCACTCGCGTAGAGGCTCATAAGCTGGAGTCGAGGAGTTTCTCATTCGTATTTCTCTATAGGGTGTGCACAAGCGTACCCTTTGGGGGTAGCCCCCGAGCCCCTGCATGAGTGCTTCCACTCGCACAGGGGATCATGAGTCAAAACTGGGGTGTAGTCCGTATTTCCTCCGGTAGGTGTGCGCGAGCGCACCCGCCGGGTGTAGCCCCTGAGGCCTCGGAGGAGTAGAATACTCCTTCGAGGGCTTTGTACGTCTCTTGTCGAGGGGTGTGCCTATTCATTTGGGTATGGAGGGTGTACCTGAAAGGTTAGGTCAACATGAACCGGAGTCATAGTGCCTGTCTCGTGGGGTATCTCAGGCCTTCGAGCCCCCGTGCATTTTTGACCCTCTTTCGTCGAGGGGTGCCAATCCCAGCTGAGTGCCCGGGCATTGTGCAGCCAGGGCTTTGCTGCCTTTGGCATGTCATCCCACGAGTCCTTTTGATCGGATGTGAGGCAAGGTGCATTGTACTACCCTCGATAGGGCATGAGTAACGAAGACCTCTATGAGCTGTTAATAGGTAATTCAAGTGAGAGCTCGTGCCCCATTTGATAGGGGTCAACAGAGGCCCAGAGGTGGTCTCATTGAAGCAAAATGCATGGACACGTGGATACCGAGCCCATTCGATGGGGCCCGGTGGCTCGATGCCTCCCTCCGAGGGGATTTCGAACTAGTCCTTTTGTTTGCCTTGAAAATGTTCGAGGGGATCTCGAGAGTTCGTCCTCAAGCAAAGGACATGCATCGGCCCCCCTCGGTCATGCCTGACTCAGGTACTCAAGGGTGGCTGTCGAACCCTTATCGAGGGCCAGCCTTCGCTCCCTTGAGATTTTGCGCGGGGCCCGACCCGCATTGCTTCTTGTAGAGGGCGTCGCTCCATTGCTCCAGTACTCGAGGGCAGATGTCAAATCCTAATCGAGGGCAATCCTTCGTTCCCTCAAGATTTTGGGTACTCAAGGGCGGCTGTTGATCCCTTATCGAGGGCCAGCCTTTGCTCCCTTGAGATTTTGCATGGGGCCCAACCCATTTTCCTTCCCGTGGAAGGTATGGCCCATAGGTGAGGTACTCGAGGGTGGCTACCAAACCCTAACAGAGGGCTAGGCTTCGCTCCTTTGAGATTTTGGATACTCAAGGGTGGCTGTCGATCCCTTATCGAGGGGCCAACCTTCGCTCCCTTGAGATTTTATCATGAGCCAGAGCTCGTGTATATTCTCGTGGAAGGTATACCCATTTGACGAAGTACTCAAGGGCGGCTGACGAACCCTAACCGAGGGCTAGCCTTCGATCCCTCGAGATTTTAGCATGGGTCGGAGCTCGTGTCTCTTCTCGTGGATGGTATACATGTTTGACAAAGTACTCGAGGGCGGCTGACGAACCCTAACTGAGGGATAGCCTTCGATCCCTCGAGATTTTAGCATGGGCCAAAGCTCATGTGTCTTCTCGTGGAAGGTATACCATTTGACGAAGTACTTGAGGGCAACTGACGAACCCTAATCGAGGGCTAGCCTTCAATCCCTTGAGATTTTAGCATGGGCCAGAGCTCATGTCTCTTCTCATGGAAGGTATACCCGTTTGACAAAGTACTCGAGGGTGGCTGACAAACCCTAACCGAGGGCTAGCCTTCGATCCCTGGAGATTTTAATCATGGGCCTGAGCCCCTTTACCTTCTAGTAGAAGGAACCCGTCCTTGGATAACTCGTCTCGTCCATTGGGCGTGCCTTTTGAGGTGGGAGTCGAAGCGGCGTGGTTATGGTGGACCCGAACAACGGCTAGATGGCGTGCTGGTACATGTGCGTCTATCCCAGGAATTGCGGGATCGATTAGGTAGGAGAAATAAATGCGGGGATTTACCTCCTTTTTTATCGAATCTGCCCGTTGCTCCTTTGGTTGCCTCCTCTATAAATTTGTGGGGTTGGGTTTCTTCCTCCCCTACTTTGCCCTCTGCCTTCTCCTTGCCTCCGCTGCTAGAGTTTCCCTGTTCATTAGCACGAGGAGAAAGAAGAGAGAGAGAGGTCAAGATTGGGAACCTTCCCGGTTGTCCGTCCACCGAGCAGATCCACGCAACTTTCATGGTGCTGTTTCTCCCTACCGAGGAGTGGCCAGCATCCAATGTGTCACTGGCGGAGTTGGAGAGGCTGGTGCGTGATGGGCTCCTTTGACCCATCACTTCGGCCGATCGACCAGAGTGGATGGTGCCATTGAGGGAGCATCGGTAGCCGAGCCCGCCAGAAGGGTACGTGGTTAGCTTCGTGAAGTTCCACAAGCTGGGATTCAGATCCCCGCTGAGCCAGTTCATGCGCGCTCTGCCTCACTTCTACGGGGTCGAGCTCCACCACTTCTCCTCCAACGCCATGTCCAATGCAGTGATCTTCTCCACCGTCTGTGAGGGGTACCTGGGGATGGAGCCGCAGTGGGAGCTGTGGCTCCATCTCTTCAAGGGTGAGCACTTCGCCAAGTTCATATTATCGGGGAGGCCAAGGAGGCTCGTTCGCACTGGCAGCTGCAACCTAGCATTGAAGAGGTCAGAGTTGTACATCCCAATGGGCCTCTCCTCCAACCATGGCCGGTGGCAGCTGAGGTGGTTCTACATCCGCAACGACGACGGGCTGCTGCCGTCGTACACCGGGCTCGTCATCACATTGCGCCTAGAGCACTGGTTGTACGGCGTGGCCAAGCCACTCCAGCTGAGGCTGGACCCCCTTCTCAGCATGCTGCATACCCTGTACGACCAGGGGTTGCATGCCAGGAATGTTGTCACGGGGTTCCACGCTCGGAGGGTCCTCCCCCTGATGCTGTGCCCGCTGCGGACCAGATGGGTCACAGAGCGTAGCCGAAGCAGCTCAAGGGGAGCTGGATGTTGCCCGAGGGCTACCTCTTGATGAGGTCATGAGGCGGGTCCGGGGGACGATTGCCGGTGCCTTTGAACCAGCGAACGTAAACCACTACCCGATGCTGCTCAACCCCGGTAGTATCATCCTGGTAAGTACTCTGTTCTGCTGCCTTCGAACTCTTTCCTTTCCCTGCTTTGCTCATAGATTCGATGTGGGCTTCGACATAGGGGAGAATTGATTATAGGCCGTCACCGCCCCCGGTCCCAGACGATGCCCCGAGCCTTACTTGCATGCTCCACCTCAAGCTAACGTGTCTCCTACGCAGGAGGATGTTTTGGAGCGATCTCGGGAGAGGTGGCAGAGCGAGGCCTCGACCCGGGGAGGGTCCTCATCTCAGCATTCACACGGGAGGGCTCTGCCGTCCTCGACTCGGGGCCAGTCTGGTGCATCATCGTGTCAGACTAGGTCCTCGAGCCTCGGTGCATGGGAGCTGACCGTGACGCCTTGACAGAGCACGGGGGGCCAAGAGTGTCATTGGTTGCACCGGGCCAAGTGCGCAGGCCAGGTGCAGAGGGGCCCCTCGAGGCCTCAAAGTGCCTCTTGGAGGCCTAGAGGGACGCCCATCATCCTGGTGGGGTAAGTCTTGATTCTCGTTTACTTTTTGATCTTTGTGCTTTTGTGGGATAGTCACATATTCCCTTGTGTCATTTTAGGCTCAAGCACCCAATGGAGGAAGCATCGCTTTCCCCTGCCAAGCAGTTGAAGACTGATGCTGCCGCAAGGATGGTGACGCCTTCATCAGGTGAGACCTCGATCCCCCAGTCGACGAAAGTGGCAGCTTGGGTTGTAGCAGCTCGGGCTCCCTTGGCTCGAGGCAAATTGATGCCTGCTTCCTCAGCTGTAGGGTCGAGCCCCTAGGATTGTCTGGGGGTGGTAGCACCATCAGAGGCCAAGAGATGGTCGAGGCTCCCCCTCGTGCCGGTGGACTCGAGGCCCCTCCAGGTGGTTCGGCCCCTGGGTCGACGGAGGAGGCCCCAATCACTGTTGAGGATGAGGGGGGAGAACCCCTCGCTCAGGGCGTGGAGGAGGTGACGGATCACCCCTGTGAGGAAGAGGCGATGTCCTCCCAGTAGCAGCCAGGGGCACCGTGGCCCCTGGGGCTGCGTGCTTGGGAGGAGCGACAGAGGCGGGAGTAGCTGCTGAAGCAGCAGGAAGATGAGGGGCCGATGTCGAGCCAGCCCGAGGAGACGGGGTTGCCACCACAGCAGGAGGAGGTAGAGTGGTCAGTGTCAGGTCAGCCAGAGCAGCAGTAGCAACAGGAGCAGAGTAGCAGCAACTGTGGTAGGGGGAGACCGTGGCTCCCTCGAGCCAGTCGCCGCAGCAACCGAGCGCAGCGCTGGAGGTATCGGTGGCTCGAGCCCGCCATGGCAGCGGCAAGAAGAGATATGCACCACGGACCCATCGCTGTCGTGTCTGCAGGAGGAGGTGGAGGAGGCCCTTCTTCTCATCGGGGTATCCGCCACCTGGGGGACCTCCGGTGGTCCTAGCTGGTCCGGCCCTAGCTACTTCACCGTGCCAGGGGCAAGGAGGCTTCGAGGCCGAGTCATCAGGAGCCAGAGCAGGGGTCGAGCCGCCTTTCCCTGCCCTGGCCGAGCTAGTGGTTCACCATGGTGGTTCGCCTGACATGGCGAATCTCATCCCATCAACGGTGTGGCAAAGGATCGAGAGCGCCTTCCCTCTTGGGGCAAGGAGCCCCTCGTGCTCCGGGACCCGCTGGAGCCTAAAACCACCGGGATCATAATGGATGATCCGGTGGAGGTGGCGCACTAGGAGTGGCTCGAGGAATACCGGGCGTGGATGGAGCATGCTCTGAAGCTGGCCACCGAGGTCACTTCTGAGGATCTAGGCTGGGTCTTCTCGGTAAGTGCTTTCCTGAGTGCGCATGGCTCTAGGATTTCTATTTTTTGATATCTAACCTCCTTCTTGTTTTTAGGCTCTGAAGAGGCACTTCTACGTGAAGTCCCAGTTCATCCACATGACTCAAGGTGGACAAGAGCAGGTGCAGCGCCTACTCGAGGCTGCCCTGGCGAAGGTAGCGAGGGCAAGGGAGGAGCTCACCCTGGCCCAGGAGGAGACTATGACGACCCACAGAGAAGCATCTCAGGCCAAGGGTGACCTGACCCTGGTGGTCGAGCATATGAAGAAGCTCGAGTCGGACCTTGCTCGGACCGACAGGCAGACCTCCTCAACGCACGGACCAAGAGGCTCGAGGAGGAGGCGTCAAAGGCCAGGGCGGAGGTGGAGCGGTCGATGGGGGACATCATCCTCACGCTGAAGCGCATAGAGACGCTTAAAGGGGAGCTCGCCAAGGCCAAGGGCAATGTCAACTTGGTCTCGGGAGAGTGTGACGCCCTCAATGCCATGGCCGAGGAGCAGAGGAGGCACGCCAATGACCTCGCTGCCAAGGTCACCATCCTGAGGGAGACCCTCCAGCAGAAAGGGGGCCATCTCATGTGCTGGCCAGGTGATCGAGGACCTACGGTTGGGAAGACAGAGATGGCCCACACCTTCAATGCGGTCGAGAAGGAGTGCGACGAGGCCAAGGAGGCGTACACGGCCATCGAGACCCATGCCGCCAGTAAGTTGTTCTTTCCTGGCCTTGGACACTTGCTTCCACATTTTTGCTGACTGTGACTGACTTCTGCTTCGAGTTCTAGGCCTCAAGACAGAGATCATCAATGTTCGAGCAGCTTCCAAGGAACTTCAGGAGGGCTTGTTCTCTGAGGCGGCACTGACCAACATGCTTCATACCTTGATCAACTAGGTCTGCGATGACCTTGGGGTCGACCCTGAGGTCCCAGTCGAGGGGGAGGAGGTGCGTGGGACTTCGCTCATGAACCATTTGTACAACGTCGGGCGTGTCATGAAGGAGCAGGTTCGTGACACGCTCCACATCAGTGTGAAGCGGGCGATGGCGGTTGTCTACTTTAGCTTCACGTACGACTTGGGCGTTGTGTCCCACGGCTTCATCTCTGACCCCAACAAGACCGACGCCGAGAATGAGGAGTGGCATCGGCACTTGATCGAGGACGCCGAGGAGCCTGGCCTCAATTGGCGAGGTTGTTCGAGCCTGAGGTCCTTCTCTTGGACTTTGACGTTGAGGACGATGACGCAGGATACGGCGACGAGGGAGGCGGTGAGGGCCTATGAGCCAAAACTGGGCAGGGAGGCCCATGTAATAGAATGTTTTTTTGTAACTCATGATATCATGGCCTTGGGGGCCTTAAAACAACTATGCATTGTATCAAAATGCTCTTAGATGTTTTAAGCTCGAGTTCCTTGTTCTTTTTTGCCTAAATCTTGCTTTTTTACTAAGTTTTTGATGCACGCTCTTATCCCTCGAGGGGGAGCGAGTGGGGGTACCGTAGCCATGCGGTGTAGGAGAGCCCCCGGCTCAACATCCCTCGACCCTTAGGGAGGTCGAGGCATTTTTGACTTAGTTATGAAGCACACTTGAGGCAAAAAAAGAAAGGGAACGTCAAGTTTCAGAAAATCATTTGAATTAAGTTCGAGTTCCTTGTTCTTTTTGCTCGGATCTTGCTTTTTAACTAAGTTTTCGACGCGTTCTTATCCCTCGAGGGGGGAGCGAGTGGGGGTACCATAGCCATGCGGCGTAAGAGAGCCCCTGGCTCAACATTCCTTGACCCTTAGGGAGGTCGAGGTGTTTTCGACTTAGCTACGAAGCGCGTTTGGGGCAGAAAAAGGAAAAGGAACGTCGAGTTTTTGAAAAATCATTCGAGTTTTTAGGAACTTAGGGGGTCCCCCTATTAGCCCCTGAGAGAGTCCTGACTCTGATGAAGCAGAGTCGAGGCTACCTCATGATTTATGAACAAAAATTTACTAAAATCAAAAGTACTTTTATTTTATTCACGATGCGATGAATGTACATAACGAAAAGTACAAGGCCTCAAGGCCCTTAGGGGTAAAAATAATGTAGCTGTTCGATGTTCCATGCATTGGTGAAGGTCTCGCCCTTGTTGTTTGACAACTTGTACGTCCCGGTCTTTAGCACCTCAGCTACAGTGTAGGGGCCCTCCCACGGTGGAGTCAGTTTGTGGCGCCTCTTGTTGCTCTGACGTCGACGAAGGACGGGATCAACGACGTGGAGATCCCTCTTGCGCACGTGTTTGTTGTGGTAGCGTCAGAGCTTCTACTGGTACCTCACGGAGTTCAGGACAGCCACGTCTCAAGCCTCCTCGAGCTGGTCAGCCACGTTTGCAAGGGCCTCCTGGTTCGTCTGCTCGTTGTATGCTTTTAGTCGAGGGACCCATACTCGAGGTTAGTGGGGAGGACGGCCTCAGACCCGTAGACCATGAAGAATGGGGAGAACCCTGTGGCTTGACTAGGTGTCATTCTTAGGCTCCATAGGACCAAGGGTAGCTCGGTGGCCCACTTCTTCCAATGTTTCTTCAACCGATTGTAGATTCTTGGCTTGAGGCCTTGCAGGATCATGCCATTCGCACGCTCGACCTGGCCATTAGTTCAAGGATGGGCAACTGCGGACTAGTTCACATGGATGTGATGATGGTAGCAGAAGTCTAGGAACTTCTTGCTGGTGAATTGCGTGCCATTGTTGGTGATGATGACATTGGGGACCCCAAAGGGATGGATGATATCGGTGAAGAACAAGACCGCTTGCTCAGAGCGGATGTTGGTGATGGGTCGAGCCTTGATCCACTTGGTGAACTTGTCGATGGCCACGAGCAGATGGGTGTATCCTCTGGTTGTCCTCTTGAGAGGCCCCATGAGATCAAGTCTCCCGACCGCAAACGACCAAGTGATGGGGATCATCTACAGGGCATGAGCTAAGAGGTGTGTCTACTTGGCGTAGAATTGACACCCTTTACACGAACGAACGAGGTTGATGGCATCGGAGATGACGGTCAGCCAGTAGAAACCTTGTCGAAAGGCGTTCCCGATGAGGGTTCTTGGGGCAGTGTGGTGGCCGCAAGCCCCGAGTGTATGTCCTCGAGCAGCTTCCTTCCTTCCTCAATGGTGATGCAGTGCAGAAGGACTTCGGTCGGGCTCCATCGATAGAGCTCTTTGTCGTGGCCATAGAGAACGTAGGACTTGACCCGTCGAGCGATTCAGCGGGCCTTGTTTCTATCCTCTGGGAGCTCCCCTTGAATTAAGCAGTCAAGGAAGGGAGTTCGAGGTGGCCTCAGTCGAGGGAGGGGGATTGACCGTCGATGACATCTTGTCAGACCTCGAGTCCAAGTCGATGGAAGGCTCGTGGAGGTCCCTTGAGAAGATGTCTGGTGGGACAGTGCCTCAAGTAGACGTGATTTTCGTGAGCTCGTCTGCCGCTTCATTGTATCGTCGAGCGATGTGGTTGAGCTCGAGGCCATGAAACTTGTCCTCCAACTTGCGCACCTCTCTGCAGTAGGCTTCCATCTTGGGGTCATGGCAGCTTGAGGCCTTCATGACTTGATCAATGATGAGCTGCGAGTCACCTCGAGCGTCAAGGCGTCGAACCCCTAGCTCGATGGCGATACGCAGACCGTTGATGAGGGCCTCGTATTCTGTGATGTTGTTGGAGGCAGTAAAGTAGAGGCAGATGATATATCTCATGTGGACCCCGAGTGGGAGACAAAGAGCAAGCCCACTCCTGCTCCTATCTTCATGAGTGACCTGTCAAAGTACATTGTCCACAGCTCGGCTTGAATCTGCACTGGTGGAAGTTGGGTGTCGGTCCATTTGGCGATGAAGTCCACAACACCTGAGACTTGATGGCCTTGCATGGCGCATAAGTGAGGGCCTCACCCATGAGCTCAACCGACCATTTTGCAATCCTCCCTGTAGCCTCCCAGTTCTGGACTATCTCTCCGAGGGGGAAAGACGAGACCATGGTCACCGGATGACTGAGGAAGTAGTGCTGGAGTTTGCGGCGCGTGAGAAAAATGGCGTAGAGCAGCTTCTGGATCTACGGGTAATGGACCTTGGTCTTTGAGAGTACCTCACTGACGAAGTAGACCGGTGGTTGGATGGGCAAAACATGCCCTTCCTCATCCCTCTCGACGACTATGGTCGCGCTTACCACCTGGGTGGTGGCGGTGACATAAAGCAAGAGGGGCTTGGCTGGTCTTGGAGGTACAAGGATCGAAGGGGTGCTTAGCATACCCTTGAGCTTATTGAGTGCCTCCTCGGCCTCGACGGTCCATGTGAAGTGCTCAGATTTCTTCAGGAGGCGGTACAGAGGGAGCGCTTTCTCTCCTAGGCGCGAGATGAAATGACTGAGGGCTATGAGGCATCCCGTGACCTTTTGTACGCCCTTTAGATCTCATATAGGCCCCATCCTAGTGATTTTCGTGACCTTCTCAGGGTTGGCCTCGATTCCACGCTAGAAGACAATGTATCCTAGAAGCATGCCTCAAGGCACGCCAAAGACACATTTCTCGGGGTTGAGCTTGATGTTCTTGGCTTGAAGGCACTCGAACGCGATTTCTTGGCTTTTTGGTCTTGACCATGATGTCATCAACGTAGGCCTCGACCGTCGTGCCTATGTGCCTACCAAAAACATGTAGCATGCACCGCTGATACGTTGCCTCGGTGTTTCGAAGGCCGAAGGGCATGGTAACATAGCAGAACATGCCAAAAGGGGTGATAAAGGAGGTCACGAGCTGGTCGGACTCCTTCATCTTGATCTGATGGTAGCTAGAATAAGCATCAAGGAATTAAAGGGTCTCACATCCTGCAGTAGAATCAACGATTTGATCAATACATGGTAAAGGAAATGGAATTTTAGGACATGCTTTATTTAAACTAGTGTAATCGACACACATCCTATATTTTCCACTCTTTTTCTTAACTAATACAGGATTAGCCAACCACTCGGGATGATGAACCTCCTTGATGAATCCGGCCTCCATGAGCTTGTGGACTTCCTCCTTGATGATCTTGTGCTTCTCCTCATCGAAGCGACGCAAGCGTTGCTTCACTGGTCTGGACCCGGCCCGGATCTCCAAGGCGTGCTCGGCGACTTCCCTCGGTATGCCCGGCATATCCGAAGGACTCCACACAAACATGTCGGCGTTCACGTGGAGAAAGTCGATGAGCACTACTTTCTATTTGTTGTTGAGGGTGGCGCTGATCGTCAGCGTCTTTCCTTTGGAGCTGCTCAGGTCGAGGAGGATGGATTTGGTGTCTTCTGCGGGCTTGAAGGTGCCGGCGTGACGCTTGGGGCCGGGGACCTCATTGGCTAGACCCTCGAGGGTCACGGCCATCATGGTTGATTCCTCGATGGCCTCCCCATGCTCAACGCACTCAACGTCGCAGTCGTATGCGTGCTCGTAGGATGGGCCGACGGTGATGACGCCCTTAGGTCCTAGCATCTTGAGCTTGAGATACGTGTAGTTGGGGATCGCTATGAACTTGGCATAGCCGGGTCGCCCGATGATGGCATGGTACGTGCCACGGAACCTGACTACCTCAAAGGTGAGGATCTCCTTCCTAAAGTTCGAGCGAGTGCCAAAGTAGACGGGGAGATTGATGCGTCCGACGGGCAGGGCCTTCTTCCCCGGTACGACTCCATGGAAGCCCCCGGTGCTGGACTGAAGGTGCGACTTCTTGACTCCCAGGAGGTCAAGGGTCTCGATGTAGATGATGTTGAGGCTGCTGCCTCCATCCATGAGCACCTTAGTGAGATGAGTGTTGATGATGATGGGGTCAACGATGAGTGGATACACCCCAGGATTTGGGACACGGTCTGGGTGGTCATCACGGCCGAACGTGATGGCCGCTTTGTACTAGTCGAGGTATTGGGGTGTCGCGACCCGCACGGAGAACACCTCACGATGTTCCCTCTTACGCTACCGAGCGGAGAGGCAGGTCAAGGGTCCCCCATAGATCATGAAGACATCGTGGACCGCAGGGTAAGCCTCATCCTTGTCATCCCCCTTGTCCCTCTTGGGCTCCTCCTTCTGGTCATCCTTCTTGAAGCCGAGGCCCTTAAAGTATTTCTTGAGCATTCGGCAGTCCTCAAGGTTATGGGCCGCCCCTCCCTTGTGGTAAGGGAAGGGCACCTTAAGAATCTTATTGAAGATGCCCCCATCATGGGGGCTTTGAGGCTTCTTGCGTTCAGCCACAACGATGAGATCATCGACCGTAGTTCTTCTTCTTCTTGTTGTTGCCCCTCTTGGCACCCTAACACGATGTCTCGGGGTCATCCTCCTGCGTCTTCGCCTGGCCAACTTCAAAGAAAGCACCCACCGCCTCCTCGCCAGCTGCAAATTTAGCGACAATGTCCATCAACTCGTTGGCAGTCTTGGGGGTGTTGAGTTCGAGCTCCTGGACTAGGTCCTTGGAGGTCATGTCGGTGACAAAGGCTGTGATGATGTCGTGGTCGAAGATGTGCGGAAGCTCGGTGTGCTTTTTGGAGAAGCGCTTGGTGAAGGCACAGAGGGACTACTTGGGTGTCTGCTTGACATTGTTTAGCTCCCAGGAGTTGCTGGGGCATTCATAGGTAACCTTGAAGTTCCCCTCGAAGATCCTTACAAGGTCGGACCACTTGCAGATCTAGTCGAGGGGAAGCTCCTCAAGCCACCTTCAAGCGGTGTCAGAGAGGAACAGAGGAATTTGATGGATGATGATGTTGTCATCATGCACCTCGCCCATCTAGCAAGCCAACCGGAAGTTAGCCAGCCATAGCTCGGGCTGGGTCTCGCAGTTGTACGTGACTAGGCTCATGGGGGGTCGGAAGGGTGATGGCAGCGGCGTCCTTTGAATCTCCTTGCTGAAGACTCGAGGGCCCAGTGGCTTGGGGGACCAACAGTGGTCCTCGTCGCTATCGTAGCGCCCACCTCGATGAGCATTATAGCCTTGTGCCTTGACATCTCCGCATCAACATCTGCGGCTATCGTTGATATCTTCCCGAGCGTCTCGAGGCTTGCGGCTGTCGACGAGGGTGCAGGCATGCTACGGAGGAGCATGGTGGCCATGATGATGTTTTGGCTCGCATGGTTGTAGATGGGGTGTGTGGGGTCCCTTCGACGATCTACCTCTGCACTTCTCGAGCCCGCCCTCAAGCTCTTGCACGCGCGCGCACGTGCTCCTGCTCGAGGGCCTGCTCGAGCTTGCAAAACTGCTCCCGGTCCTCATCCATCTTGGCCGCTAACTCATGAACTTGTGCGAGTTGGGCATCCTGGCCATCGTTCGGCGCTGCTAGAGGTGCGTCTCGAGCTGTGACAGTGTCGCACCTGCTACTACTACTACTCTGTCATTGCGGGTCTCATCATTAGAATCGACCGCTACCTCGACGTTGAAGCACTCATGCGTGGGGTCGTAATACTCGTTGTTGGTGTCAGAGTTGGAGTCAGCCCAGTAGAAGTTGGGGGCGAGGCCACATCTCTCTTCCCTTAGCTACTGCCAGAGCGTGCCAAGGGTATGGCGTCATGGACCCAGGGTCCCAGAGGACTCCGGGTACTCTGAGGTTGGCATGGACGTCGCCAAGTCCATGGTAGCGTGCAGAAGGTGCCCCGAAAGGTCCTCGTATGTGCTCATGCTGGTACTCACAAAAGAGGAGTACGTCTTGGCGGTGTTGTCCAAGCTGAACGAGAATGGTCGATGAAGCCCAAACAGCCCATGCGGGAGTAGGTTGGGCGGCAGCAGGGTTGCGCCTGCTAGGGAGACCATGCCGGACCCCCTCGGTGAGCACATGGCGAAGCTAAAGTCAGGGTTGCTGAGCAGGGCGCTCGCGTCGCCCAGCTCGCGCAGCTCCGGGAGCTTCGAGCCAAGCTCGATGAAGACAAAGAGCGACTGCGTGAGCTCGAGCGTGCCCTCAAGCAAGACAATCAGAACCCCCCACGCGGAGGAGCTCGGGCTCGAGCGCGACAAGTGCAGCGGCAGATTGTGGGCGCGGATACGGTCGCACGTCCCGCCTTCAATCGAGCCAGCCAGAATGTCGTCGCAGCAACCATGCTCCTTCGCAACATGCCGGACCCTCGAATCCTGAAGCCCAGCGAGTCCAACAGGAGATCAAGGGCCTTCTTGAGGTGGCCGCCATTCAGCAGGTCGAAAGTTCTGCCTCGAGGCGTCGAGGTGCGGCCTCAGGGCAACACCACGAACCCTCGCGGCATGAGAGGCAGGCTTCGACCCAGCCGGTAGACAACCCCCGCTCGAAGGGGGCAGTCCCGGACCACGATCGCGTTCGCAACAACCGCGAGCCCCGCGATGCGCGTCACGACATCAACGAACACCGTAGACGCAAGTGCGGTGACGCCGAGGTGCGAGGCTACAGCGCTCATCGGGGCGGACGCTACGACAGCGATGAAGACCGACGTCGATCCCCGGATCCGCCGGGACCTCGAGTCTTCAGCCGTGCGATTCGCAGCACGCCGCTGCCTAGCCCCTTCAGACCCCCGACAAGTCTCGTCAAATATGACGGCGAGACAAAGCTTGAGCTCTGTCTTGCCGACTTCAAACTGGCGTGCCAGCTTGGTGGGGCCCGCGACGACAGCGCCATCATTCGACAACTCCCACTCTTTCTCTCCGACACCGCACGACGGTGGCTCGAGGAGCTTCCCCATAACCAAATCTGTGACTGGTCTGACCTGGTCAGGGTTTTCGAGGGGAACTTCAAGGGCACCTATGTGCGTTCGGGCAACAGGTGGGAACTCCGAGGCTGCAAACAGAAGCCTGGGGAATCTCTCCGCGACTTCACTCGACGTTTCTCCAAGCAGCGCACCGAGCTTCCCCACGTCACCGACGAAGAGGTGATCCTGGCTTTCATCGCCGGGACCACCTGCAAGGAACTGGTCCGGGAGCTCGGGCGCACCCCTCCAAAGACCGCCGACGAATTGATGGACATCGTGGCCAACTTTGCCGCCGGAGAAGAGGCCGTCGGTGCCTTCTTCGACGGTAGCAAAGGCCAGACGCCGGCCAAAGCGGCCAACCCCGAGGGTTCGAACCAGGGCGGCAAGAAAGGGGGCAAGAAGAAGAAGAAGAACCCACGAGGCAAGCGCGAAGACGCCCCCAATGATGACCTCGTGGCGGCCGTCGAGCGCAAGAAGCCTCGAGGCCCTCCCGAAAAGGGTCTCTTCGATGAGATGCTCAAGAAACCATGCCCGTATCACAAGGGCCAGGCCAACCACACCCTCGAAAATTGCCAGATGATCAAAAGGCACTTCGGGGGTATGGTCCGAGGGAAGGAAGAAGAAAAGGAGGAGCCCAACGACAAGAATGACGACAAGAATGATGGGTTCCCCGAGGTTCAGGACTGCTTCATGATCTACGGGGGACCTACCGCCCGGCTCACACCTCGACAGCGCAAGAGGGAGCGTTGGGAGGTATTTTCCACTCAAGTCGCCACCCCTCGATTCTTGGACTGGTCCGAGACGGCTATCACGTTCGACCGTGATGACCATCCGAACCACGTCCCGAACCCGGGGCTCTACCCGCTTGTTGTCGACCCTGTCATCATCAACACTCGCTTCTCCAAAGTCTTGATGGACGGAGGCAGCAGCCTCAACATCATCTACTCTGAGACCCTCGACCTCCTCGGAATCCTAAGGGAAAAGCTGAAGCTCAGCGCTGGGGGCTTCCACGGCGTTGTGCCAGGCAAGAAGGCTATTCCCATCTGGTGCATCGACTTACCGGTGTATTTCGGTACTCCCTCGAACTTCCGAAAGGAGACCCTCACGTTCGAGGTAGTCCCGTTCCGAGGCACATACCATGCGATCATTGGGCGACCGGGCTATGCCAAGTTCATGGCAGTTCCCAACTACACCTATCTCAAGCTCAAGATGCCGGGCCCTAACGGCGTCATCACCGTCGGCCCCTCCTTCGAGCACGCATACGACTGCGACGTCGAATGCGTCGAACACGCGGAAGCCCTCGAGGAGATGGCAATGCTTGCAGCCACTCTCGAGGCCCTCGCCGACGAGATCCCCGAACCCAAGCGACATGCCGGCAGCTTCGAGCCTGCCGAGGACACGAAGAAGATCACCCTCCACCCGAGTTGCTCCGAGGGGAAGGTGCTGCTCATCAGCGCCTCCCTCGACCCCAAATAGGAAGCAGTGCTCGTCGACTTTCTCCGCGCGAACGCCGACATGTTTGCGTGGAGTCCCTCAGATATGCCAGGCATATCGAGGGAAGTCGCCGAGCACGCCTTGGAGATCCGCCCCGGGTCTAAGCCGGTGAAGCAACGCCTGCGCTGCTTCGACGAGGAGAAGCGCAGGATCATCGGGGAAGAAGTCAACAAGCTCTTGGTGGCCGGATTTATCAAGGAGGTCCACCATCCCGAGTGGTTAGCTAACCCTATAATAGTCAAAAAGAAAAATGGGAAATATAGGATGTGTGTAGATTACACCGGCTTGAATAAAGCATGTCCTAAAGTCCCATTTCCTTTGCCACGCATCGATCAAATCGTTGACTCGACGGCGGGATGCGAGACCCTCTCCTTTCTCGATGCCTATTCTGGCTACCATCAGATCCGGATGAAGGAGTCCGACCAGCTCGCGACGTCCTTTATCACCCCCTTGGGCATGTACTGCTATATTACTATGCCCTTCGGCCTTCGAAACGCCGGGGCAACGTACCAGCGGTGCATGCTCCACGTTTTTGGAGAACACATCGGCTCGACGGTCAAGGCCTATGTGGACGACATCGTGGTGAAGACCAAAAAAGTCGAGGGCCTCGTCTCTGACCTCGATGCCGCGTTCAAATGCCTCCGGGCGAAGAGCATCAAGCTGAACCCCGAGAAGTGTGTCTTCGGCGTCCCCCGAGGCATGCTCTTAGGGTACATAGTCTCTCAGCGCGGAATCGAGGCCAACCCAGAGAAGATCTCGGCGATCGTCAAGATGGGGCCCATTCAAGACCTCAAAGGCGTTCAGAGGGTCACAGGATGCCTGGCGGCCCTGAGCCGCTTTATCTCCCGTCTCGGGAAAAAGGCGTTGCCCCTCTACCGCCTTTTGAAGAAATCGGAGCACTTCGAATGGACCCTCGAAGCTGAGGAGGCCCTCTCAAAACTCAAGTCTATGCTAGCCTCGCCCCCTATCCTCGTACCTCCTCATCCAGCTGAGCCCCTCCTCCTCTATGTCGCCGCAACCACCCAGGTGGTCAGTGCAGCCATAGTGGTCGAGAGGGCAGAAGAAGGGCACACCCTGCCAGTTCAAAGGCCAGTCTACTTTGTCAGCGAAGTGCTCTTGGAGACTAAGGCCCGCTACCCTCAGATTCAGAAGCTGTTGTACGCTCTAATCCTTACACGGCGAAAACTCCAACATTACTTCTAAAGCCACCCGATAACCGTGGTCTCGTCCTTCCCACTAGGGGAGGTAATCCAGAATCGGGAGGTCACAGGGAGAATCGCTAAGTGGGCAGTCGAGCTCATGGGTGAGACCCTCACTTTCGCACCACGAAAGGCCATTAAGTCGCAGGTGCTGGCAGATTTCATGGCCGAATGGACCGACGCTCAACTACCGCCCGTACAAATCCAGGCCGAGCTATGGACCATGTACTTTGATGGGTCGATGATGAAAACAGGAGCGGGTGCGGGCCTGCTCTTCATCTCGCCCCTCGGGGTTCACATGCGTTACGTGATTCGATTTCACTTCGTAGCCTCGAATAACGTCGCAGAGTATGAAGCCCTCGTGACCGGACTACGCATCGCTATCGAGCTCGGGGTTCGACGCCTCCAAGCTCGGGGCGACTCGCAGTTAGTCGTCGATCAAGTCATGAAGGCATCGAGCTGCCGCGAACCTAAAATGGAAGCGTACTATCAAGAGGTCCGCAAACTGGAAGACAAATTCCACGGCCTCGAATTAACCCACATCGCTCCACGCTACAACGAGGCCGCCGACGAGCTCGCAAAGATCGTGTCAACCCGAGGCACCGTGCCTCCCGACGTCTTCGTAAAAGATCTCTACAAGCCGTCAGTTGACTTCGCGGGTGAACATGAACATCCGTCCAAGGGGATCGAGCCTCAACCAACCCCCGCCCTCTCGACCGGGGCCGAGGTTATGGACCTCGAGGTATCATCCCCTCGAGCAAGCGACGAAGCCGATTGGCGTAAGCCCTTCCTCGAGTACCTTACTCAAGGAGAGCTGCCGGACGACCGGAACGAGGCTCGACGCATTGCGTGAAGGGCCAAAACCTACGTCCTCTTCGGTCCAGACAAGGAGCTCTACCGACGGAGCCCGACCGGAGTTTTGCAGCGTTGCATCACCGTTGAGGAAGGCAAAAGGTTACTCAACGACCTACACTCGGGGGCTTGCGGTCATCATGCTGCGCCCAGGACCCTCGTCGGGAACGCTTTCCGACAAGGCTTTTACTGGCCGACCGCTGTCTCTGACGCCATCAGCCTCGTCTGATCATGTGAGGGGTGCCAATTCTATGCCAAGCAGATGCACCTCCCTGTGTATGCTTTGCAAACGATCCCCCTCACATGGCCATTCGTCGTATGGGGGCTCGACCTCGTTGGTCCCCTCAAAAGGACAACTGGAGGCTTCACCCACCTGCTCGTTGCCGTTGATAAGTTTACCAAGTGGATCGAGGCCCGGCCCATCGGGAATATCCGCTCTGAGAGGGCGGTTGAGTTCTTCACCGACATCATCTATCGCTTCGGTGTCCCGAACATCATCATCACTGACAACGGCACACAGTTCACTGGCAAGAAGTTTTTGGATTTCTGCGATCGCCATCACATTCGCGTGAACTGGTCCGCGGTTGCTCATCCTCGAACTAACGGCCAGGTCGAGCGCGCCAATGGCATGATTTTGCAGGGACTCAAGCCAAGAATCTTCAAACGCCTCAGCAAGCACAAAAAAATGGGCCGCGGAGTTGCCATCGGTCCTATGGAGCTTAAGGACAACACCTAGTCGAGCCACGAGGTTCACCCCATTCTTCTTGGTCTATGGGTCCGAGGCCGTCCTCCCCACTGACCTCGAGTATGGTTCCCCTCGACTAAAGGCGTACAACGAGCAAACCAACGAAGAAGCCCTCGCAAACGCCGTCGACCAGGTCGAGGAGGCTTGAGACATGGCGCTGCATCGCTCCGCGAGGTATCAGCAAAAACTTCGACGCTACCACGACAAGCACGTGCGCCCGAGGGACCTCCAAGTTGGAGACCTCGTCCTACGTCGACGACAGAGCAACAAAGGACGTCACAAGCTGACGCCGCCATGGGAAGGTCCATACGCCGTAGCTGAGGTGCTAAAGCCCGGGACGTACAAGCTCGCTAACGACAAAGGAGAAATCCTCACCAACGCATGGAACATCGACCAGCTACGTCGCTTCTATCCCTATTTGATGCCTTCTCCTTACATTTTCGCATAATGAAATGCTTTCGATCACAAGCTTAATTTCCTTATACATGCAAGAGGTAGCCTCGACTCTGCTTCCTCAGAGTCGAACCTCCCTCGGGGGCTATAAAGGGGGGAACCCCCCGGAGTCCCCAAAAAACTCGATTTTTCCAAACTCAAAAAGTCTATTTTCTCCCACGCACCTCGATACGTTCTAATACTTAGTTGAAAACGCCATGCGAATGTCCTAAGCGTCGAGGGCTATCGAGCTAGGAGACCACCTACGCCCCAGGGCTACGGTACCTCCACTCGCTCCCCGACGGGGGGCACAAACATGCGTCGAATTCACTAAGTAAGAAACGTCATTAGGAACGCGAGAAAGAAAAGGACTTAAAGTCTCGAGGTCCACTCTGCCTCGATATGCCTCAACATAGGTTAATACTAGGTCGAAGATGACACGAGATGGTCCGAAAGGTCAAGGGATGTCGGGTCGAGAGACCGCCAACGCCCCAGGGCTATGGCACCTCCACTCACTCTCCCCTTCGAAGGGCGCGATCGTGTGACGAAATCGATAAAAGTAAAGACCCGATCAGGCAGTGGAGACAGAAAAGACTTAGAGCACACTTAGACATATACGAACGAATATAAATGTACATTGGCTCGAGGCATCGCGACCTCAAAAACAAAAGTTCACAAAATTTCTTACAAAGGCCTCTTTGCCCAGATTTGGCTCACAGGCCATCATCCTCAGGAGGCGGAAGGACCTCATGCTCGAAGAGGCCCGCATGGCGACCGCCAGGCTCCTCGGCAGCCTCGACCAACCCCATGAAGACGGCCTTGTTCTCCTCGTCAGTATTTGAAGGGTCGCTGACAAAGCCGTGGGATACGACCTCCATGTCGTAGATGTAGCCGGAGCCGATGACCACCATCGCCCTCTTCACACCGACATGAAGGGCGCTCCGCACCTTCTCCTTAACCACGCGGCCGAGCTCGAACAGCCGGTCAAGGAGAGGGGCCCCATGGACGTTGTCCGCAGCCGATTCGGGCCGAGGGACGCCGAGGCTATCACAGACCATGTCGAGTATACTGCCGAGCTCGCCGGTCAGCTTCACCTCGGCCGTGTACGACTTTTGAAGCAGGGCGAGGTCGTGATGAGCCCGATCCAGCTCCTCCTCCAAGGCTGAAAACAAACAAACGGAGTCAGTAACGCTTAAGAATGAGGGCTAAGGCAAAAAACCCCTTGAGAGAAGAAGGAAGACTCACCGACGACGTGGGTCTCGAGCTTCGTGTGGGTGTCTTGCAGAGCGAGATACTCGTTCGCAAACGCCTCACTAGCCCGGACCATCGACACATTCTCCTCCTTGAGCTTTTCGAGGGCCTCGCCTGCCAAAATGGCATTCCGCCTTTGCTCTCGCCAGGCTTCGGAGAGCCTGGCGTTTTCGGAGACCGAGACCTCGAGCTCCTTCCGCACGGCTTCGAGGGTCGCACTAACCCTTGCCAGCTCGTCGCTGGCCTCGGACCTCGCCCATTCAAGGGCCCTCCCCGCTTCCTCCTTCGCCTTGGCCTCGGCCTCCTTGGCTTGGGCGGCCACTTGTCGGGCCGAGGCGGTCTCGGACTTTGCCTTCTCAAGCTCACTCCGAGCGGACTCGAGCGCTGCTTCAAGCTCGGGGATCTGGTTCCACTTATCCTTGGCGCTGTGGATAAGATGGGACTTGATGCTCGAGCGCCTTCTCAGATCCTAAGAGCAAGAAGGACAAAGGACATCATCGATAAAGAAAACGCACCTCGAGTTCCATAACTTCGAAGGACGCTTACCCCGAGGCGCTGGTGGAGGTTGTTGCTGACAAGACCAAACATTGCCTTCAGCGAGCTCTGAAGGCAAGAACGCTCCTCTTCGATGGCCCTCCAGCACTCGAGCTCGGCGGGGTCATCCACCTCCCGCTAGGGGGCGTCGTGACTCGTGGGTAGGCTCCGAGCCCCATCCCGAAGTCTCCGCCTCGGAGTACCGCCGTGCCGCCTCGGCTCCGGCACCCTCCGCATCGACGGCCGCCCCCGCCGTAGGACGGTGTTCGAGAACCGCGGGGGGAGACGGACCCTCCCACGGCACGAGAGCCAGCAAACAGGCCTGCGTCTCCTCCTGCTCGACAAAAGGACCCGCCGGGGCAGGCACGGTGACACTCGCCTCCCCGCCTGACGGGGCTGCCTCGGCGCCCTCGGACTCGACGACCCCCGACCTCGGTGGCGACAGGGGGGGCACGGCGTCCTTCTCCTTCCCTCCGTCAACGGAGGCCTCGCCCTCCTCGGCCTCAAGGACGATGGGCGCCGCCTGCGAAAACCCCAGCCGCGAGTCGTCCAAGGGGCGCTCCGGCATGCTACCCGGCGCGTCGATGGCCATCTCGACTCAGGGGCTCGACGCCACAACCACCGCAGGCTCGGTGGCCGCTTCGCCGATAACCGCCTCGACACCCTGGGCCAACGCCGCACGTGCGGCCTTGACCCAAGCGACGACCCCCTCATTCGAAATCGACGGGGGAGTCAAGGCGGCGCTCGTCGTCGAAAGAACCGGGCCCATGGCGGGACCCGCCGCGACCGCCGTCGCCTCTGTCGCAGCCCCCGTCTGAAGGCGCTTGGCCAGAGCGGGCCCCGCTGGTGTCCGCCCGCGCTTGATCCTGTGAGGAAAGAAAAATTAGACGCGTGGAATCGAGACGCGAAATATAAAACTGCCCAGAAATAAAGAACTTACCCCACTGGGAACCTTCCTGGTGTTCGTGAGGCCCCTGTCGACGGCCGCGTCTCAGCACCCGGAAGGCTCGAAGTCGCTGCCGGCGGCGTCACGCCGTGAGGGCCCGCAGCCCCACGAGCAGAGGCCACCGCCGATGCGGCCAAGGCCAGCGCCACCGTCCCGGCTTCGAGGGCCAAGTGACTTTCACGGGTCCCCTCCATGGACCCCTCAGAACCAGCGGCGCCCTGCGTCGAAGGGGCGTCAGCCGCGACCCTCCGGGTCGAGAGATGCTCCTCCTCTCCGCTCCACTCCTCCCCCGATTCCTCAGAGGGGGACCTTTCGACGGGCCTCGCCTCTCGTCTCTGCTTAGCCGAGCGCTGCTCGCCCGCAGAGAGATCGAGGCTAGGCATCCGCCTCTTCGTGCTCTCCTCCTCCTTCGTCTTCTTTGCCGACGGGGCGCCGCGAAGCCCCGTCGGACGAGCCTCGAGATCTTCCCTAACGGGGGCAGCGACAACTCGTAGTGGAGCTCCCCCTACACGCGAAGCCCAAAAAACGTAAGGTGAACAGAAACAAAAAGAAGGGCTCGACGAAGTAATACACTCACCAGTTCGGGGTAACCGGGATCCGGTCGCATCGGGATGCGATTGACATCCTACGCCGTGAAGGGGCCTGACATCGTGCCTCGAACCCTCTTGGCGACGCTTTCCGGCGTAATAGCCCCGGCAACCATGCGGCTCCCCCTGAGTTCCGCTCCAACGAACATCTGACTCATGCGAAGCGAGCGCCGCATCAGGGGGAGCACCCGTCGATGGTGGAAGGCCGAGACAACGACCCCGGCAGTTAACCCCTGCCCTCGAAGTGTCGCCAGGGCGTCGAGGAGGTCTTCGAGCCTCCCTTGGTGGGCCCGCGCTGGGGCGCCCCAGTTGTGGAGACTGCGACTCGATGACGCGCCCCGTGTACTGAGGCAGCAGCCCCTCATCATTCCTGATGTAGAACCACTTCGAGGGCCAAGGGCCATGGCTCGAAGTCAGGCCAATGGGGATGAAGTCGTCGGCCTTCCTCACGACGAAGTTGAAGCATCCAGCCCGCACCAGCCTCCGCACCCCCGCCGACGCGCTCTTGGAGAAGTACTCCGCCCGAAAGAGGTGGAGCCAGAGCTCCCAGTGCGCCTCCACCCCGAGGTAACCCTTGCAGACTGCGGTGAAGATGGCGGCGTAGGAGATCGCGTTGGGGGAAGATGCTGAAGCTCGATCCCGTAGTGGTGAGTGAGAGCGCGCATGAACCGGCTCGGCGGGGCGCCGAAGCCCAGCCGGTGGAACTTGACGAAGCTGACCACGTAGCCCTCCGGTGGGTTCGGCTCGTGGTCCTCCTTCGGCGGAACGAGCCACTCGGGCTCATCCCTGTTGGTGATGGGGCGAAGAAGCCCCTCCGCCACCAACCCCTCTAGCTCCTTCCTCGTCACTTCCGAGGGAACCCATGCCGCGGGCTGAAGAATCTCCGGCGGCGCCATGGCAAGGGCACGGAGCTCTTCGCTGGACGGGCGGCCCGGAATATTTCCTATCTCCGCTGGGAGGTGAACGCGAGGAAGGAAAGCGCAGGGAGGCGAGCGCAAGGAAAGCGAACGTGAAAACGGCAGGAAAGCAAGTAAAGAGCAACGCTACGAAGGGTGCCTCCTTTTATTGGGGCAGAAGACTGACGGACGGCCGACGCTTACCCGACCGGTAAGTCCCCGCATTAAATGCACTCAAAGCACTCTCCTCTCGATTCCTGTGCATCATGGACAGGGCCGTTTCGCATTCACCCCTTCGACTCCCGTCAACCATGGACACACGTCAAGCGTCCGCGAATCAGGCGTCAGGCCGGCCCCACCACGACCGCACCGTTCCGACTCTCGTGATATTACGACCACGCCGCTTCGAATCTTTTCTTGAAAAATGAGAACTGACAATTATCCTCCTCGAAATACGCTTCAAGTACAGGACTCACCCACTACCGCGCCGCTCCGGCTTCTGCGCAAAAAGGCACGCGTGATGGACAGGAGGAGTCATCCACAGACGCATCTTCCCACGACACGAGATACGGGCCCAGGCCCTCGAAATCTCCAGGGAGCGAAGGCTGGCCCTCGGAAAGGGTTCGACAGCCGCCCTCGAGTACCGGAGTTAGGGGTGTCCGAGGGGGGCCGACGCGAGTCCCTTGCTCGAGAAACAAATTCTCGAGGCCCCCTCGGACACATTCAAGGCAAAACTAAGGGACCACGATGGAATCCCCTCGAGGGGAGGCATTGAGCCACCAGACCCGATCGAAAGGGTCTGGCATCCGCGGGACCCACTGTTTTGCTCGAATAAGAGCGCCTCAGCGCCACTAGTCGACCCCTATCGAACGGGGCACGAGCTCTTACTTGAATTTCCTGATAGTAGCTCAACTGAGACGTTGGCGCTCGCTAGAGCATGAGTAGCACAACGCTTCTCCCCCCTCTACCCGATCGAAAGGGTTCGTGAGGGTCGAACGAAAAAGTTGAGTTCGCACCTGACCGGCTTCGACGGAAGAAGCTAAGGAGCGGGCTCGCAACCACGGGATACGGGCCCAGGCCCTCGAAATCTCCAGGGAGCGAAGGCTGGCCCTCGAAAAGGGTTCGACAGCCGCCCTCGAGTACCGGAGTTAGGGGTGACCGAGGGGGGCCGACACGAGTCCCTTGCTCGAGAACAAATTTTTGAGGCCCCCTCGGACACATTCAAGGCAAAACTAAGGGACCACAACGGAATCCCCTCGAGGGGAGGCATCGAGCCACCAGACCCGATCGAAAGGGTCTGGCATCCGCGGGACCCACTGTTTTGCTCGAATAAGAGCGCCTCAGGGCCACTAGTCGACCCCTATTGAACGGGGCATGAGCTCTTACTTGAATTTCCCGATAGTAGCTCACCTGAGACGTTGATGCTCGCTCGAGCATGGGTAGCACAAACGCTTCTCCCCCTCTACCCGATCGAAAGGGTTCGTGAGGGTCGAACGAAAAAGTCGAGTTCGCACCTGACCGGCTTCGACGAAAGAAGCTAAGGAGCAGGCTAGCAACCGGGTGGCCTCGACGAAAGAGGGTCCAACCACCCGGGGGCTCGATCATTCGAGTACACATTGGCCAAACGCAAAAATAAAAAAGACCTCGGGTGAGTATTCTACTCACCCGAGGCCTCGGGGGCTACACCCGAAGGGTGCGCTCGCGCGCACCCTTCGGAAAACGACCAGCGCTCCAAGTCCATTTGATTGAACCTCCGTGTAAGTATCAACCCTTACACGAAGGCTCGGGGGCTACTGTCGGTTACCGAGAGTAGGGATACCCTAAACCTTCTTTGTTTTCGGTTGGACCCCGAGCTTCCCCTCAGATTAATCTCACGCGACCAGGCCGTACCTCTTCGACCCACCCGGCCCATCGGCAAATACACACTGGGCCAGCCCACAACAGAGTACAGCCGCAACCCTCGACAGAATCACTGGCGTCACCATCTGACCCTCGACAAGACGCTGATGTCACCGGCTGATGATCGCTCGAGATGGGAGCATCCCGCGTTAAGTGTCGAGGCCCCCGACGGGATGGGCGTCTCGGTACTTCGAGGATCGAGCCCCCCTCGATCGACCCACTCCCGATGCGTCCGGTAGCGCATTTAATACAAAACTACCTAAACTCGTCACATCGTATGGCCACAGTGTTCGCACAGCGGTCCGTACGATGGTCGAATCCCGCTTTACTGCCCATACTGAGGACGTGCATCGGTCTGCATGGCACTATTACGCCATACCCAGCGCTGTTAGACAGCTCGAGGCCCCTTCGACACGCTGCACGACAAACGACCGACGCCGGATTCCCTCAATTCGATCTTATCCGCTCAACCACTACGCTCGAGGCTACCCCTCGACGGGGCCTCGAGTACGCATCGACGCCCTCCGGTCAACCTTCATCGACTTCGAAAGCTGCGCCAACAACTCCCGATACGACCCCAACAGGAACTCGCACGTCCTCTACAGGGATCACGTCTTTCGTCGGTCAGCAACCATGACTCCAAAGGACGGCTGTCAACTCCGAGCCATGCCGCTACAGAACGAGCCGTGCTCAGCGCACGTCTCTACAGAGGCCTCGAGTTGACCACCACGAACCGCAATGTCACCACCGCGTCATCGAGCCAGGACATCTGTACCCCTGTGCCTCCCCTTGGCCTATAAAAGGGGACGCCAGGAGACCCAATAGAGAGAGACTCAGAAGAGTACGACTCCAGAGAACGATCTCACGACAACCGAACATACGCCTAGGCAGACTCCTAGACTCCGAATAACTCCTTCGCTCTGTACTCGACCCCCCTCGAATCTTCTTCTTCGCTTGTATCCGCCCCTGTACAAGCACTTAGGTGCAAGATAATACAAATCTTCTCCCCCCGCTGGTCGTAGGGCCCTTCTTTGCCCGAACCAGGATAAATCGCTGTGTTCTTCTTGCATCACCCATCCGAACGGGTTACACACACATACGATTACTCGTTGGCTTAGGACGCCCTCGGGTTCCTAACGCCGACACTCTCTGTCACTGAGGAGTGAACCCATAGATCTATAGGGAGGACTAGGCTCTTTCCCGCCATGGATGCAAGGAGTGGATGACGACTGTGATGAGGTGGGGAGCTCTTTCCTTTTTTCTCTAATAGCTAACTTTATCGCTTCCTTTCAGTGGCGGCGCAGGAAGAAGATAGCAGAGCACAAAGGCAAGGTAAAAATAGGATACCCCGGGCTCCATATTTATACCCTGGCATAAGGACAACAAGCGGATCCAGCGAAGAGGCAAGGAAGTCTCTGCATTTAGTGCGCTTACCTAACCGCTCCCTCGATTCCCGCACACATAGGCATGCGTCCTCACTCACTAACCGTTCATCGCGCCACCCACTATCGTGCTGTTTCACTTCCTTCCTAAAAAGACACGCCCAATGGGCAGGAAAGGATATACACGGTGGGTTCTTCTAGGCAAAGGAACCACGGGCCTCGAGCCCATACCAAATCTCGAGGGTTCGAAGGCTGGCCCTTGACCGGGGTTCGACAGCCGCCCTTGAGTAACTAGAGTCAGGGCTGACTAAGGGCATGCCCGTACGCAGCCTAGGCTTGAGCTATCTTCTCGAGAGGCCCACAGACATATTCAAGGCTGAAAGAGAGGTCAACGATGGAATCCCCTTGAAGGGAGGCATCGAGCCCTCGGGTCCTATGGAATGGACCTAGGATCCACACGACAACTCGTTAGCACCTTTGGAGAGCACCGCCATGGCAGCCAGCCGACCCCTATTGAATGGGGCAGGGCTCCCACTTGAATTTCCCGCTAGCAGCTTATCGGAGACCGCCAGAACTCACCCATCGAAGGTAGTATGGTGTTCACCGCCCCTCCTCCTTACTAAAAGTACGCACGAGGGTCGTACATTGAAGTCAAGCAAGACCCTGATCGACCTCGCGTGCGCAAAGTCTCGGGGGCTCTCCTCGCAACAGATCAACCTCGACGAAAGAGGGTCAAACACACCCGAAAGGCTTGAACTCACAAGTGTCCCTTGACAAAGAGCATAAAAGCCCTCGGAGGACTCCCCTACTCCTCCGAGGCCTCGGGGGCTTCACCTGGTGGGTGCGCTCGTGCTCACCCTCCGGAGGACAACAATGCTATGACTCCGGTGCATAGACAATGAGCCTCTACAAGAGTCCCTGCACTCTCGCAAAGGCTCGGGGGCTATTGTCAGGTACCTAGATTAGGGGTACCCCAAATCAAAGGACCAAGGAATAAACCCCCGAGGAATCCGCACCCTAAAACCCCTTAAAAATTATACCAAGGCTCCACCCATATGGATACACCAAGCTTGGCCTACACATGTATGGTAACACTAGGCCACCCTTGACTGCATTCTGATTTGCACGAGGCCTACTTGACAGGGGCCCTCAACTATGGGAAATCTCTGATTCGCACAACCTGGGGTCGAGCTAATCAACCCCTTTTCGTTCACCTACCCGCAGACAAAATTCAAGGCATTTAACACAACCACTAACTACTTCCTACCTATGTGGCTACAACACCGTTAGCAGGAAAGCAGTACCAGGGTCAAATCCCATCTTTTACTGCCCATCCCAGGATGGGCGGTGAAAACCGATCACTGTTTACACCATCCTAAGCATTGTTCCACCTCTGATCCCCCTCGAGACAGAATACGATAGCTACCGTGCTCCGGGTTTCCTGGGAATCGATCTTATCCACTCTGCATCAACCCCCTCTACTATGACTCAACTGGGCCTCTAGCCCCACCGGTAAACAAGGGAACAACGTCCGTACGATGACAACAGGGGATCGCACGTCTGCCACAGGAGCCAGGGTCTTTCACCATCCCATCACCGACATCATCGTGACACCCAAGGACGACCACCATTCCAAGAGCACATCGCTACAGCAACTTCTACAGTGCCTGCCAAGTCTTCTTCTCTAAGGCATTGCATTAGGGTTCTCTATATGCCTTGGCCTCTCCTTGAGCCTATAAAAGGGGACGCCATGGATAGCTTTAGGGGGAGGCAGAAGCAAGCAACGCCTAGACTTAGCTCTCTACAGATCAACATCATAAGCAACCACCTCCTTTCTCTTCTCTACGAGACTTAGGACCAGCTCTCTCTCTCACCCGCTTGTAACCCCTACACAGGCACTTTGGTGCAAGGAAATACAATACTCCCCCATCCCGCTAGACGTAGGGTCTTCTTTGCCCGAACCAGGATAAACCCCATGTATTCTTTTTGCATCATCATCTGGATTAGGGACACGCAACACAAATTCACTCTTCAGCTTAGGGCCCCAGGGTTCGAACACTAACACAATGCTCTCAATGCTAATATCACCCTTTTGTTCATGATCTCTTATGAAATGGTGCCTCACATCAATGTGCTTTGTTCTTGAGTGTTGAACTAGATTGTTGGTCTTCTTGATATCACTCTCATTGTCACAAAACAAAGGAACTCGCTTGAACTTGACTCCAAATTCATTCAAGGTAGCTTTCATTCAAAGTAGTTGTGCACAATAATTTCTCACACTAATGTATTTGGCTTCGGTGGTGGAAAGTGCCACACTATTTTGCTTCTTTGAGGACCATGAAGCTAGAGATCTTCCCAATAATTGACATGTGCCACTTGTGCTCTTTCTATCAATTTTGCAACCAGCATAGTCAGAGTCTGAATATCCAATCAATTCAAAGCTAGACCCCTTGGGATACCATAAGCCAACATCTTGTGTGCCCTAGAGATACCTCAATATCCTCTTAGCCGACGTCAAGTGACTCTCTCTAGGTGATGCTTGATATCTTGCATACATGCACACACTAAACATCACATCGGGCCTAGAAGCGGTGACATAGAGCAAGCTTCCAATCATTGATCTATAGAGCTTTTGGTTACCATGTTGCCACTATCATCAATGTCCAATCCTCTATTGGTGCCCATTGGTGTGCTAATTGGTTTGGCATCTAGCAAGCCAAATTTCTTGATTATGTCCTTGATGTACTTGCCTTAACTAATGAATGCACCATTCTTCATTTGCTTGATTTGTAGTCCAAGGAAATAGCTAAGCTCTCCAAGCATTATTTAAAATTCACTTGCCATCATTTCTCCAAACTCTTCACAAAATGCTTGATTGGTTGAGCCAAATATAATATCATCATCATAGATTTGCAACACAAACAAGTCCTTGCCAATCCTTTTGGTGAAGAGAGTGGTGTCAACCTTTCCCATCTTGAACCCTTTAGAGAGGAGATAGTCTCTCAACCTCCCATACCATGCTCTAGGTGCTTGCTTCAAGCCATACAATGCCTTCTTGAGCTTGTAAACATGGTTGGGCTTCTTGTCATCTTTAAAACCACGAGGTTGCTCAACATAAACCAACTCATTGATGTACCCATAGATAAATTCACTCTTCACATCCATTTGATAGAGCTTGATGTTGTGGGCACAAGCATAGGCTAGTAAGATTCTAATTGCCTCCAATCTTGCAACCGGTGCATAGGTTTCTCCAAAGTCAAGACCTTCAACTTGAGTATATCCTTGTGCAACCAATCTTGCATTGTTCCTCACAACTAAGCCATCTTGATCTTGCTTGTTCTTGAAGACCCACTTGGTGCCAATCATATTGTAGTTCTTTGGCCTCTCAACAAGCTCCCAAACCTTATTTCTTATGAAGTTGTTAACTCTTCATGTATAGAATTTATCCAATTAGCATCCTTCAAAGCATCTTGTATCTTGGTTGGTTCCATGAATGACACAAATGAGTAGTGCTCACAAATTATTGTCAATCTTGATCTAGTTTGTACTCCTCTTGAAATGTCACTAATGATATGATCTAGAGGATGATCTCTTGCAACATTTGTTGGTTGAAGCACTTGGAGTTGATTTCTTGAGTTAGCTTGTCCTTGATCTTGAGCTTCACCTTGTGTACCACTAGTACTTGTTTTGTATCAATGTGAACATCTTGACTAGTCATGTGAATCTCATCATCTCATCAACTTGCCTTGGCTGAATGTCACCAATGTCCATGTTTCTCATTGCATTTGTCAATTGATCTTCACCCGCATCATCAAGATTTTGAGCTTCACTATGAGATTCTTGGGTTTCATCAAATTCAACATCATAAACTTCTTCCAAGGTGCCATTTGCTAAATTCCAAACTCTATATGCCTTGCTAGTGGTGGAATATCCAAGAAGGAACCCTTCATCAGACTTCTTATCAAACTTTCCAAGTCTTGTGCCTTTCTTGAGAATATAGCATTTGCATCCAAACACTCTAAAGTATGCAATGTTGGGTTTCTTTCATTCAATAGCTCATATGGTGTCTTCTCATGCTTCCCATGGCAATAGAGTTGGTTGCTAAAGTAGCAAGCCGTGTTGATTGCATCACTCCAAAACCTTTAGCTAACATTATATTCACTAAGCATTGTTCTAACCATGTCAATCAAGCTTCTATTCTTCCTCTCAACTACACCATTGGATTAGAGAGTGTAGGTTGGTGAGAATTGATGTCTAATTCCAAGCTCATCACACAAATCCTCAATTCTTGTGTTCTTGAACTCACTCCCATTGTCACTTCTAATCTTCTTGATGGTGGTCTCAAATTCATTTTGAACTCTCTTGACCAATAATTTAAATATATCAAAGAATTCACTTTTATCAGAGAAAGAACACCCAAGTGTATCTAGTGTAGTCATCAACAATCACAAAGCCATACTTGTTGCCACCAATGCTTGTGTAAGTTGTTGGTGCAAATAAGTCCATGTGCAATAGCTCAAATGCCTTTGATGTGCTAATTTCACTCTTCTTAGGATGTGGTCTTCCAACTTGTTTACTAGCTTGACACGCACTACATGGTCTATCCTTCTCAAATGTGACATCCTTCAAGCCTCTAACCAAGTCATGCCTCACTAGCTTGTTCAATTGTCTCATTTCAACATGACCAAGCCTTTTATGCCATAACCATCCCATGCTAGATTTGCTAAGCAAGCAAGATGTGAGCTGTGTTTCACTAGCATTGAAATCAACCAAGTATAAGCTACCATGCCGAAATCCCTTGAATATCATGTTGGATCCATCATCACTCATGATTTCAACATCATCCTTTCCAAAGATGCACTTGTAACCAAGATCACAAAGTTGTGCCACCGAAAAAAATTGAAATCCAAGCTCTCAACTAGCAACACATTGGAGATGCTCTTGTCATTGGATATAGCAATTTTTCCATGCCCTTTAACCTTGCCTTTCTTGTTGTTGCCGAAAGTGATAGAATCAAAACCACCATTGTCACTTGTATCAATTGACTTGAACATACAAGAATCCCCGATCATGTGTTGAGTGCACCCACTATCAAGCACCCAATGCCTCCCTCCGGCTTTGTAATTGACCTATAAGACAAGATCAATCTCTTTTAGGTACCCAAACTTGCTTGGGTCCTATAAGGTTAGTGAACAAACTCTTTGGTACCCAAATGGCTTTTTTCTTTGAGCCCATCCATGATGTACCAATGAATCTAGCCTTAACACCATTAGCTCCCTTGATAAGCACATAAGATGAACTAAGCTTAATTGAGGATACATTGGATTGCTTGTTTATACATCTTTGCTCTACATGACCAACTTGCTTGCAACCTTTGCAATAGCTACCATTGTTCTTTACAAAACTAGTCTTGTGAGGAGTAAAAGCGGCCTTGCCTTTCTTGGGGATATAGCCCAATCCCTCCTTGTGGAGAGAACCCCTTTGGCTACCCAAACACATAAGCAAGCGGTCCTTACCACCATAAGCCTTAGTTAAGGTATGATTGAGCTCTCTTACCTCCTTCTTGAGAGTCTCATTCTCAACCACTAGTGTGGAATCACAAGTGAATCCATCACTACTAGATGAACTAGGAGTGGAAGTGCTACAAGAAGGGTTAGTTGGAGCAACAATAATAGGCTTATAAAAAGATTCATCAATGATATCACATGATATGCCTATGTTGCAAGTTTTAGCTTTTTCAATTTGGGTTGGCATGCTATCAAATTTCTCACTAAGAGAGGAATGAGCCTTTTGGAGATTCTTATGGTCTTTGTTTAGACTCTCATAAGATGCCTCAAGCTCCACAAGGTTTTGCTCAAGGGTTTGCTTATCCTTGTATACTTCCTTGCATTCCTTCCTAGTCATTTTATAAGCATTTTTACAATCCTCAAGCATGATATGTAGTTCATCTTTAGTTGGACCATTATCATCATCACTATCACTATCATGATCATTAGCATAGAGACACACATGATCACTCTCATTATTGGATTGTACCTTAGTGGCCCTAGCCATGAAGCATGTCGATGGAGTGTCAAAGAGAGAGATCTTCTCTTGGATTGCAATGCTAGCATGCCCCTTCTTCTTGCTTCTCATGTCATCCTCATCATCACTTGAAGATGAATCACTCTCCCATGTAGCTACATGGGACTCATTCTTCTTCTTCTTTTGTGAAGCTTCCTTATTCTTCTTTTACTTCTTTGCCTCTTTCTCAATGGCATCTAAAGCACTTCATGGTGTGCTCACACTTCTTAGACGAGGATGAGAGCTTCTTCCGTCTTTGGTGAGTCTTCTTCCTCAAGAGCTTGCCCACCTTGACAAATAGAGCACTCAACTCATCACCATTATCCTCATTGCTAGAGCTAGCTTTTTCTTCACTTGGTGATTCTTGCTTCTTCTTGCCCTTGCTCTTGGAGGCTAAAGCCTTGAATGCCAAGCTCGTCTTGTTGTCATCATCTTTCTTCTCACTCTCCTTTATCTTCTTTACCAACTCTTCCTTCTTATGATCTTCTCTAAACTCATCATCGGCCATGACTTCTTGAAGAACTTGGTTTGGAGTTGGGTTCTCCTTCATGGTTGTCTTCACCATGACGGTCTTCAACATCTCAAACCTCTTGGGTAGACATCTCATGAACTTGGTTGAGAATTGATGGTCCTTCACCTCTTCACCAAGTGCCTTGAGCTTATTGACAATCACTTATAGCCTATGAAACATCTCCGGCACAATCTCATCATGCTTCATCTTGAAACTAGAGAACTTCTCTTGAAGCATGTATGCTCTTGCGGTCTTCACACTTTTGGTACCCTCATATGCTTCCTCAAGTTTTGCCCAAATGTCATAAGCCACCTCTAAGTTCTTGATGAGCTCAAAAGCCTTGTCATCAAGAGCCTCATGGAAAACACTCACCGCAATATCATTGCATTGAAGCTTCCTTTCTTCAACCGGTGTGGGTGATTTGTCTCGGTTACATTCTAAACCTCTCTATTGATTGACTTGAGATGGCCTTTCATCTTTAGCTTCCACTTTGCATAGTCGGTGCCATCAAAGGGTGGTGCTTTCTTGGTGTTGTTGATGTGCAACCTTAATGTAGCCATTTCTTCACTATAGGTTGTTAAGCCTCTCTCAAACGGTGCCTTGGCTCTGATATCATGTGAAAGGTACCAAATGTCTAGAGGGGGGTGAATAGCCTATAAAAATTTCTTGCAAAGCATTAGATCAAATGATTAGTACTTCAGATGGCGAAGCAAACTAGCACTAGCAAGTCTAAGTTATGCAAGCCACCTACACAATTCTAGCAACGCTATGATCACTAATCACACCAACAAAGCAAAGAGCAAGATTACTCAGCAAGACAAATACAATTAAGTGACACACGAGGCTAGACTACACAACAAGCACTAAACAAGATATCACTATGAAAGCAAGTGCAAGGGTGGGATTGGATTGTTATACCGTTGGTGAAGAGAAGATGAACCAATCAATCACAATCACAATCACAAGGGAGAAAACTCAAAAAACCAATTGACACAATGATTTTTTACCGAGGTTCACTTTCTTCCGGCAAGCTAGTCCTCGTTGTGGCGATACACCCACTTGGATATGTGCCCGCTAAATGGCGTCACCTAGCCAACCCACAGCCGGGCGTGGCACTATCAACACAAGGTGGGGATCCTACAAGCCACGAGCAATCCACTAGAGTAGCCAATTGCGATCTCTCATGGGAAGGCTCAAGAACCCCTCACAAGTCACCGGTGTGGCCTCGAATAATCACCAACTCGAGGTCAACCACCACCACTGCTCCAAGCCATCTAGGGTGACGGAAATCACCCAAGAGTAACAAAAAATCCACAGCAAACTTGAAGATCAAGTGCCTCTAGATGCAACACTAAGCAATATGCACTTGAATCTCACTCACTCTCTTTTAAACCAAGCAACCAAGCAAGAAGAGGAGTGGAGGGAGTGTATCTAGCTCAAAATATGCTCAGGTATGTTAGAATGGGCAAGAGAGGGCTCCCATGGCCAGCCAAGGGGCTATTTATAACCCTCACCTCAAAATCCAACTGTTACATTTGAAACCAGCTGCAATTGACACCGTCAGACATGTCCGAGGCCAAGCTCTGGACGCTCGGCCCAGCGTCCGACGCGTGCAAAGTCATGCTGTCCTGAAGTGACCGTTGGAGCTCCAGATGCTGGACCTCAGCGTCCGACACATCTGGCCAGCGTCCGTTGCTCGGCGTCCGACGGTCGGTGCCAAATCATGCTTTCTCTGAGTAGCGTCCGGACGGCTCTGGACGCATCCATTGGTTGCAGGCTCTAGTGTCCGACGCGTTTATTTTTAGGCTACCATTCAGTAGTGAGTGCCGAACGCTGACGTCACGCATCCAACACGTCGCATCAGCCGCGTCCGGCGCCATGGTCTTCTCTGCTTTGCTCGATGATCATGCGTAGGACGCTAGGCCAGCGTCTGACGCTGCAGCCACCGACGTCCGACGCTCACAAATCAGCTCTGCGTCAATCCAATTTCAACCATGCCTTATGTGCCAACACCAAGTGTATACATCTCAAGTGTACGTGTGTTAGCATTTTTCAAACCATTTTCAAAGGCAATATGTTAGTGCTCTAGATCCTAAATGCATGTGTTCAATGTTTAGACCAAGAGACACTTACCGTCGAGATAACCGTGACTTCCCCTCTTGATAGTATGGCTATCTATCCTAAATGTGATCACACTCTATAGCGTCTCGATCGCCAAAGCGGAAAGCCCTATCAAAATATACCTTTGCCTTGATCTCCATGGGCTTTTCTCGATTCCTTGGAGCTCGATCATACCACCATGTACAAATATTCATCACCATGATCTTGTGGTCATCTCCATGCCACCTTGCTCCTCATCACACGCTGCTAATATATTCTACATTCACTTCGTACAACTATTAGCAACTTAATGTGTCATCAATTACCCAAAACAAAACAAGAGCTTTCACCAAGCCCAACAGTGGCCCATTAGCAGGGTCTCAGATCCATCCACACTTAAGGACTCGACATCCTCGTCGAGGGCTGAACCAACCTACGCAAAACGGACAAATGTTCAGGATCAACTCTCTTGGCCACGTCTGCATTACCAGCTCCCCGGCCCAAGTGCCATGCCCTCTACGGAGCCATGCGCAACCAGTCAACCAACCTAGGCAAACGGGACAAATATTTAGGATCGACTCTCATGGCCACGTCCGCATTACCAGCTCCCCGGTCTAAGTGCCATGCCCTCTACGGAGCCATGCGCAACCAGTCCAAACTCCCGATCCATACATCTGTGAAACCGTTTTGTCCTCACTTCGCTCAAAACGGTTAACCGAAGGTTATTACGCGTCCTTGGCCTGGGTTTTTAAGTTGGTTCGCCCTGCTCTCCGTTTTCGGTTTGGGACTAAAGGAGTTACTGTGTCGACACTATAGTACCCAACATCCTGAGCTGCAGTACTCGCCTGCTACAGCAACCCGAAGTCAGCTTGAGCCCAACAGTGGCACAACTTGGCCCATTAGCAGGGTCTCAGACAATCCCTTTCCAATTGTTCAGTATGCTGAGATACTCTATTGATCATGCAACCCATTGAGACTCAACTTCAAAGTCTTAAGGACATGCTCCAAGTTTTTTTCTGAATCAACATGCTTAAAAGTTAACTATGGAAATCATACCCAGTGCCTATTAATGTCGGTGGTGACAGCGCATCTCCCCTTGCTGAAACCTTCGGATGTATGGTTGGAAACTATCCCTTCACATATCTAGGTCTGCCGATTGGAATCATTAAACCTCTGGTCAAAGACTATGCTCCATTATTACCTAGAATCGAGAGAAGACTCTCAGCTAGCTTCCTGTGCTGCCAGGCTACAACTAGTTAACTCAATCATTTCTTCCCTTCCCACTTATTACTTATGCTCTTCTTGTGACAGTCATTGAAGCCACTGACAAATATAAAAAAGACTGCTTGTGGAGAGGATGTGACTTCAAGAAAAAATCTTGCAGCTTGGAAGATGGTCATGAAATCCAACGACAAAGGGGGTCTAGGGGAGTACATTATTACAAGATTTGACAACGCACTATAAATGCATGTCCAATAAAAGGTACATATAGGAATAATGGGCCGACCAGATGTCCCCATTATATTCACATGCCTACAAATAATATTTCAGGATTGACATCCTATATGTCTCGTTAATGTGGCTGATGGCAGATGAGAAGCCGCCAACCTAAGCCCCGCTGAATAGAAAGTAGTGAAATTCCTTCTAAGGGTTATGTAGCACTTTTCAGCACGCCGACGAAGCTCTGTTGCGACATCAGTTTCTTAGTCAGTACAACTACACTACAGTGTGCCACCACTTGTAGTTGGTGATCTATATCTTTGTGTCACTCTAAGGTGTGTACGGCCCCTCGTTGTGACCATCTTTGGAGCGTGTAAAATTTTCATCGTACACTTAATGAAGAGCGCGCAAATGCAAATACGCGCTTTCAAAAGAAAAACTTCTAAGGTGGATATGTATTGTGTATCACTATTGATTTTGCAGGGAAAAGAAGAAATCCATGTTTGAAGCCTAGATATGCTGTTTGGATCCATCAATTAAACTTTAATTGGCTAAATTTTGCTGCTAGGTCCAAACACCTTATCTAAAAGACTGGCTAAAGTTTAGTTGAATTTAGATATTTCAACCAAACCCAGATAAAGTTTAGCTAAGTCTATTTGCTGGAGGATCCAAACATCCCAACTATAGTTTAGCTAGAACTTTTAGCTGACTAAAGTTTAACTTTGAGATTTTAGCTAGCTATAAACATTAGTTGGGTGGATCCAAACAACGACTGCACACATGCAAAACGTAACGCCACCCCCTGTTGTTGGTTGTTGCTCGAGGAAACAATATCTCCTTCCTTTGAGCGAAGGCAACAACATGATTATCGGATTAATGATGTTATTATATCATTGGCCTAAAGCAGATCGAGATATGTGTGTACTGCATTCACATCATTGCCTATCTGAAGAACCTGAAAAAAACATTAAAAGGAAATCATTGCCCAAAAGCTACTGTAAGATCAGGCCATCCTGGCCGGCCCGCTGGGCAGAGGCTCCTGCATTGCAGGAAGAGGGGCTGGGCTCCTGCATTGCAGGCAGAGGGAGAAGGCAAGCCTGGAGGAGCAACACCACACCATGAATGCACGGGGCATCGCAGGCAGAGGGAAGAGACAAGGCAGCAGCACCAACCTGCTCTGCTAGCCAGCTTGGTGGCTGGTTTTGCTACGGCATCCTGCTCCTGTACACGAACCAATAGCCCTCTCATAGTCACATAGTCAGCATGCGCACTCATACGCAGCCTGCTCACATGACAGCCAACCGAGCGCCACAACCACAAAGCCGCGCGGCAAATCTTACGAAGAGACCGACCAGCGGCTGGTCATGCAAACAGAAGCATTTCCGAGGAACTAGGTGTTTTCAGCCAAGGCAACGAGCGTGCCAACGAATCTTAAACAGTTCAGGAAAGCAACAAGTGCATCTGCAAGCAAGAGCAATCAGAGCAAACTCCTAGCCATGGCTGTTGCTTTCAAGTAGTAGTTCACAGTGGTAATATTGTGCCGCATTTTGAAGCACCAGCTAGCAGCCACCCACACGCTCCAGCTCCATGCCTTCAGACGGCTACTCTCCAGCTCCATGCCTTCAGACGGCTACTTGTGCGTCTAGTGCAAAGCCGGCCACCTTCTCCAGACAATCCTTGATATATCTCGATCATTTGCTCGCCTCCAAACAATCTGAAGCTGTTAAAAATGTCCAAGATTGCACAGAAGTCATGCTTCAATAGTACACTTTCAGATTTCCACGTCATTTATAGTTCAGTGCTAAGGCGTACTTACACTAACACGAATGAAGGTTACATGGTTTGAGAGGAGTACAATACAAGTGGAAATAGAATTGTATTTCACGCTACATGCCTGTTTCACAGTGCTTGAACAAGGAGTAAAACAGCAGCCATCATATTCACAGATGCATCTACACAAAAAATATCTAGGATGCAGGCTACATTTCCGTAAGCTCCTTCCATAAGCCGGGGAAAAAAAGCTCATACCAAAACAAACAAAAATTGGTATATCGCCATTTTTAAGCTTCCATGGTGGTACCCTGTAACTTGGAAGTCTTTTAAGGAGGCCAATGCTGATCTTTGAAGGCCCTGATGCACTCCACAGTGGACCGGATGCTACTTGACACGCCCGTCCCCAGCTTGGGCAGATCAACTTCTCCTGATACCGGAGGGTTGTCCTGGAACCTCAGAAGCTTCTGTCGAGATTCTTTCCTCATAGCCACCATATTCCCTGCATAGCTGATGGCATCCCATACCAAACCTCTGATGATGGTTACGGCGTAAAATCTTGCTGAATCAACAGGGACGTTACTTGCAAAACCTACAGGTGAAGTTCAGAAGGCAGATCTATCATTCATGTGACAGATGCTTGTACACAAAGGTTGGGATAGCAATTGGGCACAGAGGCCTACGAATCAATGTGCATTAGTGATGATAACATACTGTCAGCTTGCTAATTCATGTGCACCAACCACATTTCCTGCTAGATTGCAGGGGATCCTATGTATAACAGCATAAAATGATGTAAACCATGTATTTATAACATTCGGCTTTCGGAGCCACTGAATGAAAATCAGATGGGGGATCCTCTCCCCTCCCGTAGACTTTAAAAAAAAAAAAACAGCATAAACAAGGACAGGTGAACCAAGGTTGACTGAATATCCCCTCCAGAGCATGGTAACCATACTACTAAAAATGCCTTTTTCTTTCACCAATTGCTTGCTATTTGACCCAAAATTTTCATTCTGTTTCTCTCACTAACTGAAACTCCCAATAAATCCAAGAATTAGTCCCACCAACATCAACCGCAGTGTACGATTATTCGTTGAAGGGAACAAATGAAGAACAGAGCATAACTAATTACCACCGTGTTCGTGGTTCCTGATGAGGCCGTGCTGCGGAAGGCCGATGCCGACGCCGGCGAGCGTGAACCCAACGCTGAACCCCACGCCACAGCCGGCGCCGACGTACCCAATCACCTCAGGCCCGAATCCGGGGCCCCAGCCGACGCCGCATCCGAGGCCGAGCCCCACACCCCAGAAGGAGCCGGCCGTCGGGTGCACGGGGTTCCAGCGCTGGTACCGCCCCAGCACGCCCTTTATGATCATCCTCAGCTTCACCTGGACAATGGAACAATGCAAGCAGCAAATTCACTCAGCAAAGATCCGATTTTTCTCCCCGCGGAAAAGGAGACGAGAAAAAGAAATGGCGGGCGGCAGCCGGCAGCGGAGTACCAGGGTGGGTTGCGCATTTGCTGCCGCTGACGCGGCGGGTGTTGGGATAGCAGCCGGCGGCGGCGGCGCGGGAGGGGGTGGCGGGTGGTGGCGCTGGGGGGAGTCTGGCATCAGCGGACCTGCCGCTAAAGCTGGGTTGGTCGTGACTCGTGGACGCCGCGTTGGTGGAGCCCTTTGCCGCCGTTCGTGCGGTCTCCCAGCTACCGAGCGAGGTGTGGCAAATCTTATCCGCCGCCGTCTCTTCGCCGTCGCCCGTTCTGTCCCAACCCAATCCACTAGTGCCAGTGCGTCGCCGTCGTGGGACGGGAACCTTCTCTGATAGGAGAGCGAAAATAGGAAAGCCCATCTTCCGCTGTGCTTGTGGTTCTCAGCCCATCTTCTCTGTTAGTGGAAAGCCCATCTTCATCTGTGCTTGTGGTTCTCAGCCCATCTCCAAACAGAACACTTCGTTACTCAAATAAAAATTACTCAAAAAAAAAGTTACTCAAATAAAAAATTGTGCCGTTTCCCCTCCCCTCAAAAAAAAAAAAGTTACTCAAATAAAAAGAAAAAGAAAACACGCTTCGTTCCCCAGTCCCCAATTGGCTCCCCAACCACTAGATCCACTCCATGGTGACGCCGCCACCGCCGCTGGCGGCGGCGGTGTTGATTGACGACGTCATCGCAGAGATCCTCCTCGGCCTCCCACCTGACGAGCCCCAGTGCCTCTTCCGCGCCTCCCTCGTCTGCAAGCCCTGGCAACGCCTGCTCACCGACGCCGCCTTCCTCCGCCGGTACCCGCCGCTTCCATCGAACCCCTCCGCTGCTTGGGCTGTTCCCCATCTTCTACCCCCCTGGCGGCGAACCGCTTCCTCGCTTCGTTCCCACCAAATTACCATCCCCCTTCCCCAACCCGATGCTGAATTGCCGCTGGGTCGCCCTCGACTGTCGCCATGGGCTTGTTCTCCTTCAAAAGATGGAGGGCGGATTCATTGTCTGGGACCCAATCACTGGTTACCGGAAGGAGCTGGAGCAGCCAGTCATCCCATACACGTACTTCCCTGCTGCGGTGTTCTGCGACGTGCCCGGGTGCGACCACCGCGATTGCCACGGCGGACCATTCCTCGTCGTCTGGGTGTGCACTAGTGAACTCGAAGATATAGTAGAGTCAGCGCATGCATTTGTTTACTCATCACAAATGGGTTCCTGGGGCACGTCGGTCTCTGTTCCCATAGATGCTAATGACTTCGTGAACTCCAGTCGTGGTGCACATGCTGGAGATGGTGTCTACTTCATGCTTGGGATGGATTCTACTTCTAGGATCCTCAAATATGACTTGGCCAAGCATCACTTGTCTGTCATTGATCCTCCGGAATTGTATAACAAGGGCATCTTCATTATGCCAACTGAGAACGGTGTGCTTGGGTTCGCTGGCATCAAGGATACCAGCCTTTATCTGTGGTCGAGGAAGGTGAATGCAGAGGGAGTCGGAAGGATGGATGCAATATAGAGTGATCCAACTACAGACTCTGCTACCAGATGACAACCGTTTACGTGAGGCTACTGTGATTGCTTTTGCTGAGGGCGTCCGTGTCATCTTCATGGACACATCTCGTGGTTTCTCCATGATTGACCTCAACTCTGAGCAGGCAAGGACGTTAAGCGAGCCTGGGATGCACTATCCTGCCGTACCCTTCACGAGTTTCTACACACCGGGTACGGTTCTAGCCTTTTACTCCTGCTTGGTACAGCTAGCCTAGATACTGTCTAGATACTCATTTATAATTTTAGTTGAATGGAAACAATTGATACATGTGCTTGAGACAACTGAAGATGTGACAATGCTATGTCACTGTTTGTTTATCAGGTTCAACCTGTTGATAGAGACCATTCTTGGTATTGGCAGGATTTTCTCACGCCATAAAACCCAACCTGTATAGCTTGCACATTACATTACTATCCCTTTTTAGTAGCGAACAAGTTATCCCGTTTATTCTTAAGAGTCTATATTATATATTGATCAATGGTCCTAGGAACAATTTTAACTTTTACTAGGCATGTGAATCTTCAGATTTTACTAGCAGCAAATTGCAATTGCCAACAGATGACATTATTTCCGTGTAACATTGTTTAGTTGTTCTGGTATGTACACATATAGTTTGTGCAAGTAATTGATACTAATGTTTTTAAAAACCAAGCTCTGACATTGCAATATAATCTAATCTAATATCTGGGCTTGTTCAACCTGTTATGAACACTCCTTGATATTGGCAAATGTGTGCTTAGGGAGTAAGTGAATTTTAATCAAGCACAAGCTACTGGCCAATTTTTTTTGTTTCTATGTTCTTCCAATAGCATCTCTTATAAAATTAAACTTTAGTCATTGCTGCTGTTTTATCTTTCAAAGATACATATATTAAGCTGTGAAAATAATATAACTTGTACGCTTGCTACTTTTCAGATTGTGCTTGTGGGAAACTGCCGTTACCAGCAGAGATAAATTAATCGTTGGCTACATCTTTCATTGTTGTCTTGTTGGAGTATGTTGTGGGGCTGGTGCTTTGAAATGGTTCAGTACTTTATTGAGTACTTTAATTAATGTCTTGGAATGTAAGGCAGTAAGCCACTATGGCCAGTTGTCCACCTGATGTTCTTCTGTAGCTGCTTATGCTTATGATTGTGATGACTATGTTTATGGTTCGGAGTCCCATCTTATGTGATTGTTGTTATATTGATGGTTGACATCAGTTAGAACATACATATTTGGCTCTTTAGACTAAATTGAATTTGATTTCTTGAGTTTGGTATTTCGCTACCTGAATGAGGATAGTTGTTTCAGCTTCATTCAGGAGAAAAAATCATCTCCACAAGTTCTGAGTTATGTGACAGTTGAGATTATGGAACAACTCGACAAGCAATTCTCTGGCACAGGACACCAATACAAACCAAAAGCCATCTTTCATCGGATTATTAAAGAGAACAGAATCAGAGCATACAGTGATACACGTTCTGAAACAACCTTGCCTCAAAGAACAGAAGTTGTGAAACAAACCCCTACACCACCGAACTACTCATGCTCAGGGCCTAAACCACAACCAAGTGCTATGGTTTGCTCAGGGAAGGAAGAAACACCAGGTGTTAGAAAAGGCTCAGAACTGTACAAGAAAATCCTATCCCATTCATCGCTTGGAATCCTTGAAGCCACCAAAGTTGCCGGAATCTGAAGCGCTGAAACCACTAGAACCTCTGCCGTAACATGAGGAGCCCGAATCAATAGAGCTTCGGGAACGCCCAAAGTCGGTGTTACCACGTCTGCTGAAATCACTGTCTCCAAAGTCGCCAAATCTATCAGAACGACTGAAACCAGGCTTGCCAAGGTCACTGGAAGATCGTCTGAAACCTCCAGATCCACCGCGGTACCTTGAACCTGAGTCACGGAATCCACCACTGCGGTCAGAGGAACCACCAAAGCTGTCAAAGCCACCAAAGCCGCTGGAACGATGGTCTCCAAAGCCACCATAACCTTCACGGCTAAAAGAACCGCCCGTTCTGCTTCCAGCTGATCTAAAGCGAGTATCTCTCATGACATTAAACATGTCTGCAGCCTCATCTGAAACTGGCATCTTTGGAAGCTGTAAATGGCAAAAAGGAATAAGTGGATGAGTTTTCAACATTTCATCTCAACTACAAAAATAACATCATCAGGATTCGATATGCATGGTTCCTAAAGTCTTTACCTCGGTGAACCTGCATCCTATATCTTGCTCAATGACCCTTACAGCTCTAGTCTGCTCATATGTGTATATTAAAATTGCACTGCCTTTCTTCCCTGCTCGTGCAGTTCTCCCAGATCTGTGAACAAATAACTCCGAGGTATTTGGAATCTCATAATGTACCACCTGAATAAATGAAGGGGAATAACTCAAAACTACGCACATAAAAAGAGTCAGCAGGTGTATTTTCTGGACAACGAAAAAGTTTGTGCACTAAATATTTGCATATAGTATACCCCAGATCACTTACTAGATCAACATTGGGTATGTCTAATCCACGAGCTGCAACATCAGTTGCCACAAGGATATTAAAACGACCATCACGAAATCCAGAGAGTGTCCTCTCTCTTTGATTCTGTGAAATATCCCCATGCAGTGCCTCACATGGATAACTCCTTCCCATGACATATGCCAATCTATCTGCTTCCCTTTTAGTTTGAGTAAACACAATGCATTTTCCACCATTGGCATGCTCCTAATGATGTGAGCAGGGAAATGGTTATGTATTGTTTTTGGCATGTAAATCGTAAAACACTTGTGCACCTAGGAGTATACTCACTTTAATCAAAGGACCCAGAATTGATGGCTTCCCGAAGTTATCAGAGGCAATGGAATAGAGAGAGATTCCTTCAGGTAATTTCTGGTCTGAGTCACCAACCTGAGGAAGCAAGGAGGCAAATGTCAGGGAATGCCCCTTAGCATATAGCTCTACTGTAAAGGGCGTACCCAGTGCCGTAGGCTCCCGCACTGCGAGGTCTAGGGAAGGAAAAATAGCCAGCAGCCATCCCTGCACAAATGTGCAGAGGCTGGGGCTTGAACCCTGGACCTCTTGGTCACAGGAGGTAAAGCTCTACCGCTTGCACCAGGGCCGCCCTTCCATATAGCTCTACTGTGCTGAGAAGAAATCCAGATAAAGTTAAGATGCTGATGGTATTCTTTTTTATAAAGGAAAGCTTTGATGCTCATCAGATGCTTCAATAATGTTTCTAGTCCCAATAAGATCTATTCAATGCAGGACTTCATATAGCCTTGTATACAAAAGGATGCATGATTGTCACGAGATAAGCTAGGAGAATGTAAGATAAAATTCAGAGGAAAATAAAAAAAGAAGTGACTGACAAGGTCAATTATAACTGGATCCTTCAAGTACTTGTTCGAAATCTTTCTTATCCAGCTAGGCATTGTTGCAGAGAACAGCATACTTTGGCGGTTCTGTGGCAAATGTTCCATGATCACCTCAACATCTTCATCAAAACCCACAGCCAGCATCTGATCAGCTTCATCTAGAACCACAAACTGGATCTGTGAAAGGTTTAAAGCACCCCTTCTCAGCAGATCAATAACTCGACCTGGAGTTCCAACCACTATGTCAACACCGTAGTTAAGAACTCTCATTTGCTGATTGATAGGAACACCTCCATAGACACAGAGGGTGTCCAAGGGAGCAGATTCTCTAAATTCCTTCTCAACCTGCCGAGCAAGTTCTCTTGTCGGTGCCAAGACTATGGCTAAAGGATTCCTACCGTTTCTGCATGCATCACACTATGCAATTATTACAATATATTCTATCTCCCTGGTAGATAAATTCAAAGGATTCCAAATGTGAAAGAGAAACGAACCCATTCTTCTCATTGTGACTGAGGATCTTGCCCATGATAGGAATACCAAAAGCCAAGGTCTTCCCCGTCCCTGTTCGAGCACGGCCTATCATGTCTTTCCCTTGCATTGCTGGCTCAAGAACAGCCCTCTGGACGGAAAAATAGCATGAACTGAATCAAATTGGGAACCCAGCATAGTTACATATATAGTAGGAGCAGGAAAAAGGTGCAGATGCATGGCACTTGTTCTGAACTTCTGATCAATCTAGTTGATTAACATTTACGTTAGAACATATTGAGACATCATATCGACTTAGCAGTTGAAAAGGCAGCTTATAGTTAAACACTGCGTGGGTTCATTGGAAGAATACAGCACAATGACAAAGGGCTCTGTTATGCTCTACTGATTCCACCATAATAGTTCCATGCAATGCTACAATCTCACAGGTTTCAGCCAAAGTTACTGCTGAAATCAAAGTACACATGTATTTTTGTTCGAATTTGCAAACGCACAAAAAGGTTCCAGAGCACAGTATCAGAGCACAGTTTATATCATATATCATGTTATTATTGTACTAGACAACCCTGATGTTACAACACTAAGAAATGCATTCTCCTCCATTCCACAATTCCATGGAGCTCGATTAATTAAAACTAGCATTTCAATAGCGGATCACAGGATCCTAACAATTCGGATTCCGGAAGCTTTTAAAAGGACGAGACTACCATTTCCATTCAAAATCAGACCAAAACTGAGGCAGACTGCATCATCGTCGAATGAGCACGTGAGAGGCAGCACCTGGATGGGGAAGAGCCTGGTGATGCCCCGCAAGGCGAGCTTCTCAACGATCCGCGGCGAGATCCCCAGTCTCGCGATCTCCAGCCCCTCCTCAGCACCCGTATCTACGCCCACGCCCTCCCCTGGACCGGGACCGGCCCACCACGCGGGGGTGGACCTGAACCCCAGGGGGGCCGGCGAGCCGTGGAACGCCCGCCTCGGCGGCGCCGGCGACCCTGGCGCGGGCGCCTGGCATGGGCCAGGAGGGGCCACTCGTGGAGAGAGGAGCGCGGAGAGGAGGGGCCTCCGGAAGGTTGCGGCCGGAGACGAGGCGGAGGCGGCGAGGGCGCGGCGGAGCAGGGGGATCATTCCGGCGGTGGCGGTCAGCGGAAACTCGTGGTAGAGCTAAACCTCGACGTCGAGGAGACGGCGAGATTTTACCCGTCTCCCATTTTCTCGTGGGCCGGGCTTTACTGAGAGGACAGCAGAAAATTGGCCCATCAAAATTTTGCGGGGCATGTATGTATTTTTTCCTTTTGTTTTGGAAGTTCGACTACCAACGAACGGCCAAAACAAAACAAACATACCAAAGGTAGGGTCTATTTTACCACAACTTCTGTGAATGAACTATTTTTGGATAAATGATAAACAACAGTGATGAGAGTCATAGTAATAGCTATAAAAAGTGCAAGAGAAGTACTTGAGGAACCATGGCCAAAAAAAAAAAACTACTCAAGGGTCCATTCAGTTAAGGGTCTGTTCTGAATTAGTGGGTCCGTTCGGTTATCTTGGACTTAGAAATCATTCCAGCTTGTCAAGACTATGCAGTTAGTGAACCTGGAGTGGACCCAAAAACCATTCCAGCTTATTATTTATCAAGATTAATTATATAGCACAATTAGTGAATTATTCCAACTAGTACAACTTATTTATCAGGATTATACGATTCTAAAATATTCCAACTGAAAACATTCCAAACGAGCCCTGTTGTTGGGCTCCTCACAAGAGAGAGAATCCTTAATTTTTAAACAAAAACTTGTATTGAATTTTTGGGCTCCTCCTCAGAGAGAAAGAAACCCTCCAAAAATAGGCGTATGCTGCTAATTGCAGTGAGCACAAGGCAGTCTTGGCTTCTTCCTTGTCTTCTTGACCTCCAAGGGCCCAGCTTCACTCTTCTTCTTTTCATCTTCCGGTTGCGCTTCTTCACTGTTTTCTTACTAATCACCTTCATCTTGGGACCCATCTTTTTAGTTTTCAACTTTTTATCTACCATCTGTTCTTCACTCATTTTACATAAAACTTGGCCAGGATGAAGACATTTGTTTGCTTCTCTAGTCTCAGACTTCTTCTAGCTTCTGTGTCAACAACAAGAAGAGGCTGTGAACTATCCAGCAGCAGCTTTCTTTTCCTTTTTGTGTCACCAGGTGTCTGAACATCAACTTGATCTGCATGAGTGGATGGTATGAATGTTGAGGACAATAGCAGAAGGAGAAGGTTGAACATAATTAAGCATATGGATGTTCCACACTCGGAAAATACAATAATGACTGAGGTTTGGATCGCCAAGGTTAAACATAAGTCTTGATGCCTTGAATTGATTAATGACACATACCAATAGAGTTATAGACTTCATATGTAGAATCATTTCTTTGATCGGCCGTCCATGGAGGGTTGCTGTTGCCGTGATTGACAGATAACATAGAAAGCAGCAACTAATAAATTATGCTACAAACAGTAGTATAGGTTTAGAGGTTTAGAACCTGAGATTTGTCCATTCAAAGTCTCTTTAGGTTGGTGTAGAACACTGAGAACTACGACCCACTAGGTTGTTTCTATCCTTTATCCTTATGGAAGTTATGAGACCTGAGAACTACTCCTTCTATTTTAAATTATAGTTTGTTTAAATTTTTTAATCTCAAATATAATCATTCATCTTATACAAAAATTTATTAAAAATATCATTTTGTTTGTTGTGGTTTGCTTTATTAATAAAAATTATTCAAGAATAGCTTAAATTTGAAAATGTTTGCATTATTTTTTTAATAAGATAAATGATCAAAATTGGGGTTAAAAAAATCAAACAAACCAGAATTTCAAACGGGGTGAGTATATATCACTGCAGGATAGATGCATGTAAGTAGCTTGATCAAGGGATCCTAGGTAATAATGTACAAGTATAGTAATAACCTAATAGTATATGGATTAGGTACCCACTAATAATGGCACCATGCATATCCTTTAGAGACAATCGAACAGTGGTATGAGCTCGAGAGAAATTATTTTCCCAAAATGAAAAGTTAGTAAAGCTTTCAAGTGCCATGAAAATCTTAATAATACTTTCATGGTTTGCTGCCGTGCCATGCACTCCAGCCGCCACAGGTTTGGAGTTATCTGAGATGTGCCACGGTCCTACACTCCTATGGCGCCACCAACCAATTATGGAAAGGACCACCAGTTTTGTGGAAGACTAGGTAGGAACATAAACCCAAAAGTCTATTCTTGAATTTGTTGGCACTCAATGCATGGACAATGCACTGCAACACAGGTAATGCAAGGAAGAATAATGGTCAGCAGCGTCTCAGGCATATAGATAAAAGTATTATTAAGATTTTCAATTGTTGTTTTTTTTCTTTTTTTGACAGGAAGATTTTCACTTATTAGTACGCGCGCAACATCAGCTAGCATCTCTTTCCCTCCTGCGTCGCTCATATCGCTCACTCTCTAGAAGCGAGTAGGGACAGGAAGGAAGCCCAGTAGTCCTCAGTGGGTGCACACCAAGGACCAACTAAAATGAAAAATAAAAGTGTGTACAGTCTCAAGCTGACACCCACGGTACTACCAGCAAACAGTGGCTCGAGAAAAACTGCAGCCACAGCCCAGACTAGGCGTTCAGGTTTGAGTGTAGGCTGTGTGACTTGGGGACCAGCAGCTAGGGGATCGGACGACCGAGAGCAACACATTGCTCAAAACTTACATGAGTGGAAGAAGCAACATCAAAAGCGTAGCGCTTGTGGGCAATAACCAAGCAGGCAGGGAAAGAATGAAGAAGAACAGTGTCACGATGCATGTACAACATATAGAATGCAACGGCAGCCATTAGCAGAAAGCAACAAGTTGCACGATTAGGTAGGTAGAGAGTCGTCTGTCAACTTGTATGCCCCTGGCTATATTGTTGTTGTACCCCTGGCCGCTGGCTATGTTGTTTATCTTGTAAAATTCCCAACTACTCCATACATGATACTGAAAAGGGGCCGGTAGAGTGCATGCTGATACCCGTTTTTAACCAAAAGAAAAAGAATCTGAACTTTCTCACAACATCTGTATTCAGCAATTTGTATGAAAAGAGATACCATTTGCCATGTTTCTCTATGCTATCAGGAAAAATACATTTTATGATGTAAGGATATCAGTGGCGGAGCCAGGAATTTTGTATAAGGGGCGCCGTAGTAGAAAAAAATACATTCGATATAACATGAATCCCAAAATATGGCAACATTTCGGCAGAACTTCCTGACCCTCACGTTGTCCGCCTAGGGCAACTCGTCAGTCGCCCCCCCCCCCGTAGGCTCTCCTCCGGCCGCCATCGCCGCCGCTCCGGTTGGCGGTGGCCCGCCGCGGCGTCTCAACAAGGGCAGCCGCCGGCGTCGGCCCCTCCCCTTCCCTCTCCCCCCCCAATCCTCTCCTCCACCTCCATGATGTTCAGCCCGTGGGAGACCGCCGGCGAACAGGGGGCAGTGGATCGTGGCCAATGGCGTGCTTGTCCTGGCCGCCTGGGGCCGGATCAGGAGCCTTACGCTACGGATCTGGGGCCTGGGGGCGGGCGCGCGATGCTTCTCGGCAGGCGGTCCACCGACCGGTTGTGTCTCTCTGGCGGCGATCCGGGGTGCCCGTGGCCAGGGCGACGGCGGCGGCCCCCTTGGGGTTCCGGCGTCCCTTCCCTCGGCGCGGCGATACGCGGCCTGGCTAGCGGTGCGGCTTGGTCGGCACGCGGTCTGGCGACTGCCTGGCGTCGTTCGGCGTGGCCAGGGCGCGCGTGCGGTGCGTCAACTGGCGTGGTGGTTGGCCTGGCGAAGCTGCCACCAGGCGCAACATGGCATTCAGGCATGGAGGAGCGTACCTCCGCGGATCTGATTTGCGAGCAGTATTGGTGACCTTCCGGTGAAGGCGTCCTTCCATGATGGCCGGGGGCAGAGTCGATGGTGGTGGCGGCGGTTTGGGTGAAAACCTTGCCTGGCGTTTATGCCGGGCTGACGACGGTGGAACTACTGTGCCACACACCTTGTTGAAGGCGTCGCTGAAACCGGTGGTCAGTCTGTCTCCTGAGGCGCCCGCGGGTGTTTCAATAACTGGGGTGAAAACCTAGCCTGGTTTTTTCGGACCAGCGGCGGTAGCGCAGGCACGTCGTCGAAGTTCTTGTTCGTCAAGGCCGGGCAGTTCCCTCATGTGGTCATTCTGCTTGATGTGCAGATCGAGGCAGAGGTGGTATTCGATAGCGTAACAGCTCGGTGTTTGGTGCTTCTGTACCAAGTGCTTCGTGTTGTTGCCAAGGAAGAAGCATCAAGTATCTTCAATGGTGGTCGATGTCCATCGTTTTTAGTATCTTTATTAGGTCTGACAAGAGTGTTTGGCGACTTCATCTTGACGTTGGTGATCTTACTCTAGTGGAGTATTTATTCTAGGAGTTGATATCACAGTGCAAGTGAGAAGTCGAGTAGGACTATCTGAACTCCTTGTTGGGGATGTATTTTCTTCTGTCTTTTTTTCTTTTTTATTTTTTTATTATTATACTCTTTTGGTCTAATTCTGCCCATAGGTAGATGAAGCCGGATAGTTTTTATCTATTATTAAAAAAAGAATCCTAAAATATATATAGGGATTAACCATAAAGGTGTATTTTTTTATATTTATACTCGCGGGAGTAGCTACTTTCATAATCAATAAATCACGTTGAGTCTGTGTACATACTTATTTATTAGTTTGAGTATATGAATGTACCTATATTAAGATACTCTAGATCTTTACTATGTGAAATGAATTCAAAAGAGCCCATATTTTTTTAATATGTCATTTAATACTATGACAGTAGTATATAAAATAAGTATAACCATATCTAAGTTTATTTACATACTTGACATACATAGTACCCTAAATGGTCTAGTAAGATGCATTGTATATCCTTTCTTGGGCTATTTATGCCATAAAAATATAGGAGTAACCGCTCCTGAGAGTAGAGAATAATTTCTCTTAATAATATATTAAATGTATCACTAAAATCACTAATAGTTTTGCATGCGATTTGATTAATTCAGTAGGCCTTTTCTTATGACAATAATGAGAATGAGGTCTCGGGTGGATTGATTCAGACTGCACCAAGCGTCGGAGACAGTGAGACAAAGCAGAATTTCTTCCTTGAGCGCATGTGCTACGGCATGCACAGCCAAATCCTACTTAATGTTTTTTACGACAGCCAAATCCTATGCCAGGATATCAAGTTGTGTATAGTGCACTACCGAAATCGAGTGCGGCAAAGCCCGATATGCACTTGACAAAGAGCACTCGAAAAAAATTGTAGGCAAAGAGCTCTTTGTCGTGAGCCTTCTGTCGGACACTCGGTAAAGGTTTTGCTGTGTGCTAACTCGGCTCTCGTCAAAGAAAAGTCATCGTGATGGAGGGGGAGACAGTGATGGTGGCTTTATCGAGTGCCAAAGTCAAGGCACTCAACAAAGCCATCGTCTCTACGCAGTATCAAAGCGACATTCGGCACAGCCGAAGTCTTTGTCGAGTGCCTTGACTAACCATGACACCCATAAACTTTGCCAAGTGTTATTGTCATGACACTCGGCAAAGCTTGTCACTTGGCAAAGCGTGTTCCCAGAACTCCAAGAACGATCACTTTGTCGAGTGTTATGACCATGACACTCGACAAAGGGTGCAAATAGTCTTATATATTTGTTTTTTACGTTCCATCCAAACAACAGAATATATATATATAACAAACATCACATATATCACAATAAGCATCACAAACACTAATGCATCACAACCATAAGTACGTGCATTACCCTCACAAGTTCATCACCACTAGTCCATCAAAAGCTCAAGTCCATCACAATAACAAAACAACAAGTGCATTAGAAGCATAAGTATATCACAGGTGCAATCGCGGCGACTAACAAGGCCCAACATGTGACCCCGGTTCACAATCATAAGTGCACGGTGAGGTTTCCAAAACTTGCAAAAAACAACGGCACAATTGCCGACAACCACATATACATCTACAACCCCCAATGCCACCACTACCTCCACCACTCCACCACCACCAGCTCCTCACTGCCACCACACCACCACCACCACCACCCCACCGCCATCACCATCATCACTAAACCCCACCGCCACCGCTACTAAGAAGGGGGAAGGAAAGGGAATGAAGGACATACCTAGTGGGCGTCGGGCCGGGGCGCTCGTTGCCGGCGGCGGGAGGGGGCACTGCGGTAGGACCACGGGTAGACGGGGCGCCAGGCCAGGGGCGCGAGTGGTCGGGACAGGGCGGGGCACCGGCGAGGGGCCGAGGCGGGCGGTAGGGTCGCTGGTAGGCCTCCTCCTCCTCCTCCAGCTTGTGGGACATGTGGCCGCGGCGTCCATGGACGACGCGGGTGGCAACATGGAGTGGGGGTGTGGGGCTCAGGGCCGACACAGTGGGGGCTGAGCGGCAGCACTGATGCGAGCGGATATGGTGCATCATGTGTGTGTGAATGGCTGGTAGCCGAAACGCCGAAGTCATATTTGACTTCTTTGCAGAGTGCTACTGATCTTGCACTCGAGACAAAGAGCTTATTTTTTTTAAAAAAAACTTTGCTGAGTGTCCCCTGTTCACACTAGGCAAACAATTATTTTTTTCATCTAGCCTCCACACTTTTTCTATAGTCCCCATAAGTACATGGTACTCCATATTCAAATTTAGTACATGCCTTGGTCTTTTTGCTATATTTGTTAAATTTATTTCATTTAATTGAATCTTTTGGGATAAGACAAATTTGAACAACAAATGAATTGAATAATGGAATTGAATGAATGGAAAAATGATTTTTATGTTATTGTGTCGAATGTGAGTCTGTATCCAAGAACAGACCAGAAAGTTCGAACATCTTGTTCACGAAACATGACCACTAACTTGTGGGCAAATTATTTTAAATTTTATAAAAATCAAACGAAATCCAAAAATCATGAAACTTTTTTAGATCTCATGATATCATATATGGATGCTATGATAAAAAAATTGAGAAGGTTTTGCATAAGAAATTACCTTATCAAATTTTTATCTCAAACACAGCAAGTTGTTCAGAAATTCAAATAAATGAAACTAGGTGGATACCCATGCGTTGCTACGTGTATTTCAGACAATTTTAAAAAAATTATACTATTATATTTATAGTTATACAAATAAAACTATCTCAAACTATTTTTTATGAATGGTTTGATATATCTTTGTGGAGAAACTATCATAATTATATGTGCTAGTTGGTTATAATTGCAACTTATAGTGGATTGGTGAGTGGATTGTTGATGTTGATAGCTTGCATTTTAAGAGAAATCTCTAGTAGGGTTTATCTTTATAGGAAATCTAAATAAGTTAGAGAAATATAGAAAAAGGACTGAGAAAAATGTACCTAATTTTAATATGGACTACTGTATGAGGACTACACAAAAAGTTTGGAGGGCAAAAGTGAAAAAAATTATTTTGCCGAGTGTCAAAATTAGACACTCGGCATAACCATGTATTTGTCGAGTGCCTAAAGAAGGCACTTGGCAAAGACCTGGTTTGCCACGTGTCCAAGGTGACACTCGGCAAACTGTTAACGGTGCTGCCGGTAGTTAACACCTACGACCATTTGCCGAGCATCACTGTCAAACACTCGGCAAATCCTGCGGATTGCCGAGTATCTCTCTTTTCTGAGAGCCTGACACTTGGCAAACCACATGTTTACTGAGTGTGTTACTTTGTCGAGTGTCTGACACTTGGCAAACTCATTCTCGAGTGCTTTCTCCCACGCACTCAACAAACCGGCTCTTTGCTGAGTGCCTGACAAAAAATTTCTCGACAGAAACGCAGACAATCGGCAAATAAGTCATATTCGGTAGTGGTTGGTGGTCTTAGCTCTTTGCTGGGATGAATGCACGTATGCGATAGCTTGAGTATCCTGCGATGTAACCAAGGAATGAATGACATTTAGCAATGCTAATGCCGGTCTGTTTTATCCACTAATAACGTAAGTAAAGAGACTTCAAATAGATAAATTTTCTACCCAGAAAGCCTGTGCAGGCTTTCCACTGAAGGAAATTGGCTAATTCGTCCCGAGATCAAAGATCCAAGTCTTGTTTTAAGGTTTGTTTTTGGGTGACTTCTGTTCCCCTTCGATTTCTGGTTGATTCGAGTCAAATTGGGATGACCTTTTAGAAGTAGCTCCCTTACTGCCTTGTGATCATGCTCGCCAAGTGTCGTGGCAGTTGGTGAAAATTTGACCAAGATAGGATCGATTTTGTGTTCGAGTTGATTTTGGTTCGCTGCTGATTTTTAGACCGCGGAGGCTCCGCACCTAGGTCCGGAGGCTCATGCTCCTGGTTGAGACGGTGGAGGCTCTGCGTTTTTCCCAAGAAGCTCTGCGTCCCGAAGGCTCCACATTCTGCTGCAGTAGTGAACTGTTTTGTCCGAGTTTGTGTGTTCGAACTCCGATTCGATTTTTGTCTTTTGTGTTGGTTTTATGGTGACCCGCTGTGTTGCTAGTGAACATTCACGTTCTCAATAGAGTAATGGTCATCACCGTTTTGTGTATCGTATCTTAGGGTTGTTTGTCGAGCCGAGGACCTAAAATTTCAAAAAAAAAAAATTTGGGTTCCATATTCACCCCCTTTAATCGCCATATCCGGTCCTTCAACTCCATAGCATAAAATCTGCTTGCTGCAGCTTTCTATATGTGACCTGTCATCAATCACTGCAACAACCACGCTGCAGCAGGGAAATGTTTCCATGTACTCTATTGGTATGTGTCATGAATCAATACAGGGCATGACTAGAAAAGTCCATGAGTGTGTGACAGGGTGTTGGGGGTGGAAGCAGACTGGAAAAGTTCGCACGCTTACTTTGGAGAGGGTCATTGTTTAACTAGTTAATTATCCTTATCTGTAACGGTAATCTATGTATGATCTCCCAGTGGGCATGCTCATTGGCATTATAGATTGTAGCTAGGTAGGTGCGTGAGGATAGGCATACGCAGGGGGAGAGGCCGGGGCAGTAGTATCTGCCTGAAATGCCACTATATTGTACATGTATAAATAGTACTGAGGTGCAAGCCGTGTATAACCAGAAGCAAGAAGGAAATGGTACTGATATGCAGTAGTATCTGCGTGAAATGCCACTATATATGCAGTGAAGCTTCACAGTCGTGGAAGTTTGTTGTTCAAGTCGATCGAACCAGCTCGACACTCCTTTAGCAACGAACGCATAAATACCAAGCTAACATCGTCGGTGGCGGCCTGCCGGTATGCAGCACAAGTAAGTAAAGTCTTAACCACATTATGTTTTTTTTTTGTTTTGTTCGTTCCTTGCTTATCTCAACTTGCTTGGAATAAAAAGCTATGTTGTTATTGTTGTTGTTCGTTCCTTGCTTAATAATTTGTGAACATGCGAATTAACCCTCATTATATTTGTTGGCAGCTGGGAATATAAGGTGCTAGCATGGCTCTGTAGGGTGAAGGAGTTGTGGGGCAAATGGGGGATCCGGTTGGCGGCCAGTGTCAGCCTGCCTCTGCATATCGTCGTCCACCTCCTGGCCGACTTCCGCCGATATAATGACAAGTGATCGGGCTGGATGCTATTGCTGTGGCTGTCGTACCAGGCCCTGGAATACGTCGGGGGCTACGCGCTCGGCCACCTCTCGCTCGACGGCAACGACGCAGCAACGGCGAGCGAGCAGCTGCTGGTGGCGTTCTGGCCCCCTTTCCTGCTGCTGCACCTGGGTGGCCCAGCCAACCTGAGCGCTTACTCCCTCGACGACGACAAGCTTGGCTGGCGCAAAGTCTTGGGGGGTGTACCCAAGGCCGCGTCGGCCTTGTACGTCGTCCTCACCAATATATGTCTTGTCGACGACGTCGGCCTCCTCCTCCCGGCTTCCATTATCATGTTCGCCCTTGGCCTTTTCAGGTTCGTGGAAAACATGATCGCCATGGTGCGAGCGCTGATGAGGAAGAGGAAGGCCTCCGCCGCCGTCTCACCAAGCGAGGAGAGGCGACCTTCCAATGCCATGATATTTAATTCCTCCGCTGAGGAGGATCCTAATTACAGCCGCCGGAAGAACAGGTTCTCGGTGACATTGGAGGAACTGTTGGAGAAGGTCAAGGAGGAGGCCAACAAGATTTACGACAAGGTCTACACCAAGGCAGGCCAGGTCGACACCTGGCGAGGCTACCTCCTCCGCCTCCTCTCGCCGGTCGCCACATTCACGGCTTTCATCCTCTTCGGCCTCTACCCCAATGAGTGTCTGCAGCATGCGGACATCACCATCACCTACATCCTGCTGTCTGCCGCTCTGATTCTGGATCTGGTGTGGCTGCTGGCGGCCCTAGCGTCGGCCCATGCGTTAGAGTTCGTGAGGGCCAGGCCGGGGATCTGGTTCCGCCATCAGATCTCGTGCAGAGGCTGGTGGCATTGCCTCAACCGCTTCGCTCTGCGTCTCCATCCGGGGCGGCTCGTTGGCATCCATCCGACCACTTACTGGTCGTCGTGCTTGCGCTTCACCGGGCGGCGCGGCCTGCTGTTGGAGTGCACCCATGCTCCTGGTTGCATGGCACGCCTGTGGACGAGCATCATTGGAGAGGATGTCGTCTGGGGTGACTACCGCTCTTGGAAGTGCTCGTCTGAGCTTCCGAAGGTACCGAGGGACTTGCTGTTCGGACGGATTAAGGAGAGATTCGAGGTCAAACATCCACCCGGGGAAAATGCCTACGACATGAAGGACATCAGGGCACGCTGGGGCCATGTGGCTGTCAGGAGGAGGAAGCAGAGATTCCATGGGATCAACCTGGACTTCTTCGGCAACGTATTCCAGGAGGACATGCTGTTGTGGCACATC
>CM041631.1:61520445-61672123 GCA_023333625.1 Bothriochloa decipiens | reverse complement strand
GGCGGGCGGCCGGCGGCGGAGCGTCGCCTTTGCCGAGTGCCACGTCGGCGGCACTCGGCAAAGAGCTCACTTTGCCGAGCGCCACGTAGGAGACACTCGGCAAAAATGGCACTTTGCCGAGCGCCACTTGGATGGCACTCGGCAAAGTAACTCAGCCGGCCGGCGGCCGGCAGCGGCGGGCCGGGGCGGGCGGCCGAAGGCGGAGCGTCGCCTTTGCCGAGTCCCATGTCCGCGGCACTCGGCAAAGAGCTCACTTTGCCGAGCGCCACGTAGGAGGCACTCGGTAAAGTGTGTCTCCTTTGCCGAGTGGCACGTCGGCGACACTCGGCAAAGAGCTTCTTTGCCGACTGCCAGCTAGGCACTCGGCAAAGATTTTATTTTTTTTTGAATTTTGAATTCAAACTTTTTCTGTAGCCCAAGTATATTGTATTAAAGTACATGTTCGAATTTGGGTCTTTTTTATAATATTTTACTATATTTTGTTCATTTATTTTGTTTACTTGTATTTTGCACGATAATCCAAGTTTGAACTGCTGGTGCATAAAATAATGAGACGTAGCCATTCAAAAAATAGTATTCACGTTGGAGAGTGTATTTTGAGGCCGTGTCCATAAACTCATCCAAACTTTTACACGCCTTGTCCACGAAAAACGACCATCCAGTTATGGTAGAAGTGTTTATAAATTATATAAAATCCAAACGAAGTCCGAAAATGACGAAACTTGTCGAGGTGTGTCAGCATCGCATGTCGAGGCTATGATAAAAATTTGAGAATGTTCGAAGCAAGTTGAGACGTCGGATGTCTACAACCTAGATATGTGATCACATGTGGAGATGCGTGGGTTTTAGGCACGCGACGTCACAACTTGCTTGAAACTTTCTCAATTTTTTACCATAGCCTCCACATGCGATGGCGAGACATGTAGTCAGGTTTTGTCATTTTCGGACTCCGTTTGGATTTTATAAAATTTAAAAACACTTTCCACGCGCGTGACTCGGCGTATTCCGACACCAACACGGTCGAAATTTCACGCGAGGCCCTGTACACGGCCTCAACATGCTCCAAACATCATGAATATCAATTTTTGAATCACCCCGGATTCCATTATTTCATGTACCTGCAGTTTAAATCTGGAGTTGTCGGAAAAAATCAAAGAAACAGAAAAAATCAACGGAATATAGCTGAATAAATCAAAATGACCCCAAACTTGGAATTTGGGATGTACTTAGTGTAGCAAGGCAACACAAAAAAACTAGGATCGAAAATCAAAAAAAATTCTTTGCCCACATCTTTGCCGACTGCCATACAGGCTGGCAGTCGGCAAAGCCTACACCTTTGCCGACTGCTGACGGTGTGGCAGTCGGCAAAGGTGACGGCGTAGATGCCGTCAGGCCCTGGCCGGCCTTTGCCTACTGCCTGGCCGTCGGCAAAGCCAGGCAGTAGGCAAAGCCTTCTTTGCCGACTGCCTGAGATTCCAGTCGGCAAAGAGCCCTCTTTGCCGAGTGTCAAAAAAAACAGTTGGCAAAGATTTTTGCAGTCGGCAAAGCACCAGTTTTCTGTAGTGCGACTCGCCTCTGCGCTCCTAAAGGCGCAGCATCAGTCCAAATTGGAGCATGTGGTGAACCTCGTCTTTGACGTCTGGGTGGACAAGCTGCTGTATGGGGCCATCCATTGCAGCAGGGAGTCCCATGCCAGGCAGCTCGGCAAGGGCGGTGAGCTCATAACCATCGCCTGGATCGTGGCAGAATATGCTGGAGTCTTTGAAATAGGTGAAACCGGCAAGGCAGCAACAACTACAACTAATGATGACGATGATGATAATGCTAGTGTCGAACCAGATCCAAGCCCCGACAGCAACTGTATCATCAAATAGCCGAAATGCCCAGATGGAGTGGCACGCTGCTGTTATCCCAAAGAAGAAAAGGAGACGTGCCACTGCCACCAAGATCATCCTTTGAAGCCTAACACCTGTTGCACGAAGGACTACTACATTTGTACGCAAGACTACTATTATTGCTAAGCAGTTTATTTTCACTACTTATTTATATAAAATATATATATTATAATGAATGTGTAACAAAGAAGTTTCAAGAAATCAATTCTTATATTTGATCCAAGAAATCAATTCTTATATTTGATCTCATAGTTTTTTGATAGAACCTAGCGTGTTACTAGCTAATTCTTTTCAAAGTCTCTGTCAAAAAAACAAAGCTAATGTCTATAGTGTGAATAGGGTCCAATTAGTTGGAAAAACAGGGAATATATATCAATTTGAATTGATTTAGCTGTTGACAATTATATTTAGTGAAAATTTTAACTTTTTTGTATTGCAGTAGCCAAAAGAGTCCCGGCTTAGAAAGCCTTCAACACCTTGCGACGCGCACATATATATTAAAATTCTTTATTAATAGATGAGTGTGGCAATAGATTTTAGCCAATAGTCTTATTAAATCAAGCCATTTAGTGAAGGGGGACAAAATGTGCTTGAATTCTTCATGCATGATCTATAATATATAATTAGGCAAATTCTTCACGTGTTGCTATGAAAATTACGAATTATTAGATTCCATGGTATGATGACATGGTGAATAAAGTAGTCTTGCCAACATGTTACAGTTGCATGTGCTGGTGAATTTTAATTGTATGTGCTAGTGCATTGTCTTAGTTGAACAACTTGCATTAAATTTTGCTTAGTGGATTGCCTTGTTGGATAGCTTGTATGTTGAGAGAATTAGCTAGCGGGGTTTGTCTATATAGGAGATAACTTATATTAAATTTTGCTTAGTGGATGTGATAGTGGATTGCTTTATTGGATAGCTTGCATATTGAGAGAATTAGCTAGTGGAGTTTGTCTATATAGGAGATATAGATATATATACTCATAGCAATAGCCACATATATATCAAGTGCATGATCGAGGATGTTGGCCGGAGACGAGGCGGAGGCAGCGAGGGCGCGTTGGAGCAAGGAGATCGTCGCGGTGGTGGCGGTTGAGAGCTCATGGTAGAGCAAAAAACCTCGATGTCGGGGTCCTAGGGAGACCCAGAAGGGAGACGGCGAGATTTTTCCCGTGTCCCCTTTTCTTGTGGACTGGGATCTATGAAAAGGCTAGGACACAGTCGGGTCAACATATTATGAGGCCCATTTATTCTTTTCCATTTTGTTTGGAAATCTTGACATCAAAAGGAAACAAGGTTGAATATAAAGTGAAGTCAATTGGCGGTCTATCTGTGTCATTCTGTTTCATAAACTTGCAAATCAATCTTATTGTGTTGTCTCGTTTGCTTCCTAAACTTATTATGTTGTCTTTCTAAACTTACAAATAACTAATTTTACCGCTAGTCTACTGTGCCTTACTGCCTCGTAAACTTACAAATCACTGATCTTACTGCCAGTCTACTGTGTCTTACCGCTAGTCTACACTAGGCATGTGAGCCGCTAGGGACCGAGATAAGGATAACATACAAGTTTAGGATTTGAACCAAATAAAGTTCAAAGGCCAACAATGCACTCTACTCTTGAATAACATCAACAACTTGAAGAGAAAGCCCTCTCAACAGAGAAATTGTTGTACAACAAAATTTGAACTCAATTGAATTGCAAAAGAACACTCAAATTAAATTGAAGAACAAACTGCAAAACAAAACTTGAATTAAATTGTTGGGCTCTTCTTCAACAAAGAGAACGAACCCTTCAAAAATAGGCATACTTGCATTCAATTGAATTGCAAAAGAAGACTCAAATTAAAGTGAAGAACAAACTACAAAACAAAACTTGAATTAAATTGTTGGGCTCCTCCTCAACAAAGAGAAAGAACCCTCCAAAAATAAGCGCATGCTGCTTATTGCAACAAGCACACGGTATTCTTTAGTAAAAGGCGAAAGAATAGTTCGCTTTGTGCCCACTGTGCAGCTGCGTGCTTTTGTTAAGACGATCTAAGCCCTCTTAAATAGCAGGGCTCACTGGTGCCATTAGCTTCAGTAAGCAGTTTGGGACTAGCAACGGTCTTTGTTGTATGGTTTGGGTATATGCTAACGGGCCGACAACTGACTGCAAATTAAGGCCTACGACTGTATCCATTATTATTTCCTATAGACTGGACTTTAAAGAGAGGTCAGGAGGCCGAGACAAATCAGCCCAGCACTGCTTGTAATAATCAAAATTCGGCCAGGAGAAAAGCTTGTCAAATGTCTAGTGTCACGAAATATATATGGGAGTGACCGGATCCAGGACAAAAAAAATCTACGTATGTCAAACTTTATGCTACTATAAAATAATACCCAAAATCAAGTTAAAGTACTCTTCAAACCTACAACTACTATCATGGAGATGTGATCCAATATGGCTACGGTAGGGTGCATTTTTGGGATCAATCCTATGCACATAGAGATCAGAGCTTGCATCGCAGGTATAAAGGCTGCACTGTCAATTGGTGTTAGGAAGTAGAAGCATGGCCTAGAGCCTATGGTGTTGGTAGGAATGCCGAGCTGTATCATGGTTTTGGTGTCAGGCGATTTAGGGTTTAAGGTTTAGACGGTTGAGTAATGGAATGCAAATTCCCATAAAAAACAGTGTAAATCAGAGTAATAAAACATTTGCTAATTGCCGGACTACAAACACGAGAGAATATAACCCAATTCAGATGGCTTAGTTTGACGAGACCTTCCATTGCTACGTAGCCACGGTGATGTTGTGGACTTGGGGTGTGTCGCGGGCTCGCGCTGTGGCCCTCGGTGGAGCAATCAGGTTATCAGCATCGGCTGAAGCCGGAGGGCCGGGAGAACTGAATCGATATGATGGAGCCACCGAGAAACGATGTCCGTCCAAAAAACTTGTTCACCTTCAGCCTGGGGCTTCGATCTAATTGGCCCTCGGTGTGGTCCAATATGTCCAACTGTTAGCTAGTCCCTCTCGTATGCAAGAGCATCGATCGCGAGAGTCATCGTTTTCCTCTGTTCTTCACACAAACAAAAACAAACTGACGTCGGGGTCTCTCTATAGTTTTCCAGACGGGCCGCCCGGCCCGGCACGAGCACGAGCACGAGCACGGCCACGCCAGGCACGGCTGGGCACGGCACTATGCGGCACGGCAGCCCACCGTGCCGTGCCTGTTAGTGCCACCGTGCCAAGGTTGTGGCCCAGGCACGGCACTATCGGAGGTTTGTCGTGCCGTGCCATGCTCCTAGGCACGGCAGCCCGCGCGTGCCCGTGCTGGCCCGTCTTCGAGTCGCCGCAGCGATGAGGTCGGAGATGTGCCGCCGCTGCGCGAGTTCACTCTCATGCCACGACACCGCCGTGGGGATGTGTCCTGTCCTAGCGTCGTCGCCATGGACGCACCTCGGCCGTCGTAGCCGCACCTTGAGGACGAGATGTGCCGGGGATGGGGATGAGTCCGCCACCGCCAGCTTCGCAAGCAGTGAAGGCCGCGCCTCCATGGAGAGGCCGCGCATGCGCATGCGTGACCGTGAGAGAAGGGAGACGGAGAGAGGGAGAGCGCGCCTGCATGGCTGCATGCCTAGCCACGAACGAGTGATTGTGTTGGAGACTGGAGTGAACAACGGCCGAGAGGTAGGAGACTGGAGCAAGCAGCTTATATACCTAGGTTTTTTAAGATCTAACGGTGAAGAAAACTGTAAATTAATCTAAGGGCTAGAAATAATCGGGCCGCTATCGTGCCAGCCCATTAACTGTGCCGTGCCTGGGCCAGCCCGTGGGCTGACATTACGGCCCAGGCACGGCACTAAGGCCGGGCCGTGCCAGGCACGAACACGGTGGGAGCCGGGCCAGGCCGTGCCTGGGCCGTGCTTTTTAATGTCGTGCCCATGTCAGCCCATCGGACCTAGCTCACTTGAAAAACTATAGGTCTCTCACCGGAGGGCTATAGGCCGGAGACTTATGGCGGCCAGGGTATATATATATATATTTTGACGTTAAGGGCTCACCATATGTGATCCATCCCTTTATTTATGTATGCACTTCTAATATTTTTGGCTCGCCCACCACCATCAAGCACACATGCATATGCAACGCAACCAAATTCTGGTCACCTGCTGATTTAGCCATGAACGAAATCTATCTGACTTGGTCAACTAACAAGCCTCAAATATACACCGTCAATATAACTGTACGTCGGAGCAGTAAGCAGTGTGTTGATGCAGATAGATCGTCGGCCTCATCAGTTCTAGTGTGATGGATCCAACAGCTCTGTGCCGGTTAGTATATACTCCTTCTATTTTACATTGTAAGTCATTTTAAAAATTTTGAGAAGTCAAAATATTTTAAGTTTGACTAAGATTATAAACAAAATTATAAAAATTAGTGACATAAAATAGGTATATTATGAAAATATAGTTAATAAAGAATCTAATAATACTTAATTAATATCCTAAATATTATTATCTTAACATATAAATTTAGTTAAAGTTGAGATGTTTTTACTCTCTAAAATTATTTAAATGACTTACAATTTGAGATAGAGCGAACAGCATTAGCATGCGTGCATTCATGTGTTTGTGTCTCCTGCGACGAGACTACCTCGCTAGCTAGCTAGCTAGCAGCTAGGCGCCAACGCATGCATATGTGCCATGCATGTTCTTGCGTCCATCGTGCATATCAAACGGGCGATGCAATGCAACCAGACGATCTATGCAAGCAGCCAAACTGTCGTCGTGTACAACAACTGGCGGCCGCTTATATAGCTGCAAAACACACACGGGGACTACTGCACCTACCACTTTCTAAGACTGGCTCGTCAATCGTCATCATTCCATGCTTGACAAAATCAACTAATAAGTTCATTCATCTGGGAATCAAAACAATTTATTTGTTGCTGCGACATTGCCGCCAAACTAGGTGCTTGCATTGTCAGTTGTCACACACACACTACTTCTGCATATAAGAGGACACTGTAAACACTGAAGGGTCTGCCCCCTCCTGTTCTTACATAAAAAAGGGGGAAAACTTCAAACTACTTACCCACAAGTTCAAACTACATACGTAGTTTCAACGAGGATTGACTAAGCCAACCATCCTTGAAAAATAACCGCCAGAACAAATAAAATTGATATCTTTTTGAAATGAAGACACATGAATATAAACTTTATATCAAAATTATAGAGCTTGATGAAACATAAAACTTAATTTGTATTTGGTGAGTGACTTTTTTTTGAGATCGTTTAGGAGATCCAAAATTATAGACTCATCAAGAAACCAAAAGGGCAAAGTACATTCTTATTAGATTAACTAACAAAAACAATGAAGATGGATTAGGGCGGTAAATGGAACAATAGGATGGTTCTTTTGCTACGGTCTACGGTGGTACTCTTAGATTCGTCGTAGCATATATTTTTGTAACAATACCCACTTGCAGTCATGAGTGATAATACCTTTTATAAACTTAATCAGAATTAATATAGTTTGAGGGTGCCATAGTTCTTTTTCTTTTTTTTTAGACAGAGCTAGCTAGGACTTATAGTACGTTTGTTAATTAACGGTAACCTATTTCTCACTCGAGTGACACAGCGTCGCCGTTCACTTGATTTTTGGTGGCCTCGCGTTCTCCTTCCTCTCTCCTCTCCGGCGGTGGCGGTGGTAGCAGGTTTCGGCGGCGCACAGACAGAGGTAGGCGTCCTTCTCCTCCTCCTCTTCTTCTTCCTCCTCCTCCTCCAACTCCGACGAGCTCACCCGTCTTCTTCTACAACTCCGATGGGGGTATAGATAGCCCGGCCGGCTGGGGGGAAGGAAGGGAAGCCAGACGACGGGGATGCAGGCGGGCAGCTTAGGGGGCCCTTGCGGCGGGCTTGGGCGGGGGGCGAGGTCACCGGAGGAGAAGAAGACGTGGTGCTGGGGAGCGGAAGCGGGCGGCCGCCGCGGGCGGTAGGGCTCGCCGGAGCTCCGGCAAGTCCTATCGCCCGCGGCGGGGCGGTGGTCGGCGGCGGAGGCAAGAGGTTGAAGATGAACAATGTCGTCGGTGAGTGAGCCAAAAATCGAGTGACACATGGTGCCGGTTCACTCGCGTGAGGCGTAGACAGACCCTTAATTAAGGGTAGGGCATGCAACCTACCTAGTACGTACATACCCCCATTAGTTAATTGGGCAGTAGCAGTGTAGCACTAGATCCCGTGCTAACTGCGCATGCAACTGGGAGCAGCGAACGAAATAATCGACTGCAGCCAACAGGACATGAAAGCAAAGGGAGAAAAAACACACAAGGATCAGGGCCAAAACGCAAGCATCCAAACTGTCTCAGCACCTCTGGCTCTACTTGCTAGCAAGTTTCACTGGCGAAACACAGCGATACATCGACGATGTTCCTGCTCCTGTTTGCATCATAAGCATATATAGATTTCATGCAGATTTGACAGTGATTGACACAGCATCGTATGACTGATGACTCATCTCACGTATGTCTGATGACTCATATCATCATGACACCCTCCTTGAAGTCGAATTCATTCATCAAGGAATCAAAACACAACGTCAGCAAAGCTGCAGCAAGTTGGATTGTTTTAGATCGACTGCGAGGTCTAGGTCCACAAGGTAAAACGATCGACGACCATTATTGACGGTCACACATGCACCTAGCTCTGCAGAACGTTTGATGCCATGCATTATTTATCAGCCATTTGCATGCATCGACGAGGACTCACGGTTTTTGATAATGGATTGTTGAACAAATGCATTGCCGGTATCAGTAGCAGCCGTAGAGTTTATCTCAATGGTCTAGATATTCATGCTTAGAAGCTTTAATTTTTTTTAAAACTATACACATTAATAGTGCATCACTAGATGAGCATTATCCTAAAATTTGAGATTCAAATAACTTTTATAAAAATTTATATTATATAAATTTTTATAAAATTTGTTTGAATCTTAAATTTTGAGATATTGCACATCTACTAATGCACTATAGGTATGCATTGTTTCAAAAAATATTTAAAGCTTTTCTAAGTGTGAATCTCTAGACCGTTGAGATAAACTCTCCAGCCGCTACTCATCACGGAATTTAATGCCCTATGTATGTGGTGCCTCTCAATCCATGTATCACGGATTATATCACTGGTGCAACACATAAGATTCTGTCCTCGATCCATGCATGTATCACTAATTATCACCGGTGCAACACGTACATAAGATTCCAACGCCACAGGGAACTACGTACCACATCCATCCTATAAAAATGATGCAGTTCTAAAACAGTGCTCAAACAAAGTTAACTATCTCGAACTTACTAAATTGTACATATAAAATATTACTACTTATTTGTGTCATGGAACATAATTTCATAGTACATAAATATATATAGGGTCTTATCGATAGTATTTTTTGTAAACTCAATCGAATTTAAATTAGCATGACTCAATCAAAACACATTCCCTTCGGTCCTCTCAAAAAGAGTGTAAATTCACACGTAAGAGTATGGGCAAGTATTTGTCCAAAATTGGATTTCCTTTTTTTTTAAGGACCGAGGGAGCAGAATTGTACTATAATGCTCCGATGCTACTGTGACAACAGGTACGGATTATACTCATTACAATTGCTCTGATCGATGCAACTGTGACAAGGAATGGACTGTAGACATGCACCTGGACCTGATGTGCTAGCTGCATGCTGCCAAGCATGGAATGGAATTGAATCCGAGGCGGATCGGATCGGATCGGATCAGACGAGGAACCGTGCGGTGTGAGCATTGTGCAAGTCCGTGCAATGGTAGTAGTAGGAGCCAAGGACTGAAGGACTAGCTAGCATTCTTAGCATTCGTCATGGGCACGACGCACCCGTCACCTCGTCTCCGGTGTTGTCCAATGTCCATGCTTGGGTCATGGGAGGTAGCTAGGGTTTAACTCTCGCTTCCTCAGCTGTACCACCGGCCTCCGTCCGGTGAACCTTGGACATTATTTATTAACCCATTCGCCATGTTACGCTAATAAATATATTTGCGCGATGGGTGTTTATTTGGTTTCCCAAATTTTATTTAGTTTCCTCCTTGCCTCAAATTAATGGGCGGTTCGATTGTGCCTTGCATTGCTTTGCCGTACATAGGCTCTACTGCTACATCGGTGCTAAATTATAGGCTGTTTTGATATTGTTTTAAAAGCACATCTTTTTATTATGTATCAAAACACGTTAATAAAAAAATTAAAATGATCTATATAATTCAGAACAACTATGTGTAGTTTTGTATGCAGGAACGTCTTAACTGCCGCCAACAGTCGTCGCCGCCGGTCTCTCCCGTTTCTTTATAGTTGGTCCCCCTCCTTCTCCTCTGACATCACGTCGGAGGCTGAAGGGAGTGGGATCCATTGTTTTTAATAATTTTTTCTATTAGATCGAGTCTTAAGTCAGTATTTCTCCATGTCAAATTGTTTGGTAATGGTGATTTATCTTCTCCTTCTCCTCTCCGGTGACGGTGAAGGGGAAGGTTGTAATCGTCTTCTCCATGACGGCTCTGTTGAAGATGAGGGCGACAATTTTGGCGTCAGCATCTTCATCGACGTGACGGCATGGGGACTTTTATTTCCGGACGGCGGCATCAAGGCGGAGATGATGTCACCGCCATAGAATAATTTTCTCCGGTCTCTTCTCTGTTGTGATGTGGTTAGATCTAACCACAATGAAGGACTAGGAAGAACAATTTTCAGATCAGTCTTCTTCAATCTTCGGTGGCAGAAAGAAGAAAAAAGAAGACACCAAAAAGAAGAAGAAGATTTATCGGGTACCTAAATAAAGGGGTACCCCAAACTGCCGGTTAAAGGAACAACCCGCTCTGAGAAACTGACTCCTAAAAACTCCACTCAAAATAAATCTCCAAGAGATCTGCGGCCCAAGATCCGCCGAACACCATCAAACAAAGCCCAACCACTGGGCCACACCGAGGCGGCCCACCAACGGGACTCACCTACCCAGACGAGGGCCCCTCGACTGGACCCCCCGGCTGGCGCAGATCCCCGAAGCGATCGACCCCATGTCGACTGGGCACCCGTCGAGTGACGGAACTCCGCGCGGGCGCACGACCCCCCGTCGAGTGACGGAACTTTGCGCGGGCGAACGACCCCTCGTCGACTGCTGCTCCCCCTCCGGCTCACCTACTCCTCGTACGGGATCCAGGGCATTCAATGCAAACTGCCAATCGCTGCCTAACCACGTGGCTAAAGTAGAGTTACAGTGGTCAGGTATGGCGGTCAATTCCTCCTTTTTACCGCCCATCCCCGGTGAACCAGCGGATCGTACTACATTGTTACGCCATGCCGAGCACTGTACCTCGTCAGGCACCCCCTCGAGACGCAATCTGTACCATATTTCCCAGGGCTTAGCCTTATCCATTTAAGCCTCGACCCCCTCGACCATCCCTCGACTTGGACCTGGACGCCTCTGGTCAACGCTCCAACAACTCCCGATACGACGTCTATAGGGATTTGTACGCCCACGCATGGGCTCGGGTCTTTCACTGACCATCATCGGCATCATCGTGACGCACCTGGAGGATAGCCATCATCTCCAAGCACGTCACTACAGGGCGGCCCATGCCCGGGGCATGCCTCTACAACAACCACGACATGATCGACATCAACCCCTTGACGTCATCGCCTATGACAGCCTTATGGTTCCTGTACACCTGAGCCTCCCCTTGGCCTATAAAATGGGACGCCAGGGGCTAGATCAAGGGGGCGACAACATTCAAACAAACATTAGACAACACTTAGAGAAATCCAAGCACTCCAATTGCAAGACAAAGGCTTAGCGCTTCTAAGCTTAGGCATTGCTCTTCACCCCCCATCCGCACTCGCTCGCTCGTATCCCCCCTGTACAAGCACTTCGGTGCAAGATAATACAAACTCTCTCCCCCGCTGGATGTAGGGCCTTCTCTTGCCCGAACCAGGATAGATCGTGTGTTCATCTTGCATCACCATCCGGATTAGGGAGCACGCAGCATGAAATCACTCATTGGTGCCTGGCCCCCGGGTCAGAACACCGACAGTTGGCGCACCAGGTATGGGGCATCTGTGTGTCACCACCATTTTCCCACTATTTTTTCGGATGGCAGCCCAGTTTCGCCACTGTCGTTCGCCACGGTGATCTGGTTCGAGAGCCTAGAGTTCATGTCACTCGGCGACGGCTGGGAGATGATCCTGCTTCCACCCAGAGATCCAAAGGACAGTGACAACGAGCCTCCCAGGAGTAGGAGGATAGCGAGTCGATCCCACTGCTCTCACCGTGTCTCCGCGGCTAAGAGGCGGCGCGACCGGCGCAAGCACCGTCGCATGCTCATGGGTGAAGCGGCATCCACCATGGCCACCGCACCTCTGGCTAGTGATACGGGACCCCTTGTTGGGTGCCTGTCTGACTTGCCTTTGGGTGCAAAGGGTGAGCCAGGAGGATCCCGTGAAGACCCGGGCTTCAGCTTTGCAACGCGTTCACCGAGGGGACCGGGCATGGTCTCTCCGGTGGGCATGACCCCATCGCCACCCAATCTACTCCCGCATGGGCTGTTCGAGGCACACTGCTCGTTCCCGTTCGGTCTGGACAATGCCACCAAGAAGTACTCCTCTTTAGTGAGTACCAAGTTGAGTGCGTACGAGTACCTTCTGGGGTACCTCCTGCGCGCTACCATGGACCTGGTGACGACAACACCAACATCAGAGTACCCGAAGTCTTCAGAGACCCCGGGTCCGAAGTCCTACAAGCTTGGCACACTCCGATGACAACTGGAAGAGGAGCGGCGCAGCAAGGGGTACTTCCCCAATGATTACTACTTCGGCTACCCCGACTCTGACTCCGCCGACAACAGCTATGACCCCATGTGGGAATGCTTCCATATCGACGGGGCCGTCGCATCGAGCGACAAAACTGATGATGCTGAGCAGCAGTGTCGGCAGGGGCCGATGCTGTACCTGATCGAGAGGCACCTCTGGTGGTACATAACGATATGCAGCTACCCCAGGACGCGCAAGACGCCCAACTTGGGCAAGTTTGATAGATGCGGGCTAAGCTCGACGAGGATCGTGAGCGCCTGTGCCAGCTCGAGTGAACCCTCGAGCAGGAGCACGGGTGCGGCCGAGGTGTAGGGGCTCATGCCAGGGCTTGGGATGTCAATAGGCAGATCATCAAGGAAGGGGCCACCGCGCGCCCCATCTTCAATTGGGCCATCCAGAATATCGTCACCGCTACCATGCTCCTCCGCAACTTGTCGGCCCCTCGACCCATGAGGCCCGTCGAGTCCAACAAGAGTCGAGGGGCTCCTCGAGGTCACCGCCGCACAACAGGCTAAGTGCTTGGCCTCGAGACATCGAGGGGTGGCCTTGGAACGGCCCACCGAGCCTTCCCGACATGAGATGGAGGGTTTAGTTCATCAGGAGGCAGCCCCCCGACCGAAGAAGGCAGTCCCTGCTCGAGATCGCATCGTTGACAATCGTGAGCCTCAGGACACATGCCACGACATCAAGGAGAATCACAGATCCAAGTGCGGAGATGCCAAGGCGCGAGGCTATAGTGCACACAGGGGCAGGCGCTACGACAGCGACGAGGACCGACACCGGTCCCTCGAGCCACTAGGCCCTCGAGAGTCTTCAGTAGGATGATTCAGAGGACGCCGCTGCTGAATCCCTTCTGTCCCCCCACGACCCTCATCAAGTACAACGGCGAAACCAAGTCCGAGCTGTGGCTAGCCAACTTCAGGTTGGCTTGCTAGCTAGGCGAGGCATGCAATGACCACGCCATCATCCGTCAGCTTTCCCTGTTCCTATCAGACACTGCTCAAAGCTGGCTCGAGAAACTTTCCCCCGATCAGATCCACAACTGGACTGACCTCATTAGGGTGTTCGGGGGGAACTTCAAGGGAACCTATGTATGCCCTGGCAACAAGTGGGACCTTCGGAGCTACAAGAAGAAGCCCGAGGAGTCCCTCCGCAATTTCGCTTGTCGCTTCTCTAAGCAATGCACTGAGCTCCCCCATATCCCCGACGATGATGTGATCCTAGCATTCATTGCCGGGACTACCTGCAAGGAGCTGGTACAGGAGCTGGGGTGTAACCCCCCAAGATCGCCGATGAACTCATGGACATCGTCGCCAATTACGCCGTCGGTGAAGAGGCTGTCGGCGCCTTCTTTGACAATGACCAAGGCAAGGGGAAGGCCAAGCAGGGCGATCCTGAAAGCTTGAATCAGGGTGCCAAAAGGAACAACAACAAGAAGAAAAAGAAAAACCAGTAGGGCAAGCATGAGGCCACCGCCAAGTGTAAGAATCCTCGAGGTCTTCCTGAGAAGGACCTCTTCGACGAGATGCTGAAGAAGCGGTGCCCCTATCACAAGGGGCCGGCCAATCACAAACTCGAGGACTGCAGGATGCTTAGAAAATACTTCAAGAGCTTGGGCCTCAGGAAATACGACAAGAAGGATGACCCCAAGGACAAGGGAGGCGACAAGGAGGATGGCTTCCCCGAAGTCTATGACTGCTACATGATCTACGGGGGTCCTCGACCCGTCTCTCACCGCGCCAGCGCAAGAGGGAGCGTCGATAGGTCTTCTCCGTGCGAGTTGCAACCCCCCACTACCTCGACTGATCTGATATGGCCATCATGTTCGTCCATGAGGACCACCAGATCACGTCCCCAAGCCTAGGGTGTACCCGCTCGTCATCGACCCCATCATCGTCAACACACGCCTTTCCAAGGTACTCATGGATGGGGGTAGCAGCCTCAATATCATCTATGCAGAGACCCTCGATCTCCTAGTGGTCCCAAGGATGAAGCTCTAGCCTAGCCTCGGGGGCTTCCAAAGAGTTTTACCAGGGAAGAAGGCTCTCCCAATCGACTACATCGACCTCCCCGTCTGCTTCAGCACTTCTGCCAACTTCCAGAAGGAGACGCTCACCTTCGAGGAAGTTAGGTTCCATGGCACGTACAATGCTATCATCAGCCGGCCCAGCTATGCCAAGTTCATGGTGGTCCCAACTACACCTATCTCAAGCTTAAGATGCCGGGACCCAAAGGTGTCATCACCATCGGCTCCTCCTTCGTGCACGCATACAATTACGACATCAAGTGCGTCGAGAATGGAGAGGTCATCAAGGAGTCTGCGATGCTGATGGCAACCCTCGAGGGTTTCACGACCGAGGTCCCTGACCCCAAGCACCATGCTGGCAACTTTGAGCCAGCAGAAGACACCAAGAAGGTCCTCCTCGACCCCAGCAGCTCTGACGGGAAGGCGCTGATGATCAGCGCCACCTTCAACAACAAATAGGAAGCAGTGCTCATTGACTTCCTCCGCGCAAATGTCGATATGTTTGCGTGGAGTCCCTCAGACATGCCGGGCATACTGAGGGAGGTCGCCAAGCACGCCTTGGAGATCCACGCCGGGGCCAAACCGGTGAAGCAACGCTTGCGCCGCTTTGACGAGGAAAAGCGCAAGGTCATCGGGGAGGAGATACACAAGCTTCTGGAGGCCGGATTCATCAAGGAGGTTCATCATCCTGAGTAGTTAGCTAATCCTGTACTAGTTAAGAAAAAGAATGGGAAATTTAGGATGTGCGTAGATTACACCAGTTTAAATAAAGCATGTCAAAAAGTTCCTTTTCCTTTACCACGCATTGATCAAATTGTTGATTCTCCCGCGGGATGTGAAACTCTCTTTTTTCTCGACAATTATTCCGGCTACCACCAAATCACGATGGAGGAGTCCGACCCGCTCGCGACTTCCTTCATCACCCCTTTCAGCATGTACTGCTACATTACCATGCCCTTTGGCCTTCGAAACGTCGAGGCGACGTACCAGCGATGCATGCTCCATGTCTTTGGTAAGCATATTGGGTCAACAATCGAGGCCTACGTTGATGACATTGTAATCAAATCCAAGAGGGCCGATGACCTCATTGATGACCTCGAGGTCACGTTCGGGTGCCTCCGGGCAAAGAATATCAAACTCAACCCCGAGAAGTGTGTCTTCAGCATCCCTCGAGGCATGTTACTGGGGTACATAGTTTCCCAATGTGGTATCGAGGCCAACCCTAAGAAGGTCTCGGCGATCACCAAGATGGCCCAAATCCGAGATCTCAAGGGCGTTCAGAAGGTCATGGGCTGCCTCGCGCCCCTCAGTCATTTTATCTCACACCTCGAAGAAAAAGCACTACCACTGTATCATCTCTTGAAGAAATCAGAGCAATTCGCATGGACCCCCTAAGCCAAGGAGGCCCTCGCCAAGCTCAAAGCTATGCTAACTTCACCTCCGATTCTCATACCTCTGAATCCAGCCGAGCCACTCTTGCTCTATGTCGCCGCAACCACCCAGGTGGTCAGCATGGCCATAGTTGTCGAGAGGGAAGAAGAAGGGCATGCCTTTCTCGTCCAGTAGCCTATCTACTTCATCAGCGAGGTACTCTTGAAGACCAAGGTTCACTACCCATAGATCCAAAAGTTGCTCTATGCCATCTTGATCGCACGACGCAAGCTCCAGCACTACTTCCTCAGCCACTTGGTGATCGTGGTATCGTCTTTCCCCCTCAGAGAGATAGTCCAAAACCAGGAAGCTATAGGGAGGATAGCCAAATGGGTGGTCGAGCTCAAGGGTGAGACTCTCTCCTACGCCCCATGCAGAGCCATCAAGTCTCAGGTGCTGGCAGACTTCATTGCTGAATGGACTGACACTCAACTCCCTCCAGCTCAGATCCAAGCAGAGCTGTGGACGATGCTCTTCGACGGTCGTTGATGAAGACGGGGGTGGGTGCAGGCCTCCTTTTTATCTCACCATATGGCGTCCACATCTGCTACATGATCCGACTACATTTCGTCGCTTCTAACAACATCGCAGAAGTATGAGGCCCTCATCAATGGCTTACGCATCACCATCAAGCTCGGGGTTCGGTGCCTCAATGTTCATGGCGACTCGCAGCTCGTGATCGACCAAGTCATGAAGGCCTCGAGCTGCCATGACCCCAAGATGGAGGCCTACTGCCAGAAGGTCCACAAGTTGGAAGACAAGTTATACGGCCTCGAGCTCAACCACATCGCCTGTAGATACATTGAGGTCGCAGATGAGCTGGCAAAGATTGCATCAACTCGAGGTACTGTCCCACCCAATGCTTTCTCAAAGGATCTGCACGAGCCCTCCATTGATCTAGGTGTAGGAGAAGGAACTGCAACACCAGTGGTCGACCCCCGTCCCTCAACCAAGGTTCCCTCGACTGGGGCCGAAGTCATGAACATCGAGGGGTCGCCTCCTGCACCAACCCCCGAGCCGGACTAGTGCACCCCCTTCCTTGACTGCCTCCTTCGAGGGGAGCTCTCGGAATATCAAACTAAAGCCCGATGAATCTCTCAATGAGTCAAAACCTACATCCTCTATGGTGATGACAAGGATCTCTATCGACGGAGCCCTATCGGAGTCTTCCAATGTTGCATCACCATCGAGGAGGGAAGGAAACTGCTCAAAGACCTACACTCGGGGGCTCGCATCCACCACGCCGCCCTAAGGACCCTTGTCAGAAACGCCTTTCGACAAGGCTTCTATTGGCCGACCACAGTCTCCGATGCCATCAACCTCATCCGCTCGTGCGAAGGATGCCAATTCTATGCCAAGCAGACCCACCTCCCAGCTCATGCCCTATAGATGATCCCCGTCACATGGCCGTTTGCGGTTTGGGGGCTCGATCTCGTAGGCCCTCTAAAGAAGACAACCGGGGGCTACACACACTTGCTCGTAGTCGTCGACAAGTTCACCAAGTGGATCGAGGCCTGACCCATCACCAACATTCGATCTGAGCAAGCAGTGTTGTTCTTCACCGTCATCATCCACCGCTTCGGGGTCCCCAATGTCATCATCACATAACGGCACACAGTTTACAGCAAGAAGTTCCTGGACTTCTGTGATCACCATCACATCTGTGTGAACTAGGCTGTAGTTGTTCATCCTAGAATGAACGGCCAGGTCGAGTGTGCCAATGGCATGATTTTACAGGGTCTCAAGCCCCGGATCTTCAATTGACTAAACAAGCATGGCAAGAAGTGGGCTGCAGAGCTGCTGTCGGTCCTATGGAGCCTAAGGACAATGCCAAGTCAAGCCATGGGGTTTACTTTGTTCTTTATGGTCTACGGGTCTGAGGCCGTCCTCTCCACCGACCTCGAGTATGGGTCCCCTCGACTGAAGGCCTACAACGAGTAAACGAACAAGGAAGCGCTTGCAAACACCGTTGACCAACTCGAGGAGGCTCAAGACATGGCTCTACTCAACTCCGTGAGATACCAGCAGAAGCCTCGACGCTACCACGACAAGCACGTGCGCAAATGGGACCTCCAAGTTGGCGATCTCGTCCTTCGTCGATGGCAGAGCAACAAAGGCCGCCACAAGTTAACCCTACCATGGGAGGGCCCCTTCAGCATAGCAGAGGTGTTGAAGGCATGAACCTACAAGTTATCCAACAGAAAGGGTGAAATCTTCACCAACGCATGGAACATTGAACAACTACATCGCTTTTACCCCTAGGGCCTTGAGGCCTTGTACATTTTCCATGTCATTTTTCCATGTCATTAATGAATAAGAAGTACTTTTGTTTATAGTTCAACTTTTTGTTCATACGCAGAGTCGAGCCTTCCTCGGGGCAACAAGGGGGAACCCCCCTAAGTTCCTAAAAAACTCATACTTTTTTGAAACCTAACGTCTATTCTACCTTCTATGCCTCGATATGTGTTCTTACTTAGTCAAAAATGCCACGAAAATGTCCCAAGGGTCAAGGGCTGTTGAGCCGCGAGATCGCCTATGCTTCTGGGCTATGGTACCTCCACTCACACCCCCCTTTTCGAGGGGCACGACCATGCACTGAGTTTACTAAGTGAGAACACAATCAGGCTAACAAGAAGGAAATGGACTTAAAACTCGCAAGATATATACATCAGTGTATAATATTTTAAGGCCACCAGGGCCGCATCATCAGGGTGCAAAAAACTTATTAACTGGGCCCTCTCGTCCAGATTGGCTCATAGGCCTGCACCATCCTCATCGACGTCAGGAGGGACGACCTCGAGCTCGAACAACTTCGCCAACTCATCGCCAGGAACTTCTATCGCCTCTATCAAGGCCAGATGTGTCTCATGGTTCTCGTCCTCGGTCCTATTGGGGTTGAAGATGAAGCCATGGGAGACGACCTCCATGTCGTATGTGAAGCCCGAGTAGACAACCGCCATCACTCTCTTCACGCCATGGTGAAGCGTGCTGCGAATTCGCTCCTGCATGACACAGCCGAGGGCGTACATCCGCCGAAGGTAGGAGGACCCGGGCACATCACTCTCAGCCTCCACCTCGGGCTCGACCTCCAGGCTGCCATAGACCGAGGTGATGGCACCGCGAAGCCTGTCACTCAGCCTTGCCTCGGCCCAGTAGAGGTCCTAGAGCGTCTTGGTGTTCTTCTTGACCTCGAGATTCTGTTCTTGAGATTTGAAGACAAAGCCGAATTAGCCTCAACAAACCAGGCGCTTGAACCGAGAAGATAAAGCCAAAAAAGGAAGACTCACCATTGGCGTGGGGTCTTGAGGGCCATGAACTCGTCCCGCTGGGAGGCGGTCATCTTGTTTGCCTCGGCTAGGGCCTCGGTCTTGTCATTAACCGTCGCCCTTAGCTCTTCGATCTCCTTGCCGGTGCTAGAAAGGGCCTCCTCCTTCTCATGGATGGTCTCCTTCAGCGCCGTGACCTTGGCGGTCAAGGTCTTGATGCGCAAGTGTACCTGCCCAATCATGACATTGAGGGAGCTGCGTAGACGGGAGGCTTCAGCGAAGGTCACCTCAAGCTCCTTGATATGCGACGCGGACACCTCGAGCTCCCCCTCGAGCGTATTAACTCGCCCGGCTGATAGGGCGAGGTGCCCAAGGGTCTTCTGCACCTCCTCCTTGGCCTGAGTCACCTCCCCTCGAGCCGCGATGGCATCTTCTTTGGCTTGGGCTGCCTCCTCCTTGGCCTTGGCCGCATCCTCCTTCGCCTTCGCCACCTCGGCCCGGGCAGCCTCGAGCTCTGCCTGAAGCACGGGGATGCACTCCCATCCGCCCTTTGTCATATGGATGAAGTGGGACTTGGTCTGGGAGCGCTCCCTCAAGTCCTAACACAAAAAGCCACAGGCTTAGACTAGGCGTCAAAGAGAAAACAACCCGGACCAAAGGCCAAAGAGGGAACTCGTTTACCTTGAAGGCCTTGGACAAATCCTCAACAGCAACATCGATGGTCGTACGCATAGCATGTTGCAGCCAGGCACGGAACTCCTTGACCTGCTCCCAGCGCTCGACCTTCGCCGGGTCATCCATCTCGAACAAGGGCTTGTTGGGATTCGCTGGGTCCCGGAGTCAAAGATTCTCCTGACCCTAGTAAGGAAGCTCCTTCGCCATCTACTCCTGCACGGCAGCCACGATGTTGTCCCCCAGCTCGGCCGAGCCACCGTGACGGAGCACTCGATCGGCAAGAGTGGGGAACGATGACTCCCCCTCAATCCCCGATGACTCAGCCTCCCCCGCCTTCTGCTTCCCCTTGATGAGGGGGCCAGGGGCATATGAGCCAGGGGAGTACAGGGACCCCTGACTGGCCAATGCCCCACCTGGCGGTGGGCGAGGGAGCATCGCCATCACGACCACCCCCACCGTCAACGCCTCTATCGGGACTACCTTTTCGATCGGCTCCCCTAGATGGCTCAAGGCCGGCGACTCTGGCTGCTTGTCCTCTTGGCCTGCATTCAGTGGGGCCTCCTCTGGTTGGACCAGGGCCAATGGCTCTGGCCACCTATCATCCTACCCCGCGTCCAGCAGGACCTCATCCTCTACCCCTTCTCACCGTTGCGGTAGCGGGCTCGAGGCCGTCTCCTCCGGCTGCGGCCGCTGTGGTGAACTCGAAGACACCGGCTCCTCCTGCTTTGCTACTGCTGTTGTTGTTGTTGCTACAGTGGGCTCGTGACCTGCTACTCATCCTCCTGCTGCTTCAGTGGTTGCTCCCGCCTCTGCCGCTCCTCCCACTCGTGCAGCTCCTGTGGCCACGATGACCATGGCCGCTGCTGAGACGGCATCACCTCTACCTCATGGGGGTGGTCTGTCACCCCATCTGCATCTTGGGTGAGGGATTCTCCCCCTCATCCTCAACGGTGATCAGGGCCTCCTCTGTCGACCCCGACATCCGGCCACCGAAGGCGCCCGCAAGCTCGGCAGTACCAGGAGATGCCTCGATCCGCTTCTGGCTCTGGGCCGTGTCACCACCAGCCACGGCCCCCAGCGTGCTCAATCCTACAGCATGGGCAGCGCCTGTCAGCTTACCCCGAGCCATAGCGGCTTGGGCTTTCATGAGCTAGACAGCCTCTGTCGCCGACCGAGGCCCCGAAATGGCACCTGTTGCTGACGCTGCCACCTTCGCGGCAGCGTCGATCTTGAGCCACTTGGCAGGGGAAGGTTCCATTGGGTGCTTGAGCCTGAACTTGCATGAGTGGAAAATGTTAAATGCCCTATAAACAGCAAAGAGGGAAAATGAAATCGTGCAGTATGAAAACTTTAACCCACCAGAATAAGGGGCGCCTTCCTGGTCGCCCTTGAACCGCTCGAGGGCTTCTGGATCCCCCTCTTTGACGGGTCCTCGCTGGATGCAGAGCCTCCTGGAGCCGAGGTCGACGATGCTCCTGGTGCCCTTTGCTCCTCCGAGGCAGACCGACCTCGGGTCCGCGTGCCTTGTGTTGAAGACCTGGTATGGGGCGCGCTTGATTTGCCTCATGGCAAAGACATCGGGGTACCCCCACGCATGGGCCATGGCGTTGACCCTCCCTGAGTCAAAGGGTCGGTCGCCCACCTCTCCCGATGCTGCTCTGAGGCCCTCACCTCTCGGAACTCGACAGGCACCGAGGCCGTCCTCGATGCCTGAGAACTCGACCCCGCCTCGACCATCTCCTGCGAAGGATGAGCATCAGCTCAGGGGGGAGTCAGGCAACAGTGCATCAAGACGCGCCTGGACCCCTTTATCATCGCTTTGCTCATCTTCCTCCTCCTCCTCTTCCAAGGGAGACTCCTCCTTAGGAAGCCCATCGCGCCTCTGCTTCACCTGACATTGCTCGCGCGCCAGGTGCTCGAGGCTCCATATTTTCCTCTCCTTGTTCTTCTTATCCTTGTACTTCTTTTCCTGATGGGCAGTAAAGCATCTTGCCCAATGGTCAGGCTCGTCCTCCTTGACCGGGGGCATCAACGTCCAGGAATTTATGACCCCCTACCCACAAGCCCATGACGGAGGACATGAGGATGAAGCAGAGAAGGGAAGAAATTGAACAAATGGAATAGGACACTCACCAACTGTACGTGGTGTGGCCGCATCGGGATGCTGTTCACCTTCTTCGGTGTGAAAGCACCGACGACCACCACCTTCACGCACTTCATGACTTCCTCAGCGAGAAGCTCCCCGGCCAACATCTGGCACCTCTCGAGAGAAGCCTCAGGCCCCATCTGGTCTAGGCGCAGCGAGCGCTCCATCAGTGGAAGGACCCTCTGGCTGTGGAAGGCCGAGATGATGATCCCGGTGGTAAGACCCCAGTTGCGCAACGTCCTCAGTGTGTCGAGCAGGGGATCCAACCTCGGCTGAAGATCCCTCGCCACGCCGTGTGGCCAGTGGTATGGGCACTCGATGATTGTCCGCCCGGTGTAGTGCGGCAGCCAGTCGTTGTCATTTTGGAGGTAGAACCACCGGGCGTGCTAGCCACCGTGGTTGGACGTCAGCCCCATCGGGATGTACTACTCCGCCCTCTTCAGTGTCAGGTTGTAGCAGCCGGCGTGGACGATACTCCTCACTCCCGGCGACACCGGCTTGGTGAAGAGCTCCCCCTTGAAGAGATGGAGCCACAACTAATAGTGTGGCTCCATCCCCAGATATCCCTCGCAAACACCAGTGAAGATCCCCACGTTGGAGATGGCATTGGGAGAGAAGTGCTAGAGCTCAACCTCATAGTGGTCCATCACTGTGCGCATGAACCGGCTCAGGGGGTGCTCCGAGCCCCAACTTTGGAAGGCGATGAAGCTCATGATGTAGCCCTCCGGTGGATTCGGCTCCTGGTCGTTCCTCGATGGCACCCTCCACTCTGGCCGGCTGGCCGAGGCAATAGGGCAGAGGAGTCCCTCATCCACCAACTTCTTCAGGTCCCATGTTGTCATGGTTGACGAGGGCCAGTCGTCCATGAGAAGAAGCTCCAGGGCCATGGCGGAAGCTCGAATCTGCTCGATGGACGGACGAGAAGGAAGATTCCCAATCTCTCTCTCTCATTTCTACCCTGTGCTAATGGCTCAATTCGCTCGGATTTCTGGCTGGCGGTGGCGGCGGAAGCAAGGAGGCAAGATGGGGAATGGACAAAACCCTACCCCTCATATTTATAGGCGGGCCAAAAGGCAACGGCCAGATCAGGTGGAGGGACAGGTAAATCCCCGCATTTAATGCTTGAACCTAACCACTTCCCCGATTCTCGGTATAGGGACACGCATCGCACGCTCGGTCTCTAGCTGTTGTCCCAGCCCCCCATGACTGCGTCGTTCTGTCTCCTACCTAAAAAGGCACACCCAATAGGCAGAAAAGAGTCATCTACGGGTGATATCTTCTACGAGAAGGAATACAGGCCCCGGCCATACGTAAAAATCTCGAGGGAGCGAAGGCTGGCCCTCATTAGAGTTCGACAGCTACCCTCGAGTATCCAAGTCAGGGATGACTGGGGGGAGCCAACATGAGTCCCTTGCTCAAGAATAAACTCTTGAGACCTCCTTGGACATTTTCAAGGCAAAATGAAAGGACAACTACAGAATCCCCTCGGAGGGAGGCATCAAGCCACCGAACCCTATCGAATGGGATCGAAATTCATGTGTCCATTTGTTAGCTTCGATCAGAGTGCCTCCGTGGCACCCCCCATCAACTGCTGCTCCCCCTCTGGCTCACCTACTCCTCGTACGGGATCTAGGGCATTCAATGCAAACTGCCAACTGCTGCCTAACCACGTGGCTAAAGTAGAGTTACAGTGGCCAGGTATGGCGGTCAATTCCACTTTTTTTCCGCCCATCCCCGATGAACCAGCAGATCGTACTACACTGTTATGCCATGCCAAGCACTGTACCTCATCAGGCACCCCCTCGAGACACAATCCATACCGTATTTCCCGGGGCTTAGCCTTATCCATTCAGGCCTCAACCCCCTCGACCACCCCTCGACTTGGACCTAGACGCCTCTGGTCAATGCTCCAACAACTCCCGATATGACGTCTACAGGGATTTGTACACCCACGCATGGGCTCGGGTCTTTCACTGACCATCATCGGCATCACCGTGACACACCCGGAGGACAGCCATCATCTCCGAGCACATCGCTACAGGGCGGCCCATGCCCGGGCACGCCTCTACAGCAACCACGACATGATCGGCATCAACCCCTTGATGTCATCGCCTATGAAAGCTCTAGGGTTTATGTACACCTGAGCCTCCCCTTGGCTGATAAAAGGGGACGCCAGGGGCTAGTTCAAGGGAGGGAGACAACATTCAAACAAACATTGGACAACACTTAGAGAAATCCAAGCACTCCAGTCGCAAGACATAGGCTTAGCACTTCTAAGCTTAGGCATTGCTCTTTACCCCTATCTGCACTCGCTTGCTTGTATTCCCCCTGTACAAGCACTTCGGTGCAAGATAATACAAAGTCTCTCCCCCACTGGACGTAGGACCTTCTCTTGCCCGAACCAGGATTTATTGTGTGTTCATCTTGCATCACCATCCGAATTTGGGAGCACGCAGCACGAAATCACTCATTGCTGTCTGGCCCCCGGGTCAGAACACCAACAAGATTCTCAATTCCTCCTACATGAATGTTAGTCGTCGTTCATTGGACATTTGTTCTCAGGCAGTCGTTTGTCGCCAAGTGTTTGCCTGCGTGGTCATCCATACTGCAAAGCATCTAACAGGTTAGGTTTTGAGTTGTGCTTTTCACAAGGTACTTTATTGTAATTCGGAGTGCTTGTAATATCTTGATGTACCTACCTATCATGTAATATAATTCTTCTTTCGTTGCAAAAAAACTGGCCGGCCACCTGATCGAAGCGGAATGACCCGATTGACACACATTTGATCTGCAACATGCATGATGATTGGTACAAACACAAATGATGACATCGTACATATATCATGCATGTGCGGTGCGATGACATCTTTGGGCAAAAAGTTGGAGGCGTTTACTGCAAGGGGTGAAGCTAGACCATGCGACAGAACAAAGGTGTTAACTACTTGTCACGGTGCATGAAGAAAGTACCCAAGGCCAGAATCCAATCCATGGTGGATGCAGTCGCTAGACGAATGCCGGCTTGCCACCGCCCCCTCATGAATAGAAGCGGAAGGCTCATCTAGATCAAGTCGGTGTTGTGCGCTATCCCGATGTACACCATCATTACCGATGCCCTGCCTCCGTGGGCGATCGAAGAGATCAATGCCATCTACAAGAGATTCTTGTGGACTGGCAAAGAAGGCAGCATTAGGGGAAATTGCATGGTCGCATGGCCCACAGCCTGCCGTCCGACGGACCTCGGGGGCCTTAGCATCCCAGATCTTTGACTATCCTCCATCGCGCTTCAAACAAGATAGCTATGGTTGCAGCAAGCTAATGAGTCCCAAGCTTGGGCCGAGCTGCCACTCTCCATGCCTCGCGAGGTCCAAAGCTTCTTTGAGGCATCCACATACATGATCCTCGGAGACGGCAAATCTACCGCCTTCTAGTCGGGTCGCTAGATCCAAGGCATGGCAGTCAAGGACATTGCGCCGAATTTACTAAGCTTCGTCAACCGCAGGGACATCCAGCGGACTACTGTGGCCAACGGCCTGCAGGGGCGCGCATGGGTGCGACAGATCACTAGTGGCATCTCGGTATCGGCAACGCAACAGTACCGGAGACTATGAGACTTGGTCGTACTGGAAATCCTCAATGACAATGCGGATCGCCTGGTATGGAAATGGACCCAACAGGGGACATACTCCTCCAGCTCAGCCTATAGGGCGCTGCACCTACCTTCACACCCGATAGTTGGATGTACCTGGATTTGGAGCACCTGGGCGCCACTATGCGTCAGAATATTCCTATTGCTGGCAATCAGGAAAGGCACTGGACCGCCGACATGAGGCATCAACACGAGCTTGATGCACGGAATGAATGCTACCTGTGCGACCAAGATCCAAAGACCATCAACCACATCATCACCTCCTGCTCATTCACCAGATACATCTGGTGGACCGTTCTAGCGGTGCTTGGCATGGACGCCTCACAGGTGAGGGGTGGCTCCATCATCGACTGGTGGAAGATCTGGAGAAGGAGGTGGCATTGAGAGAAGAGGAAGGGCGCGGACACCCTCTTCGCGCTGATGGCATGGGAGCTTTGAAAAGAGAGAAACGCAAGATTCTTCAGGAATGAAGCAGCCACCACTGCGCAGCTATCTGCCGACCTTGGGATAGAGGCGGGGGCGCGCCATCTAGGTGAATTAGTACGCGAGTAATCGCCATGTGTAAAACCGCATGGGAGGCGGCGCTTATTGTAAAACATAGACCTCCCGAAATACGCCGTGCGCGATGTAAAAACTTTTCTTCTTAAATACAAAGATGCGCAAGTATTTTGCGTATTCGAGAAAAAGAAAGAACTTGTCACGGTGCGAGCCTCTATATTTTTGTGTGTCTTACTCCCTCTAATATGTATTGTTCTGATGCTTCTTCTCTGAAGAAGTTTGAAACCAAAACTCTTTTCATTATCTAAAATAATAAAAATGAAATAATTAAAAAAAACTTATGCTTGTTGCCCTCCCTTTTCTACCCTTGTCGACCTACCCAACTGCCGCCACGCCATGCATGGCCGTTCGCCATCACCATAGCGCTGGTCTGGTAGCACCCTCGACCTTTCTTTCGCCTCGCTTTGACCCTAAACCTCGGAACTTAACCCAAGTCAAAACCTAACCTAAGAACCCGTACCCAAATCCAAATTCCACGGACTAAGGGAGAATATTTTTTCACTTACACTTCTTTCGTTCCTCGGCATGTTGTCTTTGTTTGGAGACTTGGAGTTGCAAAACATTCATAGCGTTGCACCACTCATCTCTTGCTCTTGGCCTAGCCGAGTGAATGACACAGGAGTCGGAGGGAGACTGTGAAAAGAGTAGAAAACTTTCGTTATCTAATGTTTTTATTAGATATAAATATACTAGCTAATTCTCCTTCAAGTACCATGCTAGCTAGTTTGCTCCTTTGGATTCCATACAACATTTAATTTACTTCCAAATCTTGGTGTCCTCTTAACTCTTTTACCTAAAAAAGTTTTGTTATGTGTTTATGTGCCATATATATAACTTTTAAATTTGCCTACCTTACAGCCTAGTACGCGCAGCGTACTCTGGTTAGCTTCACCACCGTCGGTGGCCACGACCTTGTTAGCAAGCATTAACAATTAACTCGCTGTAGTTTCTCGTCTGCCAGACGCCCACCACACCCAAACGTGACAGGCCAGTAAATTCCGAGATCGTACATGTACGTATAGTACCCACGTACTGTGGTACAAGCGTGTGCAGGTGCAGTGCAGTAGTGCACCCAACAACAACCCATCTGCAGCAGGTATATATGATACGGTACGGGCGCCCACAGATTTGCGTGCAGACAAAAAATCTCGAAATGCTCGGTCGCACGTATGTACGGATTACAAATACTTTGAGCAGGATATGATCCCATAGTTTTGGCAGCTTGCACAGCTGGACGGACACCGCACGCGACGAGATCGATCGGGCGATGCCTCGGCGTGCGTGTGTACCCGTCCACCAGAAAGATTCATTTGCAAACGGAGTACAGTATCTCCCCAGGCCAGTACAAGCTCGCAGGACGCATGCAGCGTCTCGTGTCTACCGCGACAACGCCGGGGCGTGCTTCGTGGCCGGTGCCGCCGCTTGGCGCCGGCGCCGCCTGTTCGACAATGGGGCCTCCACCGCCGGTGCGACGGTGGTGGTGGCCGACGCGGCCGCCTTCGTCGTCGTCGGCTGCTGCCTGTCACTGATCGGCCCTGCGGCCGAAGCAACGACGACCGGTACAACGCTGTCGCCGCCGCCGGCGATGATCAACTGCTGCGGCGGCTGCTGCTTCCTCCGGGCCTGCTCCTTGGCCAGCTCGCGCGCGAACCGCTCCACTTTGTCGGCGTTGGTCTCGCCGGCCAGCTTCCGGCCCTGGAACAGCACCGACTCCACGCTCCTCTGCAGCAGCATCGCCTCCGCCTTCCACACCGCCTCCTGCTTCGTCTCGCCGCCGCACGCCCGTGGCGCTCGCCCGCCGATGCAACGCCCACCCGTGCCCTGCACATGCGCATGTCCATGGTGTTAGCATTGATAGGCCGGTTTATTGCCTTAATTAGAGAAGACTTGCATTATATTGAGACTGACTGCCTACTAGCATTATATTTGTCCTTTTTACCTGGATGCGGATGTAATTGGTCGTCCTGCTATGTCCGAACGCCATTGACACAGCTTGATCCACCTAAATGCAAGCAACATGTATATATATGACCTAAATGCCAGATGGGATCACGCACCGTACGCTACAGAATTCAACGAAAATTTAACCAAACGCACGCACGATCCAGAGTCGCTCATCAATAAATCATAATTCGTGCATGATGAAACCGTAGAGCGGCGTCACATCTCACATGACAATTCATTGCTCGCTACCGTTCGACGAACTGACGAAGAGACGCCGGACCGGCCGCGGTTGCTACTTGTTAGCTAGCTATTTGCTGCGCCGTACTTTACGTACCATGTCGGAGACGCCCTCGGCGGCGATGATGGTGACCTCGGGCTTCCTGCGTCCGCGTCCGGCTCCGGCGTCCCCGGGCCCCGTGCCGATCGACAAGACGAGGAGGTCGTCGATGGTGTTCGCGGCGGGGAACTCGCGCCGGTTGTTGAGCACGTGCGTGATGGCCGCCGCCGTGGGGTTCCCCAGCGCGACGCCGCTGCCGACGGCGCGGATCCGCGTGCCGCCGTCTACGGACGCCACCTCGACAACGCCGGCGCCGGCCGCGCACGTGGCGGCGCACACGTCGCGCAGCTGGAAGTCGTGCGCGGCGGACTCGACGGCGTCGGCGCGCGAGAAGAGGAACGGCGCGCGCGTGGACAGGTCGTAGCACGGCACCAGCACGGGCCGCACCGTGTCGCGGAGCGTCAGGTCGCCGAGCGCCCTGCCGAAACCGGCTGTGGCGGCCGAGGAGGAGGAGGACGGGCTGCGGCGGCGCGCGAACACCAGATTTCCGAGGCCCTGCAGCCCCCCCGGAGCGACGCTGCTGCGGCGGCGGCGCACGCGGCGGAGGAGGAACGCCAGCGCCTCGTCGGCGGTGCACAGGGGCCGGCCGCGCGGCCCGCGCGCGAAAAGCAGCGCCGCCAGTACGCCCCCCGCGCCGGACCCCGCCGCGACGTCGAAGAAGTCGGCGAGACGCGCGGTGGGGCAGCCGGCGCGCCGACGCAGCGCGGCCTCCAGGCGCACCAGCGCCGTGCCCGCCAGGAGACCGTCGGCCGCGCGCGCGCCGCCGTCTATGGAGAGGACGCACACCTTCCCCGTGCTGCCGGCTGTCCGAGGGGCCCCGGCGGCGGTGGTGAAGAGCCTGGCCGGGACGTCGCAGCCGAACAGGAACTTGGACTCGAGCAGGGAGAAGATCTCGTAGGTGAGCCTGCTCGCCGCGTCGACGTCCTCGTCCTTGCCCTGCTCACGGTCCGCCGCAGCGAGATCCGCCGCCTCCATGAGTGCTCTGATCCACTTCGACCGAGGCCGGGCGATCGCTGTGGCGCGCGCGCTCACTTCTTGTGTGTTGTGTGACAGAGTGCGCCTTTTATAGCGGAGGATCGATGGCGGGAGGGAGCAGCAGGGAGGAAGAGAAACGGACGGCGTAGGGTAGCTGGCTGTCGGACGCGTAGTACCGTACTACGCCTAGTACGTGCATGTACTGGGGCCAATGCGCGCGTCTACGTATACTCATTGCTTTTTTCCAAAGGACAACAAAACCTTTTGCTTCCTCGCAAACATTATTTTAGGACAACAAAAACCTTTTTTTTTTCCTGGCATTACTTCGTCACACTGTATATATACCAATGTGCACGTATTGGTGTCGCGTACGTACGTACGTACGTTGTGTAACGCCGTACTGGGATCGACGGGGCGACGCGACGCCCGACGACAATTGTGCCGTTATTAGATCGATCAGATCAGTACGTACGTGCAGGTGTGCGGCCGTTTTGTGAACGTGCGTACCTCCGATGTGTCATGTGCGCGCGCGATGAGTCATTTTTTTCCATCAGGAATTTAATTCTATTTATTTGTTATAAGCTTTGCTGTAATTAGCAATCAGAGAGGACTTTTTCCCACAGAATTTAGGATTGATTGATTTGTTGTATCTTATCGAGTCAATCGATGAAAATGTTTTTGGGTCCACATGAATATCTATCGATTCCATGATTGTTCCTTAAGTTTAAAAATAAATGGTATGTATAGTACAAAATTTCGGCCATGCACGTCTCACGCTTATGGGAACAACGACGAACTGGTGTGTGGTTAGTGCCGATGACTAGGAATGGAGGTAGTGCGACTAGGGTTGTCACAACTCACAAGTGGACACGGGTTGTGATCCATGTGTCATTTGCGTGCCTAGCGCTGCCACTTCCATGGTTGATCAGATCCCGTTGACTTCAATCGTGGTGTCACAACCTACTCCAGTAGATGTTGGACGTGCAGACACCAACGACGTAAAGGCGTGACTAGGTGCCACTAGTGTTGGATGCCTTCGATGTGGCGTTTCGCTCCCCTTGCTTCTCCATTCCCTTAATGAAATCTTCGTGATGGGATTGATTACAACCTCTATGAGGGTAAAGAATGCAATGGAGATGGCCATGGAGTGTGCGGTGGCGGCAGACAAGCCCATGTTTCACCACACGTCTGAGCTTTGAATATGCATCCTCGACAGGTGGATTATTTGAGATTAGAGTGAAGCCATCAGTGGATGTCGCTTCGTCCTTGGATCGATCCTCTTTGTACATCATACCCCAGCCTGTTTGTTGATTGTTGGTGAAAACCTTTCTTACGGTGGACTCTTGGGGCGTGGTGATGTCATCAGCACCTTTGGCATTGTTACCTTCATGAAGGCGTAGCTAGACACTTGTAGTTCCGTTGCTTGGTGCTTGTCGTTTGCATTGGCTCTATTGTTGCTCTTGATTTGTATGCTTGTGTGTGTATAACGTATTGTCTTAACTGTCTTCTTTGTCAACTTGAGATATCCTACCAACGGTGCTGACTTCTCTTGGGCTTGAGGAAAGCACTCAACACCACGTCCTTTGTTTTAAATTTATGCTATTTTAGTTTTTTTAGACATTTTGTATTTGCACTATAAATTCAGGTATATCGGTTATGAATTTAAAATATATCTCGAGAAGGATTACAGAATAACTTATAATAATTAAACGGAAGAGAAAATTAGAAAGACGCTGGGTGTGCAGCTCCCTCGAGAGAGTTGGTCGGATCGGAGTACTCGAGGTGCTCTGCGCAGCGCATGCATGCGGCAGATCCCCCCGATGCCATCCATGCACTTGCCACGTGCGGCAACGCGCGCACAATTCAGGCGATCCATGGATCCATCCATCCGGCCGGTCCACGTACACACATGTACGCTCGGGAACCGGGACTGGGTGTGGAGGGCACGGACTTTAAACGTCCAAAAAAAAAAACGGCGGGACGGGACGGAGGAAGTAGGTGTGGACGGGTAGCCACCGCGGTGTATGCATGCAATGCACCCGGACCGGCCGCAGCAGGCAAATGCGTCGCCGGATCTGCCGGCGGCCGTCCGGTCGCGCAGCAGGAGGGAGGTTAATGCATGCACGACGTACGGTCCCACACGTACACGTGGTCCGGCCGGTCTGTCGTCTTCTCGCCCTCCCGTCTGTCTGTCGCCATGCATGCATGCTTGCTTGGATTTGGGTATCCTAGACATGAATGAATATGATGGTCTCAACTGATCCGCCACCACACAACCACCACGTACTGTTGCTCATAGGATTCCGTTCCGTCGTCCAGCACTCGAGAAGCCCTTAGTTTTGTTTTGGTGTTGAGTGACAACTAGCAGTGGACTAATTCTTTCATTGAGTTATGATTAAGCTAGGATGCACGTCATGATGCTGAGCAAGACTAGGAGATGGTGGAGACCAAGATCAAGCCATGAGGAGCTAGACATACCAAAGGCAAAGGTATACGCGCACGGCCGTCCCACAAATTTCATAGGCCCTTGGGCCGATAAGACAATAAGGGCCCGATAATATAATATTTTAATATAATAATTAAAGTATATAATACTATTGATAAGTGATATTTTATAATATATATATTTAATTCTTCCTGAAGGAGTAGCATTACATCAAAGAAAAAATCAGCAAAATATTGTTACCTTAAATAAAACTATTGCTTCATTGCTTTCTAAAAGAGCATCATCGGGCATTTCTTGATACAAAATCTTCAAGAATACTCTCAATGCACTAAACCCTCTTGCGATTCTGTGGATTGAAGTTCTTGTTTTCTTTTTTTTCCTTTTCTGAGCACCAGACTTATGTTTCTTTGGCAATATCTAACGTGATAAAAAAATATTGAATCACAAATCAATATCACTGTAAGGTATTGATCTGTACACTAAAGTACTGAATTGCAAATTGCAATCAAATTGATTTGTTTATTTGGGAGGCTTGATACCTTCAGTCCTTCGCCGTGAAGAGGGACGTCCTCGTCTCGTCTGTGCGCCTGCAGGCAGCGGTGCCAAACCGCCACGCCTGTTGCCGCCTTGCCGGAAGAAGGAAGATGGACGTCCGTGCTCGCGCAGTCGCGCCTGGCCCCAGCACGCCGACGCTAAGATGCCAAATCGCTACGAAGCGGCAGGAGTAGTACGGCCAGGACTCACATCTTGCGATCGAGAATACGAGCCGGCGAGCGGCCACCGCCAATCTGGCTACTTGCCTTGCCGGCTGATGGCTGAAAGGCTGGTACATCTACTATACATATGGGTACCCTCATGGGCTACCGGACTCATGGGCCCATTGGCGTCACACAGCCCGCCCCCCCCCCCTCTGGGATGGGCCTGTATACATGTTAGGGCTTTGCTTTTGCCAACCTAGACATACAAGAGTCTTTGGTTGGTCTTAGGATAGATAGGCGTAATATTAAGAGAGGAACTCTAACCCTAATAAACAGTCATTCAAGTGCCACTAATTGTGGTCTACCTTTTGCAGAGCATCAGACCGTGTGATGTGGTGTGATGCAAGTGAAAAATATTTTCAAAAAAAACTAACTCAGTGCCTAAGGTGAAGAAGTTCATGTTTGAACATAATGGAGTTAGTGGATTTGAGACATTTGTGAAAAATGGGACTAAGTGTAAGGTTTTCAGCACTTATAGATTTATCTAGCGCCCCCTAAAGGTGAGTCACCGCAGAAAGCGCTATGTATAGGGTGCACCGTGTAGACATAACCGAGGCTAGGGTTTGCCATTGGTTTTACCTGATGGTCACCCATACCCGCACCAGAGGATGCAATAACACTATTCACTAAATCAGAGTTTGAGCACAATAGCAACATAATTCTAGTGCTCATCAATAGAGTTTTGTAATGAAGTCTTGGAGCTCTCAATGGCTACACCGTGAGGTTTTGGGCGTCATTTGATTTATGCAGTGCCCCTCATTATAGAGGCACGAGAGAAAAGGATATATGCATTGGAAATTCCAACAACTAGTTTGACTTGGCCGAGTGCATGGGAATTCACATACATTTATCCAATATGTGTGAACTTTAGTTGGCACCAGAGAAAAGTTTAAATTCTAAATTGAATCTGAGTCGTCTGATTGGGTAAAGCTTGTTCTAGTGTGGCTTCTCTAGTGACCACTAGTGTGGTTGGCCAGCCTCTTGCGATGTCACTTGGCATTCTAATAATCCAACACTTGTTTCAAATCTCAAGAACATACACTATCTACTCATCTCCCTACTAGTTGCTTGATCTAACACGAGATTAAGAGAACACTACAAGAAATCCTACCTTTTATGACAAAATTCTTCGTGACGGTGCCCTATTTCATCATATAATGTACCATAATATGACGGAAAAATTTGTGTCGTCACAAATAGAGGAGAGCAATTTTTTTGTGACGACTTAAATTTTTTGTCACATAAAGGTAGCATTTTTCGTCATAAATTGTGTATCTCCGGTTGACGGTTGTGGATTTCTTTTTTGTGACGCAAGGACGTGTCTTTTTATGACTATTTAGCGTTGTCACATTTAGTTACTTGAAAAATTGACCAGTCCAGACCCCTGCAGGTGGACCAAGCATTGACCATTGTGATATATGTGTGTGCACTTAGTATGAAATGTGGGCAACAAATTTCATAACATATATTCTCTAAAATCATAATCATTGCCTATGGACAACAAATTTCATAACATATATTTGTTTGAACATTAGAAACTCAAGAAGTGCATAGAAGAGATAATATAATATATAAACCAAAGTGCATGCAGTTCAGGCTAGATGTCGTTACCCAGGAAATGGGTACCCTAAACCCTTGGTTTACCAGACTAAACCCCGAAAAATTAGCAACATGAACCCTTCAGTGGCCTCCCACGATTAACGTTCGAAGGCCCGCAGGCTAAAGCATATTGGGTTGACCCACGAACGGGCTACGACGGCCCAAAGCCAAAGCCTGCTCGAGGGGCTACCGAGCGGACTGGGACTGTACACTCGAGGGTACAATTCGGGCAACCCCTCGAGGGCGGAACTTCGCCCGGCGAACGAGCCTGCCCTCGAGGACGGAACTTCGTTCACGCGAATGGGCAGTCCTCGAGGACAGTGCACCCCTCGGCTACCGACTCTCCCGTACGGATCCGGGCGCATTTAATGCGTTTTACCTACCCCCGCCTAACCGTATGGCCACAGTTACGGTAACAGTTGTGGGAGTGGCGGTCAAATCTTGCTTTTACCGCCCATGCCCCGAAATCCCGCGGGTCGTACTTCGCTGTTGCGCCATACCGAGCACTGTGCCCCGTCCAGCGCCCCCTCGAGACGCATAAATCAGCACGTTTCTCGCATTTCCCGGGATTCGACCTTATCCAGTGAGGCTCGACCCCCTCGACTCGACCCCCTCAACTCGAGCCAAGTCCTCGACCGCCGCCGCTCGACTTCGTCAGACGAACCCTCAAGCGGGACTCCAACGACTCCGGGCTGCACTTCAACAACTCCCGACGCGACGGCTGCAGGGCCTCCCATACTGACGTACATCACTACAGCAGCACCGACGTGATCGGCCTCCACGCCATGCGACACCAGCCATGCGAATTCTAAATATATGTACTCCTATGCTCCTCCTTCAACTATAAAAGGAGGCGCCAGGACGTTAGGAAAGAGGAGGACAGGACGAGTGGATCTAGAGCATAGAAACGCTAAGGCTTTAGATCACGAATCAATACCGTGAGACAGTGTAAAGTAGAGAGCTAAGCGCCCAAACGCCCAAGCTCCAGTTCACGCTCCTCACACCTGCTTGTATCTTCCCCTGTACTAGCACTTTGATGCAAGATAACACGAACTATCCTCCCCCCGCTGGACGTAGGGCCTTCTTTTCCCGAACCAGGATAAATCGCCTTGTCCTTCTTGCATCACCCACCGGACTAAGGGAGCACGCGAGTACGAATATTACTCGTTGGTGTTAACCCCTCGGGGGTCAAAACACCGACACTAGAAAACCTTAAAAGGTACCACATATAGTTTTATTCCCACATCCCCACATCGATATATAGCCTACTAGGTGTCATTCATCATCTTACACAAAAACAATGCCCCCTTGGGCTACCAAAAGTCAACAATGGCACATCTAGGTAAACAAGATCAGTGCACACTTAGGCTTCCAAAAGTCTTAACTGCCACATCTAAACATCTTCAGTCTGTCTTCTTTGCTGGGCCAACGTCCTTCAACAGCTTCTCATACATGTCCATCTTCACTTGCAGTGCCTCAAGTTTCTGCAGAGCTTCAACAACCTTCTTATCCTTGACCAGGTTAGTGAGGTCGTCAATCTTCCAACCTAGACTGGTGATGTTCTGCTGAAGGGGTCTAGTGACGCTTTTGATTGTGCTTATGAGCGTTGGTCGCGTCATCATCATGTTGGTCACATGGTACTGCAGCAAACGGACACTGTTATAGTACTTTTGAGGAAACAGGAAATATATAACACAATGTGGAATACCAGTAAAACACACACATGTGGAACATCAAATTGTAGAACTGAAGAAACTATAAATCAATCAATGTTGAATCTCAAGCAAGAGTGGATAACAGAATGGGCTTTGTCTCAGAAATATGGCTTTTTTCTCATAATACATTGGCTTGGAGCATAAGGACACATAGAATAGCATAATCCTCAACTAAAATTAGTACACTCGAACTCATGTAGGCCATGAAATCATCAAGAAACTTGCAGCCTCGGCCATCAGGAAGTGCAATACATTACTGAGGCATGCAAATTCCTTGATGATTCGATGAACTACATGAAAAAAGAAACAACAGAAACTCTTGGCAGGTGTCCAGTTCCTCACAAGCCAAAGATGATCAACTACATTCCTTTCTAGTCCCTGCCATTGCATTCATCATAGGCACAAAACATAAGTGAAGTACCATGTGCAGAAATAAAACCTCACAATATCATCTTTGGCCTAGATACATGGCCTTTGCAAATGAAACAAAACCTCACAATAGCATCTTCATACACTTGTATGCAAAATATCATTGTTAGGCCCAGTTTCATTTCCAAAGGTCAAAATAAATCAACAAGCCTCAAATATATATAAGAAAAACAACATGTATGAAAACAAATAGGCCTCAGCTTTGTAGCATGTATTAAAACATCATTGGTAGTCATCATAAGCATCATCATAGGTGGTAAATTATAGGATATCGCCCATTCCTAGCCATCCATATTGGCCAAAGCCAATCGATTGCATTGGGAATGGTTGCAAAAAAAGATGATCACAAAAACATCCACCTCAGATATGTTTGTTGCATCATAGGCCAATGTACAAGATCATCACAGTTTCGAGCATCAACAACATTACTTCATGATAGAGTTGAGTAGTGTACCTCTGTGCTGAGACAATGAACAGACTAACCAGGGTCAAGAACAAAGATTATACCTCTCCGCTAGTGGAGATTTTGTTTTAGCTGGACGGTGAGCTGAGGAAGGAGCTGGACGACGATGACCTAAGGAGGGGGTCGGACGGCTCACTGAGACCGCCGCCGGTATAGTTGAGACCCTCGCGCAAAAGTTCTTACCAAAGGCAGGTTCTCCATTGTAGCACTCGTGGCAGAGTTGAATCACGGGCCCGCTCTCTAACGATGAAGGGGGAGAGGGGGCCTTCTTGGCCGTTGCTACCGCGGCCTTCTTCTTGGGAGCCAACACGACCTTCTTCTTCCCCGCCGCCGGCAAGGCCACCTTCTTGCCCTTCGCCTTACTGGAAGCCAGCATGGACTGCTTCTTGGCCGTCGCCATGGACTTCTTCGTGGCCGCCGCTACGGGCTTCTTCGTGGCCCCTGTTGCAGGCTTCTTCTTGGCCAACGGCACGGCCTTCGCCCTCATAGCCCATGCTAGGGCTTCTGCCTTCCTCGTCACCTGCGCCGTGGACGCCTTCTTCCCCGCCGGTACGGCTACCTTCGTCATCGGAGGCTGCGCCGAGGAGGAAGGGGCCAACCTACCGGTGAGCGGGTCCTTATGGGAGTGCCTTGTTGCACGCTTCGTCATCGCGGCAGTGGGCGCTTGCGGCGATGGCGTGGGCGATTGCAGCGGCGGCGGTGAATAACGGCGGTGAAAGTGAACTGGATCTGGGCGAATGTGAAGGGGAGCGGTGAATGTGAAGGGGAGGGGTAGGTGAATGTGAAGGAGCGAGGTAAATGAAGGAGTGGTGGGTGAAGCGCCAGCCAACTGACAGTGGGCCCAGTTGAGCGGCGGTGGATTTTTGCCACTTTTGATGACTGTTTATAGTACTTATTAATTAAAGCACAATACTCTAACGAATTCACTATCCTAGCGCAATGGTTAAGTCTTGAGCCTGCTGAGCCTGAGGTCCTTTGTTCGAGCCCCATCGCGGGCAAATTTTTTTGTTTTTTTGATTATTTTTTCTGTATTCTTTTGTGATAACTTAGCCATGTCACAAAAACGTCCATCCCCAAAATCCCTACCTCTTTCATTTTCCCCCAACTGAACCGGTGAAGGAGGGTTTGGGATCAATCTGGCGAGGTGAATGTGAAGGGGTAAGTAAGTGAAGGGCCAACTGACAGTGGGCCCGTATTGTCAGTGGTCCCAGGGTGACAGTGGGCTAATAGTATTTCAAGATTCACACACAAATTCTATTGAACTTAGTATCCTGTCGCATTGGTTAAGTAACATGCTCATTGAGCCATAGATCACCGGTTCGAGTCCCTATTGTGGGCAATTTTTTTTATTTTAGATGAATTTTTATGCAGACTATTTTTACTGTGATTGTATTTGTTCATTGAATGTCACTACTCTAACAAAGTCACTACTCTAGCGCATTGGTCAAGAATGAAGTCCGTTAAGCCAGAGGTCTCTGGTTCGAGCCCCTCGTGGGCATAATTTTTTAAATTTCGATGAATTTTTATGCATGCTTTTTGTGATGGTTTCGTAGTGTCACAAATCATCCATCCCCAATGGCAATATAATTTCCCAATCCCCATCGGTGAACATAACTAACATAACCTTATCCCCATCCCCCAAACCCAACCCCATCGGCGACGAGGATTGGATGGCGTGCGGGCGGATCCTGGCAGCGTGGTGGACGGTGAGCAGGCGGTGTCCTCAGGCGAGCGCACAACGGCCTTGGGCAAGCGAGGTGGTGTTCAGTCCCCCTCTCCCGGCCCCTACTAGTGACATCGCGATGCAGCGAGCGAGGAGCTTTTCTGGCGGTGCGGCGTGCAGTGGGTGTCCTCGGTGATCCCCACCCTTCCCCTTTCCCCTCCGCTCATGGCTGCTGCTCCGGCTGCTCCGGCTACTCTGACAACGACAATGCCATGCCTCAGTGGGGAAGCTCTCAGCAAGTCAATCATGGGGTAGTGCAGCCTCTGGGATGGTTGAGCACCATCTGGATGGAAGCTCGTGGTGGGCACTGGAGCCATATCCTCCTGGTAAGGAGACCAGGCTACCCTTGATCCCATGCCCTGACTGTGGGCAGGCGAGGGTGATAGAGAGGCGGTCAGTGAAGGAGACGACTAACAACTACCTGCGTGTGTTCTTCAAATGTCGGTAGAACTTGGTGAGCATCCTGAAATGTATATTGAGATGATAAGTTCTTCATCCCTGTGCATCAAGCTTGTGTTAATGCAATTATTTTTCCATTGTTGTAGTTTCCTAAGCTCTGCGGGTTCTACAAATTCACAAGACAGTATTTGGAGAAGCTAGAGGAGCTTGGCATTGTCACAATCCGCAAATCCCCCCTAGTAGTGGAATTTGGTGATGAAGCTGAAGAGGTAGCAGATGTATCATCGGCAAGAATGGTCATGATGTAGTGTGGTGAAAAGAAGAAGACAAAGCAGATTGATGCCAAGTTGGAGGATCTGATGTGGAAGTTCAACCTTTTGGTGATGTTTGTTGTAGCAGTTGGTCTTGGCAGTGTGTTCATGTATGTTGTTGGTAGACTAGATGTGAAGTTCACAGCCTAATCTATTTTAGTTTGTAGGTTATGGTTTCAGTGTAGTTGGGCTTTTGTAATGTATGAACAATCTGGTGCTCAGTCAAGCAATGGTGGATGTATTGAACCTAGTGGATATATGTGCCTTTGTGTATTGAACTTGGTATGAAATATGGACCTTTGTGCTCTTGGACATATCTTATGTCCATTTGTTATATATGTTGGAAATATTTCCCTTTTGGTTTGATGTGTATCCTATTTGGGATGAAATATTTGCAGCATGTATTATAACTTGTAGCATATATCTTTTGTGACACAATCTGTACTTTACATGACACATTGTGGGAATTCTATGACATTGTCATGTGTCACAAAAACTCTGGGCACCGAAACAGAAGCATTGCACCATATATCATCGTGAATGTAAGATCATAAATGAATCCACTAAAACAACAGAAGCCTTGCATATATCATAGTTCAAATATAACAAATTCACTCATACAAGTTCATAGTTCACAAATAGTTCTAGAAATGTAAAAGCTAGTCATCATCACTGATACAAGTACTCATTCACAAAAAGCTCTTGACATGCAAAAAAGTTAGTCATCATCACTGTACTCTTCTGACATGTTGCCTTCATCTGGACTGTGGTACTCAAGGAAGGTTTCATCTTCATCATCATTGTTGATTTCTTCATCTTAAACTCTATGTTGCCATCGACGGATGGACTGGACAATGTCTCTATTAATAGGGCTACCTGGATCATTATCTATGTTCAACAAATCCATGTCAGGATCAATGGCTCCCAATGGACCATGTCCCAATGAAGTACTCTCCTCTTGGTATGCCTCCTGACATCTCATTTGTATTTGTTCATGAATTGGTTTCTTTGGATCGGACTCTTCAACATCAAATATATGGCAATGGCCAAATTCTTGTACCACTCGCCAACATGGACAAAACTTCGTATCTTCCAAGAAAAAAGCTTGTGAGGCTTCCATGGCTATAATGAAAGGATCATTCTTATACCATCGACCTTTGATGTTAATGCTCTTGAAATAACCATCATCTTTCATCTGGTATTGAAACGACCTTGATTTCCGTGAAGGGAAATCCACAGAACCGAAGTGTAATATGACCATTTAAATCACATTACCCGATAACAGTTGAATACCATAATCCATACATTGAACAAAAGAGTACAAATAGACGGGTTTACAATAACTTATTAAATCACCACTTGGAGGAATCAGAGTTCATGCAGCATAACAATAAAAGCTTGAGGTGCAGAAGCTATCATCTTTGATCCAACTTGAGCGTAGGCACAAAACCCTCAATCGTTGTACTCCCTAGAAGAGTACTCACTCCTTGAACCTGAAACTAAATTTTTAGTACGATTTGTACTGGCCACACTCCCATCCTATGCATTGCTTTGTGAAAATTGGATGCAAATTGGATATATCAAAAAGGAACCTATAAAGCTGGGGTTTTCCTAAGCAGCAATCAAGTATATAAATAACAATATATTTATCAAGTTTTAAACACATTCCCAATCCCATCATCCATCACCATCCGTATCTGTAGCACCATCCCGACTCCACCAACACCATCTTAGACTCAAGTCGACAAGCCAACTCCCTCTCGGCTTGTCTCAGCGGCCCACAGCCCTCAACCTGGCTCACGACCGAAAAATCACACTCTGGGGGAAGGTAGAACACTCCACTCACTAGTCCGACGAATCCTCCTAAGGAAAGGTCCATAGCCAACGAATTGGCTTATGTATCGATCGATCAACCATACACTCTGCAGAGGTTTCACTAGTCCACTAGATAACCATCATCGGAGCTTGCAATCACCTAGGCAGATTCTGGGCGCCTACTGCCATAGAACGATGCCACTCTACCATCCAGCTCTGGATTGCTGGAACTGTGAAGAGAGCATGTATCCGCTCCCGTAGAGGATGCCATGCCATGTACCCACTCCCGAAGGGGGTGCCATGATCATCTCGGTAGGGTTTTAGCTCCATCTTATGCATATACCTTCCTAGCACTACTCGCCTAGCAGTAGTGGCATCGATCTATCCAGCGGTTCGGCTGTCTCCCCCCATGGAGAGCGAGTGGAAAACAAGAGATTCCTAAGGTCCGGATACCAGCGCAGCGGTTTCTAAATGTGACCAAACCGGGATATCTTCGTCAGGGTGGATCTTTAACGTGCTACCACGGCACCTTCGTCCCGGGCTCCTCCTCTCAGAGGATCACACCCAAAGACCACCATCACATCTCAGTTAGCCCGCCACAGGCTCCTCTCATGGGAATGTCTAGATCCATTACTCGGCAAGACTTGCTCCAAAAGCTCGTCGTAGATCCCAGCTCGATCGACTCAACCCTCATCCTACTCCCTGCCGTAAGCTCCACCCCAAACCTAGATATAGCATCATCAGCTCACATGTCCATCTGTTCCATTAACTCACACATCTCCAGCCTGGCACCCTCCAGGCCTTCCCTGGGTTCATCACGTCACATCAAAATGTAAGCAAGTGAAGTATATGAGTATAGTAATATATAGCAGATAAGCAAGTGAAAGGTTACAATAAGGTAGGGCTCATCAAGAAATAATCTATCATGAAATCCAGCACAAGCAAATCATTATAGCAACGGAATTTAAAGCACTAGCCATACTACATTTGCCATGCGTAATGGGATCTACAAGGTTGCATGAGTGTGGCACCTTCACTGACGTAGCTATCGGACTTCTCCTGGTAGTCACTGTCATCAGACTCATCCTCGCTCGAGCATGTAATGAGAATTAATGGTCGCGGTAGCGACCCCTATAGATTAGCACACAGAATGAATGTAAAATAAAAGATCCAAATATACTCAAACGTAGCCTAGATAGATAGGGCTCGATTTCTAGAAAATTTGGATATGTAGATCGTATTTTTTGGAGCTCGTATGAATTAGTTATGAATTTTCAAAGATTTAACCATTTTCTAAAAAAGAAAAAGAGCTGATTTTTCTGGTGCTGACACGTGGCAGCACGGAATTGGGCCACATGTCACGCGCGGGTCAAACAGTGTCAACACAGCGGCTGACATGGCGGATGATGTCATGCTAACGTCATGCTAACATCAGCATTGACCGGGTCAACGGAGGTCTGACAGGTGGGTTCGGACTGACGTCATGCTGACGTCATCGGTCAACGGTCAACGGTCAACTGATAGGTGGGGCCCACATGACATCACTACTGATGTCATCACTGACTGGTGGGTCCAGGCTCGGCTTACGGCTCGGCTCACGGCTCGGCTCCCGGCTCGGCTTCACGGCTCGCGGCTCGGCTCGGTTCAGTCCGCGGTGAACCGACGCCCGTGGGGTCCACTATCAGCGACACGGTCCACGTACACCGGGTGCATCTGGTCCACGGTTGGGTTCACGTGGTGCACAACTTGGTTCACGGTGCACCGGCTCCTCCTGGTCCCATTGTCAGCGACACGGTTCACGTGGACCACGTCCATCTCCTGGTCCACCAGCTCATCCCCTTCCTCCTTCTCCTTTGGCCCGACGGCGCAGCTCACCGATGGCGAGGGAAACTCTGATTCCCGGCACCACGGTGGTCCTCTAGCGCCATTAGCCTGCCCAGCGGCTTCAGGACTCCATGGCGAATGCGATGATGGGCTTCAAGGTGACGGCTTGGCCTCCGGTGACGAACTCCACGGCGGACGCGACTCGGCGGTGATGGCGCTCGGTGTACACTTCACACCGAGTCACCCCAGCTCCAATTGGCAGCATAGATGCGCGATTGGCATCACGCAGCACCTGCCCGAAGCGCCGGCAATGACCAAAAGCCACGGCGGAGTCCGCGTGGGCAGCACCTCCCACGACGGAGCTCCGGCGGGTCCTCAGTGCACGGCAACGGCACTCAGGGAGGGTCCACAGCCTCTATCTTGTCCAATCGATGCAGCACATCATGGCAGAGCTCCTCAGCCTCTTCTTGATCCCCACAGTGGTCAGGTTGGTAGGAAGTAACGACGAATGGCGACGCTCTGGGACGGCAGCGCACCGGCACGACGATGGCACGGTGGCTCGGGTCGGTGCCCCGGCGAGGCAAAAGCGGGGCTAAGGTGCGCACAGAGTCCGTCTCATCAAGGCGAGCATGGATCCGGTGTCAATAGAGATCGAGGCTCAATGGAGAGGTGGCTGGTGACTTCGCCGCGGCAACGCTCGACGCGCGGCAGTGGACAGGGCGGCTTCCGCTCCAGCATCTGCCTGATGCCGTGGTCCAAGGGGGCTTGGCTGGCCTCGTGTGTGTGTGAGTGTGTCCAGTGAGACTGGTGGTGGTCCCAGCCTACGCGCTTCCAAGGCGGAGCGCCATGACCGGAGTAGCACGGGCGAAGATTAGGGAGAAGGGAATGGCGAAGGTGCTCACCGACACGGATGGGGATGGAGGCGCGGTACAAATCCAAGCTCCGGGGTTCTTGTGGCTCTAGCTTGCGGTACAGCTCCAACTTCTTGCTCCTGGCACAGCAGCACGGTGGAGCTCCTCTTCTTCTCCAACTTCGGCGACGGCTCCTTCTTCTTCCCCAACCCTCCTTCTTCTCCCTCCCCCTCCTCTTCTTCAATTGAGGCGGGCAAGATGCAATTGGGCACCACCAGGGTTGATGGCGGTGGCTGGGAAGCCCTAGGGTGCTGGGGCTTGCTCTTATAGAGTGGAGGCAGAGGTAGGTGGCTGACGGATGGTGATCGGCGAAGGCGCTCGATCAAGCGGCCGAGGGGCAGTCCAGGTCAGCAGCTGGGGGCTTGGCCGGGTCCACGAAGCAGCGAGAGGTGGCTAGCAGAGGCTGGGTGGCGAAACCCATTACAGCGGCGTAGCTCACTGCAGCGGCAGCGCATGTGCGTGCATGCACGGAGCATCTTGCTCGTGGCCATGGGCTTCTTGTGGCAGAACCGGTCGAGCCAGGTGGCATGCGGACGCGCGTTGATGTGGGGCAAGGCAAAATCGAGCGGCTGGAGCTGGTTACTTACAGGCGACGCGGGGAACAGTGCTGACGCGAGCGCGCGCGGTCGGTCGGGTGACCTCAGTGGCGCTTATGACAGCTGGGCCCCACTGTGGGTCCCGGCCATCAGCGGCAGCGGGGCGACAGCATGGCGCGGGCGCGGGCGCGGTCTTGTGGGCGATGGGCCGCCTTGATGGGCCGACACTGCGCGCGGGCGAGCGCGCAGGCGCGCGTCTGGGCCGCCTTGCTGGGCTGGCCTCGCGCGGCGAGCGGGAGCGAGCGGGCGAGCGCGACCGGGCCGAGCTAGCTGGGCTGGGCTTGCTGGGCCGGCCCGAAGGCTTTTTCCTTTTTCCTTTTTTTTCCATTTTCAATTACTTTTATATATACATATATATATTTGTGATGTGCCAAATTTAAGTAACAAGTTAGTGAGCATACATGGCCCCAAATATTGTTAGGGTATTATTCCCTTAATATTTATTTGTCAAAATAAATATTATTTTGTCATTTTTTATTCAACACATAAACCAAATAAAATTGAAATCACTCTTGTAATGCAACATGATGTATGAACTATTGAAACATTGAAACAAGGCTATTGCAACATTGAAATATAACATATGAAACATAGAGCATTGACATGAGACATTAATTAATTAAAAACACATGAATGCTATGCATGACATGATGGGGTTAATGCAAGGTTAAGGGGTAGATGATGACATGTTGCACCACATCACTCAGGGTTTTGTCGAAAAAAAATTTGTAGCTCGGATTTTTGGGTTGTTACAGGTATGTCCTTCCCTCAAGATGGTACCATTCACACCATAATAAGATTACAGTTCTATCCCGTTTGCTGTTCTTTGCATAAGTCAACTCGATAATGTCTGTGATTGTCCCATAGAAGTCAATAGTGTCATCATTGTGTGAACCTGCACATTTGATGGTGGAGTTTTGTGTCTTCTTGTTTTCCTCACGAGCCAGAGTGTGGTACCGTACCCCCTTGATTATGCATGCTGTGTATGAACGTACACGCCTAATCGGCCCACAAGCAAGTGAGTATAGGTCTTCATCAACATCTGTTGAGCCTTCATATTTCAATTTGGTAATCTGCATGAAAGGAAGACAATGAGTGAGTTTGAAAATTTATTAAATCATAAATTATATAGTCATGCTGTTGATCAAGTTGCACACGCATGATTCTCAAACCATGTAGCAAACTTTGTTGACATCACTTTTTCAATGTCATGCACCCCTTGTTGTGCTAATTCCTCCCTAAATTTGTTGCAATAATAAAGGTAGAAGTTAATCAGTTTGTTGTGACAGTAATATTGAATATAGTTCTCTAAAATGACACAACAACAATTACTCACTCTTTGTATTTGTCAACTTCTTCGCAGTTATTTAGAACAAACCAAACCATGGAGTCATAGTCTTTATTGTCATAATGAAGTTTAGAAGCACCGAGGAGGTTAATACCATGACCAAAAATACAGAAACCATTGGGAGAGATGTCCTGGTCACCATCTAAGTTCCTTTCAGGCCTAGAGTACCTATTAATAATGTCACTGAAATAAGTTGAGCACTGGGTCATACACTCATAGGCCGTGTATGCCTCTGCAATACAGCCTTCAGGTCTTGCTTGATTGCAGACAAAATGCTTAAAGGTGCCCAATCTTCTCTCAATGGGATACATCCATCCATAGTGAACTGGTCTCCTTAGGAGTGCCTCATCAGGTAAGTGTACTGCTAGGTGAATCATAACGTCGAAGAATGCAGGAGGATATATCTTCTCTAGCTTGCAAAGGATGATGACAATACCTTCCTTCAACTTGTGTAATGCATCAACCTTTAGTGTTTTTGAGCAAAGTTGCCTAAAAAATCTACCCAATTCAGCAATTACTTCATATACATCTTTGCGCACCAAACCACGAAGGCTGGCTGGTAAAATACGTTGCAGCATTATGTGACAGTCATGTGTTTTCAACCCATGCATTGATCCTCCTCCCTCTAAATTGACACATCTTGATATATTAGAAGCATAACCATCTGGAAATTTTACATTGCTCACAAACTGCAAGAACTTCTTCTTTACTTCAGGTTGTAGAACGTAACAAGCTCTAGGCTTATTAGAGTCTCCCTGCAAATGAAGCTCTTTTCTTATACCTCTATCTTCAAAATCTAGTCTAGCATTCACTGTGTCCTTCGTCTTATTTGGAGTATTAAGTAGAGTGTGCAAAATGTTTTCATATATGTTTTTCTCTATGTGCATAACATCAAGGTTGTATTGTAGCTTCAGTTGTGACAAATATGGCAAATCATACATGCTAACCTTCACATGCCAAACTGGTTCTTCCTCACGGTGCCATTTCCTTGATTGCTGCTTATCTGGATTCTTGCCAGGAACAAAGCAAACTTCATTCAACCTTGCCATGACCTCATCTGCACTAAATTTCCTTGGCTGCTCTCTTTTTTCATGCTTGCCATTGAAATATTTTTTTGTCCTCAAATCATGGTCATTAGAGAGAAAATGTCTATGGTCCATGAAACCAATTTTGTTTCTAAGACTACAGGAGCATGGATTCTCATCACAGTGAACACATGCGAAGTAACCCCTAGTGGTTCTGCCTGACATGGTACCTAAAGCAGGGTAATCATGAATTCCCCAAAGAATTACTGCACGCAGATCAAAATCTTTGTCTTCATATGCATCATAAGTACGGACACCCTCCCAAAGCTTCAGCATGTCTTTCATCAAAGGTTGCATGAACACATGGAAATCTTTGCCTGGTGATCTTTTGCCTGTAATTAGTAAAGCAAGCATATAATTTGATTGGTCCATACACATCCATGGTGGCCAATTGTATGAAATCACGATCACTGGCCAGATGCTATATGAATTGGTCATCTGACCATATGGGTTAAATCCATCAGTAGCAATGGCTACCCTCAAACCGCGGGGATCATCTGCAAAAGACTTGAAACTATTATCAAAGTCTTTCCAAGCTTCTTCATCAGCAGGATGTCTCATTTCATTCTTAACTTTGACCCTCTTTTTCTTGTGCCATCTTGCAAACTATCCACGCTGCTTTGATAGAAAAAACCTTTGAAAGCGTGGAATTATTGAAAAGTAACGCAGGACCTTGTGAGGTACTTTCTTTTTACCCTCCTTGTTCACTTTCCATCTTGTGAAGCCACAAACTGGGCAATGTTGATCTTTTTAATGGCCATCCCAAAACAAGGCACAGTCATACTTGCACACATCAATTTTCTCATAACCAAAACCCATATTCTTGAGTACAGGTTTCACTTCCCTATAAGACTTAGGGAGACCAGGCACATTTGTCAAAGATGCTAATAACAACTCAAGGAATGCATTGAACCTAGATGTTGTTATCCTATTGTACACTTTTATATGCAGCAGTTTAATAATGAAAGATAGCCTAGTCTCCTCGATGCAACCTAGATAAAGTTCACGCTTTGCCTCTTCTATGAGTTCTTTATACAAGTTGCCACCGAATCCATGGCTCGCTGTGTCGCACAAATCTTGAATCAACCCCTGAACTCCCCTTGCACTGTCATCTATGGCATCTTCAGCTTGTCCTTCCTCATCAAGTGGTGCCTGTGCATTTCCATCCCATGACATATCTTCGGGTACAATAGCGTGTTCTCCATCATCAGCCTGCGCAACATCATTTTCTTCCTCTCCATGGTGAACCCACCTAGTATAGCACCTAGACATACCATTGAGTTCGATATCCTCATGTACATCTTCTAGGCATTTCTCTTTCTGGTTCAGGCATTTTCGGCATGGGCACTTGATTTTGTCATCTGCACTGTATCTAGCTCTAACATATTCCATGAATTGCTGAACACCAGACAAAAAGGCCGGTGAAAATAATGCACTGTCACAAATCCAACTTCTATCCATCTTGACCTGGAAACAATTTGGTGCAAAGAGTAACAATTACAAATTAATCTTCAATCCTTGTAATACTATAAAACCACTGGAACAAGCTAAATCGAAGGAGGTACACATCACTAGTAACAATGTTTTTTAGCCAATGAGCTCACCTTGTGGGGTTGCTTGCCGTGGCTGCTGGTGGGGGGGTGGAGCTGCTCTTTTTGCCGGTCTAGATCCACCATGGATTTGATGGCTAGGCTCCACCATGGTGAGGGGAGGAGCAGGGAGATGCAGTGGATGGGTGCCAGATGCAGGGGATGGGCGCAAGATGCAGGTGAGGGGAGGGCCAGCAGCTGCAGGCCGGTGAGGGGAGGCGTGCAGGGAGTTGAGGGGAGGGGGCAGCAGCTGTAGGCCGGTGAGGGGAGGCGTGTAGGGAGTTGAGGGGAGGGCCAGCAGCTGCAGGCCTTCAGGTGCTGGTCGCCGATGAGGCAGGCGTTTGGGGCGGCGCCATGCCCAGCGCCATTGCCCCAGCGGCCACACTTAGCTTCGTGGTCACACTTAGGCAGCCAGGAACAAGGAAGTACCCCAGCTGTATATGACATGTGGACCCAGATGTATTTAGTCTTGAGTGCTAAGTGGTCCAGGGTGTCAATGACATGTGGGCCCAGATGTTCATTAGCCTGTCTTCCTCCCTGTCAAATGTTCACCATTTGGTTTTTTAATCCGTGCAAAAATATTATAATAAGTTTTTCTCCTACATACTACCTCCAAATCCGTGCTTTTTTCTAAAAATTTCTAAAATCATAATCTGTCAAATTGTATTGTTCATTTAGGTTAAATTTTCATGATACAAAGTTTGATCGATTCATAAGTAGAACTTTTAAAAATGCACAACTATAGACCATAATTTCACACCCCAAATGACTTCAATTGCAAAAGTCATGAACACAACATTTGTTCAACTCATGAAGACCAACAAATGTTATTTTGACCATTTTCCTATTTTACAAAGTGAAAGTAAAGTAGCTCACAAAAATTACAATCTCTCTTATAGTTCCATGAACTATGAGTGAGATATGTATTTTTCATGAACAAAGTTCGTGCCACTTTGTCAAATGATGAAACTACCAAAACAAGAAATGTATATTTTCATGAGATGTGCAATGTTTGTGTTCATCACTTTTCAATTTGAAAGTATTTAGTACACCAAATTGTACTAAATAGTCCTCAAAATATCAAATACGAATTTGAAACTATCAAACAAAGTTCAAATGAAAAAAATACCCTATAGGGAAAATGTAGATATCAACGTGTTGTACATTTTTGTTTTATAAATTATTTTCATTTTTGAACATTTAGCAGGCCTAAAAATACATTTAAAATCCATTTACAACAAAAACACTCAATGACAAGTGGACCCGCTGCAACTGAACGCACGTTGGCCCTCCCCAGGACCGGCCACCGACAATCCGGGCCTACCCGTCATGCCGAAATTTTCACTGTGCCACCATCCTCTCTCCCGCGCTTTCCTACTCGCTGACACATGGGACCCGCCCCACCTCCCGCTCAAGCCCTCCTTGCCTTATCCTCTTCCCCAGTCAGACATAGGGGGAAAATCCCCAAAAATCCCCAATCCGCGTTCGACTCTCCTCGCCGACACGCTGTCCCGCCTACTGCTACAGTCGCCACCGCTGCTCGCAGCTGCCACCGCTCCTCGCCCGCCCCACATCCCCGCTGTTCCTCAAGCACACCACGCCAACAAGCATGGCCTCCTCCTCCCTCCCCGCAATTTAACAGTGTTCACCTCAGCACGGAGGCCAGAGAGGCCCTGCTCCGACCGGCCGAAGAGGTCCAACAACGCGCCTCCCGCTCCAACCGGCAGGAGGCCCGACAACACGCATCCCCGCTATGACCGGTGGGAGGCTCCACAACGCCCCTCCCCGTTCTGACCGGCCGAAGCACCGATGACATCCTTCCCCACTCAGACAAACCGGCAAGCCCTCACGACTTACCTTCCTGCTCTGACTGGCCGGAGCAATGACTTTGCTTCCTCCTCCTCCAAAGGTACTTTGCTTCCTCCTCCTCCAAAATCTTGCATGAATCTTCTACTCCCATCTGTGAGAGAATATCTGCATAAATATCTCGGCTGGGAGTTTTATGAACTAGGGATTAGGCTTTAGAGAGTTTATGAGTGGGGGCAAGAGTTTTGCTTTTGCTTATGCAGTTGGTCTAAAAAAATTGAGTCATAGTTGTTTCTTAGGCATGGATGTTCTGAATTATGTGATTTATGCCTGTATACATGTTCTTCACCATGTATACATGTTCTTCTCATGCTGACATTCTTCACCCTATATACAAGTTCTGAATTATGTGATTTATGCCTATGCTTCTTGATTTGATAGTTGGAGAAGTGGACAGCTAGACATGCTTTGTTATTCTTGATTTTCTACATTCTAAACTAGATAGAGAGAAGTTTTTGGCTAACCTACTGGACATGCATACTGAAACCATCATCTGTTAATTGCAATTTTTCCTTCTTTTTACAGAAACTGGATTCAGTTTCTGCTCTCTGCATTTGATGAAACTAAGTAAGAAATGACCAAAACCCAGTATGAGCAGGACAGGGATGAAAGGGTAAGGAATATCTAGGAACATTTTAAGTCTCTGGGTATTCCAATATTAGCTCAGGAAGTTAGAGATGTTTTTTCCAAAAGGGAAATGGGAAAACGGAAGGCAATAGTGTCTGCCAATCCTAATTCTGACCATGAATATGACCCAACCTCTGACATTGATAACCAATCTGACCAATCTGACAGTGCTGATGAATGTGATGATGACTATGATGATGAACTAAATATTGAGGATAATTCTGAGGTGAGATGCATTACGAGGCAAATTAACAAGCATCTTGTTTGTATTTGAAACATGTACTTCATGGTGATGATGACTGTGATTATTTCTCTTGGTAGGTAAGAGCGATGGTTCCAGGAACTCGCCCTCAGCAGAAGAAGCAAAAGTTGCCTGCAAACCAGTTGCCACCGCGCTCGCCTTCTAGATTGACTAGGCTGCAGGCAGCCATGGCTTCGCTTGGAGGCCGTCCACCACCTAAGGAAAGAACACCCCTGCCTTCAAAGACCAATCCAAAAGCCAACCCAAAAACTAATCCCACTTCCAGTGCACTGCAAGGAAATTCAGAGCCTAGTCCAAGGAAATTCAGCAGGCAAACTGCAGCTAGGAGTACATCTGGTGCTAACCCATTTATTATTTCTTCTAGACTACCCAGCACTAGTCCACCCATGTCTATGCCTTGTGCAAACACTGAGCATACTACTCCTAGTCCTACAACCAATCATGCCCTGCTTCCCCAACTTCCTCCGACAACTAGTGTTAACCAATCAGTTCCTATAGAAGCCTCGCCAGGTATACAGAGCTCTAGGCAGAGCAATGACATCAATGACTCAACTGACCATGTTGATTGCTATTTCTGAGGGTTATACATATGAGGAAGAACCAGTTGGTGACTTGGTTCCAGGTAATGAATATGTGTTTGCAACCATTAATTTCTACATTCAATATCTACATTTGTGGTTGCTATAATAACCAATTTTGCATGTTTTTGCCAATGCAGCGGCCCAAAAGGAAGTGCGCAAGAAAACCATTGGGCTTAGCTTAGAGAAGATGATAAAGAGAGGAAACAGGATGCCTATCCAAGTGGCTATAGGGAAGAAAAGACCTGCTGTCCCACTTCAGGCAGCGAAGATGACATCAGAAATTGGTGTAGCTCTTAGAGACAAGCTGCCTATCTTCACATCTTGGAAGCTTTATGAAAAAGATGGGGGGCCTGCTGAAGTACAAAAAGTGCTTGACAAAGTGGCTGTGAGACATCTATTTCACTACAACTTCTTTGTTTCATTACTAGTTGTACGTTCATGTAAGAAATTTTGCCTAATAAATGATTTGTGTGCCTGCAGACTAGGTTGGATGTGGATGTAAAGAATGAAGGACCAAGCAAATATGCATGCACTGATATCATTAAGCAGGGAGTCAGGCAGCAGAGGTGGAAACTAAAAAAGAAGTACTTTGATGAGTCCCTGACAATGGAACAGCTGATGGCCAAAGAACCTCCACCCAAAGTGAAGAAAGATGAGTGGATCGAGCTCATAAAGTATTGGTGTGATGAAAAGAATCAGGTACATGCCCTCAATCACTGCTTTTGTTAATATGCAATCAAACTCTGCATGTGAATTGTGCAGCAACAAAGAAGATATATCCTATCTAAAATTGGCATCAAACCTTCTCGGTGAAATGATCACTGTTTCTTAGTGGAAGAGGATATATCCTATCTAAAATTGGCATCAAACCTTCTCGATGAAAGATTCACTATTTCTAAGCTAAAGTAGAGTTCTTTGTCTAAGATTATGCAAAGTGTCATCCTCGCTCTGTAAATATATACTCTGAATAGGTACTGGAAATTGGTCAAAGATTCAATTTTTGTTAATAAATAACTGTATGTTTAATGAAGTTCAATATTTTGGCACCTTTGCTGCAAAGCTTTGATCTCAGAATATCATTTTCATTGATGTACCAGTGGCAAGCTGATGAGTATTGCATTTGTGGTGCAGGAGAAATCTGCAAAGAATAAACTAAACAGAGCCAATGTGAAGCTTCACCAAAAAACTAGTTCTAGGCCCTACATAGCCCATCGATATTGCCTAGTAATACTATTGCTTTCAGTTGGGGTACATATGTTGTTGGATCATAACTGTGAAGTATCATTCAAAAAGTGATTTGATTTCTATGTGCTGTCTTCTGTGCTGTTCTACTATCCTCAATATGAATATGCACTCTGCTGCAAGGACTTTCCATGTATATGTATCAGCATTGGTCTAATTTTTTACAAGAACTTTCCATGTTATATCTACTGCAGTCTATCTTTGCCTTCCTTGTATATATTGTATCCACTGTAATTTGTCTTTGCCTTGTATATATAGAGGAAAATGAGATTGATGATAAACATGAGCTAGGACAAATGCAGGATCACCAGAACCATTTCAGATTGATAATTTTAAGTTGAACTAGAAAGTTGAACTATAAAACTATCCATGTCCACAGTAGTAATCCAAACTAAGATGTGTTAATGTCCATAGTCTGTCTTTTCATGTCTGGATGCTTTTGTTATTATGCAATGTAAACTGAGATGTGTGCTTCAAAGTAATCCAAGGTTTGTACATGATGCAGAGGTCTAAGTACAATAACACAGAACCGGATGTTGTGGATTTCTTTGGGGAATGTATGACTAGTTCCAAAAATGGTCGCTCTCCTCTTGCTAATGAAGTATATGTAAGTTACAAAATGATTAGATACATCTACCGTACTCTAGTACATGCCTGTTTCAACACTGTTCTGCGGTCTTGTTATTAAGTGCATTCATTTTATGTAGGAACGAATGGTGGCAGAGAAGGAAAAAATGCTAGAATTAGGAGAAGCAGAAAAGCCTGCCTCCTAGATTGTTCATGAAAGTCTTAGCGCCATCAGCCGCTCATCCACCTTTCTTCCTAACATTGGTGTCCGAATAAGTCCGGTCAGTCCTCATCGACAGCAGCACAAGAACATATGCAAGCTCAGTTTGAGGCAACACTTCAAGCTGAAAGAGAGGCAGCTGCTAGGAAGCAGGAAGAGTTGCAGGCACAGCTTCAGGCTCAGCAGGCTTCACTTGAAAATAACCAAAGTTTGCTTCTGCAGACCCAAGAGGAAATGAAGGAGATGCATACCAAGTTTGATGAGACAAATGCACTCCTGCGAGTTGTCCTCAAACTTCAGAAAGAGTGAGGTAGGTAAGAATGCAGTTTCTTAGTATGAGGCCTTCGCGCCTGAGTTTTTGCTACCTAGTTGGAACTTGTTGTCTTGCAACTTCATTTGACCTATGTATTTGTCTGTAACTTTATGCTGGAACCTCTTGGTTTGGAACCTGAAACTATGTGCTAGAAGTGGAACAAGTACTGGAACATGTGAACTATGTGAATTTGTGTATGCATGATGGTTTCAGACCTAAAGTCTTTTCTGTGGATGATTTCAGACTTGTGATGAGAATCCTGTGGGTTTGATGCTATATATCTGTAAATTCAAATTCTGATGTTATGTAATGTGATGAATGAATGTATATGTATGTCATCACTGTATATGTCTGCAGCACTGGCAAAAATAGTACGAGAAATTGTGACGCCATACAGTCGTCTTAAAATATCTTTAGACAATATAAAAGCATGACACAAACAAAGTGTCACATAATCGATGGGACTATACATGACATTCTAACGTCGTCACAAAATACTTGAAGACATAGTACAATGAATGATGGAAAGAGTGCGTCACAAAATCTATAACACATTATATGACGAGCATGACCCATCACAAAAAGATAGCAGCACACGTCCGTTTTCGTACCATTTATGACGATGCAACATAGTGTGACATGTTGATTGATCATTTTGTGATGATGTATTTCATCTTAAAAGGTCACAATATGTGACGCCGCAAAAAGGGTCGTCACAAAAGGTGATGACATTTTGTGATGATAGAACAAACTATTGTCACAATACTTTATATGATGGTCGTTTTGTGACGACGCTCGTGACGCTAGGTAAATCGTCACAAGGATCTTTTTACGACACTTTTTGTACTTTACATGACAGTTTGACTTTGTCACACAAACCAAGAATTCTTGTAGTGGAAATCTAGTGTATTTGCTTAGTTGATTTGCATCTAATGACACTAGTTTGTTGTACAAGCCTTGGATTTCTTGTTGCACTAATGTTTAGGGCCATGTAACACGTAGAAACTCTCCTGTAAATATAAACCCCAGCAAGAGAAAAAATGAAAACTCCCCTCACACCTCCCCTATAAAAGAAGTGGAGCAGAAAGGGGAAGAGTAACTCATTTTCTCCATCCCTCTTACTCTTCTCTTTCATGTTTCATTATTTTATTAATTGTCATTTGTTGTATAGATGCATCCCACTGAATGATAATCTACACGGCTTTTATATTTATGTAAGAAAAACAAAATAATGTGATAAAAAATATGTATGCTTAATGTTCATAATCTACATATATCGTCACATTTGATACAATTATATAAATCACAAAGAGTGTTTATGGTCCATTTACTGCACCTAGAAACTCTCTTGCCAATATAAGATCCAGCAAGTAGAGAATGAAGGCTTCCCTCACACATCTCGTATAAAAGAAGTGGAAGGCAGAAGGTGGATAGTAAACTTGGACCTACAGTCATTTGCAACTGTTATTTTCTCTATCCCTTTGTTACAACTCTCTTCTTTCATATTTAGTGTTAAACATCAACAATCATTATTTTTAAATGTCATGTATTGTGTAGATGTACTCCACTGATAATCCATGCTACTTTTATATTTATGTAAGAGAAACAATAATGTGGACAAAAAAATACTATGTATGCTTAATGTTCATAATCTATATATATTATCGCAATGGATACAACTATATAAGTCGCAAGAGTGCAAAGTTATGAGATGCAACACCAAACGAAATCTATTCTATTGGCATGTAGTCACCATTGACGTTGAGCATGGCGTAGGTAGAGTCAATGTCGATGACCCCCAAGAACATGCAATCACCTCCTCCCTCAGTTGCACTACCCTGCTCGTGAGTGTCATGATGGCTCATGGCGAAGGAAAATCCATCGCCTTTGGCTTCGATGGTTGTGAGGATGGTGAGTTCGAGCCACAACTGTCTAGTGAACGTTTGTAACTCTTCTAGAGCCGACAACACTTAACTTTGTGCACTGAGTAAACTTTTCCATCTGAAATTTAATTCAAGATGAGTCTTGAATTTGCATATGAAAATACTGTAAAGTCAAGATGAATCTCGAACACATGTAGTGTTTACCTCATATTGGATAATAATAGAAAATCACTGCTAATATTATTGTCTATGGTTATCATTGCTAAGGAATATACTCGATCATTATGTGTTAGCAAGTAAACACACAAAGGTGCAAACCAAATAGGTGACCTTGTAGTAGGGGTGCATAATATGCAAATATATTCAGTAGATGTTACCCACTACCTGGAATGTATACTAATAGTATAGGCTGATCACACTTTGAAGATAATCATATGGATGGAAACATGACATAGACCTTGTTGGGTGATTCAACTTGAAGGTAATCACTATGTTTATAGAAACACGGTGTTGACCTTAAATTATGAGGCTATTAGTTTGTAAGTAAACACCTAAATGGTGTAAACCTTATGCAATTCATGTATATTTAATTAGATTGGATAAGAACATGCAGATAATCACTATTTGATGGACATAGTGTAGATCCTGCTATAGTATTGTAATACTAGATGTGTATGGCCAATCTAAAATATGAATTATGGCAATCACCTATAGGTGTAGGCCCTTTTGTAGTTCATATTCAAAATTAGGTATGCACGTTGAGGATGAAATTCCACATTAGTACTATGGTACTCCTTGTGTATAGCCATTTTTTTAGAAAATAAACAAAAGTAGTCACCATGAAGGTGAAGGTCATTTGTTCTAAAACTTGATGTTGGGACGCACGTTGAGAATAATCACTATGTATAACACAATGTAGATCCCATAGTAGTACTATAGTACTATCTTGTGTATGGCCAATATGCAAAGTTTTAAAACATTGTACATGAATGATGAGGAAACCACATAAAACATTTGTATGAAGAAACATAAATCAAGCACTTAGAGCTTAGGATATAAGCTAATGGTCTTTATTAAAAATGCAAAAGTAAATTGCATATAGAAATATAAAGTGAAATATATTGTTATTGGGAATGTCACAATACAACGCTTTGACAATATATTCAACACCCCGGTTACATGTTATTAGGAATTGCTATGAGCAAACACTTTAAACAATGCAATTACGGTAGTATGTGTTGTTGGGAATGCCATAGAGCAAACACTTTGAACACTACTAGAAACTTCCAGAAAAAAACTATAGAAACTAGAATGTGTGAATTAACTGTGGTAAACTCATCACAAAAAAAATATTTATACGAGTCAAATATTGTGCATCACAATTCATTTAAGACATGAGAGTTAATTCATTTAAGACCTATGGTAAACGCATAGGTTTAAAATGAATATTTACATGAGGTGAATATTTACACTGTTAACATCTGAGGGTTAAAATATAATTCTGGAATATAATTAATAATCCATTGGATTATATCATCATGCAATAATTGCGGAGACAGACCCGCTCGGCCTCCATGCGTGAGTTGACCGACCGCCGCCGAGCTGGGCTCCGGCCACCGGCGCGGGGGCCGCCTCTACCGGCGCTTTCGGAGCGGCCTGCCGCCGGGTCTGGCCAGCTGCCGCAGATGCAGGGCAAGGACCGTAGGCCACAGGGGGTCGCTGGCTTTGGTGGGCCGCTGTCGCTGGTTTGGGGGCGCCGGCTCGTGTTGGCCGGCCACGGGGGCGCAGAGGCTGCCGGCCGTGGGCCGCCGCAGTCCCGAAGCCGCGAGCCACCGGACGCGATTGGCGAGCGCGGGGTCGCCGCAGGCGCGTGTCCCAGCCGGAGATGCTAACCGCCGCTGCTGCGGGGCGGGCCCCCCAACCGCCGGCCTGGCTGCGGGCGTGAGAGCAGCGCGAGGGCCACGAGGCCGCCGCACGGGGGCGACAATCGCGGCGCGAGGCCGTCGACGCAGGGCGCCTGGCCGCGGCCGGCGCAGAGGACGCGTGGTGCCGCCGCGCAGGAGCCTGCGCGGGCTGCCTGCCGCGAGCGCGAGCACGGGCGCGGAGACCGCCCATCCGTGAGGACACGGAGCCGCCGTTGCCGATTTGGTGAAGCCGAGGCCGTGCGCGGCTAGCTTCGCCGCGGTTGTTGGAGCAGCAGGTCTGAACGTGCGGGCGCTTGAGCCTGCAGGCCGCCACCGCGCCGACTGGGGCGCGGGGCATGGTGCCGGTGACCGCCGCCGGGGCGCGCCAGTCATGGTGCCGGTGAGCCCGATGATGGAGGTCGGCAAGATTTGGGATTGACGATGGGGAAGGTACGATCGTGGCAGAATGGCAGTTACTTCAATCCCAAATCGAAACACCTTGTGCGAACTCGATTTGATGTTGATGTTCTTCTGTTCTCACTTGATCGTGTTGCAGCGAGTACCATCCGACGGAGAATAATGCGTCGCCGGCGTCAACAAATGTTTCTTGCGAAGTGGCGGATTAGCACTCATCTCGCTGCAGTGAAGAACGCTTCTTATTCTTGGCTGGAATTGCCTCTGCGTCTTCCCTTTCGAGAGAAAGCAAAGAAGGCAATGCTTCTTGTTGCATATGCAATGCACCCGGACGGGACACCCGGTCGGTCCATGGATCATCGATCGGCAGCAGGCAACATAATTCGCCATGTACGAGTACCGCGTAGCTATAGGCTAGGCAGCAGGATACAACGCGACTGGCAATTCGCCTGCCTTCCCGCCGTGTAGCCTACAGCTTTATGGGCCCTGTGATAATCAAAAGTCGGCCTAGTGAAAAAGACTTCAGCCCGCAACCACGTTTAGCAAAGTTCATTCTAATGGACTGGGCCTGAACAAGCAGGTAGTGGTGGCCTCAGTTGATGTTGCTTCTTCAATTTTTATTTCTTATATATAATATCTCTACGATAATTTCTCCAAGCCACTTCTCCTTCAACATCAACGCATAACAGCACGTCTACTGCGAATTCAACGGCTAAGATTAGAAAGCTAGAAGCCACTCTCAACTCTCCCTCAAACTCACCTCCCCGCACCCGCGTATCCCTCTCTCAACTCTCCCTCAAACTCACCTCCCCGCACCCGCGTATCCCGCACCAGGCCCTCGGCTGGCCTGGGTTCGATTCCCATCGCGCCCCCCATTTTGTGTCTCTTCTGCTAAAAAGAAACCTCAGGTGGCCAGGGTACGATCCCAGAAGCCACCCAGCCAGCCACACCCGTCGGCGTGCGTGAGGCGAACGGAGCATCCCGTCCCGAGGAGGAAGACCGGCCGGCGACGCGCGGAGAAACACGGGGAAGACGCCGGTGCGGATGAAGGCGGTGGTGTACGCGCTGTCGCCGTTCCAGCAGAAGGTGATGCCGGGGCTGTGGAAGGACATCACCACCAAGATCCACCACAAGGTCACCGAGAACTGGATCTCCGCCACGCTCCTCCTCACCCCCGTCGTCGGCACCTACCAATAAGCCCCCGCCGCCGCGATGTATAGCGCGAGATCCTGCAGCACCACGCATGGCATCGTCGACCCCCTCAACGCCGCCACCTGAGCTGGGCGTCCGTTGCCCGACCCGGCTGCAGCGTACCCTGCCGCCGCGGCCCTGGCCTCGCGCCACCGGCGCCGGCACTCGTAGCCTCGCCGGCCGCTGCCATCGGTGCAGCCGCCCGCCGGCCGCCATCGATCCTCTCCCCCACGAGGTACGACTCCTCCTCTCCCCAACACGCCAGGGAGCGGGGCCGCGGGGTCGCCGGACGACAGGCACATGTCGCCAGTGTAGACAGATACGACATCAATGATCCACGAGGCAGCCATCTGCATCAAGCATCTCCACGAGCAGATCCAGGTGAGCACATGGTTATGCTGTGACGCTGGGACTCGAGCAGATTTGCGGATTTGCAGCAACTCACGGTTTTTCTTCGTATGTGCACCGAAACTGAAAGCTTGGATTATGTTCTGTGGTTGGGGCAGGACACGGGCGATGCGACGGATCTGCGCCGGCGAGGCCTGTGCGTGGTGCCGCTGTCCCCTGCCGTTTTGCAGCTATTGTCGGGTCCGTCTCTTACATGCCATGCACCAAAGTCAGCCATGCTGGGAGGACAGGAATTCTCTACCAATTCAATACAATTTTCCTCTCAAAGGCGTGCTAAGAGGAATCTACATTATACTAGAGGAGAGCTATGTGAATTTGGTGCCTTTTTTTGTTGGGGAGGATTCGAGAGGCCAGAAGAGGTAATTTGTTGCAACTGTGATATTGTTTGTTGGGATTGTACCTACGGGGAGTGTACCATTGGATTGTTTTTTTTTTAAGAATTCTAGCAACAACCTTTTTCCATTTCATCCCTGGAAGTAATTGTTCCTGGGACCTGGGTGTTGGAGCGGTAGAGCAGTGTCACTGCTTACTGAGAAATAATAATGTTTGCGATGAGAGCAGTGTCACTGCTTACTGAGAAATAGTAATGTTTGCGATGCTAGCCTGAATATGAAGTTGGATTGTGGTAGACAGGGAACTGCTAATTATTTGTCAGGGAACAGTAACTCAAGTAGAATTTTCTCCCCTGTTTTATTTCTTGTACTGTATATGAGGCTGAACCTTTTCCTGTTCACAATAAATATTCCGAGGTTTTGGTCAATTTTACTCTGCGTAACAATTTGTCCCTTTCAATATGTTTCTGAGCAGGAGTACAATCACCACTTCAACTGAATGCAGTAAAGATACCAATGTCAGTGACTCTTTCTGCAGATGGATGCGCAGAGTGATGAAATTGCGGCAGGAGAAGATGAAAGGATATCCCGCGCGGACACCAAAGAAAACTGAACAAGAAATGAAGGCTCACTCCTGTTTCTATATGATCCAATATAGAGCCTGAAATGAACTTGGATTGTTTAATTCGTTTTCCTATCTGGCATTTGGTTGGTGTATAGAAATTTGTTTGACATTTGGGAATGAGAGGAGCTTGTTTCGCTAGCGTCTCAGGAATTAGAGGAAATAGGAGAGACTGGAGGAACCGGTAAGGACAAAAGAGGAGCTGGGACCTCGTTAAGTTGTCATCCATTCCTTGCATTGTGATCTGGCCTGTGTATTTTTCTTTTGAAAAAAATTAGTTGTCTGTAAAACAGTTGCGTAAAGCTTAAACTATGGAAAGAAATATCATCGTTTGGTTGTTTTCATATGCATGAGTATTTTCAAGATTATATCCATCGTTATATACAATTGCATAAAAATATCATTTGGTTGTTTTCATGTATATCTTTGAAGTAAAGCCGTAGTGCTAACACGGCCACTATACTACTGTGCTTATAATCTGGGATGCGGATGGAGTACCAATATACGTACACGAAAAAATTACGGATCTTTGGAAAAAAATTCTAGGAGGGCATGTTTGGAACGCAGGAACTTCACATGAATTGCGCCGGAATCAATTTATTTTCACAAGAAAAGCAGAAACAATTCCAGCAACAGGGTCTAGATGAATAATTCTGAAACGACATTCAATTCAAGCATCGAAGATTACAACAACTGAAAGTCTGATGTACTATATAGGAACAATTGAAATGTAGTATTAAAAAAATTCACGGTTGTATATTGTGCCCGACCAACTAATAATTAATACAGGGAGAATTAGGAATCAGACCTGAAAAATAAATGTGCCTAGGAATCAAGCCTTTTCGTTTTGAATTTGAAAATCTAGCTGTAAAATAAAAAAACATCCTTAAAAATTAGGTCTTCTGTCAGTTTGAAGGCTTAACGGTGTTAGCTTTGAGGTAAAAGACCATTTTACCCCTAATAAAAAAAATGAAAACCAAAGTTTGGTTTATTTATCGTATATTTAGAGTTTATGTATATCGTTGTGGTCTTCAGCACTGGATCTTGAGGTAAGTAAGGTGATGCACACCGGCGCCACCAGGGAGAAGCTGGGCACCGCCTCTGGTCAGCTACAGGTAGCTGCCGCCGCCGGTATGATGGAGGTGTGCGCCACCGCCGCTTGTGTGCAGGAGACCTCCATTCCATCGGTGGACCTGACAAATTTCATCCGAACCTTTTACGCATAGAAAATCATATAGAAAAGAAATTCCAAAAATAAACATGCATGTACACGGGACTTCTTTATGGCAGCCGGAGCCTCATCAAGCTGAAATAGAACCGAAGAACACGGAGGGAAGTGGATTGGGAGTATACGGGCCACCGACTTTCGCAAGGGAACGGAGCCACGGGCCACCGCCGACCGGGAGTATGAGCCGCAGCCTCGTCGTCGCGGGTGTAGAGGGAGGAGCCGAGGCTGCCAGTGGTGAGGAAGGAACTGCGGCTACCGGTGCTGAAGGGGCTGAAGGAAAACGGCGTGGGGGAGCAGGCGGCCATGAAAGATTAGAACGGGCCGCCGCCGGGGGGCTTTCGTCGGCGGAGGCGACGGAGGAGCGGCAGCTCATCCCTCACCGGAGGCCGCCACGGTCGTGGGGGAGGAGCTGCCGGGGACGCCGCGGCCGGTGGGGAAGGAGGTGCTGCTGCCGCAGCTGAAACGAGGACGGAGATGCGCCGCCGCCGTGGGGGAGCACCCGGCAGGAGGCACGGGCGGCGGATCCGCCGGCTTGGGAGGCGGCAGCGGGCCCCCCTCGCCGGCGAGGGCGGCGCCGTCTTCCATGGCATGCGGTTTTTTTTCTCTTTATTACGACCGGAGTCGAGTCGAAGACGGAGGGGAGAGGAGGTTGCGGGCGGCTGCAGCAGTGAAGAAAGTAAGGAGGGGTAGAAACTGTCTTTTTTTACGACGTACAGTGTTAAACTTCACAGACCATGTTAACGAAAGTAACGTAGAGCCGGATTCCTAAAAAAAAAAACTTTATTTTAAGTCTAGATTTCTAAATTTGAAATAAAAAATGCCTAATTTCTAAACACATTTGTTTTTTATGCCTAATTTCTAATTCTCCCATTAATATATTGTATGAAAACTAAAATGTATATTAACTGAGCAATCCAAGGTATGCTGCCAGACCAAGATGAATATACTGTCAGGAAACATTAGACGTACAATTTTAGAGTCTGGATGGTGGCGTGGCGCGACTCAATGTGGGCGGGCGTGAGGATGACGGAGGGAGTCTGGATGGATGGTTTTGCGCCGCAAAAACTGTTCGCAGTAGGCGCGCGCGCTTGGCTACGACACGGCGCGGGCGGTGCGTGCTAGCTTGTCGCTGTGACGGTTTGGTCTGAGGCGTCGCCGATGCCGTGCCTCCGACTGTGGCTCCCGATTTCCCAATGTTATGGCTTGCATTATACTGGCAAGGTGCACGGACCGGACTTGACGTTGCCCGATGACGACGACGCGTCCGGTGGCTGCGGCCTGAGCGTGCATCGCACGGCAAGGTGGCCGGCGGGCGTCGAGCACGTCCGGTTCAGCGCCCGTAGCGTAGCATCCTCGCACTTGGACGCTTCTGGGACACATTTTTAGATAATGGAACTCAAGTCCGGTCCGTGCACCTTGCTTCTGGGACACATGCAACAGAGTCAGAGTGATAACACAGCCATACCTTGACAAAAAGGTCTTGCCAAAACATTTCTCAGAAGATGCCAACATTTCAGCTTTGAGCTTTGGTTCAAATCATATATGACGAAAAAAGGCAGAAGCAGACATGCATAAACCAAGTGCAAATTACATCGTTCCTACGTCTGACTCCATTTACCTCCTTTCACATACTCATGCTCTAAATATTTGCCACTAGCTGCCACAACCCACAACACAGTAGTATTTCTGAATCATAACACATGTCATGCATCAAACAACGGTCTCCTCCATGTCAAGCTCAACATCTCATGCTTCACTCGAAAGCACCAACAGCGTATGCCACACTGGATGTGCCAGCCAAGGCAGCAGCAGCAGCAGCAGACAACGCAATAGTCCTTGGCAAGTTGTCAATAAGTCTTGATACCTCCTGATAAATTGCGTCTATAAAACAACACAGAAGCAAGGAGCTCACATGTTAGGATCATCCCATCATAGCGTACAGTTTGCATGGTGAGATCAGTTCTTTTTCTTTGTTCCACTCTTTCATAAACTTCAGTGTCGTTTGAGATTCTCTGCTGGATACACCACTCTGTATAATTCAACAATTGATGAAGATGAAGGAACTCATAAATAAATGTCTAGAGCAAACTAGAAAGCAGTAGCTAACATCCTAACACCAGACCATCTCAACCTTGGATGTACAGTATAAGAGACTTTTAAGTCAAATGGCTGTGTGATCAAACATGCAAGACAATTTTATTAGGAGACCAGAAAAAGATCCAACTCAAAATGCATCATACTGAATTTTAGAATGGCTTATAATTTCGAATGGAGGGAGTACTACATAGGAACAATTGAAATGTAGTATAAAAACAATTCACAGTTGTATTTTTTACCCAACCAATTAAATATATTGTCTGAAAACTGAAATGTATACTAACCGACAAATCTAATGCTCCAGCTGACCTAGAAGAATGTAGACGTACAACTAGAACAACTAAAATAGTTTTTGTACTGGAATAGTGGAGCATTCTTCCCTAAGGAATAACTGAAAATTGTTAGAACATCTGAAACATATGTAGGAGAGATTATATACCATCATAATGAAAAGCCCTTAGTTTTGTTTTAGCGTTGAGTGACAAAGTGGACTAATGCTTTCATTGAGTTATGATTAAGCTAGGATGCACATCATGATAGTGAGGAAGGCTAGGAGATGGTGGAAATGAAGATCAAGCTATGAGGAGCTAGACGTACCAAAGGCAGAGGTATACATGGTAGGGATTTGCTCTTGCCGACCGAGACATATAATAGAGTGTGTGGTTGGGTTTAGGATAAATAGTCGTCCTACTAAGAGGGGAACTCTAACCCTAATAAACAGTTATCCAAGTGCCACTAGTTGTGAACTAACTTTGTAGAGCATCGACATTGTGATGTGGTGAGATGCAAGTGATTGTTTTTCCCAAAAAAAAAAAAAAACTAACTCAGTGCCTAAGGTGAAGATGTTCATGTTTCAACATATTGGAGTTAGTGGATTTAAGAGTTGAGCCATCTATGAAAAATAGGACTCAGTGTAAGGTTTTCATCACTCTCATCATATTTATCGAGAACCCTAAAAGGTGAGTCACCGAAGAAAACGCTTTGTATAGGGTGCACTATGTAGACTTAACTGAGGCTAAGGTTTGCCACTAGATTTACCTGATGGTCACCCATACCCGCACGTAGGATATCGTAACACTATTCACTAAACCATAGTTTGAGCACACTGGCACCATAATTCTGGTGCTCATAAATAGAGTTTTGTACTGATGTCCTGGAGCTCTCATGAGACTACACCATGAGGTTTTTGGGGATCATTTGATCTGGCGCCCCTTATTGGAGAGTCACTAGATAAAAGGATATAGCTATTGCAGATTCCTAGTTTGACATGCCGAGTGCACGGGAATTCACTAGTGTGTGCAGTTTAGTTGGCACCAGCGAAAGTGGTTGGAAGTTTAAATTCTAGATTGGATCTGAATCATCTGATTGGGTAATGCTTGTTCCAGTGGTGTGGCTTCTCTAGTGACCACCAAACTTCTAGTGGCAACTGAATTGCTAGTTTTTATGGGGAGCTCTGTACATAGTGGTTTGGCTAGCCTCTTGTGGTCTTGCTTGGCATTCTAATTAATCTAACACTTGTGTGAGATCAAGAAAATACACCTCCTACTCGATCATCTACTTGATATTTGCATGATCCAAAGCGAGATTAAGAGAGATCTAGTGCATTTGCTTAGTTGATTTGCATCTAGTAACACTAGTTTGTTGTGTAAGTCTTAGATTTCTTGTTACACTAGTGTTTAGGGTCCATTTATAGCACCCTAAAACTCTGTTGTAAATATGAACCCTAGCAAGTGAAAGAATGAAAACTCCCCCACCTCCCCTATAAAAAAGAAGTAGGGGGGAAGGGGGAGAGGACCTCATTTTCCCCATCTCCCTTACTCTTCTCTTTCATGTTTTATCATTTTATTATTGATCATGTGCTGTGTAAATTCACCTCACTTATAATCAATGAGACTTTTATATTTATGTAAGAGAAACAAAATAGTGTGGACAAAGAAAAGTGTATGTATGCTTAATGTTTGTATTGTACATATATCATGTCAATGAGCTATCCTACATGGCATCTGTTTACATGTCGAGGTCCTAAAATTTATGACATTAAATCAGTGTCACTTATGAGTTTAAAATCCATGCCATAATGTTATGACATAAACACTTAAACTTCAAAAATTGCCATTAAAAATGATCGTTTGTTTGACAATTGATTTTTTGTCAACTAGCCGAGTTCAAGTAAATTTGACAAATACAAACATAACATCCAAATATATCTTTATTTTTAGATTCTCCTCAATTCACAACACTACACTCATGCTCATGTTTCTCTCATCCCCACTTCCAGAACTTCGACTCTAGATTCATCCTCACATTTCTCTAATCCTCATGGTTTTCTTCCCCACTTCCAGAACTTAAGTGAATCGACAATGGTACCCTTCACCTTGCCCACAACACATTCTATCACAGTATTGTTAATCACCTCAGTAAGCTGTTTTGCCATCCTCTTTATCTTGTCTTCGTCCACCTCTTTAGCCATACCATTGAGTTGTGTGGCTAACTTTATGAACTCAATTGATGCCATCTCCGTAACTAGGCAGAAACTAGGAGTGCACCTAGAAACTACATCAGGAGTAGCCGAATTTGCTTCTTCAGTTTGTTACCCTTCAAATCTATCTCATGCCTATACAATAATCCAATCATAAGGTGTCAATAGGGATAACAAAATGAAATAGACATGTGTTCATTTCCATTGTAAGGATAGCCATATTTATTTTGAGAAATCTACGGAGGGGAAAGAATCTCCACTTGGTCAAAGTTGATGTAGTGTGACTGGCACTCTTTCCATAATTGCATGTTCATTGGGATGGAGGAAGTACGGTGTGGGATGCCATACTTGGACGACGACGACAGTTGTGCCGTTCGATCGATCCGATGTCGAGTGAGCGTGCGCACCGGAGGACCCACCTCCCAGGCTCCTTAGAAGAATTCACAGTGAAACGCTATGTTATCTGAAGGGTTGAAAAGATTCTTTATATAGTAATTATTCATTACACTAATGTTTTCCTGGGCTCTAATGTTCGTCTCGGTCCGCTACTGAACGTGCATAACTTCAAGTGTGTGAGCGGACTGTGCACCTAACTGTGTGCAATGAGTCAATTTTTTCTATCAGAAATTTAATTCAGCTGTAATTAGCAATCATAGATGACTTTTTTCTCCACAATTTTGGATGGATTTGTTGTATCTCTCTGTTGATGAAAATATTTTTGGGTTCACATGAATAACGACTCCAATGATTATATTCATGTATGTATAATACATAAATTTTGTCCATGCACGTCTTACGCAATGGGCACAATGACAAAGTTACGTGTGGTTGTGTTACAGCGCCGGTTACTACGAATGGAGGCAATTTGCTGAGGGTTGTCACAAGTGGCTATGATACATGTTCATTCGCATGCCTGGCGATGCCACGGTTTGGATCCCGCTGACTTTTGTTTGTTGTGTCACAACCTACTCCGATAGGGGTTGGATGTGAGGACACCAACGATGTGAAGGCGTGACTAGTAGGTGCCATGTTTCGCCATCAGTATATAGGCTTTGAACAGGCAGCCTTTGTAGGTGGGCTATTTTAGATTAGGGCGAAAGCTTGGATGATGGAGCCATTTGTGGATGCTGCTTCCTCCTTGGAGGGATCCTCTTTGTATACCCTCTTATCCCTCCCCATTTGTTCATTGCTGGTGAAAACCTTTCTTATGGTGGGCAGGCGGCGCGACCATGCCGGTGCCTTTAGCGTTGTTACCTTCCTAATGGCGTCCCTAAGAAATTCTAGTTCTATTGCTTAGTGCTTGTTGTTTGGCTCTATTGTTGCACTTGATTTGTATGCTTGTGTATATGATGTACTACAGTTTACTATTGTCCCTAAGAAATTCTAGTTCTATTTACTATTTACTATTTACGCTAATAAGTTGTGTATATTCATTCACTTCCAGAGACCTGCGCGCCTTAAGTGGAAAAAAAAAAACAACACCACATGACATACTTCTTTACTAGCCATGGCGATCCGTATGAAAAGGCCACCCTGAATCTCCACGATTTATCCAAACTCCAAACAATATAAGTACTATGTTATATAAATAATAACATAGGGTACTACGACCTTTGTTTTAAATTATGTTATTATTTTAGGTTTTTTTTAGACATGTTATCTTTGCTGCTATGCATTTAGATATAGGCTATGAGTTCAAAAATTTATCTACAAGAACTAAAACAAACTATAATGATTCAAGACAGATGAAGTTACGTGTACAGCTCCGTCGGGAGAGTGGCATGCATACCGTAGTACGTGTACGTGGCCCTTGTTGCTCGGAGGTGCTCTGCGCAGCGCATGCATGCGGCAGATGCCACTTGCCACGTGCGCAAGCGGCGACGGCGTTGGATCCATCCATCCGGGCGGTCCACGTACACACATGCGTCCATGGATCATCGATCGATCGGCAGCAGGCAATGCATCGCCCGATCTGCCGGCAGGAGCTGGTTTAATGCATGCACGACTTCTCAACCACACGTACACACGTTCGTGAGCAGTCGTCCTCTCTCCGTACGTGTCGTCTCTCGCGATATGCAAGCTTGGATTTAGGTATCCTGTTACGTGCATGAAATAAATGAAAATGAATATATATGATCCACCACCACAACCACTTTTATTGTTGTACATAGGATTCCGTTCCAGCAGGTCCAGAACTCCACATGCCCACATGCCGTGGCCCATATGTGGGAGTACCATGCATGGCTCCATGCATGCATTATATGGATTAACCACTGTTAAGCTACGGTACGGTCTGCCGGTCCGTTGCTCTGTTGCTTCGTGCCTCCATCGGGATTCGGGACGTGAAGAAATTAGTTTTTTCTTGGAGCTAAACGTGAATAAATTAGCTAGCTAGCACAATTATTTATACCCAACCATCGAAAATGTAATATTATAACATCTGAAATGCACTATAAGAAACAGCTGAAATGTAGTATTAAAACAATTCACAGGTGTACCTTGTACAGTTGTACCCGACCAACTAAATAGTCGTCTAAAAACTGAAATTTATGCTATCAGGAAACATTAGACGTACAATTGGAACAATTGAATTAGTTTTTTTAACTGGAATAGTGGACCATTCTTCCCTAAGAAACAACTAAACATCTTAAACATATGATGTAAAATAAAATCGACCGGGTCGGTTAAGATTGTCGCCGCACTTTTCAAATTAAGAAGAACCTTCCCCTCCCCCCCACCCCCCGCCTCCATCCATACATGGTGGGGTTTGTCACCTAAGTGACAATCGGGTCGGGCTCCCCCAATGCTTTGGTATGAGGATAGGTGAGGGGATTTTTTAACCTAGCCTAGAATTTGCTCCACTCACTACCGGAAATCTATTCTTTGCCGAGTGCCGCATGCTTTGCCGAGTGCCAGACTCAAGCACTCGGCAAAGCAAGCCCCTTTGCCGAGTGCCATGGCCGGCACTCGGCAAAGATTTTTTTGTTTTTTTTAATTTTAGTTTCAATTTTTTTTGTAGTCTATGTATATTGCATACAATCAAATGTTCGAATTTAGAATTTTTTATAACTTTTTGCTATATTTATTGAATTTATTTTATTTACTTGTATTTTTCTCGAAAAAGTAAATTTGAACTGCAGGTGCATGAAGTAATAAAATGTAGCCACTCAAAAAATGATATTCATGTTGGAGAGTGTACTTTGAGGTCGTATCCAGAAACTCACCCAAAATTTTGAACGCCTTGTTCATAAAACACGACCATCCAGTTACGGAAGAAGAATTTTTTAATTATATAAAATGCAAACGAAGTCCAAAAATCATGAAACTTGGCGAGGTATCATCTCATCGTATGTGGAGGCCGTGGTAAGAAATTGAGAATGTTTCGAGCAAGTTATGAAGTCGAATGGCTAAAACCCAGACATCTCCATATGTGATCACTTATGGTCACATGTGGAGATGTCTGGGTTTTAGACATCCGACATCACAATTTTTTCGAAACATTCTAAATTTTTATCTAAGGCTCTTAATGCAATATCATGACAGCTCGACAAATTTGGTGATTTTCAGACTTTGTTTGTATTTTATATAATTAAAAAACACTTCTCCTGTAACTGAATGGTCATGTTTCGTAAACAAGTCATTCAAAATTTTGGATGAGTTCCTAGATATGGCCTTAATATACACTCTCCAACATGAATATAATTTTTTGAGTGGCTATATTTTATTATTTTATACACATACAGTTTAATTTTGGATTATCCAAAAAAATTCAAGTAAATGAAATAAATGAGCAAAATATAGCAAAATATTATAAAAAAGTCTCAAATTTGAACATGTGCATGTAAACAATATACTAGGACAATAGAAAAAGTTTAAATTCAAAAGAGTTCATCTTCTCATGCTTTTGAATTTGAAAGAGTTAAAACAAAAAATAAAAAATAAATAAAAAAAGGCTTTGCCGAGTGCCCTTCCTGGGCCAGTCGGCAAAGTAGCCAGCCCAATAAGGCTCAACAGCCCACTCCCCACATCCTATATATAAGAAAACCTAACCCTAACCCCCCACCCCCACTCAATCCCATCCCAGCAGCCGTTCTCCTCTCTCTCCTTCCTCTCACTCTCGCCTCTAGGCTCTCCCTCTCTCCCGCTCACTCTCTCTCGCCACCAGGCGTGGCTCGGCGCGGCCTCACAGCGGCGCGTAGCCTCCCAGCGCTGGGGGCTCAGCGGCGGCACGGCTCGCGGGGGCGGAGGCGGTGGCCCGCACGCGGCCTCCCAGCACCGGGGGCTCGGCGGGGTGGCGGCGCGGCCTCTTAGCGGCGGTTCAGCCTCTCCGCGGCGACCCCGACCTCCCCGCAATGGCGCGGCCTCCCAGCGGCGGCCCCGACCTCCCCGCAGGGGCACGGGCTCCCAACGACGGGGCTCGGCGGCGGCGCGGCACGGCGGGACGGTGGCACGGCCTCCCAGCGATGGCGCAGCACAGCGAGGGCGGCCCTGGTTTAGCCTCCCTTGCGCCGACGACGGCGTGACGATGCTCACCGGAGGATGGGCTTGGCGGGCCCTGCATATGGGCTTGGTTGCCCTTTTTTTATTTTTTTAGAAAATCTTTGCCGAGCGCTGATCTGGCACTCAGCAAAGTCTTTGGTGAGTGCCTGGCACGTGACACTCAGCAAAGAATTCTTTGCCATCAAATTCTTTGCCGACACCTCTTTGCCGATTGCCGACGTGGCAAGCACTCGACGAAGCCTTTGCCGAGTGCATTTAGGGCTTTGCCGAGTGCCAGCGACTCCGGTAGTGATTGGGATTTGAACTCAGGACCTGGGAAGGTGCCACCAGAGTACCTAGACTAGCTGATCTAGCATAGGAGAGATTATATACCATCATAATGGAAGCCTTAGTTTTGCTTTGGGTGTTTGAGTGATGGCTAGTGGACTAATACTTTCATTGAGTTATGATTAAGCTAGCAAGCACATCATGATGGTGAGCAAGGCTAGGAGATGGTGGAGATGAAGATCGTTAAGCCACGAGGAGGTAGACCGAATGTAAAGGCAGTATACGTGGTCGGGCTTTGCTTTTGCCGACCGAGGCATAATAGAGTGTTTAGTTGGCTATAGGATAAATAGTCATACTATTGATAGGGAAAAATTAACCCCACCTAAAAAGTTATCCAAGTGCCACTAGGTGTGAACTAACTTTTCTTATGCATTGGACATTGTGACGTGGTAAGGTGAAGTAGTTTGTGTTTGAATATTTTGGAGTTAGTGGATTTGAGACATTTGTGAAAATGGGACTAAGTGTAAGGTTTACCTGCACACATGTTGACAAATCTTAATGCAATTACCAAAAATAAACAGAAAGCCTATCCCCGGCAATAGCGCCAGAAATGCCTGTTGACATTTCTTACATCTCATAAGTTAAGTTGTCATCCCTAACACGATATAAGAAATGTGGTTGTATTTATAATCTAAGCACCCTACATAAAATGAAAAAGGTTATCCGCAGGCGCACAAATAAATACACCCGTTGTAGTATTTCACCCAGGAAAGTTTCAGGTATCATTATTTATAATTCACCACTTGGAAGGCAGAATGGATGTATGGAGAATGAAGCTATAACTTACACTTGTGATTCTGTCGGTTTAGTCCCTAGTCTTGCGATGATGATAATTTCTAGGGCCTTATAGAGTCTTTTGAGTCATAACCATCGAGGACTTTCTCTCCGGTGCTCCATATATGGCAAGTGATATGTCTGTTTCGATCGTCTCGACGAGCTCTCCACAATGGTGTGCTAAGATTCCTTACTTGAGATACTTTTATGATGAAATATTAAATATCCTGTAAAACAAGTGAGAGCAACACAACTCGTGGAACTTATTAGAATAAATCCCTATTTTCTTACTTTATCTTTCAATTAAGGCCTTATCCTGGATCAGTTGACGGTTAAAAATTAGAGTTAATTAATATCAACAAGTTCCCCCAAGCTTACCTTTTGCTAGTCCCTTAGCAAAAACTATGTATGATGTAGGATCAGAAGTTGCTATAATGCTTTCACACCTTAAAAATACTTATATGTTTAAACAAGAACTCTCCCTTGGATTACACTCAACTACTCTGATCTTCAAACTTACTCATATTACCATTGACCATGGAGCTTGTAGCTTTTACTTGGGTCTTGAGTAATTAAAAAGCAGAACAATCAAGTCAAGCACTATTCCCCACACTCTTTGATCAACCTTTATCCAGAGGTTTTGTAAAATTTTTGAAATAAAACTCAGAGATCCTATGCATGATCCTTTCAGGTCTCTCATTTTGGATATTTATGGATTCTTACCAAGGCAATAATGTTGGTTTTCCTTCTCTCCTCTTGTATATGTGGTATTTTTGGACTTAGACAGAGTAGCATCATGCCTTCTCTCTTCCTCACCCTAAACTAGTAAAAATATCTGTAGTTCATAGGTGGGACAGGAGACAGCTTACTTGTAATACATATGTTGCCCAGTCTAACACATGTATCCAAAGGATAAAATCTAAAGATCCTTGGCACACAATCAAATCAAAATGTGCATGTGTGGTTTCAAAGGTATGATCAAAGTGGCAGAAAATATTTGTGGGAGGTAGAAAGGGTGAAAACATTGCTCCTATATAAAAGATAACTTGTTGAACCTTGAAGATTTCTAAAGATCTTGAACAATTGGAATTTTGATAGACAACTAAAGCTTTTGATTCTTGCAAAACTTTCTTCCTTTCTTTTCTCTTTTTTTTAGCTAGAAACAAATAACCTTGAATAACTTGTGAAACCAATGATATGGATATCCTTGGAGCAAAAATGGAACATGGCTACAAAACAAGAAAAATCCTATGGGTATGATATTTTTGGATATTCAATCCCAGTGTAGGAGCAAAACAAATTTTTGAGATGGATCTAAATAGGTTTATATGATGGTGCGTACTTCCAGGGTAGAAGTAGCAAGGGGTGCAAAGTGTGTGTGAATATTGATTTTAACCATATGACAAGTTCCTAAGGGTCAAACACGGTTAGACCAAACTCAATGCATACAAGTAACCAAATCAGTAAGAAAATCTTTCCTATTCTAATCAAGCATGTTTATATGGTTGTGGTAGAAATTAAAACTCTCATCATACAGGATCTCATCATATGGTAATTTTTAAGTTTTCAAAATAAATACCCAGGACTCTAGTATTACTTAGAACATGGAGAACAGCAGCTCAAACCATCTTATATCACACTCCCCAATCACCTAGACTTAGGTCAAGCATTCGCTACCCACAAATCTCAGGTTCAAAGCCAATCTTTATATCAAAATAATTTTATTCAAAACTCAGGAGAGTGCAAGGTTAAAAGTAAAGTACTTTAAAGGAATTATGGCAGAGCAACTATTCATCATCACTCCAAGCATACAAAAATTTCCTAAAGCTCCATTATTTAAGGTAGGTTAGACTTGTATATTCTCTCTTAACAAAAAGTAGCTAAAAGCAAATATATATAGATATATTAAGTAGGCAAAACTTTTTATTTGGTTTTATTGGTTATGCATCTTTTTATTTATTTTCAAAAATAGCAAAACTAAAATAAACTAAATATAAGATAGTAATACTTAGCTAGATACATGGGGATGCTTCTCCCCCAAGCTGGATGTTGACGTAGTCGTTCAGCTTGATAACAGAGACATTCTTCACCTTGTTGGATTTCTCCAAGGTTAATGTAAATATCAATATGTCATTCAAATTCTGTGGAGCTCAAATAGACAACAAAGCTTGTGAAATTGATTAAGTGTTAGCAAAAGTAAGCCTTCCTTGGTCGCCTAGAGCCTTCGAGAACTTTCTTTCAATATATTTTTTTTAGATGCAGTAAGATAATACAACAATATTTTTATTTTTTTTTTCTAATGCAAAGGTGCTTGTGCTAAATTAAATATGCTAATGCAAAGATTTATGCAGAGAAGTAAATATGCAAGTAATTAAGTATGCAGATAACTACCATATTTACCTTTTGGCGAAGGTTCAGGGTTTTCAGTCCGTCAAACCGGACCTTCCCAATTCAAGCACTTGAGGAGGTGTCTACAAGGATAGAATCTTCCCTTACCTTATCTTCTTCAATTTTAGGTTTTTGATGATCTGACGAATCAGGGGATAATGATCCCTCTTCTTGTGCTGGAGTGCTTGATGGTTGTATTTCTTTCTTCTTCCACACTTTTCTTGTTTTCGGCTCTTCTTCTTCATGGATCTCTAAGGCAGCTATTTCCTCCATTACCTTGTCCTCTTGATTAGACCCTTCTTCCTTGTTGACTTGCTTTCTTTGATGTTGAGAGCGATGCCTTCCATTCCTGTTCTTCTTGGATTTCTCACAAATAATATAATTATTAAAGTAACAATGAACCTTTTTCCAGGAAAATGGAAGTGAATCTCCCCTTGCTTCATATAGATGATTGCGTTGGTGATGTAGAGGAATGGTCTCCCTAGGATTAGTTGAATGTCATCTTCTTCTCCCATGTCCAGAACCATTGATCCCTGATCTTGACGGCTACATCCTTGGCTATCCCTTCCAGAAATCGGAATGATTGATCCGCAAGCTGCAGCTGCAAATATGTTGGGTTCAAGAGTGTATTTTGATATAAATTTTTATATGTTACTATGGACATTATGTTGACACTTGAGCCGATGTCACAGAATGTCTTGTAGAAGGTACTCTCCTTGATCATACAATCTATGGTAGGTACTCCATGATCTTCAAAATGTATCGAGGGAAGAGTAGTCTCATGGGGTGGTTCAACAATGTTGACCATCCAAACTGGTTCTTGAACAAGTGGCTTTGCTTTCCCTTTCTTGTTGTTGTTCTTCGGAGTGGTAGTATACCTTCATAGGTGTTGACATTCTTCTTAACTTGAGCTTTCTTCTATGGAATCTTGTTCTTCTTCATTGGGGCTTTGCTCTTCTTTATTGGAGCATTGTTCTTCTTTTTTTCTGTGAGCTTGTCAAAATTCAAGTAATCTTACGGGTGCTAAGGATGAACTCGGTTGGTGCATGTACGTTTCTTGAAATTGAATCTTTCCTTTTTCTCCCCTATGGTGAAACAGATCTTGGCGCTATCAGCGTAGATGATGGCTTTGGCTGAGCTGAGGAATGGTCTTCCCAAAATGATTGGTGCTCTTTCATCTCCTCCTGTTTCTATCACCACAAAGTCTAGTACTAGAGACCAGTGTCCAACTCCTACGAGCACATCTTCAAGGATTCCCTTAGGGTAACACAGTGACTGATCTACAAGCTGCAAACACATGGTTGTGTACACCAAAGGATTACCATGAATTTTCTCATATATTACCTTAGGAATAATGTTGACACTTGCTCCTAGATCGCATGCAACTTCTTCAAACTCATGATTTCCAATGTGGATGGGGATGACAGGTCTTCCTGGATCTCCTTTCTTTTCTAGATATTTGCCATCTGGCCAACACTGTGGTCTTGGTGGAGCTATGAATTACTCTCCTGTATTGAAAATGTCTTCAAGATTCACAGTTTCTAATTCTTCCAGATTCCCTAGAATCTTACCTTTTTCGGTCACAGGTATTGAAGTTGCTAACTAAGAGAGTTGTGATTCCATCATCTTATTAAAGCTAAGTTGATTTTTTATGGCAGAAGTAAAGCTATCCGTTCTATTGCTTATAGTCTCAAGAATTTTATCATTGGAAGGTATCTTTCTAGACATATTCTCAATAACTTTATTTTGATTAGCAATCATATCTCTCAAAGGTGGTTGGTTGAAATTATTACCTTGGTAGTTACCTTGGAAATTACCTTGATAATTTCCTTGATAATTGGGCCTTTGTTTATTTCACCCTTGATTCTGTTGATTCCATCCTTGAATCTATTGGGGACAAAAATTGGAGTTGTTATTGATGTAGTTGACATCTCCTAAGACTTCAGAATAGTTGCTTTCCATGTGGCCAATGCTTCCACGCTCTTCACAAGTCATGCGAGAGTCTCGGATGTGCATGACTTCCTTGTTTTGTTGATCACGTTCATCAAGCTTCTTCATGAGCAGGTCCATCTTAGCACACAACATGTCTGCGTCTTTGACTTGATGCATTCATCCTCTCTTACGTGGTTGAGTGCAATCTTCTCAACAAGAGCGGTTTCCTCATGAATAGTGAGTGACAGGAATGATCCTCCAGCAGCTGCATCAATATTCTCACAGTCACTTGTAGTGAGCCTATGGTAAAATGTTTGCATAAGTAACCAATCTTCCATCCTGTGGTGAGGGCATTCTGCAATATAATCTTAAAAGTGCCCCCATGCCTCAGGGACAGATTTGTCATACTGCTGCTGAAAAGTTGAGATCTTTGCATGTAGGGCATTTGTCTTACCTACAGGAAAGAATTTTGCTAGGAAAGCAATGGAACAGACATCCCAAGTAGTATTTCTATCTTTGTTGGAGTAGAACCATTGCTTCACCCTTCCCAATAGTGAAAACGAGAACAACGGAGTAGTGTGGCATCTCTTGAGACTCCTTCAATTTTGAAGGTGCTATAAATCTCTAGGAAGTGTTGGAGGTGAGAATTTGCATCCTCATGTGCTTTCCCACAAAACTGGTTGGCTTGCACCATGTTGAGCAAAGCTAGCTTGAGCTCAAATCCATCATTTCCCACATTGACTGTTGGTCCAGTCCTGATATTGGCAGTTTTTGGAGCAAAGAATTCATGGAGAGTCTTGTCAGCCATTGCTTCTAACAACGATGTCGAGATACTTGCTGGTTGGTCTTCTCGCAAAGTGGTTGAGATCTTTATTTTTAGTTGTGCCTTAGCTCTTCTGATTATTGTCTCGAGATCATCAACGTAGTTTGCCAGTCGATCAAATCCAATCATATATTACCCTACATAAAATATTAAAATAGAAAAGGACAAGGGTAATCCTGTTCGAGTAAAGATCAATAGTATGTCTCAATTATCACATGTGTAAGATTATTCCTAGATATTCAATTTCTTTCTCTAGACCTCCATTGCCTTCCCTGGCAATAGAGCCAGAAATGCTTATTGACAAATCTTAACGCAATTAACAGAAATAGACAGAAAGCCTATCCCCGGCAACAACGCTAGAAATGCCTGTTGACATTTCTTACACCGCATAAGTTAAGTTGTCATCCCTAACATGATGTAAGAAATATGATTGTATTTATAATCTAAGCACCCTACATAAAATGAAAAAGGTTATCCGCATGCGCACAGATAAATACTCCTGTTGTAGCATTTCATCCAGGAAACTTTTAGGTATCGTTATTTATAATTCACCACTAGGAAGGCAGAATGGAGGTATGGAGAATGAAGCTATAACTTACACTTGTGATAAGAGGTCTACTAGATCTTCTCAAAATAGGGATCATATCATAATAATAAATAAGTATAATAATTCAAAAAGTCCAAAGGAGGTTCCACCGAGCATTTTTCTTCTTGGGCGTGATTATAGAAAGAACTAGGAAATAAAGATACATAACTCTTAGGGTTGATTATAACTATAGGTCACTGAGCTACATCAATTAGTGCAATTACATCTAGCTATCATGGTCAAAGAAACCTCATATCCATACTCAAGAGACATTACCAAGGTGGGTCATGAACATAGCAAGACATCACCCCGCAACTCACATAGTCCTATATTCGGGGAGTACCACATGTCCCGGAACATAGGGGGCACTCACAGATAGACTTAATCTAGGCACCATGCCTACATTAATTCTACCACCCACCCCTTGTACTTCAGGATTAGCGCTATACGAACAAGAGTATAAACACCAAACTACTCCAACTAAACTAGAAATATAACCAACATAGGCAATGAATATTATAATTATGAATCTATTATTATAACAAGTCATGGTGAGGATGAACACAAATAAGAACAAGAACTAGAACAAGAACACAATGAACTAGACAATTAGACGATGAACTAGATGAACACGAAGAACAAGTAGATGAACTAGAAGATAAACACAATGAACTAGAAACACAAATAGATAAATACTGTTGAATACAAGAGAAAGATATAAGACATTACCAAGCCTCCTTATGACTAGATCTGGAGCCCAAGTGCTGCTTGCCTCCTCTAATTCCTATTCTTTATATTATAGCTATGCCCTAGATGGTGGATGCTCTAGGTTATCCTTTCGAGGGACTACCCTGAACTGAATGAGATGATAATGATAGATGCCTCCAGGGGGTCTACCCCTGCTTATATAGCCCGGTGGGATGAACCGTGGCCCTCCGATCAAACCGACTTGAAACAATGGTTGAGATGCGCTATAAAGGTCGGTTGGAGGCCGTCACACGAAGGGGAGGCCACTTGCAAGTGGGCCCAGGCCGGCCAGCCTGGCATCTGGGGCTAGCCGGCCTGGCCTAACAGCCGCCGGGCTTCCACTTCGATCTCGTGTCTTCTGGTGTCTTCTATGTCCATCTAGTGCCTCTTTCCGATCTTATTGCATAATGAGTCATGTCGTGAATGGATTCTTTCCTTTCCTAGCTTCTAGATAAATCACTCAAAAATATTATTTCACAGAGCTGTGGGATTCTGTCGATTTAGTCCCTAGTCTTGCGATGATGATGATTTCTAGGGCCTTATAGAGTCTTTCGAGTCATAACCATCGAGGACTTTCTCTCCGGTGCTCCATATATGGCAAGTGATATGTTCGTTTCGATCGTCTCGATGAGCTCTCCACAATGGTGTGCTCAGATTCCTTACTTGAGATACTTTTATGATAAAATATTAAATATCCTATAAAACAAGTGAGAGCAACACAACTCGTGGAACTTATTAGAATAAATCCCTACTTCCTTACTTTATCTTTCAATTAAGGCCTTATCCTGGATCAGTTGATGATTAAAAATTAGAGTTAATTAACATCAACAACAAACCAGATTTATTTGGTGCCCATGAAGGTGATTCACCCAAGAAAGCAATATGTATAGGGTGCACTATGCAGACTTAACTGAGAGGCTAGGGTTTTCCACTGGATTTGATCGATGGTCACAATGCCCACACTAGAGGATGCAACAACGTTGTTCACTGAACCGGAGTTTGAGCACAATAGCACTAGAATTATAGTGCTCGTCAATAGAGTTTAGTATTGTTGATGTCCTAGAGCTCTTAGGTCGCTACATCGTGAGGTTTTGGGGGTCATCTGATTTATCCGGTGACCCTCATTAGAGAGTCGCCGGAGAAAAGGATATAGCCATTGGAGATTCCAATAGCTAGTTTGACTTGGCCAAATGCATGGGGATTCACTCATTTATCCAGTGAGTGCACCTTAGTTGGCACTCGAGAAAGCGGTTGGAAGTTTAAATTCTAGATTGAATTTGAGTCGTCTAATTGGGTAACGCTTGTTCTTGTGCGGCTTCTCTAGTGACCACCAAACTTCTGGTGGCAACCCAACTGCTAGTTTTAGGGGAGCTCTCTATATAGTGGTTGACCAGCTTCTTGTGGTCACTTGGCATTCTAATTAATCCAACACTTGTGTGAGATCTCAAGAATGTACACCTCCCACTCATCTCCTTGCTAGTTGCTTGATCCAAAGTGACATTAGGAGAGATCTAATGCATTTGATTAGTTGATTTGCATCTAGTGAAATTAGTTTGCTTTTTTTAAGCCTTGGATTTTTTTTACGCTAGTGTTTAGGGCCCATCTATAGCACCAAAAGACCCTCTCTTAAATATAAGCCCTAGCAAGGGAAAGAATGAAAACTCCCTGCCTCACACCTCCCTTACAAAAAAATGGAGGAGGAAGGTGGAGAGTACCTTTATCTCTCTTACTCTACTATCTCATATTTGGTGTTAAACACCAACTGTCATTATTCTATTAATGCCCATGTGTTGTGTACATGACACATATATGGTGTAATTAGTTCTTTTAAAATTTTTGGGAAAGTGCCCTCTACATATAGTGGCAACTAAGGTCCATAAGGTATAATATACATACAAATTGTAGTATGAATTATATAATCATCCGTAGAGAGCCACTATAGCTAGAACATGTCTTAAATAAACATTAGAGCATAGCACATCTCGAATTCGAAATACAATGCTTTATCACAACAAGTATCATAGTTCACAAACATCACACGAGCACTTAATAGTAATTATTACAAATGGAGTTCATGCAAATATGCAAATATAACATAACTAGTGTCCAAGCCAAATCTATACACTTTCAAATCAAACTCAGTTCCCCATACTTGATTCATCCTCACATTTCATACTCACCACGTCTTTCCCTACTTTTAGAACTTAAGTGCCCCACTTCCAGAACTTAAGTGACTTTAGAATGCTGCTCTTCATCCTACCCCCAACACAATATATTATGGTATTTGTAATCACTTCAGTAAGCTCTATAGCCATCTTCTTTATCTTATCCTCGTCCACGAATGTTATACCTAATAGTAGCCAACCCAAGAATCAAAGTGGTAGCATCCTGACTTGCTTCTTCAGCTTCTCTCACTCTTAGACTCCATCTCACACCTATGATTAACATAAACAATAATCTAACCGGTAGGATTGATTTAAACAAGCTGCTTCACTTTCAAATAATAAGTACAACAAGATTCTTAAAAAAAGTAACACTGAGATCAATCCAACCATCAGGTTTGAGTTAAATAAGGTGTTTCATTTTTAGATAATAAGCACAACAAGATTATTAACAAAAGACAACACCAAGATCATGTTGAACAACATTTGACAACGAGCATAAGAGAGAAGCCTCGCGTGGAACTAAATAGAGATGTCGTTACTTGTGCAACTGAACTTGGGATGAAGGAAAACGTAGCTCTTGATACGATAGACATTGAAGTGAAGCCTCGCCAACTTCGCCATAATGTTGTTTTGACTCTAGAGCCTTTGCCTGGCGGATTCATCTTCACCATCCTCACCGTAGACTTCTCACTGCAACCTGCTTTGGTAGAGTAGCCACGCTGGCCTATTGCAGCCTTCTTGTTGTCGAGATAGCTAACTTTCTCCCCGTAGCAAACTTCCAAAAGTAAACATGCTAAAGTCTTCTTTTTTATTTCTCATCCCAGAAGCGTAAACCAGTTCTCTTTTAGTTCAAAAAAAAAGAATCACGCTTGGTTGTGGGACAGCACGTGACTGAGCGCCACGGAATGGAGTGGAGGTGGCCAGCTGTACAGCTTGTGTTGTAGATCCTGAAAACTGTCACGAGGACATTGTTGGACCTAAGCTTCTTTTAATAAGACTAGGAATGTAGTACTATACATTCGCAAGTAAGAATGTCTCAACCTCAAAGCGAATACTTTAACCTATTCCTCTATGACACAACAAAGACATAGACTCATACAATAATCTACCACATCATAAAGGAAATATGATCTTAACCCTTCTCTCTCAACTGTTTCTTTCAGTTTAGGCTACTTTAATAATTGAAATTGATACTTTGACTACTACACACAAATTTAGACAAACCATTTCAATATATTAGGGCTAAAGTTCAGCATCCATATCCGGAAAAGTGCCCCGCATTGCCACACGGTCACAATTGTTTTTTCTTTAAAAAACACACATAGCAGGTTTCACTCTTTTATCCATAATGTTTTGTGTAGGTATAATACTGTAATAGTTTAAGTTTGTGGTAAATAAATCTCATACTGGATGTTGTGACAACACAAAGAAATCCGCAAGGACATAAAAAAAATATGTTCGGTAGCACAATAGTCTATTTGTAGACAAGCGATTGTTTCCTATACATTAATAGATCTTTTTGCTAACGCATCTTGAATCACAATCATTATTGTTATAATCATACAAACTAATATTGTTTCACAGAACACTGTCTCCAGTGTAACATTGTCTAAATCTATAATTTCCAACAAAATCATATACAACCATAAAATTCTATCGGTACAATCACAAATACTTGCATCTATATTATTGTAGTCATTCCATATGACCACAGGAAATAGAGATACCCATAAAAAGCTTTGGGTCCAGGCATCAAAACAAAACTCACTAATTTCTCCAATATATCAAAACAACCTTCAAGTGTGTGCTACCTAGCACCTCATAAAATATCTGAAATTCAAAATGGCTACACAATCAGTGTAATTTTCAGAGAAGTTTTATAAAAAGGGAAATAGTGCTCTCATCACAAACATGTTGGCTTGTGGGAACATGCTTATGTAATTCTAGATGCAGTTGCGTGTTTGTTTAGTTTGTCTCAAGGTTTTGTCTAAGTATAGAATAGAATGATGGGACTTTGCCTATTAAACATTTACATTACATTCTAAAGCTCAGCATTACAAATGCACTTTACCAACTAGTTTCACAAGTCAACCTGGCATAAACATTTAACTCCAAATGTCAAATTGAATCAAAACAATTGGCTCAGACTCTTAGAAAAGCATGTATGTCTTGATAAAACTAAATTACGTATTGAGTAGTCAAGGGCCATTTTGAAATATCATGCTTAGCGGCAGAAAATGTACAAGACTAAATAAGTTGCTCCATTTGTCATGACTCACATAGGAGATAGAAGAATGATAAAATAAAAATAAATCAAACAACCCTTTCAACAACAAAAATTTTCATGTAAAATTAGAGTCAATTGAAAGGAAAAGATACAAGATTTATAGAATAGCATATAGGTATAAACTGGTAATGTACACATTTTGCCAATGATGATCATAGAATGGTTGCTCAAGTACTATTTGAAGACACGGATCTACTGATGTCTAGAACCATTGAGATAAAGAGAAGACAAGTAGTTACAGAAAAATGCACACTACAATTTGATTATAAGAACTCTTGGATAAATTAGCAAGCCAAGTTGGCTTCAGAATGAACAAACATTGCTCCAGAGACAAAAGCATCCAGGCAGCCACACATAGTCCTCAGCTATACATGGCAATAACACTCTTGTCATATACACAATGAAGGCACTAATCATATTATTGTCATACGTGCAAAGCCTGTAACTCTGAAAACAACGGCACATACGGAAAATATCGCTCCCAAGTGTCCTCTCCAAGAGTACAGATGACTTGGACCTGCCGACGATCCATATCATAGGACATTAGTGTTTTATCCCAACCAACAGTGTAGAAGCTCATGTTGCAGTCTGGATGAATTGCAACCCACTCAAAGTCTCGTGCAATGCTAGAACTTTCTCGTCCAAGTACACAAAAAGCCTCAACAGTATGCTTCAATGTCCATGGTTGGTTTTCATAGTCCTCAAGAACATAAACTACAAGTCGAACCACCTGATCTTCATCATCTGCCTCAAAATTGGCATACTACAGACGGCCCTGGGACTGCTGAATGAAACCATAATCCCTGTTATCCGGGACAGGAATGCTCCGACATGCTTTCCCCTGAGTGTCAACCACAGCTATAGTAGGATCACCGGCGACATAATGTACACATCCATTACTCAAAAAGACATGGGAATAGTGATGAGCAAAAAAGCTAATACCAATGTCCCCCTTACTAACCCATTGTCCTGTCTCAGATGAATACACATGCACTCCATGTCCTATGGAGAAGTCATCGGCGTACTCTAGAAAGAACTCAAAACACATGGAAATGGGGTGACACCATGGGATTAAAACCAAGACACCTATGCGGGGCCTTGTTTCCTTGTTTGGAATCCGGCAATTCTACCCACTTCTTCGTGGTGGAATTACACACAAATAACTGGCAAACGGCGGCTGTAGGCCCAGGCCAGTAGCAGCAAAGAACAAGTCCATTGCAGCTGTCCAAAAGACTGATTCGGTTTGCTGGAAGGAAGTCGAATGAGGGGGAGACCAATGGGCAGTTTCTGCCCAAAACATTGGTGAAATGTGGAGCAACCCGCATCCTGTTACTGTAATATTGCATGGCAAAGATGCCGGCCAGGGTCTGGGGGAGCTTCCTGTTTATGGACAGAGATGAGGTCTCGCCAAGTCTTGGACACGCACTTGAAGCGGCAGACCGATCTGGCAGGGACGTGGCACAGGATCTGGAAGAAAATTGGGTGCACCCCGGGTACACCATGCGCGGCGTGCACTCCCCAGCTGGATACACGCCACGTGCACATGTCTGGCATCTTATGGCAGCGAAAGAAGGCTTCGATGCGAAAGCAAACTGACACACACTTGGCTTCGACGCGAAGGAAAACAGGCACACGCTCGGCTCAGTTTATCCTCATCGGCTCAGCTATACAGCACGCCCAGAAAAAACAATGACATTATTGTGGGCCATATAGTAAGCAATTAAAATTATAATCAAGTTTATTATTAAGAATAATCATTAAGCATAAATGCATAAATGCATTCTTAGTTTAATAATGTATTTTATGTGGTGCTTTGTTTTATACATAAAATGATGAGTTAATTGCTAGTTAAAAACTATTTTCAAAACCTTGTTTTATCTCTTTTTTTATATTTTAAAATCCATAAGAAATTTTGAGATACTCTCAAAATATAGTTTGTAGATCTTGATAAGGGCTACAATATTGATATTCAAAGTTTTTCAAGTTTCCAAAAATAATTTTGAATAAATTTGAAAATACAGTATTTCAACACTTATCCCCCTTTTAAATTTAAACTCATATTTCAAAAATTATTCAAAATTTGGGAAAACTTTCTCTATAAAAATTGTTTGGTTTGATAATCTGAACATTTTATAGATTGGAAGATTTTCAAGTTGTTTAGAAAAATCAAAAGTAATTTCAAATGTTTGTTTCTAGAGTTTTGACCCTTTTTGTATTCTTTTTAAATTTGAATTTATATTTCAAAATCTAGGCAGAATTTAAAAATATTTCTTAAATAAAAAGTGTAGCTCTTGAAAAGTTTATGCAAAATTTATTTTTGGAGATTTTCAAGTTTCTATATATTTTTGGGAGTAATTTACAATTTTCGACGAGTGGCAGTTCTGTAATTTCGGTGAACAGTAACTCGCGCGAGTTGCTGGTCCGTTTTTGCTGATCCATTTTTACAGAAGGATCTTGGTGCGGACCAGAAAAAACGGACCAGCAAAAACGGACTAGCAAAAACGGACCAGCAACTCGCGCGAGTTACTGTTCACCGAAATTACAGAACTGTCACTCGTCGAAAATTATAAATTACTCCCAAAAATATATAGAAACTTAAAAATCTCTAAAAATAAAGTTTGCATAACTTTTCAAGAGCTACACTTTTCATTTAAGAAACATTTTTAAATTCTACCTAGATTTTGAAATATGAATTCAAATTTAAAAAGAATGCAAAAAGGGTCAAATCTCTAGAAGCAAACATTTGAAATTACTTTTGATTTTTCTAAACAACTTAAAAATCTTCCAATCTATGAAATGTTCATATTATCAAACCAAACACTTTTCATAGAGAAAGTTTTCCCAAATTTTGAATAATTTTTGAAATATGAGTTTAAATTGAAAAGGGGATAAGTGTTGAAATACTGTATTTTCAAATTTATTTGAAATTTCTTTTGAAAACTTGAAAAACTTTAAATACCAATATTGGAGCCCTTATCAAGATCTACAAACTATATTTTGAGAGTATCTCAAAATTCCTTATAGATTTTAAAATATAGAAAAAGGGATAAAACAAGGTTTTGAAAATAGTTTTTAAGTAGCAATCAACTCATCGTTTCATGTATAAAACAAAGCACCATATAAAAGACATTATTAAAACATGAATACATTTATGTCATGATGCTCAATGATTATTCTTAACAATAAACTTGATTATAATTTTAATTGCTTACTATAACATCTGGGATGTTACAATTATTCAGACATCCAATTTGATTTCAAAATATCCGAATATATTTCATATAAAAACACACTTTGCTGGTTACAATTTGAGCCAACAGATTCAGTTGCAGACTAAAAAGAAAGAAAAAAAACCTGCACTGCAAGTCTGCAATTGTAGTCTAAACTGTCAGCTATGTTACATGCTAGCTATTTACATGTTTTGACTCATGCTCCGAGCTTGAGTGGCTGTTCAGAGCCTGATGCGTCGATTCAGTGCACAGGCTTCTTGTCCAAGCCATGGACTTGCTCCGAGCTGCAAATACATCAGCCAAAACATCTTCAAGAAATCAATTCTTCAACCATTTGTCCAATGTATTATGCTGCAACACCAACATGAACTGCACGCCTATCAACAAGTTATTTTCTACTTGCGAATGCTCCCCACATCACTTTCTCATGCATCTTTCTTTCTTCAGATAGCCTGTAGTAGACATCATCACGTAAAAAAATGACAGGAGCCTTCAGGACTTGGGCAATGGCTTTTCGGCCAAGAACGACTGAACATTCTGAATGCTCTGCTGGGCTAAAACAATGGAACCTCATGCCCTGCACCTCTCACAGGACGACTGAATCTGTATCACCGCTGCAGTTTTTCAACCCACTAATGTTATGCATCAAGTAATCGACTATAATCTACTGGGGAGTGCACGCGCCGCACGGTGTGCCCCGGGTGCACCCAATTAATTTCCCAGGATCTCGAGAACAAGGTCATGAGTGAGGCTGGCTGCCGGGCACCTCCGTCTCTTGGACCTCCTCCCCTTTACCATCGTCTTGAGCAAGAACTTCTATGGAAAATGAAAATGGACAGGTATGCCATCAATCAGTAAACGAATAACAACAGGTTCACAACATATCACTTCTGCAGTTCTGCTTGCTGCAGGTAGCTGAGAAGGCTCTTTTCAACCTGCTTGCTAATTGCTACAAACTAACAGTGGTGGATGTAGTATAGGAGTATACAAACATATCACTTCTGCAGTTCTGCTTGCTGCAGGTAGCTGAGAAGGCGCTTTTCAGCCTGCTTGCTAATTGCTACAAACACTAAGTATATATACCTATAATATATTATATTACCTAAAGTAGTAAAGCACTATATTTGAATGGTTAAGAAGACCTTAGCGGTGACTATGTTTGTATACTCCTAGATGAATGTTGGTGAATTGTATCCTAGCATCTCTAATAGTCTTTGTAAAATTTACTCTCTAAATCATCGTTTGCGGTGTTATTTCATTGAAAATCACTTTCTATATATTTGTACACTCCACCATTTTTTCTATAAATTATGATGGATATAAAGAGTCATTTAGAGTTGCCCTTAGTGAATTACATGACTTAAATCATCGTTAGATTATATTATTAGTGAATTGTGTCACTTAGGTCTGTAGCCCCATGATTAAAATCCTAGATCTGCCACTGCAAACTAAAACAATCTAAACTGGAAACTATGGAAAATTGAAAAGTGAATGAACATTCCACGTTGCAAATTTAGAAGTTGGGAGCTAGGAACAGGGGAACAACCTGCTGACTGCTAGCTTGCTGTGGCTGGGAGCGCAGGAGGCCAAGAGCTGCTGGCCAGCTATCGTCCTCCGCCTGTGCTTGCGCTACTGTTGCAGGCTGCAGCAATCAGCAGCTATGGAGCAGGTTGCCCTTGGCTAGCTGTGGCTGGCGTCCTGGTTGCGCAGTCACGGCGCACCGCCACCTGCCCTCCCTGGCGTCACCTCCTCAATGTTTCCACGGGGCGCGGGCCGCCGGTCGACCTCCCTACTTGAGGTGGCCGTGCCGTCGACCGAGGTCACTGAGCCCCGATGAGCTGCGCCGCCGCTCGATTTGGCCGGCGATAGCTTCGATTTGGCGGCCGACGTTACTCGATTTTTGCGCTAGTGTTTCGATTTGGTCAAGGTTTGTTTCCATTTTTTTCTTGCGAAATAGCCATTTTGGCTCTTCAACTATCGCGCAAGGCTCGAATTGGCCCCTGATCTATCAAAACGGCTACTTTGGTCTCTGATCTTTTGATTTGCCATTCAATCTCATCATCTCCCGTTTATTCCATGTTCCTTCCTCTTCTTTTCCCCATGGCACCAGCATTCTGGTCATAAGAGATGTCCATGCTACAACATAAGAAAAACATTGATTTTCTAAATTGGCTTTGCTACTTTGCAGTCTGGTCATAAGAGGAGGCTCATATCTTTTGGCGAGAGTGCTCAGAACTATACGACGTCAAGTGCTCAAGCATCTGCAAAAGCATCAGCTAGAGGTAGTGCCTCTGTTGTTATTGAGACCAATGCTGGGACAGCTTCCTCATATGCAAGAGCAACAGTAAATGTACAAGGTGGACGAGCCTCTGCAAAAATTGAATCCACTTCAGTTGGCCGTGGATCAGCAACCGACCAAAGCTCCTCATCCAAGAAGAAAAAGATAACAAAGCTGGAGCAGTCAAAGAACAAGATGACCTAGTTTCAATTGCCTATTTTGAAGGCATATTTGCTTTTGTATCACATAATCATGATGCTGTAAACACTTCCATTTTATTTGGACATGAGACATGTTAACTTTGCTTCTGGACATGACAAATTTGTTTCTGCATTCATTCCACATTGTCTCAAACAATGGTTACACAATGAGCCATAGGCCACAAGCAATTACAATGCTGAAACGAATTAAGATACTATGCTCCTCTTCTTGGCGTCCAATTCTTCCTTGACCTCTCCCTCTCGCAGGTCGATCCATGGAAACACAGGCTGCTAGACGCGCGGACGCAGGGAGATGTCGGAAGTGCAGGGTCCCGACGGCAGGCCTCCACGGGCGCGCCAAGCGGGTGGCCTCCACGGGCGCGACTCCACGGCCGCCCCACTGGCACGCCTCCACGGCTGCCCACCGGCGCGCCTCCATGGCCGCCCTACGGCCCGCCTCCACGGGCGTGCTGGCCTCCACGCGCACTGGCCTCCACCACCGGTGGTGCTGCACGGCCGCACCACTGGCACACCTCTATGGCCGCTCCGCCGGCGCGCCTCAGGGGGGCTCGCCCAACAGCCTGGCCTCCACGGGCGCCTGGCCTCCACGGGTGGATGGGGAAAGAAGCGATAAGATGAGGACAGAGACAAACAGAAACGGCAAACGCCGTGAGCGACCAAGAGGTAAAGAAAATAGGGAGGGGCAAATTTGATCTTTTAGCACGTCCTCTGTCTACGTGGTGAGCAATTGTGGTAAATGGATGAGATTGAGTCGTAAATCAAAAGATTAGGAACCAAAGTGACCGTTTTAATAGCTCGGGAGACCAATTTAAGCCTTGCGTGATATTTGGAGGGCCAAAATAGCTATTTTACCTTTTTTTTAGGGGAGGTTGTTTTATTCTGAGCCAGGAAAGGGAAACGAGCGAGAGAAGACTTAGGAGTAGGAGAGCACTGGGCTGGGCCACGGAAAAATCTAGGGTAGATTGGGTCTCCAACTAAGGGCCTATTTGATTCGCATAACTAAAACTAAAATGGACTGAAATATTACCTTAAGTGACTAGTACAATTAAGTGTTTTAGTCCTATTTTAATCTTTTTATTTGGTTTTCTACAGTCTAAATAAGACTAAAATTTAGTCCACTTTAGTTTTAGTCATTGAAACTAAACAGGCCTAAAAAAACTAAAATTGGGCCACCGACGGGCCTGGCCTTTATATCCACCCAATATCATTGTGATTCTTTAATCTCAAAAAAAAAAATCATTGTGATTCAAAAAAAATAGATTGTAATATCGTTGTATTGAAAAATAATAATCTAACCTTTTTCGGCTATTGCATGAGTCCCATTTACCTTCCTCGATTAAAAAATATGTTTATACTTCTATCAAGTCTTGAAACCATCTGGTTTACTTCCCACAGCGATTTAGAAAGTGGTTTTTGGCTGACGTGATGTCACATGAGCCATCCCTAAGTTAGCAGCGCTACGTCAGCAACGAGTAGCTTAGGGAGGTCAATTAGATTTTATAACCAAATGTACAAATAAATTTGAAAATGTTATCTAGATATTTTCTAGGAAGGGCGACCCTGGTGCAAGCGGTAGAGCTTTACCGCCTGTGACCAAGAGGTCCAGGGTTTAAGCCCTAGCCTTTGCACATTTATGCAGGGATGGCTACTGGCTATTTTTTCTTCCCCAGAGCCCACAGTGCGGGAGCCTACGGCACTAGGTACGCCCTTATCTAGATATTTTCTAAAATAAATATGCATACGAAAATACTAAAATTTGATTTTGTATTAGAAAATTCTTAGAAATTTGTTTCAAACTCTTGATGTATTTATATCTGTGGACATCCAGAGTAGTTCATGGTAGTAATCAAATGGTGTAGTCCACAAAATAGAATAGTCCCTCTTCATACATTCATCACTTCCCCTTGCTTCCTGATGTTTCCTTCTGTAACTAAATGGCAATCAAATGATATAGTCTACAACATGGTCCTCGATGTTAGGTTCCAATTTAATGGCAATCAAAGGATATAGTCTACAACATGGTCCTCAACGTTATGTTCTTCCAGTGACAGTCTCCAGAGATTCCATAAAATTGCCTCTTTCACTAGTGTTTTTCTCCATGAATAGGTTTGACCGTTTGATCAATGATCATAACAAAGGTACGGTGAAGTGTTCACTCAGCACTGCAGAATATTCTGCAAATGTTCAAAGATCAAATGTTCATCTAATATTTTGCACAGAAAGTTATTTGTCCTTTCATACAAAAACCACTTATAACTTTTTTATACTTTACACTCCAGGGTGTCCAAAGTTTCATCTTGAACAGGGCAGTCCTCAGATGTACTAGTAGTTATAGCAAAATGCACACTACAATTTAAATATAACAACTCTTGGAGAAATTAGAAAGCCAAGTTGGCTTCAGAATGAACAAACATTGCTCCAAAAGCAAAAGCATGCAGGCAGCCACGCATAGTCCACAACTATACATGGCAATACCACTCTTGTCATATACACTATGAAGCAGTATTCTTGTCATATGTGCAAAGCCTGTAACTCTGAAAACAACGGCACATAAGGCAAATAATCTCTAGTGTCACGTCCAAGAGTGCAGATCACTTGGACTTGCCGACGATCCATATCATATGACATTAGTGTTTTATCCCGCCCCACAGTGTAGAAGATCATGTTGCAGTCTGGGTGAATTGCAACCCCCTCAAAAGTCTCGTACAAGGTAACAATTACAACTTTCTCGTCCAAGTACATCAAAAGCCTCAGCTGTATGCTTCAATGTCCATCGTTGGTTGTCATAGTCCTCAAGAACATACAATACAAATCGAACCACCTGATCTTCATCATCTGCCTCAAAATTGGCATAATACAGATGGCCCTGGGACTGCTGAATGAAACCATAGTGCTCATTATCAGGCACGGGTATGCTCCGGCATACTTTTCCCTGAGTGTCCACCACAGCTATAGCAGGGTCATTGGTGAGATAATGAACACATCCATTATTCAGAAAGATATGCGGATAGTAATGAGCATGATAGCTGATGCCGTTGTCCTCCTTGCAAACCCATTGTCCTGTCTCCGATGCATACACATCCACTCCAGTTACCAACAAGGAAGTGTCATCATCTCTGTATCCTAAGAACTCAAAGACAAAGAAGTGCGGTGACATTGTGGGATTAAAACCAAGACAACAATCCAGGGTCCTGTTTGCTAGGTTGGAATCCGGCAATTCCACCCACTTCTTTGTGGCGGGATTACACACAAATAACTGGCAACCACCGGTGGCAGGCCCAGGATAGGAGCTGCAAAGAACAAGTCCATTGCAGCAGTCCAAAAGGTCGATCTCATTTGCTGGCAGGAAGTCGAATGAGGGGAAGACCAATGGGCAATCTCTGCCCAAAACATTGGTGAAATGTGTAGCAAACCCCATCTTTTCATTGTCGAAATGTGTGCTAAAGATGCCGGCCAGGGTCGGGGGAAGCTTCTTGTTGTGGACAGAGATGAGGTCTCGCCAAGTTGCGGAAAAGCACTTGAAGCGGTGGACCGATCTGGCAGGGAGGCAGCAGAGGATCTCGACGATAAGGTCATCAGTGAGGCTGGCAGCCGGGCGCGTCCGTCTCTTGGACCTCCTCCCCTTCACCATCGGCTTGACTCTTGAGCAGGAACCTTAAGGAAAATGGAAATGGAGAGATATACCATCAATCAGTAAACGAATAACAACAAATTCACAACATGTTACTTCTGCAGCTCTGCTTTCTGCAGAGGTAGCTGAAAAGGCTCTTTTCAATCTGCTTGTTAATTGCTACAAAGCCAAGTAAAACAACCTAAACTGAGCTATGGAAAATTGGAAACTGAATGAACATTCCACATTGCATACTATTTAGAAGTTGGGAACAAGGAACAGGGTAACAACCTGCTGATTGGTAGCTTGCTGTGGCTGGGCGCGGGCCGCGGGGTATTGTTGTCCTGCAGCGCAGAAGGGCAAGATCTGCTGGCCAGCTATCCTCCTCCACGGCTCCACCTGTGCTTGCGCTACTGTTGCAGGCTGCGGCAACCAGCAGCGCAGGAGCAGGTGGCCCTTGGCGAGCTGTGGCTGGCGGTCTGGTTGCGCCGGCCAAATCGAGCGGCGGAGCGTCTACATCGGGCTCAGTGACCTTGGTCAACAGCGCGGCCACTTGGCACTTCCAGGAGAATGGGTGACCGGCGCCCGGCGGCGTGCGGCCGCATCGTGGGTGGCGCCGAGCGCCTGCGCCCCGTGAGGGTGCATCCAGGCGCCAGCGGCCAGCTACAGCTTGTCAAGGGCCATTGGCTCCTGCGCTGCTGATTGCTGCATCCTGCAACAGAAGCGCAAGCACAGGCGGAGGTGTGGATAGCTGGCCAGCAGCTCTCGGCCTCCTGAGCAGCAGGACAACAACATACCACGCCCAGCCACAGCAAGCTAGCAACAAGCAGGTTGTTGTTCCCAACTTCTAAATATGCAACGTTGAATGCTCATTCAGTTTCCAATTTTCCATAGTTTTCACTTGCCTATGTAGCAATTAGCAAGCAGGTTGAAAGAGCCTTCTCAGCTCCCTCCAGCATTCAGAAATGATATGTTGTGAACCAATTGTTAACCTGCTTACTGATTGATGGTATTAGATTTAGGACCACATCCACATGCTAACTTTGATAAAGATATGAGAGGTGAGGATGAACCAAATCATATTAGTTATTATTTTGTGTCGTGTTATGTTTTTACGTAAATGTATAATTAAGCATGGAATTTATATTTCTACTAAAATTATGCATTTTAACCTTAGTTTCTGTGAGTTATCAGTACATGGGCTGGGTTTGCATTGTTCAGGAGCTTACATAATGGCACTACATGCTGGGTTTGGATTTTTAGGCGCTTAGATAATGGCCCTAGCCATCATGATTCACTCACTGGTAATGTCTGGGAATATATAGTCGATAGGAATTTCAATCAAAGTGTGCAGAATGACAGGCACTAACCAGGAATATAGTAGGTAAGATTTTATTAGATCTGAAAGCAACAACGTACCGCTCTACTTGTCTAAAAGTGTTGACCTTAACTAAAATCCATTTATTTTCTATCATATCACCAAGGCATCTCAACAGATTAGTGGTTATGATCTGCAGTATTGCCCCCATTTTGATTAGTTAGTTGTCTGTCCAATTGTTCAAATTAAGTAATGAACTTGTTTTAAACGAAGAGTTGACCTGTGAAACCCATTTATCTTTTCAGAATGGAGATAAAGGCATCTCAACGGATTGGTGGTTAAGTTATGTATAAGAAGGCACAAGCATCACACATCAAGATGCACCCAAATGCTCTGAATCCTCAACCTCAATACCAGCAAGAAGCGATGAATCGAGCTGATTATCCCATTGAGAGCTAACAAAAATCCCTAAATTCCCAACTCTATAGAGGCCAGACATCTTCTTGGCACATATTGAACCAAGTTCTTCTGTCCTCATGTCTGTCCAAGCCTCACAGGCTCACGATTGCCGAGTGTGCCAGCAGCTCTAGTTCTCAGGAGGTCCTCGCCACCACGTATGGTACGCAAATCAGCATCATCATTCATTGTTGCAGACCTCTTCCTTCCTCCGTTGCTTTTATACATGTTGAGATCCTGGTCGACAACCTCTCCATTTTCATTTTTCTTCAGAAGCTCTTGCTCAAGACGATGGTAAAGGGGAGGAGGTCCAAGAGGCGGAGGTCCCCGGCGGCCAGCCTGACCGATGACCTGATCGTTGAGATCCTCACCCGCCTCCCACCCAGATCAGTCTGCCGCTTCAAGTGCGTGTCCACGACCTGGCGAGACCTCATCTCCGTCCACAACAGAAAACTCCCCCAGTCCTTGGCCGGCATCTTTACCATGCATGATGCTGAGAACATGACAGGGTCAGTTCCACATTTCACCAATGTTTTGGGCAGAGACTGCCCATTGCCATTGGTCTCCCCTCGGTTCGATTTCCTGCCAGCAAACCGGGTTTATCTTTTGGACTGCTGCAATGGACTCGTCCTTTGCAACTACCGGCCTACCATGGATGAATGGCATTTATTTGTGTGTAATCCTGCCACAAAGAAGTGGGTGGAATTGCCGGATTCCAACCTAGGAAACAGGCCCAGGGGTTTATGTCTTGGTTTTGATCCCACGGTGTCACCCCACTTCTATGTGTTTGAGTTCTTTCATGTCTACGACGATGACTTCTCCTTACTGGGATATGAAGTGAAGGTGTATTCATCTGAGACAGGACAATAGGTTCGTAAGGGGGACAAGGACATTAGCTATAATGCTCATTACTATTCGCATGTGTTTCTGAACAATGGATGCCTTCATTATCTCACCGATGACCCTGCTATAGCTGTTGTGGACACTCAAGGGAAAGCACGCCGGAGCATACCTGTGCCTGATAATAGGGATTATGGTTTCATTCAGCAGTCCCAGGGCCGTCTGTATTATGCCAATTTCGAGGCAGACGATGAAGATATGGTGGTTCGATTTGTGGTGTATGTTCTTGGGGACTATGACAACCAACGATGGACATTGAAGCATACAGCTGAGGCCTTTGATGCACTTGGACAAGAAAGTCATAATCTTGCACGGGACTTTGAGTGGGTTGCAATTCACCCAGACTGCAACATGATCTTCTACACCGTTGAGTGGGAAAAAACACTCATGTCCTATGATATGGATCGTCGGCAGGTCCGTGTGATCTGCACTCTTAGACAGGACACTCGTGAGGCATATTTGCCGTATGTGCCGTTGTTTTCAGAGTTAGAGGCTTTGCACATATAACCCTCGATAGTATTATATGCCCGAAGGAGAAAAAGGAATCCCTGAAGCAAAATGATCAAGGAGATAGCGTCCCAGGTGCTGTGGTTGCCATGGAGATGACTGAAGACATGTGCCGTGCGTGGGATGACTTCAATTTGTCACTGGTCTGGTCACAAAGGGTGATCGGCTGAATAGGAAAAGCTTCTGAAGATATGCAGGAGGTGCCGGCAAGACAAAAAGCTCTGATGGATGTGGAAGCTGTCTGCTGTTTTAGTTTTCCTTGTGTTGGTTTTCTGTTGGGGTGACATGTTATTCCCTCTTGTCGTGTTTGTGGTTTTGTTGAGCCAAATAGGCGAGTTCTCCGGTTCTGGTTGAAGTTTGAGGCCAGGGGAGGCTGCTTCCTCGTCTGTTGTTAGTAGACTGCGTTAAAATGTGGAAAGATGGTCTCCCCATGTGCTGGACCTGTAATTTTGACCTGTCTGTTGGCCATGGTTATTAGACGGGGGCAACATGCCCTAAAATTCCAAAAATAAACACTCAATAGTATTATTGCCATGTATTGCGTGACTGCCCTGCTTTTGCTTTTGGAGCAATGTCAGTTCATTCTGGAGCGAACTTAGCGTGCTAATTGCTCCAAGAATTGTTATATTCAATATTCAATATTTAATGACTAATGTACATTTTGCTTTAACTTCTTGTCTTCTCTTTATCTCAATGGCTCTAGACATCAACATATCCATGTCTTAAGTCTTCCTCTAGTATTTGACCAAAATCACTTTTAAAACCGCTCCAAGAGGTAAACCAGATAGTTTTAAGAGTTGATAAGAAGTCTTAAACACATGGTTTTCTAGTTGACGAAGCTAAACGGGAGTCACGTAATAGTTTTTTTTTTCGACCGAGACTTCACCCGTTTTTCATTAAGAGGAGGTAAAAAAGTGCAAGTACAAACTGAGCCTCTGCCGTTGGCAAGAGGCCAACAACAGCTGCCCAGGCAGAGACCTATCTACTGGATTCACTAGTCATGTTATTACATAGGAGAACCATTACACGCAATAGTTGAAAAAGGTTAATAAGAAATTTTTTTTCCCTAATAAAACAGGGGTGGATATAAAGGCCACTAGGCCAGGCCCTAAACGTGGCCCTTAATTTTTGAAGGCCCAATCCACGTTGCCATAGATTTTGTCCAGCATTTTCCGTGGCCCAGCCCAGCAGCTCTCCTACTCCTCGCTCAGATCGAATCCTAACACCAAATCGAGGCTATCGCCGGCCAAATCGAGCGGTGGCGCAGCCACATCGAGGCTCAGGAATTTTTTTTATTTTTAATTTTTTTTTAAAAAATTTTTACAATTTTAATTTTTTTTAAATATGACAGAACTAGTTGCCCACAGTAGGCGTTTTTTAAAAAACTCCCACTGTGTGGGCGTTATATGTGACGTGGCACAGGGCCGGCCGCCGCCGGTGTCTGCTTTTGCGGGCGGCCCCTGGCGCCCAAAAAACGCCCACTGCGTGGGCTTTTTTGCTAGCGAGGGGGCCGCCTGCAAAAGTGTGCGTTGTTTTACGGACGGGCCTCGGAGCAGCCAAAAAACGCCCACTATATGGGCGTTTTTTCACGCCAGGGGGCCGCCTGCAAAAAGACCAGGCCGGCCGCGCATTTTTTTTTTAATCCACCGTACGTTCATTGATCAAGATTCCTCGACACAGCTGTAATATGTGTGCTCAGATTGGCACGCCTTGATCTTTACGCGTCGTTTCAGAACGGTACCAACCGGAGCATGCGCGCTGTAGTCTGTAGAGCTGACTGGTGTGGTGCGTACCAGCACCGACCACAACAAAAGCGATTCAAGCCAGTGATTCGCCGCTGCTGGACATTCCCGACCGTGTTGCGGCGGCCCAACGTACGCGCGAGCGGCTCCGGGTCGTGTCTCAACGCAAGGGAGGCGAAGTGGACGCGGGGAATCGGTGCGGTCCGCGGAATTTGGCAGTTGTCCGGGGGGGCAAAGATGGCAGTTGTCCGGCGAGGCGTTTTTTTGGCGTCAGGGGGCCGCCTATAAAAGGGCGAGACCAACCTTGTCCTTTTGCAGACGACCCCCTGACGCGTAAAAAACGCCCTGAGGCCCGTCAGCAAAACAGCACATACTTTTACAGGCGGCTCCCTCGCCAGTAAAAAACGCTCACGCAGTGGGTGTTTTTTGGCGCTAGGGGCCGCCCGCAAAAGCCGGCACCGGCGGCGACTGGCCCTGTGCCACGTCACATATAACGCCCATACAGTGGGCGTTTTTTTAAAAAACGCCCACCGTAGACGACTAGTTCTGTCATATTTTGAAAAAAAAAATTAAAATTGTAAAATTTTTTTTAAAAAAATTAAAAATAAAAAAAATTTTGACCTCGATCGACGGCGCGGCCACCTCTAGGATAGAGGTCGACCGGAGGCGGGCGGTCGCATCGAGGAGGGGACGCCAGGGAGGGCAGGTGGAGCCGAGCGGCGGCGCGCCGTGACGGCGATACGCTCGATTTGGCGGCCGACGCTACTCGCTTTAGCGCTAGGATTCGATTTGGCCGAAGTTGCGTCCAAGCCGGAACCGGGGAAGGCAACGAAGCAAGAGGGAGAGGAGGACTACGGACGTGAGGCTCTTACTGGGCTGGGGCACAGAAAATTGCTGGACTGGACAAAGTCGAGCCACATGGATTGGGCCTTCGAATTTAAAGGGTGCCAACTTGAGCTTTTGGGCCACGTCTAGTTGACTTCCACAGGTTTCAAGAGCTTTTTGTATTTTTAATTTTTTTTAAAAAAATTATAATTTTAATATTTTGTTTCGAAATATGATACAACTAGTCGTCCACAGTTAAAAAACGTCCACTGTGTGGGCGTTATATGTGACGTGACACAGGGCCGGCCGTCGCCGGTGCCGGCTGCCGCCTGGCGCCCAAAAAACGCCCACTGCGTGGGCGTTTTTTGGTGACGAGGGGGCCGCCTGTAAAAGTGCGCGCTGTTTTGCTGGCGAGCCTCGGAGCAGCCAAAAAACGCCCACTGTGTGGGCGTTTTTTACGCGCTAGGGGGCCGCCTGCAAAACAGGCGAGGCTGCACGGCACTGTCTTCTGGACGGGACTGTCCATTCTTTACACCTACTAAATAGTATAACTGCTCCATTCTTTATAAGAAAGTTACACATCTCTATTGGTTAGCGCAGCGGGGCTGGTGATAAGATGGTGCAGGTTCGAGTCCCACTGTTTCCCTTTTTTGTTGGTTTTAGCGCATTTTGCGGTGGGCTGCATCAATGCACGGTGCGGCTGTTTTGTGGGCGCCCCCTGGCGCGTAAAAAACGCTCACAGTGGGCGTTTTTTGGCTGCTCCGAGGCCCACCCGCAAAACAGCGCGCACTTTTGCAGGCGGCCCCTCGCCACCAAAAAACGCCCACGCAGTGGGCGTTTTTTGGGCTACAGGCGGCCGTCCGCAAAAGCCGGCACCGGCGGCGGCCGGCCCTGTGCCACGTCACATATAACGCCCACATAATGAGCGTTTTTTGACTGTGGAAGACTAGTTCTGTCATATTTTGAAGCAAAATATTAAAATTGTAAAAAAAAATTAAAAATAAAAAAAATTCCAGGTTTGAATCGACGATACAGTAGCTATCAATGGAAAATTGAGATGCTAAAAAAAGCAATGGAAAATTGATAAATCATTCATTTAATTAACGCTACTATACATCAAAAAAATTAATGGCTAGTAATTCATAATCAAGATTATAAAAATTCAAAGGAGTTCTAATAATGCCTTTAATAACAGTGAGATAGATTCCCTTCAATAGGGTGTTTCCTCTTTTTCCTGACTTTGTAACTAAATTGCTATATCATTGTTTGGGTACATATCCATATGGGATCATCAATTACCAAAGGAAGTCATGAATCCATTGTCGAAGTACTGCTTTGGACAGATCATTTAGCAGACTGCAGACATCATCACATGACTAGTACTACACTAGTACGAAATCAATTTGCAAAAAAGAAGGATATTGCACAAACACTGAAACAGCGAACACTTTGGCAACCAATGAGGCACTTCATTTCGAATTGCTGGCATCAAGGTGAGGCCATAATAACACTTGGATTTGCTAAGCAGTTCTACGAGTCCAAGACAAAGCACGCACAATACAACACGCGGTGTTAATCTAAAGCTATGCAATGAGGCTAGCTAACTAGATTGACGAGAGATCCTCATACACAGATTTGATCCCCGGCCTCTCGGAGACCGGCCGGATGCACCTCAGTGCAATGCCCAGGGCCTCCTTCATGCCCTTCACAGCCTGCGGGTTCTCTGAATCCGAGGCCATGGCCGCATCGAAGCAGTCAGATCCCCTTCCTTCTGCCTTCTGCCACACGCAGCCGGACCCAGTCAGTGAGGTCGACACCACCCTCAGACCCCGAGACGACGTCCCCAGCACACCTGCCCGTCAGGAGCTCCAGAAGCACAACGCCGAAGGCATACACGTCAGACTTGAACGAGGGAGATGGTTTCTTTGAGGCCACCAGCTCTGGGGCACGGTAGCCTAGCACGCCCAGGTCCAGGATCTGCTCCACAACACCGGCCTGCGTCATCAGGCGGTGCAGGCAGTAGTCGGCGACACGGGCGTTGAGGTCAAGGCCGTCCAGCAGGGTGTTGGTGGCCTTGAGGTTTCCATGGGGCATTGAACGGTCAAAATGGAGGTAGTTAAGGCCCCGTGCAACGTCGACCGTGATCTTCAGCCACTGTGCCCAGGTCAGTGGAGGACCTCTCCTTGGTCTGTGCAATCAGAGAACCATCTCAGCAGAGTAGGTGATTGAACATTTTGTTGCCGGTCTATGAGTAAGGAAACTGCTAGTATGACATGCACATGATGTATGCAAGAACAGATAGTAAAATTAAGGCATCTGCATAAACAAGTAATCAGTAGATGGCATTACCGTATAAGCTTGTGAGACTTCCTGGCGCAACATAATCTGACAAGATCAGCTTCTCATGTGGGGTTGGGCCCCATAGTACCCGCGCAAACCAACCACATTTGGATGGCGGATGTTTGCAAATTTCTTGGCCTCCTTTGCAAACTCTTTCTTGGGCCTTGCAACACCTTCCCTCAGCCATTTCACAGTCAGGAACACACCATTCTCCAGTGTCGCCCTGTATGAAGTCCCATGGCTGCTCCTGCCTAGAACTTCAGCTAGTGCCCTTGAAAGTTCCTCTGGCGTTAGTGTGATTGTTTCGTCCAGGAAATGCAACTCCCCTGCTAGCCGGTCAGGAGATCTCACATCCAACCGCGCCAATCCTTCCTGGTCATATGCCTCTCCAGAATCCCAAGCTTACTCACAGCGGGCAGGTAATGGACCAGAGAAATTGTTTGTTGAAAGTTGAAACGTCAAGAACTCGAAGGCTAGACAAGGAGGCAATATCATCAGGGAGGCTTCCACTGAAGTGATTCCCAGAAATATCAAGCACTTGAAGACTCAGATTTTTGGATGACGAGCCAGGAAAGAATAGGCCACCAGAAAGCATGTTATCTTGAATGTAGAGTTCTTGCAGCATGGGCAAAGTTAGCAAATCAGCAGGCATAGGACCTCGTAACTGATTGGAGCTCAGGTCAGGCACAGTAAGTTTGGGGTACTGAACAATAGCTTCAGGGATGGTATCAGATACAGCATTACGGGAAAGATTTAGGTAGTTTATTAGGCGGAGGAACTGTTAGATCACATCAGGAATTGTACCAGTTAGGTTGTTCTGACTAAGGTCAACAAATTTCCTCCGAACTTGTTGTTTGAAAGATTTAACACAGTGCAGATCCCAGTAAGCAATGGAAGATCCCCAAAAGGAGCATTAGAGGACAGGTTAAGGACTCGTAAAGTAGTTGATGCGATCATATTGATATGCCTTGCATAGTAAAGTAAATACAATTAGTACAAAAGATAAGAAATGAGTGGTCCTCATAGTATCACCACAGACAATGCCATCAGAGGAAAGGAAATATGCAAACAATGTAAATGCACTAGCACACTTAACATTCATTTCCAGTGCAGTCTTACAGTATTTGCTAATGTACTGAATTCTAGGGGGAAACCTATTACTTGTACTCAAAGCAAACCAATGATTTGCATGACCTCAGGTATCACTACCATAGCATGAAATGCACTGGTTTAATTCAATCATAGTTTATACAGATGGAGATGCTAGTCTTGTTACTTATTGTAACAGAAAGGAGTCCACAGCATTTAAAGCCAAGTACATGGCAAGATGTCCTAGTTCTTTACTCAGTAGGCTAGGCAGGGTACTAATTTTGAGAAGCTTAGAGTAGTGTAAGGTAGTAAGGTACTATAACAAGAATGGTGGAGATGCATTGCAACTCTAATTAATTAGTAAAGAAGAGGGTAAATAAAACAATTCCATGTCACATATTTACATATTACTTCCATGCCGTTGTAACATAACAGAAATTCATGGTGCAGTTTAACTGGATGTAACATTAGTATATTGTGCCCACTGCATTATCTGCTTCTATCAATGAGAAATCTTGCCATCAGGATACATGCCTGCAAATGCAGTACTCGTTTTTAGAACTTTTTTATTGTGTTGGCTGTTGTTTTATCTCCTTTCCTTTATAAATGCTAACTCAAGCTACTGCATTAGCCAGTCTGCCTCTGCATGTATAACTACCATATCAAGTTTGTTATCAGCGAATTTTTGAATGAGAACCAACTCATTAGTTGCACCGGACAAAATTAGATTTACAGTGGCACAGTAGGGAACATTATGAGCACACATTTGCACAAAGAATCTTGTATGCTGAATGAAAGCTCTATATAGAACTTACCTAAGGGGCAAAACAGAATAAGCTAACTGGTGCAGACTCGAGCACCATAGCATTGGGTTCATATTCTTGGGTAATCAGCAGTTCAAATCATCATTTCTATACAACAATAGACAGTGCTAGATGAGAATTTATGTTTCATGTTTTCTTTTTCACATGCTGTATGGGATCACATGCTGTATGGGACTATGGACTAACGCTACTTTCAAGCCAACAAATAGGCAAGATGGCTAGTTCTTTACTTAGTAGGCCATGACAGGCCACTTATTTTGAGAAGTTTGGAGTGTAGTAGTGAGGTATTATAATTAGAACTGTGGAGATACACTGCATTATAATTCTACAGAACTAGTACAGAAGAGATTAAATTAAGACAACTGCACAACTGATGCACGCGTTCCATTTATTGTGTACTAAAACCAGAAATTGTGCTGTTTATTTCAGCTATATCTGATTTCAATTTCATCAGCAAGAAATCTTTCCATCAGGACAAATATCCCAACCCCAGTACTTAACAGTAAACACAGAAATGCTGTCATCAATCGTTTTCACTTTTTCCACAACGATCAATCATTCTCACTTAATAGACCCTTTTCTCTATCCGTCTGTTCAATAAACCTCAATCATGCTAGTGCATATAGCCAACCGACTGTGTGCATGTCTAGCTACAACACCAAGATCGCTATCACTAAATCTGTAAACAAGAACCAATTCATTAGTTGCATTGGACAAAACAAGATGAGCCATTCCACAGTAGGAAAAAAGATGAGCAAGGATCAGCAGCATGAAACGCAATTACGCAACAGTTCAATTCAATCATCGATCAGGATATATGCCCCAACTCCATTGCTCAACACAGAAAAGCACATTGTTAGTTGCTAAACTATTTTTTAAGCAAGAGCCAGTTCATTAGTTGAACTGGACATAACTAATGAAATTTTAGGTGATCATATAGTATGAAATATTATGAGCAAGGATTAGCTCAGATAATCTTTCATATTAAACGATAACTCTATTTGAATCTACCTAAGGGTAAAAATAGAATAAGTACTCTTGCAAACTCAACATTATATCATTCAGTACTTCTGTTTTTGAAATTAGCAGGTGAGATGGTCATTTAGATTGGATGAATAAGACATAATAAAGGTTCAGAAACACAAAGTGCTATATCAGAACTAATGGTTGATGTTTTCACAAGTCGTGTTGACCAACGCTACTTTTGTGCTTGATATTGTGCAGAGGAAAGACATCGATCTCAATAATCTTCATGATGCATGGCATTCAGCAAAAAGTAAGAGGGCTGAAAGATCAATTACCTGTCTGGTTATTAGCACTTAGGTCCAGCTCGCTTAGGACCAGAGAATCACCCTTGAGAAACCCACTAGGCCCAAACCCAGTGAATGCATTGTTTGAGTCGCAAAACTTCAAGATCATAATGATAATTCGACCCTGGGAGGTCACCAGATAACTGACTCTTGATCAGATCAAGCACCTTCAGTCTCCCAAAAGTAGAGAGCTCGACGCCATCTATCAACGATCCAGTCAGTTTGTTGTTGCTCAGGTTCAGGTAGAGAACTGTCTCTGAAATATCCGCTAAACACTTGAGCTCTTTGGGTGTAGTACTGATAAGTAGGTTCCCGCTGAAGTTAACATGAGCAATAGCAGACTCAATCAAGAACTTCCAATCAACTCCACCCTCCAACTGGTTCCAGCTCAGATCCAAACACTGCAGGTTGACGAGGAGTCCAAGGCCAGAAAGAATACCCTTTGTGAAGGCATTATAGGACACATTCAGTGCAACCAAGCTCTTCAGACCTTGGATCATCTCCGATAGGGTACTCAGAGCAACTCCAATAGTTCCCAAAGTTTACACTCCCAGGTCTCCAAAGTTTCATCATGAACAGGGCAGTCGTCACATGTACTAAGAAAAAAAGAGGGCTCATGGGAGAGAAGTTACATCTAAAGAATGCTGCAGCCTGAGCTCTGGATACCTCAGGAAGAGATGAAGTGAACTTTTCTTCATTTAAAGTCCATCAAGAGTACAGAATATTTGTCGATCTCACATCACATGATTAGCAGACAAGTGACGATTAATATTAGATATGTAGTTTGTAGACTAAAAATATCCTAGAACAGTTGCTCTACAGAGAGACACGGATCTATTTGTGTCAAGAGCCATTGAGATAAAGAGGACAAGAAGTTAAAGAAAAATGTACATTAGTAATTAGCAAGCCAAGTTCGCTCCAGAATGAACCAACATTGCTCCAAAAGCAAAATCAAGGCAATCACAAGATAAATGGCAATAATAATTATAGAAGCCCTATTGAAGTTACTCTTGTCATCATACATAAAGGGGCTGACCAATCACATATTATCATCATATGTGCAAAGCTTGTAACTCTGAATACAACGGCACATATGGCAAAAATCGCTCCAGAGTATGAAATCCAAGAGTGCAGATGACTTGGACTTGCCGACGATCCATATCATAGGACATTAGTGTTTTATCCCAACCAACAGTGTAGAAGATCATGTTGCAATCCGGATGAATTGCAACCCACTCAAAGTCTCGTGCAATGTTAGAACTTTCTCGTCCAAGTACATCAAAAGCCTCAGCAGTATGCTTCAATGTCCATCGTTGGTTGTCATAGTCCTCGAGAACATAAACTACAAGTCGAACCACCTGATCTTCATCATCTGCCTCAAAATTGGCATAATACAGTCGGCCCTGGGACTGCTGAATGAAACCATAATCCTTGTTATCAGGGATAGGTATGCTCCAACATGGTTTCCCCTGAGTGTCAACCACAGCTATAGCAGGATCACTGGTGAGATAATTACACATCCATTATCCAGAAAGACATGCGAATAGTGATGAGCAAAAGAGCTAATACCATTGTCCCCCTTACGAACCCATTGTCCTGTCTCAGATGAACACACCTGCGCTCCATGTCCGACTAAGGAGAAGTCATCGTCGTACTCTAGAAAGAACTCAAACACATAGAAATGGGGTGACACCATGGGATTAAAACCAAGACACCTATGCGGGCCCTTGTTTCCTTGTTTGGAATCAGGCAATTCCACCCACTTCTTCGTGGTGGGATTACACACAAATAACTGGTAAACGGCAGCTGTAGGCCCAGGCCAGTAGCTGCAAAGAATAAGTCCATTGCAGCTGTCCAAAAGATTGATTCGGTTTGCTGGCAGGAAGTCGAACTAGGGGGAGACCAATGGGCAGTCTCTGCCCAAAACATTGGTGAAATGTGGAGCAACCCGCATCCTGTTGCTGTCGTATTGCATGCCAAAGATGCCGGCCAGGGTCTGGGGGAGCTTCCTGTTATGGACAGAGATGAGGTCTCGCCAAGTCGTGGACACACACTTGAAGCGGCAGACCGATCTGGCAGGGAGGCGGCACAGGATCTCGAGAACAAGGTCATCAGTGAGGCTGGCTGCCGGGCACCTCCGTCTCTTGGACCTCTTCCCCTTTACCATCGTCTTGAGCAAGAACCTCTAAGGAAAATGGAGATGGACAGGCATACCATCAATCAGTAAATGAATTAACAATAGGAAACTGAATGAACATTCCACGTTAGAAGTTGGGAACTGGGAACAGAGGAACAACGTGCTGATTGCTAGCTTGCTGTTGCTGGGCGTGGTGTGCCGTTGGCCTTCGCAGGAGGCCAAGATCTGCAGGCCTTGAGTTGGCCGCGCCGTCGACGGAGGCCACTGAGCCCCGATGTCGCTGCGCCGCCGCTCCGGCGATAGCCTCGGTTTGGCGGCCGATGCTACTCGATTTAGCGCTAGGGATTCGATTTGGCCAACATTCGCTTGTGTGCCGGGAAAGGGAACAAGCAAGAGGAGACAGGAGTAGAAGACTGCACTACACACTTACACAGTACGCACACGAGCAGGCTCTTGCTGAGCTGGACCACGGGAAAATACTGGACAAAATCTGCGGTCACGTGGATTGGGCCTTCGAATTTTAATAGTTGCCAACTGGACTTTTTGAGCCACGTTTAGGGCCTGGCCTTTACATCCACCCCTGATTGTCGCATCACTCTATTTTAATAAAAAAAAACACCCCTGATTCTCGCATCACTCTATTGAAAAAAGTTATCTAACCTTTTTCAGTCACATTTACCTTACTCGGTTAGAAAATCATGTGTTTAGGCTTCTATCAGCTCTTAAAACCATTTGGTTTAACTTCCAAAGCGGTTCTAAAAGTGGTTTTGACTGGCGTGGTGCCATGTGTGTGTTTAGGCTCCTATCAGCTCTTGAAACCATTCGTTTACCTTCTGGAGCGGTTTTAAAAGTGGTTTTGGTTGGCGTGACACCACGTGAGCCATCCTAAGTGGCCCTACATTAGCTATGATACGTGAGCAACGAGGGACGTAAATCATGCTTTCACGATAGTCTATGGAGGTCAATTAGATTTTTTAAAAGAAAATATAAACTGCCACTAGAATTCATTAGTCCATCAACCCGTGCTCTGCACAGGTTAATTTTAGATAAACAACAAAAACACCTTTAATAGTTTCCTATTGTTGTAAGTGCAACAAAGTATAAGACTATGATCTTTTATTGCTTCTGCAGTATAGTGATTGCTTAGCCAAGTCCAAAAGACATAAGTTAATTCAGAAGACATATTTTTCGGCTCTTTTTCTTAGTGGGAGACTTTGTTTTCTAGTTTGTAGACTAAAAAATATCCTAGAATGGTTGCTCAAATACTATAGGAAGACATGGATCTATTGGTGCCTATAGCCATTGAGATAAAGAGAAGACAAGAATTTTAAGCAAAATGTACATTAACCATTAACAAATCTATAAAAGAACGTAACAAATCTACTCTATAAAAGAACGTAAGAATTGAAGGACATCAAATCCAATCTTCACCGTTAAATCAGACTAAATTTTACGTCCAACGGTTGCTGGGGTGGGAGGTTTCTTAGGTGACAGTGTGTTTCTTTCCTCTTTACGTTGCGCCGATGCCCCCTCTTCCCGAATCGCCGCCTATACCTCTTGCGGTTGCCAATCAGCGAACACTAGCAGGCGCCCTCCTCTCCCACATCCCGATCCCAACTCCCTCCCAATTCCTAATCATCAAATCTCTGAATTTCATCGCCTCCTCCGCTCGCCTCGCTCCACATGCAGATCCGGTTGCCCCTCGCTTCCTACGTGCTGCCTCTGTCCAATACAGTTGCCATGCTAGCCACTGAACCGCGCGTGGTGCCACGCCCAGCGGGGAGGACGGCACGCCGCCGAATGGAGCTCTCTGCCCTCTGCGACGTGCCCCTGTTGTGTGCGTCGTGCACAGAGATGGTTCCGGCTGTTCGTCGTCGTTTCAAGGCCCTGTTCGTCTGCGTCGGAGTTATACACGGGCAGGGCTTAGCGGCTCAATCGCTCGACTCGTTGGTGCAGGAGTCCGGTTGCCCCTCGCTTCCTACAATCCTACGTGCTGCCTCCGTCCAACCCTGTCGCGCCATGCCGGCCACTGAACCACCAGTGGTGCCACGCCTAGCGGGGACGATGGCACGCCGCCGGACAGAGCCATGCTGCCACTCACGTGCCTTTGCTTTGTCTCGGCCGAAACCCGCTACTCCCCAAATTCTATCTCGCCGCTGTCTTCGAATACATCGGCGCCGGTTCGTGTCCGCCCAGACCGGCAGCGCTCTGACCCCGTCCTCAGGGTTGGCGGCGCTGCGCTCGGATCCCTCCATCTCCGGTTGGCAGCGGCTATGAAGAACTGAAAGCTGGAATCAGGTTGTAAACTTATAATTGTTTTGCACCTTTTACCTTCTGGATGCCGATTTTGCTTTCAGATTATGTCATTGGTGTTGTTCCCATTATATATTTATTTGGCTTTTATATTATATAGTCCCAAATGTGCTAATTCAGCCATTAATATGATTCGAGTACAAGACTTTGCGGGCTCTTGCAGGCAGCCTCGGACCTGCTACATAATGTAATGTCACAAGGACAATCAGACTGATGAAGCAGGCGGTGGCACCTGATTAGCGAGTAACAGCGTTACGGTGTGTGCTTGCATCCCTAAATGCGTGTGGTTTCTCTGACTACATATTCAGTATAGGACCAATCCAGTGAAATCTACAACAAAGCTGATCTCAATTCTATTGGGGGTGAGAAATCATCTGTGTATATTGGGAGTTTAGCACATTTCTCATAACTTTATATAGTATAGATTTGTATCTCCAGGGCCCAGGCAACACTAGAGCAACGCTAGAGCAGGGGAGCATCATGGATTATGATCTTGGTTGGTTTTCGTTTCAAGGACAGATGCAAAGATATGTTTCTTGATATGGTCTTCTAAGTGCTGACAATGGGACACATCATACCACGATGTCCCGAGCTGCTGCTTATGATGATAACCGCATCCAGCTGCATCCCCACAGACAATTGAAGCAACCTACACCTTCTTTACCACCCGTCGGTAATTTTTGAACTTGGATTCTTATAATCTACAAATAATTCTTGAAAGATTTTTAACCGTGCTTACTTTTGGTATAGAACACAATTATAAAATGGGAGTACCATTTACCTCTTCAAAAAAAATATTTTTATTGATTGATTGTTAGTGGTGTCTATTGATCTCTTGATAGTTTTTAAGTCTGCAAACCTTTAAAATAATATTTTTGAAGTTGTGTCAAGAAGAAAAAAATCAAGACATGCATGCTCAATAAAAAGAACAAATACACAATTTATTTTTACCTAAATTATTGTCATATGTTAAGTAGCTAACTGAAATTTAAGTTCTTGTTATCTCTAATATGAATATGAATATAAATTTTCTTGATTGTGCATTACTTTTCAAGAGTGAACTATTTTTTTAGCACGTGCGCCTATCTTCTAGTTAAATATAACAATTCTTAGAGCAATTAGCGAGACAAGCTCTTTTTTTATAAACAAAGGACCAACCTCTGCTTTTTTTTATAGAAAGCAAATGGTAGCAGTAATAGAACCGGGATACCAGTTTTACAAGTTCAGACATGTAAGCAACAATAAAAGGAGATCAATACTAATCAAATTTAGACTACATCTGAAAGACAAACACCAGATGAACCGACATTGCTCCAAAAGCAGAGTCATGTTGAAGTTCCTCTAGTCAAACATAAAGGGTCCAATCATACATTATTGTCATATGTGCAAAGCCTGGCAAATATACTCTAGGAGTGTCGTTGGAAGCTAAACTAAAACTAGCAAGCACAGACTAAGTTCAATTGGTGAACTGGATCTTTAGTAGAATAGTTTAATTCATTTATAGGGCCATGGTGGCCTATTTATAGACAAAGGGCAGATCAGTTCAGAGGGTGGCTGAACTGACTGGATACATCTAGCCTGCTGTTATAGGCTGGCTAAGTCAAAATAAAATTGACTTTTACTACTAGCTATGCTGAGCAAACTTTGTTACAACATCTAAAACTTACTAACTAAGTTACTAATATACTAAATGGTTGCCTTGCTGTCATACAGCAAGCCAATGTAGCAGCCATACAGGCTGCTAGTTCATACTAGTTCACACACTGGTGCTAAACAACCATTGAAGCCTAGACTCATCTATCAATCACCCCCTGAGTCTTGGCTTCTATTCTTCAACTTAGGCTTCAATCATTCCGATTTTGCTGCACGGCTCTTGGAATATTATCCTTCCCAATGGCTTAGTTAGGATATCAGCAATTTGATCTTTGGTGCTGATGTAAGTTACCCTTGTCCTGCCTTTTTCAACACAATCCCTGATGAAGTGGTACCTTGTGTCATGCGTTTGCTGCGCTCGTGGAAGACAGGGTTTTTGCTTAGTTCAATTGCTGCCTTGTTGTCCATCTTCAGCTCAAAGGGGTCAGGTTCAGTGCCTTGGAGCTCCCCGAGCAGACGTGCAAGCCAAGTTCCTTGGCAGGCAGCAGAAGTGGCAGCAATATACTCTGCCTCACATGAGGAGAGTGCCACAACTCGCTGTTTCAGCGAGTACCAGCTGATAGGACAGCTGCCGAGGAAGAAGATTCCGCCGCTAGTGCTCTTGCACGTGTCTATGAAACCATCCATGTCGCTGTCTGAGTAGCCGACGAGTTTGGCGTTCTTCATTCCTCCTTTCTTGTAGCAGACCCCATAGGACAAAGTGCAAGCGAGGTAGCGCAGAATCCTCTTTACTGCAGCATAATTCTCTGTCATAGGGACCTCCATGAAGCGGTTGACATAGCCAACGGCGAAGGCGATGTCAGGGCGTGTATGGGTGAGATAGCGTAGGCTCCCTACGATGCTTCTGTATGCAGTTGCATCTACCGGCGGTACTGAACTCTTCTTGCTCAGCTTGAATCACGGCTCCATGGGCACCACGCAGGGATTACAGCCCTGCATTCCTCCGGCGGTGACGATCTTGGCTGCGTAGGTGGACTAGGAGAGGGAGATTTGTTCATTCCCTTGCTTCACTTCAATCCCGAGATAGAAGGAGAGTAGCCCGAGGTTGCTCATCTTGAACTTTTCCTTCATCTCCGCCTTGAATTTCTCAATCTCATTTGGATTGCCGCCGGTGATGATGAGATCATCAACATAGACTCCAATCAGGAGCCGCTGGTCGCTATTGCCGCGGGTGTAGACGCCATGCTCAGAGGCGCATCGCTTGAAGCCAAGCTGAAGCAGGCTGGCGTCGAGCTTGATGTTCCATGCACGTGGTGCTTAGCGCAGGCCGTAGAGCGCTTTGTCCAGCTTATACACAAGGTGCTCCTTGCCTTTAACGATGAAGCCTGGGGGTTGTTCAACGTAGACCTCTTCCTTAAGATCGCCGTTGAGGAAGGCTGACTTGATATCGAGATGGTGGAGCTTCTAGCCGGCATGCGCCGCAATGGCAATCATGAGCCCCACAAACTCGAGTCGAGCCACCAGCGCAAAGACCTCGTCAAAGTCAACGCCGGCACGCTGGACGTAGCCTTTTTCTACCAGTCGAGCCTTGTGGTGAACAACCTCGCCGGCAGCGTCCTTCTTTAGCTTATACACCCATCGGAGTCCAATTGGGCGATGTCCAGGCGGGAGCTCAACAAGACGCCATGTATTGTTTTCCTCCACCGCCTGCATTTCTTCCTTCATGGCTCGCTGCCATTCATCTTTCTTCTCAGCTTCAGCAAATGTGGCCGGCTCTTGAGCACTGAGCATATGCAGCTCTGCTTCGGCCAGCTCACGCATAGCCAAGCCAGGTAGAGGCGCGTCGTCGCCTAGGACATTGTCTACTCGACGGAAGCGCACTGGCGTGTCACCATGCTCTGCATCAAGCTGCTCCTCAACACTCGTGGGTGGTGAGGCGAATTCAATGGCAGCTGCTGGAGCAGGGGATCTTGGTGGCGTCGCAGGTGACGGTGGTGCGGGACGTGAACTAGCTGGTGGTGTGCCAAGTCTAGAGCTTGCACCCCCTTGGGCTGGACTTATCAGTGTAGGAACATCGTAGACCATCATTGTAGACTCGATGATGAAGTCACTTGTCTGCCGTGCACCATCTTCTTCTTCCATGTGCCAGTCCCAACCATGTTTCTCGTCGAACACCACGTCGCGGGTGGTGTGGACACGGCGGGACACAGGATCGAACACCCTGTATGCCTTGGTTCCTGCCTCATAGCCGATGAAGACGACGGGCATGCTGCGATCTTCAAGCTTTCCTTGATGTGGCTTCGTCTTCTTCATAAATGCCATGCACCCAAAGGTGCGTAGGAAACTCATCGCTGGCTTCTTGCCGTACCAAGCCTCGTACGGTGTCTTGCCATCAAGAGCCTTGGTAGGTGCCCTGTTTAGGAGGAAAACGGCCGTTGTGACCGCCTCTCCCCAGAACATGGCAGGCATGCCACGTTGCTTGAGCAAGCTCCTTGCCGTCGCCATGATCGTCTGATTTTGACGCTCCACAACGCCATTCTGCTGCGGCGAATATTGGGCTGAATTGTGGAGCTGAATGCCCTCTGCCGCGCAGTAGTCGCCGAACTTGACAGAGGTGAATTCCCCGCCGTAGTCCGTGCACAGGATTTTGAGCTTGCGCCCGCTTTCGAGCTCCACTGCTGCTTGGAAGCGTTTGATTGCTGCCGGTGCATCGCTCTTGGCCGCTTGTAGCATCAGCCACATGAAGCGGCTGTAGTCATCAACCAACAGCAAGAAATACTTCTTGCCGCCGAGAGTTGGTGGAGAGACGGGGCCGCAGATGTCACCATGGACTAAGTCTAGGTGATGCATGGCGCGGAACTTGGCCTGAGTCGAGAACGGTGAACGTCGTTGCTTGGTGAGAACACATGTGTTGCAGAATTGATCAGCATGCTCGATCGTCGGCAGCCCTCGGACCATCTCCTTCCTTGCTAGCTGCCGGAGAGCGTCGAAGTGAATGTGGCCGAACCATTCATGCCATCTCCAAGCGACATCATCACGGTGGGTGGCAAGGCAAAGTGGCTGCGTGATGTCGAGGCGCATGACATAAAGTCTATTGCAGCCTCGCTCGATCTTAGCAAGCAGCTTTTGGCTGCGATCCCAAATGCGCAGCGTGCCGTCCATTATCTCCACTGTGGTGTCATTCTCATCGAGTTGGCCCACGGAGACAATGTTGTTCTTGAGCTGAGGGATGTAGTACACACCTGTCAAGGCTCGATGCTCGCCACCGACACCGGTGAAGATGACGGAGCCTTGGCCTTCGATGTTCACCGTTGAGCCGTCACCGAAGCGGACCGTGCCGGTGATGCTGCGGTAAAGCTTGGCGAAAACATCACGGCGCCCAGTCATGTGGTTGGTGGCGCCGGTGTCAAGAAACCACTTGTCGCTGAGGTGGTTGTCATCGACACCAAGGGAGGCCTGAGCTCTCTACTCATTTAGATGGACTTGTATTGCCGATGTGGACTTCACCACACACATGTCCGTAGTCACCGGGCTTGTGCTCTGCGCAGACAGAGCACACGCCTCTATCATGAGCAAGCCTGGACCCTCATCTTCTTCTGCGGTGAGCTAGGCCTGCTCGCGCCGTGGCTTGCGGCAATCCTTGGCCCACTGGCCAAATTTACCGCAGTTCCGGCAGCGATTGTCGCGGGGCGTTTCGTTGGGTGCATCGTGCGTCATGTCGCGGGCAGCGCCCTTGCTTCTGGGAGGGACACCTCGCTTCTTCTGTCCACGTGGTGGACGGCGTGAGCCGCTGCCGCTGTGTTCATGCCACAACCGGATGAAGATTCACCGGTTTGATGCTCCTTCATCCGCGCTTGCCACTGCTCCTCTATGAGCAGCAGCTTGCCACCAGTCTGCTGCTCGGTTGCTGGTGGCGTGGCTGTGGGTTTACGATCATCCACAGCCTTCAAGCGCCCGGTCACCTCCTCGATCGTTAGCTCCGTCGTGTCCAGCAACGTCTCGATGGAGAGCGCGATCTGGAAGTACTTTTCGGGGATGACACGGAGCAGCTTCTCAACTGCCCGCTGCTCGGTGATGTCCTCACCGTAGATGCTGAGGGAGCTCATCATGCTAGAGAGCCGTAGCGCGAAGTCATCAACGTGCTCGCCGTCGCGGAAGGACAACAGCTCCCAATCTCTACGGAGCCGCTGCAATGTCGTCTTCCGGGCACGATCAGACCCAACATGGATCGCTTTGATCGATTCCCATGCGCCTTTGCTATCTTCTTGGTCGCCAGGGAGCGGATCATCTCCTGGGGAATAGCAGAGAGGAGGGCATCGACCGCCATGCGGTCTTCTTGGCGGCTAGCCTCACCAAACTCGATGGCTTCCTAGAGGTCGCGAGCTTCAAGCTTCACACGCATGAGGAGGCTCCAGTCCTCATAATTTGTGCGTGTGAGCTGCGGGAAGGGTGTGCCTCCGACCTCCTTCACCGTACGCTCAACAACCACCTCTCGGACATCTCTGTGCCGGCCTCCTCTGCGTGTTGTAGAAGGAGATCGTCGGCGGTACTGCCGTGGATTATCATCAGCTGCAGCAGCAGCCGCCCTACGTTCTGCTGAAGATATCTTGCTAGATCAACCTTGGCTCCAATACCAAATGTTGGAAGCTAAACTAAAACTAGCAATCACAGACTGAGTTCAATTGGTGAACTGGATCTTTAGTAGAATAGCTTAATTCATTCATATGGCCATGGTGGCCTATTTATAGACAAAGGGCAGATCAGTTCAGAGGGTGGCTGAACTGACTGGATACATCTAGCCTGTTGTTACAGGCTAGCTAAGTCAAAACAAAATTGACTTTTACTACTAGCTATGCTAAGCAAACTTTGTTACAACATCTAAAACTTACTAACTAAGTTACTGATATACTAAATGGCTGCCTTGCTGTCATACAACAAGCCAATGTAGCAGCCATACAGGCTGCTAGTTCATACTAGTTCACACACTGGTACTAAACAACCATTGAAGCTTAGACTCATCTATCAAGTGTCACGTCCAAGACTGCAGATCACTTGGACTTGCCGACGATCCATATCATAGGACATTAGTGTTTTATTGTCCCGCCCAACAATGTAGAAGATCATGTTGCAGTCTGGATGAATTGCAACCCACTCAAAGGGTCGTGTACCATTAGGACTTTTTGGTCCAAGTACATGTAAAGCCTCAGCGGTATGCTTCAATATCCATTGTTGGCTGTCATAGTCCTCAAGAACATAAACTACAAGCCGAACCACCTGATCTTCATAGTCCGACTCAAAATTGGCATAATACAAACTGCCCTGGGACTGCTGAATGAAACCATGGGACCGTTGAATGAAACCATGGTCCTCGTTATCAGGCACAGGTATGCTCCGACATGCTTTACCCTGAGTGTCCACCACGGCTATAGCAGGTTCATTGGTCAGATAGTGTAGACATCAATTATTCAGAAAGACATGCGAGTAGAACCGAGGATGATAGCTAAGGCCATTGTCCTTCTGAATCCATTGTCCTGTCTCAGATGAATACACCTCCACTCCAGTTACTAATAAGGAAAAGTATTCAGTTCTGTAGCATCCAAAGAACGCAAACACATAGAAGTGGGGTGACACTGTGGGATTAAAACCAAGACATAAATGTCGGGGCTTGCCTCTGTTTGTGGAGTCCAGCAGTTTCACCCACTTCTTCGTGGTGGGATTACACACAAATAAGCGGCAACCACCGGTCGTAGGCCAAGGCCAGTTGTTGCAAAGGACAAGTCCATTGGAGCAGTCCAAAAGATCGACCCGGTTTGCTGGCAGGAAGTCAAACCAGGGGGAGACCAATGGGCAGTCTCTGCACAAAACATTGGTGAAATGTGCAGCTGATGTTGATGCCCAAAACTCAGGGCTGTTCAGCATGGTGAAGATGCCAGCCAGGGTCTGGGGAAGCTTCCTGTAGTTGGTGGAGATGAGGTCTCGCCATGTCGTGGACACACACTTGAAGCGGCAAACCGACCTGGCGGGGAGGCGGGCGAGGATCTCAACGATAAGGTCATCGGTGAGGCTGGCCGCCGGGGACCTCCGTCTCTTGGACCTCCTCCCCTTTACCATCGTCTTGAGCAAGAGCTTCTGAGGAAATCGAAAATGGAGAGGTTGTTGACCAGGAACTCAACATGCATACAACCAAAGGACGAAGAAAAAAGAGGTCTGCAACAATGGATGATGATGTTGATTTGCATACCATGTGTGGTAGCTAGGACCACCTGAAGAACTAGAGCTGCTAGCACGCACAGCGATCGTGAGCCCGTGACCCACAGGAGGACAGAAGAACTCGGTTCAATCTATGCCAAGAAGATGTCTGGTCTCTGTAGAGTTGGGAATTTAGGGGGGGCGTTTTGTTAGCTTTATATGGGATAATCAACTCGATTCATTGCTTCTTGCTGCTATTGAGGATTCAGAGCATTCGGGTGCATATTTAAGTGTGATGCTTGTGCCTTCTTATATAACTTTAGCACCAATCCACTGAGATGCCTTTACCACCAAGCTGAAAAGATAAATGGGTTTCACAGGTCAACTCTTCGTTTAAAACAAGTTCATTACTTAATTTGAACAATTGGGCAGACAACTAAACCAACCAAAATTAGGGCAATAAGCCAATAATGCAGATCATAATCACCAGTCTGTTTAGATGCGGTGACATGATAGAAAACAAACGGATTTTACAGGTCAACACTTAAACAAGTAGAGATTCGCGTTCTTTAAAATCGGCGCTTCTTCAAATCCAGAAGAAAGTAATTCTGCACACTTTGATTGAAATTCCGACCATACAACTATATGCCCAGACATTACCAGTGGTAGACCTCCTTGCTGGAGGTAGCTTAGCTGAGGAGGCTCTTACAACCTGCTTGTGAATTGATACAAAGCCAAGTAAAACAACCAGGTAGCTACTTGCTACATAGGTACAAACAACAGAGAAGAACTATGGAAAATTGGAAGTTGACTGAACATTCATCAACGTTGCATATTCAGAAGTTTGGAACAGGGAACAAGTGAACAACCTGCTGGTAGCTAGCTGTGGCTGGGCGCGGGGTGCTGGTCAGCTGTCCTCCTCCGCCTGTGCTTGCGCCTCTGTTGCTGGCTGCGGCAACCAGCAGCGCAGGAGCCGCTGGAACTTGGACAGCTGTTGGCTGGCAACCTGGTTGCGCCCTCACGGCGCGCTGGCGCTCGGCGCCACCCGCCCTCCCTAACGCCCCGGCGCCACGATGTGGCCGCGCGCCGCCGGGCGCCGGTCACCCATTCTCCTGGGGGTACCAAGTGGCCGCGCTGTCGACCAAGGTCATTGAGCCCCATGTAGCCGCTCCGCCGCTCGATTTGGCCTACGGACGTGAGAAGGCTCTTACTGGGCTGGGGCACGGGAAACTGATGGACAAAGTCGGGACACATGGATTGGGCCTTCAAAATTAAAGGGTTCCAACTTGAGTTTTTGGGCCACGTCTAGGGCCTGGTCCTAGGATTATAAATACCGTTCGTTTGTCGATAAGGTGCACCCGGAAAAATTTATGCCTAGCAATCCTTAATCTACTACATCCAAAATCCTATTCACATGGAGATTCTAATAATTCAAAGGTGATCTAAATAGTCTTAACAAAAGTAAGATAGACCTCTTCAATAGGATGTTTCTCTTCTTTTTTTTTTGTGACTTTGTAAATAAATTGCTACATCATTGTTTGGGTACATATGCATGTGTGATCATGATCATCAGTTACCAAAGTCATGAATCCATGTCAAAGTAGTGCTTTGTACAGTTCATTTAGCAGACATCATCACATTAGTACTACACTAGTACCAAAATCAATTTGCAAAGAAGACAGATATTGCAAAAACACTGAAACAGCAAACACTTTGGCAACCAATGAGGCACTTGAGCCCTCAAAAAAACCAATGAGGCACTTCATTTCAGATTGCTGGCATCAAGGTAAGGCCATAATAACACTTGGATTGCTAAACAGCTCTATGAGTCCAGGATAGAGCACCCACACATTTTAACACGCAGTGTTACTCTAAAGCTACGCAATGAGGCTAGCTAGCTAGATTGACGAAAGATCTTCGTACACAGACTTGATTCCTGGCCTCTCGGAGACCGGCCGGATGCACCTCAGTGCAATGCCCAGGGCCTCCTTCATCCCCTTCACAGCCTGTGGGTTCTCTGAATCCGAGGCCATGGCCGCGTCGAAGCAGTCAGATCCCCTTCCTTCTGCCACTCGCAGCCTGACCCAGTCAGTGAGGTCGACACCACCCTCAGACCCCGAGACGACATCCCCGGCGCACCTGCCCGTCAAGAGCTCCAGAAGCACAACGCCAAAGGCGTACACATCGGATTTGAACGAAGGAGACGGTTTCTTTGAGGCTGCCAGCTCCGGGGCACGGTAGCCCAGCACGCCCAGGTCCAGGATCTGCTCCACGACACCAGCCTGTGTCATCAGACGGTGCAGGCAGTAATCAGCGACGCGGGCGTTGAGGTCAAGGCCGTCCAGCAGGATGTTGGTGGCCTTGAGGTTTCCGTGGGGCATTGCACGGTCAAAATGGAGGTAGTTCAGGCCACGTGCGACGTCGACTGCGATCTTCAGACGCTGTGCCCAGGTCAGTGGAGGACCTCTCCTTCCTGGTCGATCTGTGCAATCAGAGAACAATCTCAGCAGGATACATGACTGAACTTTTTGTTATGAGTCTGAGTACGAGGAAACTGCTAGTACGACATGCACATGAAGTGTGCAAGAACAGATAGTAAGACTAAGGCATCTGCACAAAACAAGTAATCAGTAGATGATGGCATTACCGTATAAGAAACTTGCGAGACTTCCAGGCGCAACATAATCTGACAAGATCAGCTTCTCATGTGGGGTTGGGCCCCAGTAGTACCCACGCAAACCAACCACATTTGGATGTCGGATGTTTGCAAATTTCTTGGCCTCCTTTGCAAACTCTTTCTTGGGCCTTGCAACACCTTCCCTCAGCCATTTCACAGTCAAGAACACACTGTTTTCCAGTGTCGCCCTGTATGAAGTCCCATGGCTGCTCCTGCCTAGAACTTCAGCTGGTGCCCTTGAAAGTTCCTCTGGCGTTAGTGTGATTGTTTCATCCAGGAAATGCAACTCCCCTGCTAGCCTGTCAGGCGATCTCACATCCAACCGTGTCAATCCTTCCTGGCCATATGCCTCTCCAGAATCCGGTGACCAAGAATACCGGCTGCCCTTAGATGGTGAAAAGCCCCCAGCGGCTGACTTCTCTTCTTGGCTAGGTGCTTCAGATGTAGAGCCTTTACGAGGAGTAACAAGGTCATCAGCTGAGACCAAACCACCTTTGCTGTCTTTTCCCTTCATACCAGCACTGTCTTTAGTAGCCCTGTGGAGGCTCTTGTCTGAAACCTTTTCAGAGCTAGGAAACTGCCGTGAGATTCGCTTGTAGTGGCATATAATAGCAATAAGTATAAGGATGACAAGAACAACAATGCTAGCTGCTATAATTGCTACTTTAGCACCTGTACTGAGTGATTTTCCACCTCCTGACCCAGATGGGGAATTGCCAGATCCCGACGAGCTAGCAGGATACTCTAATTTTGAGTTCCCAGGATGGAAAGAAGATTCTGGAAACTTCCTCAAGTTCTCTGGCACAACACCAGAAAGGTCATTATAGGACACATTGAACGATAGGAGATTATCTGGAAGATCCTCAGGCAATGGCCCAGTGAACTGATTCATTGACATATTAATATCAGTAAGAGCCCCAAGCTTACTCACAGCAGCAGGCAATGGACCAGAGAAATTGTTTGTTGAAACATCAAGAACTCGAAGGCCAGATAAGGAGGCAATATCATCAGGGAGGCTTCCATTGAAGTGATTCCCAGAAATATCAAGCACTTGAAGACTCAAATTTTTGGTTGACGAACCAGGAAAGAACAGGCCACCAGAAAGCATGTTATCTTGGATGTAAAGTTCTTGCAGCATGGACGAAGTTAGCAAATCAGCAGGCATAGGACCACGCAACTGATTGGAGCTCAGGTCAAGCACAGTAAGTTTGGGGTACTGAACAGTAGCTTCAGGGATGGTCTCAGACAGAGCATTGCGGGAAAGATTTAGGTAGTTTAGGCGAAGGAACTGGGAGCTCACATCAGGAATTGTACCAGTTAGGTTGTTCTGACTAAGGTCAACATATTCCAAATCGCTGGCCCATTTGGCAATTACTGACAAATTTCCTCTGAACTTGTTGTTTGAAAGATCTAACACAGTGCAGCTCCCAGTAAGCAATGGAAGATCCCCAAAAAGAGCATTCGACGACAGGTTAAGGACTTGCAAAGTAGTTGATGTGATCATATTGATATGCCCTGCATAATAAAGTAAATGCAATTAGTACAAAAGTAACAAATGAGTGGTCCTCGTATCATTATAGAGAATGCCATCATAGGAAAGGAAATATGCAAACACTGTAAATGCATTAGCACACTTAACATTCATGTCCTGTGCAGTCTTGCAGTATTTGCTAATATACTAAATTCTAGGGGCAAACCCATTACTTTTACTCAAAGCAAGCAATGATTTGCATGACCTCAGGTATCATTACCATATCATGAAATGCACTGGTTCAATCCAATCACATTTTATACAGCTGGAGCTGCTAGTCTTGTTACTTATTGTATCAGAGAGGAGTCCACAACATTTAAAGCCAACCACATGGCAAGGTGTCCTAGTTCTTTACTCTGTAGGCCAGGCAGGGTACTAATTATGAGAAGCTTATAGTGTAAGGTACTATAACAAGAATGGTGGAGATGCATTGCATCGCAACTCTAAGCAATTAGTACAGAAGAGGGTAAATAATACAATTACATGTCAAATTACATATTACTTCCACACCTTTGTAACAAAACAGAAATTCATGGTGTAGTTTAACTGGACGTGACATTAATATATTGTGCCCACTGCATTATCTGCATCTATCATTGAGAAATCTTGCCATCAGGATACATGCCCGCAAATCCAGTACATGTTTCCTGTTTGGATGCGCATGTATTCATCTTAATACACATGTGTTGGAGTGGATTGGAGTGTAATTGAAATAAGTTAAACTCCAATCCACTCAACACATGTGGATTGAAATGAATACACATGCATCCAAAAAAGGCCTAATAGAACTTCTTTATTTGTGGCTGTTGTTTTAATCCCTTTCCTTTATAAATGCTAACTCAAGTTACTGCATTAACCAGTCCACCTCTGCATGTATAACTACCATATAAAGTTTGTTATCAACGAAATTTTGAATGAGAACCAGCTCATTAGTAGTGCTGGACAAAATTAATAAGTTTCAGGCAATGGCACAGTAGGGAACATTACGAGCACACATTTGCACAAAGAATCTTCTATGCTGAATTAAGGCTCTATATAAACCTTACCAAAGGGGCAAAACAGAATAAGCTAACTGGTGCAGACTCAAGCACATAACATTGGTTCATATTCTTTGGTAATCAGTAGTTCAAATCATCATTTGTGTACAACAATACAGTGCTAGATGAGAATTTATGTTTGATAACTTTTTCACAGGTTATACAGACTAATAGGTAAGATGGCTACTTCTTTCCTTAGTAGGCCATGACTTGACACTAGTTTTGAGAAGTTTGGAGTGTAGTGAGGTACTATAATTAGAATGGTGGAGATACATACAATTCTACAGAAGTAGTACAGAAGAGATTAAATAAGACAACTACACAACAGATGCACATGTTACTTCCATCTATCATATACTAAAAACAGAAATTCATAGTGTAGTTTAGTTTAGTTGAACATGAGATTTGTATGCTGTGCCCATTGCTACATCTGAATTCATCAGCGATAAATCTTTCCATCAGGGCATATATCCTAATCCCAGTACTCAACAGTTAACACAGAAATGCTGCCATCCACAATTTCACTTAACAGAGCTTTTTTTATATCCTTTTGTTCAATATATCATAATTATGCGCGCTAGTGCAGATATGACCAACCTGTGTGGTGTGGATGTCTAGCTACAACATCAAGATCACTATCACTAAATTTGTAAACAAGAACAGATTCATTAGTTGCATTAGACAGAACAGATGAAGTTTTAAGCAATTCACAGTAGGAAACAAGATGAGCAAGGACCAGCAGCATGAAATGCAACAGTTCAATGCTATCATAGCTCATACAGGTAAGCTGCTAGCTTGTTCATATTAGAAAGGAGTCCACAATATTTAAAGCCAACCACATGTCAAGATGTCCTAGTTCTTTACTATGTAGGACAGGACAAGGTATTAATATTGAGAAGCATAGAGTACTGTATGGTACTATAACGAGAATGGTGGCCATACACTGCACTGCAACTCTACGTAATAAGAGGGTAAATAAGGCAACAAGTCACAATATTAGCACGTTACTTCCACTCATTTGCACCGATAACAGAATTTTTTTAGTGCAGTTTAACTGAACATGACATTTGTATGGTGTGCCCTTAGCATTATCTGCTTTCCTCATTAGCATCAGGACATAATATGCCCCAACTCCAGTGCTCAACACAGAGAAGCAAGAACCTGTTCATTAGTTGAACTAGGCATAACTAATGAAATTTTAGGTGATCATATATCACAAAAGTACTCTTGCAAACTCAACATATATCATTCAGTACTTTTTTTTAAATTAGCAGGTCAAATAGTAATTTATAGATTGGATAAATAAGACATAATAAAGAGGATCAGAAACTCAAAGTGCTATATCAGAATTAATTCACAAGTCGTGTTGACCAACACAGCTTACTGTGCCGAGAAACGACATCGATCTCAGTAATCTTCATGATCCATGGCATTCAGCAAGAATGAAGAGGGCTGAAAGAACTATTGTTAAGTAAAGTTAGTACCTGTCAGGTTATTAGCACTTAGGTCCAGCTCACTTAGGACCAGAGAATCACCCTTGAGAAGCCCACTAGGCACAAATCCAGTAAATGCATTGTTTGCGAGTCGCAGAACTTCAAGATCATAGACATAATTGAACCCTGGGAGGTCACCAGACAACTGATTGTTGCTCAGATCAAGCACCTTCAGTCTCCCAAAAGTAGAGAGCTCAACACCATCTATCAACGATCCAGTCAGCTTGTTGTTGCTCAGGTTCAGATACAGGACTGTCTCCGAAATATCCGCTAGAAACTTGAGTTCTTTGGGCGTAGTACTGGTGAGCAGGTTCCCGCTGAAGTCAACATGAGCAACAGCGGACTCGATCAAGAACTTCCAATCAACTCCGCCCTCCAACTGGTTCCAGCTCAGATCCAAAGACTGCAGGTTCACAAGGAGTCCAAGCCCAGAAGGAATACCCTTCGTGAAGGCATTATAGGACACATTCAGCGCGACCAAGCTCTTCAGCCCTTTCAAAGCCACAGGCAACGGGCCAGACAAAGAATTGCGGCTCACGTCCAGCGACTGCAGCGACATAAGCCCGTCAACGGACTCAGGCAGCGGCCCGGAGAAGTTGTTCCCAGCAAGCGACAGGTTCTGCAGGCTCCGGAGATTGCCAATACCTTCCGGTACCGGCCCCGAGAACCGGTTATTAGAGACATCCAAGAACTTTAGGCTCTTCAGGCTGCCCACATTGCTCGGGAGGCTGCCTGAGAGGTTGTTGTTCGCCACGGAGAGCTTCACGAGCATGGTAAGGTTGGCAAACACGGTGAGGTCGGCGACGCCCGAGATGCCGTGGCCGTCGAGCACGACCCCCGCCACGCTGGCGCCGTTGCACACGACGCCGTTCCAGGACGCCGGGCACCCGTTGAAGTCGATGGACTCCTCGTTCCAAGACTCAGTGATGTAGCCGGCAGGGTCGTGCGTGATGCCCTTCTTGAAGGCCAGCAGCGCCAGGATGTCCTGCGAAGGCAGCTGGGCAAATGCAGGGGAGACAACAAGCAGGAGCAGCAGCACCAAGAAACCCCCCAGAAGCCCCATCACTCGCTTTCCTCCGCAGACTGGTTGGGGAGGCTGGGAGTTTGCTGGTAGGATTCAAGAGCGTGGCAGCTGACGCATTTCTTGGAGGAGATTGGAGTGGAAGTGCACACAGGGTAGCTATCGAAGAGCTGGTGTGGTAGTGCACACCGGTACTGATAGCCCAGCCACAACACTTGTCCCTTTCAGCTGATCACATAAGCCCCCGGATTTCTCCGTTTTAACTCCTTTAAACCTGAAATGAGCACCAAAATGTCAAGTCAGGCACAGATTCCAGCTTCAACAAACCCTCGGAAAGACCGAATTTATTTGGGGGGAAATAATTGGACCGAATCTTTGAGCTCCGAAAAGAGGCACGGCATGACTGCAGTAAAAATCTAGCGTATTCGTAAAAAAAAAAGAGGAAAATGGAGCATAAATAGCCAGAAAAAATGCTTCTTTTTTTTCTGACAACACAAAAACCATCTTTGAGCGACAAGAAAAAACCCCATGGCTTTATGAATCCGTCAAGCACGGCAGTAAAAGTGGTGGCTTTGGCCGCTAATACAGCAGTAAACATCTAGCATATTCCTCAAGAAAAGGGGAAAATGCAGCATAAATAACCAGAAAAAACGCTTCTTTTTCCTGACGAAACAAAAATCTTCTTTGACCACACAAAAATTCCCACGGCTTTAATCCCTCAACAAGCACGGCGGTAAAAAGTGGTGGCATCTTTGGCCGCTAAAACAGCCACCAACCGCGAGCGGAACTGCACCTAAACGCAGCTCGAAAGGACGCGCCCTTTTAGTTTTAGTAGCACTCGCACGGCGAATGCGCCCAAACTCGAAACATTCAAACACGGAAGAACGCAATGCGGAGGCGGAAGCAAGCAAGAAGAGCAGGGAGCGGCGCAGCTGTCGTCCGTACTTACCTAGCGACGAGACCGGGCGGGCGTTCGCAGTAGCAGCGCACGGAGAGGAGCGGCCACCGCCCACCAGAAGCACCGCACAAGCAAGGCGACCGAGCAGGAAGGGAGGAATGGGTGGAAGAAGGAAAGAATAATGGGGTTGCAGGGGAAGGCAATGGGGGGCCGGCAGCGGCGGGAGTTGCCTTGGGGAAGACGGCAACCGCGGAACCCTAACCCTAGCTAGCTAGGGACGGATGGGTTTGGTTCCCGGCGGCGGGCGGAGGAGGAGAAGAGGGGGCGCAATGTAGTGGGGAGTGGAGAGTGGAGGCGGGCAGCAGCAGCAGTGGGGATGGGGGTGTCTTTTCTCCGTCCTTTGGTCCTCCGTCGCCTTTTCGTTTCTCTACCCCCTCACGGTCACGGCGCCGTTATTTTCTATTGGCTCTTTTTTCTTTTTTGCAATGTGGTCCTCTGGAGATGCAGTAATTTCGCTACTGTACTGAGAACGTGTGTACAGAACTGCAGTGTTGTGTAGTTCAGTATTGTATAGCATACAGAAGTTTTGGACTTGTGGACCGTGGTCAAAGGCTTTGCTTGGGCTTGGGATTCCGGCACTGAAGCGTAATAGCAGTGTAGTATTGTGCAAGCATAGCGCAGCACGGGCGTACGTACAACAGGACGGAGGTGGGTACACCGTGGTCGTGCCCGTATACGTACGTGTCCACTGTCCAGTCTCCGGAGGAACAAACCGACAAACACTGGGATACGGCCATACGGGCACGGCACGCCCACGCCCACGCCCACGCACCGGCCGGGACGCGAATTGCAGCGCGGTACTGGGCAAGGGCGGAGGCGCGAAAACGGCGAGGTAGGAAGAGGGTGGTTTCCCGCGATTTTTACCTGGGGTGGCAGTGGCAGGCAGCGGCACCCGCCAAAAGCCCCGTCTTCTCGTCGCCGTCGGCCGTCGGGCTTCCCTCCCCTCGCGGACCCCAAAAGCACGGCTCAAAATGGGGCTTAACTCCCCGTCCAATCCAGCCGCTAGCCCCCACGGGCGCGCACGCACAGGCAGGGCCGGGCGGGGCCCGCGCCGCAGTCAGAGGGCGTGGTGTGTGCCGCGTGCCATAGCCGAATCGGAGCCATCTGCTGCCCGGCGGTCTCCGGGGTAGCTGGGGGTTGTTTAGTCCGTGGGGCCCGTCGTGGCCTCCTCGTGCGCCGCGAGGGCAGCCGCTGCACGGGCACGGCAGTCAGGCGCGCTAGGCTCCACGAAACGGCCACAGAACAGAACCCGTTGATCTCGGCCGTCCCGTCCCGTCCCGTGAGAAGCGCAACGACGGGGTGCTGCTGCGTTTTCCCTTTCCCGCTGCCGCCCGCCGTGCACCACGCTAATGCATGGAGCCCGTGGAACGCAGAGATCTCACGAAAATTATATTATTAGCGTCACTAATTTTTCTAAACAATGCGCGCGTAGTACACGTCAACCTAGCAGTCCATCAAGCACGCTTTTCAGGGGAGGGAGAGTGTCCAGCCTCGATAAAAGCTCTATTCGTCGCCATTTCGTGTTTACTCTCGGCGTTACTACGTTATTTCTCGCGGGATAGTTGAAATATCCTCAAATTTTTCGCGAAAGTAAAACTCACAGAATGGATAATAATGTGAGGATATAACAACCATATTATTATGCATCAGTCAATAATCAAATCGATACATTGAAACTAAACAAAGGTATATAACAATAGGGCTTACATTATTTATAATACCGTCACAAGGCGGATCATCAGAGTGCAAGCATCCAGAACAGCTGCGGAAGGAAAGAACATTCGCAGAAGGATCTTCATCAACCATCCTGAACGTAGGCACGAGACCTTCCAAACCTTCTATTTCCAACATCTCTGTGAAGCAGGTAAATCTGCACACCGCCAGATGTGTACAGGCCATGGTCCGCACCGATGAGCTTTAGTGAAAAAGAAACAAAGGATCTGGCGATCTTATAGTTTGGCTGTGGTTTTCCTATGCATGCAAGTAGTAGTCATGTTTATAACCAGAAGTTAAGTTTTAACACATTCCTATCCCACACACCTTCAACCACCATCACAGTTCCATCACCACATCACCACCACCATCGCCATCAAGACTCACCCTCAGGTCGACCAGTCCAACTCCCTCTCGGCCGGTCTCAGCGGCCCGCAGCCCTTAACCTGGCTCACGGCCGGAAACAACTCTTAGGGGAAGGTAGAACACTCCTCTCACTAGTCCGGTGCATGCGGAACTCAGGGAAGGTCCATAGCCGAAGAATCGGCATATGTATCGATCGATCAACTATACACTCTGCAGAGGTTTCACTAATCCATCAGATAACCATCATCGATGCACGCGCGCATCAAGGCAGATTCCGAGCGCCTACTGCCATAGAACGATGCCACTCTACCATCCAGCTCTGGATCGCTGGAACTGTGAAGAGAGCATGTATCCGCTCCCGAAGAGGATGACATGCCATGTACCCACTCCCGAAGGGGGTGCCATGATCGTCTTGGAAGGGTGTTAGCTCCATCCCATGCATATACCTTCCTAACACTACTCGCCTAGCAGTAGTGGCATCGATCTATCCAGCGGTTCGGCCGTCTCTCCCCATTGGAGAGCGAGTGGAAAGCAAGAGATTCCTAAGGTCCAGATACCAGCGCAGCGGTTCCTAAATGTGACCAAGCCGGGATATCTTCGTCAAGGTTGATCTTTAATGTGCTACTACGGCACCTTCGTCCCGGGCTCCTCCTCTCAGAGGATCACATCCAAAGACCACCATCACATCTCAGTTATCCCACCACAGGCTCCTCTCATGGGAATGTCCAGATCCATTCCCTGGCAAGACTTGCTCCAAAAGCTCATCGTAGATCCCGGCTCGATCGACTTAACCCTCACCCTACTCCCTGCCGTAAGTTCCACCCCAAACCTAGATACAGCATCATCAGCTCACATGCCCATCTGATTCAGCAACTCACACATCTCCAGCCTGGCACCCTCCAGACCTTCCCGGGGTTCATCACGTCGCATCAAAATGTAAGCGAGTGAAGTATATATATATAAAATATAGCACAAGCATGTGGCTAACTTAGCAGCGGTTAAGCAGGTGAAAGGTTATGACAAGGTAGGGGCTATCAAGTAAAATTCTGTCATGCAAACCAATCTCAGGTGTAAGCATTGCATAAAAGTAAAGTACTAGCAATTCTAGATATTAGCCATGTCTAATAGGATTTCTAAGAGAGGGTGCTGCCATGACACCTGCGCTGTCGGGGTAGTAGTGATATGAGTCATCATCCGTCAATGTAGTCGTTCAGTGGAACCTCCTTCTTGGTGCTCGCAACCTCCTCCTTCGGATCGCTCCTCGTTCGACTCTGAAAACGAGACGTAATGGTCGCGTAAGCGACTCCTATAGAATAGCACAAAGAACCAAATAAAATTCAAAAGATCCAAATGCACTCAAACATAGGCTCATGACGTAGAGCTCGATTTATAGAAAATTTGGGCGTTTGTTTCATATTTTTCTGAGTTCGTATGAATTAGTTATGAATTTCTGAAGATTAAATATATTCTAAAAAAGAAAAGGGGCTGGATTAAACCAGAGGCCGACACGTGTCAGCCCGGCATTGGGCCACGTGTACAGTGGGGTCACGCTAACGTGGTATATCTACTGATATGGCGGATGACGTCAGCACGACGTCTTGCTGACGTCATCGTTGACCAAGTCAACGGTCAGGCTTCCGTGGGCCCACATGACGTCATTGCTGACGTTATCACTGACTGGTGGGGCCAGACTGACGTCAGATGCTAACGTCAACGTTGACTGGTCAACGGTCAACATGGGCCCTTGCTGGGCCGTTATTGGGCCGGATGGGCCGGACATGGGCCGGGCTCGGGCCCGCCACATGTCGCTCCGCGATTGGTCCACGTCATCACGCTGCATCTGGGTCGGGCTCTGTCCACGGCGCCTTGGTCTACGGTGCACCATCCTCTTGATCTTTCACAGAGCAGCCTCTGGTCCACCTGGATCGTGTCCATGGTGAGGTCCTCCGGTCGAGGTGGTTCACGAGCTCGGTGCATGGGGTAGGTGCAAACAGGGCCCGCAGTCAGTCTCAGGGCTCATGAGGACCATGTCCTTCTCCACTGCCCTGCCTCCGCCTCCTTTTCCCCATCCTCTGTTCCACGGCCGTGAGGCTCGCCGGCGGCAAGGTCTCCAATTCCGGTGCCAGGGTGCCCCTTGGGTAAAATTAACAGGCACGTCCGCTCCACGGGGCCAAGGCGTGCGGGTTGACATCCCTCAAGGCGGAGACGAAGCTTACGAGCTCCTCCGGCTGTGTCTCCAGCGGGGGTGCAGCGACGGTGAGCGGCGGAGCCTTCACTCCCGGCGATATACTGGGCCTCTTGCCTCATGAATCAGCGATTCGGCATCACAGCAACACGGCGAGCAAGTCTATGGCCTTCAAGGAGATAGCCTGTAGCCGGTGAGGTCCCTTCTCGGTGGGTGGCGGAATGACAGCGATGGCGTGCGGAAGCAACTGCCCCGCGGTGTCCCAAGGTCCAAATTGAGCGCCCGGCTCGTCGATTGGGGTCCTCTCGCAAGTGCCTGGCTAGCCGGCGGTGACCATAGTCCACGGCAGAGTCCATTTGCACGACTGGGTGCACGGCGGAGCTCCGACGCAATCACGGTCGTGCGGCTCGGACTCCAGGGCCATCCTACGGTCTTCATCTTCTCGGCGGCTTGATGCTGCGTCCCACGGCGAAGATCATCATCATGTCCTTGCTCCAGGGACAGTTGGTGGCGACGGGGATCGGCGCGACACGGCGGCGCTCTGGAGCAGCTCCGACAAGGCGGTGGTGCGCAGTTAGGGCTAGACAGGCTCCAAGGGCCTCATTAACTCGCCGTCTAGATGCAGCGGGTTGAGGTGGAGTTGGTCGGCCGGGTCTTGTGACGCGAGGTGGCCGGAGTTGCGTAGAGTGCCCTCGCCACGGCGGCACTCCGCGGAACGGCGGCGGTGGCATGGTGCTGTGTCCAAGGGTCGGCAGCGGCCATCCGTGGGGCCTAGCGTTCGCATGAGGTGCACCTTGTCATTGCGGGTTCAGATCCAAGCTCGAAGGCTTCCATGGTCTAGTGGTTTCGTCGGGGTAGAGGCTCGCCATGGCTAGCATGTCCGCGGCGGTGGCATGGCGGTCAGGCTGCGTCAGTGCCCAGAGAACAAACTCCGTTTGGCTTAGCCGGTCCGTGCACGGTGCGTGTGCGTGTCCAAGCGACCGGCGATGGCCTTGGCCTACGCGACCCGTGTGTGGGTCGCCATGACTGGAGCAGCATAGGCCGAGGGTGGTAGAGGGGCTCGACGTTGCTCACCATGGGGCGCAATTAAGGGAGAAGGCGTGATGCGGTGGATAAGCCGGCACAGGGTGCTCCGGGAAGCAGAGCAGAGCAAGGACGACCTCCTTGTCGCGGTACACGGCGTCTCTTCTAGCCCCGGCGGGTCCTTCCCCTCCAATTCCGGCGGCGGCGTACTGCCCGACGGCGTCTTCTTCTTTCACTTCGCCTCCTTCCCCTCTCCTCCCTCTCTCTTCTTCTTGGCTTGGCGCGGTGAGTAGCGATTTGGCTGCCACCAGGGTGGCAGAGAGGGTTGGTGGAGAACCCTAGGGCGTCGGGCTGTCCTTAAATAGAGCGGCGGCCATGGAAAGGTGCCCGGCGGACGGCTGGTGATCGGGTTGGGTGATCAGGCGGTCGAGGTGCTCCTGGGGGCGCTGTCGGGGTCGCGTGGGCTCCATGAGTCAGTGGGGGCACGGCAATTTCGCCGTAGCGGCCAAGGGAAGGAGGGGCAAGCGGCCGACAAGCTCACGCGCGAGAGATGCCCATGCCGTGGGTACTTCTTGTCAGAGGCCGTCGGTACAGGTGGCCTACATCCACCCGTTGGTGAGGTAGGTGGCAGGCACGGACGCCGAGGATGGACGGGTTGGCTTGGGATTCCCTGGCGCGCGGTGGTCCTGACGCGGCGCCAAAAGCAGAGGAAACGGAGGGGACCGGTGGGAGAAGGTCATGACAGCTGGGGTCCGCTGCGGGGTCCACCCGTCGGTGAGCGCAGGAAAGAGAGGCAGGTGCACGTGGTGTGTTGTGGCCGGTTGGCTTCGTGGGCCGGCCCAGCTCGGAGTGCAGAGGCAGGTCGGCTCGGTGAAGAGAGGGCAGAGCAGGCTGGGGCAGTGACTGCGGGTTGGGCCAGCTGCTTCGCTGATTGGGCCGCTCGGGTAAGAAAGAAGGTGCAGGCCTGGTTGGGCTGATTTGAGGCCATGGGCCTAAAGGCTTTCCCCTTTTTATTTCTTATTCTTTCTTCTTTTTCTGTTTCCATTTATTCCATGTATATATATATTCATATATATAATTATTTGATAAAAGTAGCATGTTGCAATTAGGTGTTGAGTGGACTTACATAGTCCTTAGCTATGTTGGGTATTATCCCCATAATAGATATTTATTTATTAGATAAATAAATATTATTGGTATTTTATTAGACATCACAAAAATCCAAATAAAATCCAAATCACATTGTTGAATTAAAATACAATAGAGATGTATGCTATGTGATAAGATAAATACAAGGTTGGAGTAAGTGGTACTTGAGCAAGTTCATCACTTAAGGATACATATGTCTATTTAAGGTGCCAATCACATGTTGAATGCAACATTGATGAAAGACATAAGCAACATTGAGGTACAACTTGTGAAACATAGGAAGAGCAACATGTGATAAATGATATCAGGGTATGAGGCTTGTTCAATTGAGGGGATTGGTGGAGTATGTTAGGTGGTGGATATAGGGGTTAGCTCGAGAGCTAGGTCTCAAGTAACATAGGTACTGGAGTGCAACATAGGAGGTAACAATGGAGCAATATGGTGATACCACTAGTGCAACATATAGCAACTTCTATTGATACTTTGTTGTAATCCATGCAAAACATAAGGGAAAACAAGAGATGCATCGGATACATGGCTCCAATAAAAAGGGCTTGAGCAAGGTGAGGAAAGTTAGCGGAACAAGTAGATAATGAAGGTTGAGGAAAGCTCTAGAGTTTGTAACATGAGTGCAAGAGAACGCAGGGGCAACTCTAGTGATACGTAGGATTATATCAAGGGAATCATATAAGCAGGACTAGTGCCGCTTGAGATTCATCACAAGAAACATAGAGGGGATAGCTAGAGTGCATAGGACATAAGGTTTAAAAGGTTAGGATCTCGAGTAGGATAAGAGGAGTCGTTACGGCATGATAGGTGATTTAGGTAAGTCTAGCCTATGTTGCCATGTACCCTATGTAACTTGAATACAAGGGGGCAACATGGGAAGTTACGTGGGCATCATAGGTACTTGATTTATGAACATAAGGTACTAGTCAGGGAATAATCACATGTGGCTTATCTAAATATATTAAGACACATGTGATGGTGTTACAGAAAAAGTGTAGCGCTAAATATATGTGCCACGTGCAAAGGGTAGAGTTCCTACATGACAAGCAACAAACATGGGCTTGTTTCGAAAAATTTTTGTTGGTTGTATTTTTCGGTGTTTGTAATTTTTAGGGTTGTTACAATAGTATTGTTTGCTTCACACGTAAACCAATACTCCTTCCGTTTCAAATTACAGTTCGTTTGACTTTTTTATTTTAACTTTGATCACTCGTACTATTTAAAAACAATATAAGAAATATGGTTAAATTTAAGTTATCGTTGAAGATCTTTTGCTAGTAAAGCAAGCCATAATAAAATAAATTATATTTAACATAAATTTTTAAATAAGACGAGTGGTCAAATTTAGGATAAAAAAGTCAATCGGTTTACGATTTGGAACGGGCTAGTAATTGTGATATTGTCTGCGTGTTGCCCCAATGTCGAGCCTGCTCGCTACAGTATTCGGTCCCTGCCGGGAGTGACGGGTTGTTCTGAGGTTACAATGTGCCGTGCACTGCACATAAGCTAGAGTAGTGCTTAGTACTTGCCAAGTGTCGAAACTACTAAGAGAATGCGAACCCACGACTGCCGCACTCTAGCACCAACTACGCCCAACACTAATGGATTGGAGACGAAGAAGACGATGACAACAGTTAGGGTTCTAACAGGCTAAGGGATCGACCGGCCGCGGCATATCTTCATCCAAACTACTATGCCTATAGAAGAAAAAATTACTCGAAAACGTTTTTCTTCAAATTCTCCGTTGCCTATAGCACGTCTCACAAAGCCATCGCAACCACCCTGAGTGTCGCAACTCCTGTTGCCATTACTGCGCCTGGACCCCTCTCCTACTTCCTCTCTAGCGCGTTTGCTGGGGATAATAAGAGGACGGGACCTATCTCTTTAATCTTCCGTAGTTTTTTCGGTTTCTTAGGGTTTAGTTCAAATAAATATTCTAACGAAATCAAACAGTTTTCAGTCTCGATCGTGTTTCATGCAATGATTTCAGTGATTGCGACGACAAGACTGACGTTGCATGCATCGAGTTCACCAACAGATGGTCAACCTATCGCCGCCCTCTAAAGGGGAGGGATGGTTCTGGATACCCCCAATGAAGACAACTACGTACTCCAAGTCATTAATGTCATCGTCGTTGGCCGCACAGAGGAAATCAAGGTTTGAAGGGGATGAGTCTGCCACCTTCCAATGATGCAACCTTCGATATTCTTTCATTGATTCAGATGCGTTTTCGAAGCATTGGATCTCATGGCTTGTCCGATGTTTTTGGATTAGTCGTTGGATTCCATATAAAGACACTTTGGCTCCAATGTTCGAGTGATGCCATTGGAGCAAAATAAGATGGAAGAACCTAGATAAAATATTGTGTATTTTTCTATTTAATTTGGTGTTGTATTGTGCCAAGTTTTAATATAACCCCTTTCCTCTAGAAAACAAAGAAGAAAAATAAATTACTTATATATCTATGCTAGAAAAGAGTAATTTTGTTTGAGTTGAGAATAGCCATCCAAACGACCGCTTGTTTTTGACTTTACTGCACTACAGACAAAGTACAAAATGATACGATCGTAGCAACAAAATCCACGAGAGAGTGACCTCGCAAAAATGAGGCCACGCATGTATGCATCCCTGGCTACGCCTACGTGTATGTGAATCCCTTTGGTTACGTGGACCCGGCCATCAGGCCTTGATTGACATGGTTAAAACACTTTTAACAGTAAAAACTTGCAGCCACCCACTCGGCCACTCAACCAGCAGGCAAGGTCAGGACAGGCTAAAGATTCCAAGGACCAAGCTCATTAACCGTGACCGTGCCAGCATGGCATGGTCAAATGCGGTAATAACTCAACTCAGCCATGCCCATGTCCATGTGCAAGAAAGGACAATGGAGGCTGGTAGAAATGGCAACGACTTGACCTCATTGGATCCGGTTAATACTGTTCCCAACTGCACCCGTATGGCAGTATGTGTCTGTCCACCGGCCTGATGAGCCTGACCTGGCTGCATCAGCAATTCCAACTCAGCAGCATCAACAGCAAAGTACATGCTGTACTCGTACCAGTACCACTACCCTCCGAATTCAGTCGTCGGACCAGTGCACTCTCTTTGGGTTTATTAAAAGCCTCTTTGGTACAGGATTTGGGTTGTTTCTCCTGCGTTTCATAATTCGTATACCAAAACATAAAGCTTAAAGTTTCTTATTTCTTTTTATATATGAACTCGAATAGGGATAAAAAGTTCAACATTCAGACATGACGCTTTTAATCCTTTTTCGTTCAGATAAAGAACCTCGCCATCCTCACTTTGATCCAGTCACCTTTCTCGTTCTTTCCCTTTCATTCATGTTTTTAAGTAAACGGGTACCATGTTTGTGGCATCGAGTAAAGTTGCACGCGCTGGCCATGCCCATGCATGTGTGTTTTGACCCCAGCACCTGTGATCTCATGCACTTAATTCACAGCTCTTTGCAACTCCACTGCATGCTACACGTGCTGCACCGCAACTGGTTTTACTTTTACACATTACAGGTGCATGATTTGGGATGAGATGAAGTGTGATTGAAACAAAATCTAATAATAATCGATGATGAATTGGACCACCCCATGCATGTTGCAAGGTATGTATGCATCATCAAGCTTTTGCAATGCCAATGGATGCCAGATCTTCCTCATCTTGCAAGTTGCAACTGTTAGCCGGCCGGGAGTGAAAGTCCAGTGAGGTGGTGGTTAGGCCATTAATAAAAAGGGGGTCAAAGGGCTGTGCTGTGCTGGGCTCACAGCGGCATCCAAAGCAAGCACTGGGTGCAGTGCCGTGCAGTCTTCAACAGCCCAGCCAACTGAACCATGATTCTTCCTCCAAAAAAAAAAAAAAAGAAAGAAACTGAACCATGATTGTCCACTGCACCACCCTCACTGCTGGCATGTAGAAAACTGATGATGCAGTGCAGTGCAGGGGCTGGCCCAAAGTTTGTTGAGTTGCTGCTTTAGAGGAGGAAATGCCTGCCACTTTTAAATTTTTTTCCCAAGACTTTCCTTTTGAAACCCTTTTGCAAACTTTCGAGGTGAGTTCTACAGTAATTTCCTAGCTTTAGCCACTTTGTTAAGCTTGATCTGGATCCCATAAGCCAGCTTTACTTTTACAGTTTTACTATCTCTGCTGCTTTGCTGCAATGCAAAGGTGCTATAAAGGTTCAGGTTCAGGCATGCATGACGTGTGTGTTCAACCACAGATAGGAGCCCGACCAAGTAGAGGTTTATGGTAAATAGTAACTCACTGCCAAACTTGTGAACAAGCAAGACAACCACACATACGTAGGAGATAGGACGACAACACGGTAAAAGATAAAAGTGCAGCTTGGATGGATTATGTGGGGACTGCACCAAACTTGTACAGCTGCATTCAGTTCTATCTTGCCTCGGATGATTCTTCTGCTTCCAGTCCACCCACCAAAGGTTTAAAGAAAAACTGTAAAAACGATTGAGTACTGGTAGAAGTCTAGAACTACTTTCTTTTTGTTTCCCTTAAAGAAAAAAGAAGTCTAGCGAGTGTAGTAGTAGTCTTCCTGCATTAGTACTTAGTAGGGCACAACATTGGTAGGGCATCAGGTCTGCTTATATCACAAGTCAGCCAGCGTTCGTTGGCATGGCTGGTCAATCGAGTGCCTATCATGAAGACTAAAGACCCTGTACAATCTTGGTGTCTCTTGGCAAGACTCATGGGAGAAGAAATGACGAGAATTACTGCGAAGGCTAATGATTCAGCAAAGCAGGTCTTGTTTTCTCCTGACAGACGCTCAGCTGCTCACAACAGAGAACAACATGCAGTAAATAATAATAGATTTTTTTGGGGGTGTGTGTGCGCGCGCGCGCGATTAGGACAAGAGTGAGGTGTTGGTCACTGTCACTGACCTTTCATCGGCGCACGCTGCAGCTGGCTTTACAGCGGAGAGACGGCGCCAAGTGTTCTGGCCTGGGCTAGCACGCACAAACAGTTTGCACTTTGCATTGCACGCTTAGCCGGAGCTCTCTCAGCTTCCTAAAGAAAAGTTCAGCAAGCAGAATGTTAGTTTTATTCAAGTCCCTTTTTTGCCTTTTGATTGTGTTGTTTTTTTTGGTAAGCGTATACCTTTTAGATAACCGCGTAGCTAGGAACGAATGAGTTGAGTACAGATTAAATATGATGAAATGTGCTAAACTATTTGTTTGTTTTGGAAAAAATATAAAAGAAAATGTGTAACTGAAAGACACATAGCCATACATGTTGGTGAAGGACTGAAATAATGCACTCCTTTCATGGCCCTTCCTTTCTGTGAATTGAACTGCTATCTTCACCTATACGTAATCACCTCGTCCGATCCGCAGGCAGCTAGCTGAACTAGTTCTACTAGCTAGAACATCACCTTTTTTGTGTGTGCTCAATGCTCATGCTTCACACTTGCAACATAAGATTATATACATTTCTAATCCATGCGTGGGTCAAGCAAGATCGAGCCAAACAATGATGACGAACACATCAACCTCCAATAGCATCACTTTCTTCTCCGATCAACATTTTCGCTAGCTGTACATGTGGCCAGATGGATATTCTTCTTTTAGCAGAGTACACGAATTGCACCCTATCCGGCTATCCGAAATAGGAAGGTATCATGCCCACCCCGTCTCCATACTAGCACAAACTACCACTAGGCAGTAAGCACTGGTTGCACAGATTGTAAATTTATAATGATTCTGTGTGTGGATTTTTCTACTTGGATTCTCTGATTTGGTCCCTAACCCCTCTGCATCACCTTTTTTCTCATGAAAAGAGAGGTAGAAGCAATGATCACTGTAGAGTTTTAGTTAGGGCAGTGATAATTAGGGCTTAGACCAGAGTTACAATTATTCTGATGGTTCTCCTCCCTCACTCTAATAGTCTAATGGGAGACAAAGTCAGTTCACAGGAACTGGCAATGGAGGAGTCATTCATGATTGCTCTGCCCCATCAGCAACAACACAAGCCCTGAAGACCTGCGTGCGCGCACATACAGCAACACACACCCGTGCTTGACGGTCGTAACAACCTCTGCCTTGGTTTTTGGCTTTTTCGCTGATGCTTCCGCAAAAATCCTAACTGTCTACCATCACTGCGAATGAAGACTAGAGTTTTCTTTACTGCATCACCATCCGTACATCTGTTTAAGTTAACATATATAATCGTTTCCTTTACTGCATCACAAGCAGTATAATGTGTACCCCAGGTGAGAGAAAAAAAAAACACTCTTCTTTCGACGAAGAACTCAAAAACCCAATTGCTTTGCGAAAGTTCAAGATTGGATACCACAGGCTGCGGGCAGATGACGTTGTTGTGGAACTAGAGATAGTGAAATCCTGAAATGAAAATAGTAAATTGATTCAATAGTACAAATATTCCTGGAAAAAAATGCAATTAGCAAAACTGACTCACAAAGGAAAAATAAAAAAATAAATCTCAATCAAGGGACAAAGCAAAAGCAAGAAGGTTCAGTCTTATCCATTCACCATCACCAGCTAGACGTTTCCTCCAAATTCGACCATCTTCAGTCAGTCAGTCGTGTGAAGGACAAAAACTGATAAAACAACATCATGGGTCCACTGCACCACACAGCAACTGCCACTTGTGAACCTCCCTTGTTGCTCTATTTAAAGCAAGAGCTGCAAACAAGTTTGCCACGAAAACAGCGAGACTGACAGCAAAAGGAAGAGTGTGATCCTGAGCCTCTCATACAACATGGCAGCCTCGGTCATGGCCTCTTTGGCTCTGAAACCATCTCCAGTTCCATTCCTGGATCGATCGAGGTTCCCAGGTGTTCAACCATCAGCAAGATCTTCAACCTTCAGAGTAATGGCCAAGAAAACAAAGAAGATCAAAACTTCCCATCCTTACGGTCAGTACATTCATGAAAACATAATCTAGCATTTTCTTTCATTTTGAAATAAAATTGCAGATGTTAATCTGAATTATCTGACATAGTATTGTTTGCACAACCCCTTGAAACAGTAAGTGTTTTGTTCCTTTTCAATCTTGCATATGCATAAGTCATTCTTTAAACAGCCTCGTAGTTTACTACGTATGATTCTCCATGTAGCACTCTTCTGGAATTGAATACTAAACGAGCATTTTCTTGTTGCCATACAGGGCCTGCAGGAGGGTTGAACTTGAAGGATGGTGTCGATGCATCTGGAAGGCGAGCCAAGGTAAGTGTTTAGGTTGCAAGAACAAAAGAGAATCAACAAACAAAAAAAGGCATCACCGTCACTTAAATATTTTTCCTCTATTGATCAGGGGAAGGGTGTCTACCAGTTCAGCAAAAAATACGGAGGAAATGTTGATGGGTACAGGTGAAATTCACCCATGATAGTGCTATAAACTTACCGAGTACTTAATAGAAATAGACTGGAATACAAGATTATACACTGGTTTGAAGGGAACTGTACTTTCAGTAAGAAATAGTGGCCACAATAACATTGAAACATGCAAAAATATTAAAAGGAGGCAACAACAGAATAACATTCATGATTTGTCTTTCGCCTTCAAGTATAATGAGGCTAACCTTTTCCTTGTAGTCCAATATATAACCCAGAAGAATGGTCTCCAAGCGGTGACGTTTATGTTGGAGGTATGCACAGAAAACCTCCCAAAATAAGATCCTTGAAATGCTCACTGCTACTATAGAAATTTCAGATGTTTTCAGTTCCCAAGGCACACATACCTTCCTTGATTTATGCAGGAAAGACAGGGTTGTTGCTCTGGGCAGTCACTTTTGCTGGAATACTGCTGGGTGGTGCTCTTCTTATCTATAATACTAGCGCCCTGGCTTCTTGAAGCCTGGCTGTAGCAAATAAAATTATGTACCATGCAGTGTCACATAGTTTAGATATATCTGTATCCAGCTGTTCCTAGATCCTTAGGATATGTGAATGAAAAATCCATAAATAAGTAACACTGCTATGTGCTGTACAATGCGACAAACTTAGGAAAAGTCCATAAATAAGTAATGTTGCTATGTGTTGTAGAATGTGACAAATTTAAGAAATTCAGTAAGCAAAAGAAACCTATGGTTTTAAGAAATCTGTGTCTTAAGCTAAGAAGGCTTTGGTCACACGAATAAGGTACACCAAGACCATCTGAACCAAAAATACTAAATCTTGGGAAAAATGCTATAATTATGAAGTTTTTACAGATTTTGAAACTCAGTCAATGAAAGAATAGCACAATGGATTCCATGCTCGCATATCCCAAGGAATGCTCCACATTGCATTTCTTTCCAGAATATTATGAAAGAATCGGTAACATTTAGCACGTTCTACATCAGCGCAAAGAACAAACAAAAAGAAAAGAAAGAATAAACCCCACTGAACTAAAAGGACTTCAGTATATTGTTGGGGCAACCATACATGTTGTTACAGTACTGCAGATAGCTGCACAGCTGAGCATGTCGTTAATTGGACACACACCCTGTTCAGACAGTCCCTGGTACCTCAACTTTGACTTCAACTGCTTCCCCATCTGCATCTTCACAGATTGCATGAGCGGATTCTTCTACCTCTGTGATGCGCCTGATATTAGTAGATGCATCAGAGAGCTTCAGTTCATGCCCTGACAGATAATCAGCATTTGAACTTTCCAGATGCGCTTGCTGCAACCGCAAAGCACTCTCTAGGTGCCACAGGACTTCACCAATTGAAGGACGGTTTCTCCCCTCATCTGCAAGGCATTTTTCTGCTATCTCACTGAATTGCTTGACGGACTCCAGCGAGTAGTTTCCATCTAATCGAGGGTCAATTATGGTCTCAAGTAAGTTCTGCCTTTTCCACTTCAAAGCCCACTCAGGAAGGTTTATCTGGTCCCTTGGTAAGGTCGGATTGATGACCAGTCGAGCGCAAAGCACTTCAAACAGGACAACACCAAAAGAGTACACATCCGAACTCTGAGTTAACTGTTGTCTCATGAAGTACTCTGGATCAAGGTAACCAAAACTCCCTTTAACAGCAGTACTAACATGGGTGTGATCCAATGGCGGACCGTCTTTTGAGATGCCAAAATCTGCCATCTTCGCGACAAAGTTGTCATCTAGCAAAATATTGGTAGTCTTGACATCCCTGTGAATTACGCCCCTCTCAAGTCCAGTGTGAAGGTAGTGAAGCCCCCTTGCCGCACCAATGCAGATTTCAAGCCTTTGCCTCCATGTAAGGGTAGGAAGGTCACTACCATAAAGGTGGCTCCTCAATGTGCCATTTGCCATGTGCTCATAAACTAGGATCATCTCATTTTGTTCGTCACAATAGCCAATCAAGGACACCAGGTGCCGATGTCGCAGCCTTGAGAGCATCTCAATCTCGGTTTCGAATTCCTTTACACCCTGCTGAGATTGTGCATGCCCCCTCTTGATTGCCACTGGAGTGCCATTTTCAGTTTCACCCTTGTAGACCTTGCCAAAGCCTCCGACTCCAATCACCAAGGACTCATCAAAGTTCATGGTGGCTGTTTTGATTTCCGCAATACTGAACTGCCTACCAATCCTGCAGCTACCAAATGTTCCAGTTGTGCGAAGAGTGGGGGAGGAGCAAGCATTAGAAGCCATTGGCGTAGCTGGCAGGTTGTCCTTTGCTTTCTTAGCTGAAGTGTTTTTCTCCCGATGCGGATAAAAGCAGCAGAAATAAACAGCAGCAGCAACTGAGATAAAAATCACCAAACCCACAGCAGCACCGATCAGTACCCACTTGGGGCTCCGCTTTGGCTTATCCAAGCCACCACTCATACCCCCAATTCTAATTGTTGGATGGCCAAGATTTCCATTCCGGCTGACCTTAAAGATTTCCATCCCATTCAAAAGCGCATCAGTAGCTGCAGAGCTAGTTGCAGAGGACTCAGAACCCAACTGAACCCAAAGGGTGTCTGCCTCTGACGAGGTAGCATCAAGGAAGTCCTCATGAAACGCCTTGTTCTTGCCCCCAGCCTTTGCAAACACATCATAGTTCTCCGCAGCAGTCTTGCTGTTGATGTAGATCTTGAACTTGCGCTCCTCCGGCTCCTCATACTCCAGCTCACAGAAATGCAGCCTGACCAAGTAATCAAAGCCAGGGTCTACACTGAACCTCCAAGACACATTGAACTTCTTATCCACCACATGAGTCTCCTCCGTCACCCTGGCCGTCTCATAGAGCCTCAGCGGTGCCGACACCGCATCATCACTCGACACATAGCTAATGTTGGATGAATTCTTGATGCTGTGAGCAGCATTCAGAGAGAATATGTAATGCTCATCTGAATCCCACTTCCTCCACAGTCTTGGATCCTCCTTCCTCTCGATCTTGCCACCTCCCACACACACCCTGTACATGGTCTCAATCCCACTCTCCCCAAGGCTGAACGGGCCCTTCACCCCAACACCACCCACCTTGTTGACCGAATCGAAGATCGAGTTGCCGGGCACAGGCACGACCTCCATGGCATTGACGAAGGCAAACGACCCAGCATCAGGCACAAATTCAACCTCCAGCTTTGGAGAGGTGACATTGAGCAGGTACTCCTTCACAATGACATCGCTGGTGGAGTTGGTCCTGGAGTTCCTCCAGTAGATTTCCCCGGCGACGCTGAACTTGGACAGCAGCCTCAGGTCATTGGCCATGACATCGAACACCGCCTCCTCTTCTTTGCCGTTGATGGTGAGGTTGCTGAAGAGCTGGCTGAAGTGGAGCCGGAGGAAGTAGCTCCCGGCAGCGACGCCGAGATTGTAGGTGGACGACGCGTTGAAGACGCGCGCAATCCTGTAGAGCTCCCCGTACGCGTCTCCTCCTCCTGCTCCGCCGTCGGAGTTTGGAGCTCGGGTGGCATTGGCGGCGGCGCCGGGCAATGTGAGCGTGAAGTTGTCGGTGGCGGTAGGACGGGCGTCCCCCACCCATGTCCTGCCGTCGACATCGGAGCTTGAGTTCGAGCCGCAGTTGATGAGGAGCGGCTTGTTGGGTTGCGCTCGGACGTTCTCCAGGATCAAGAGGAGCACCAGGATCAGCAGCAGGTGGGGAAACGACCTCATCTTTCCCATAATTGGAGCCGTAATCTTGAGCGAGTAGTAGAACGACTCCAGTAGAATCAATCAATCAATCAATGACCAGAAGCCGCAGCCTGCGGGAGTTATCAAATAATCAAATCAGCATTATGGTATTGAGGGGAGGGTTTGATTCTGAAGAAATGTGAAGCGTTCATTGATCGAGGAGCAAAATCAAGAACAGATGAACAGGAAATTGAAAGTGAAATGAAGAAAAAATATCCGAATTGAACGGGAAGGAACAGTGAAGAACAACAAAGAAGAGATTTTGGAGCCTCGGTTCCGCTCACCTGACTGAGAGATTCCGGAGACAAGCTCTCGATTGGGCGCCGCCAGAAGCAGCAGCAGCAGCAGCAGCGAGAAGAAAGCACGGAAGCCGCACAAGAAGCCGACTTGCGAGCAGGGAAGGATGCTCAACAAATGGCGGCCTCGCTGGTAAGTTAGCTTCGGAGTCGTCCGTTCAGACTTGAGGCTGGAGGAAGACGAAGGATGATACCAACTGATGGATATGCAGGTGGTACACTGGTACTGTACTAATAATAGCGAGCCAATAATTCAGGAGGCAACACCCACAGTGTGGCGGAGGTGGAGCAGGGGAGGACAAGGACACGGAGAGATGATATCCGCGGGCAGCGGCGGATCGAGGATTTGGAGATTGCGACTCCGCCGGACCTGATTCGCACATGAGGCGTTGCTGGACGGAACCGTGGACGGTGACGGTGGGAACTGGGATTCCAGCCAATGTCTGTCTCGTCGTCGTCATCTGGCAACGTCTCGCTAGCTAGCCAGAAGCAGTACTGTTGGTTGCAGCTGTTTGATTGATGGAAAGGTGCAGATTTGTTATTGTTAATGGATAAATGATAGAGCTGGAAAGCGTGGCCGCGGAGGAGCACATGGCGCTGTCTCAGGGGGGCCTGCAATGCACGCGGCGGCGCCGACCGCCGGACGGGAACGGCGCTAGGCGCTAGTGTCCGTTCTGTTTCCATTCCAGATTTAGATTTAAGGATAGAGCAGGTATCATCCTTGCTTGGATGCAAAAAAAACAGAATGGTTTAATTTTCTTGTTTTGGTTAAAGTCCTGAATGCGATAAATAAGACGACAGATTGCTTAGAGCAAGGCTGTCCGTATCATTTCTAAATTTGCCAGAAATAAAGATTTTAACGAAAGACAACTTCTTATTTCAGCTATATTCTATTTTAGATTTATCCTAAACCATAGATAGAAGAGAACTTCTCTGTAGTGCATACAAGGTATAGTAAAATTGTCGGAGACCGAAAAGATTAAAAACGATTTTATTGAAAATAATTCTCTAAATGATGATTTATGGATGAAGCTTTACAAAGACTCAACAAGATGATCTTAGTCACCGTCACATATGGCCATCTTACAGTTAAGCATCCTCATTCTTTTCTCCATACATTTGCTTGCATCTCTGTTAAGGCATCAACACACTATGTGCCAGTGCCGGAGTCACCTACAGAGGGAGATGATGCTCTCACTGTCCGACTGGAGTAAGCTCATCCGATGAATTTTCTGGAACTGGCTTACATCATCGACTCTTGGGTCTCGTTTAGATGGGCTCAAAATTGCTAGTTTTTTTACTCTCTTTCCATTACATAATATCATATCAATTTTTAAATATAATATAGTTAAAAAAGTAACTAACTACACGTATTAGTTATAAATCATGAGATAAATCTTTTAAGACTATTTAATATAATTAGATAATAATTATCAAGTATAAACGGAAATAGTACAATTGCAAAATTTTTTAACTCTAGCCATCTAAACAAGGCTTCGATGAATCCCATACGAGGAGCGACTCCATCATCACTCTGTCCCTTTACCAAACACTGATCGTAAAGGAATTGTTCTATCCGATCTTTCTCACCACTTCAACCAACCGAATCCTAGTTCATCTTCTTTCTCGTTTGTGAACTATGATAGTGGTACTCGCTAGTTATGTTCAAGAAAGATCAAATAACACATCATAGAGATCACAACAATGAGTACAATTTGAATCCAACTCATAATTTCCATCTTAGTACTACAAAGTGACTCAATGTAGCAACTAATTAAGCAGAACGGCAGATCCATAGTTCAAAACCACACACAACGAATCGAAAGATCCATGAATGTGGCTCGTTGTCGTTGCCGACTTCTCGTGCCTCTATGCTTAGGCACTTGGCCACTGGTTTTACCTGGCCCGAAGGGAGCGAGTCGGATAGCATATGCCAAACTAAATAAGCTATTCATATGCAATGCATAAATATTTTTAAAAATTGTGTGCAAGCCTGCTAAAGTGTTAGCATATCCCTAAAAATAATAACTATCTACTAATAATTATCGCTTTTGGATTTAAATAGGTGCAACCAATAGATTAGCTAAGTCTTAGCTGAACCACCTGATAATAATTATCTTACTAGTTGAACCAAATCAACTAAAGACAGCTAATAAGTTGAGAAATAACTATCGCATCATTTGCCCGTGTATCCAAACACACCCTCCTAGCTAATAGTTATTGGCTAGCTAGAGTTGTTTGGTTCCATGAGACTAAGTTTTAGCTCTCCTCTTTCAGTAGGCACCTTTTAACAGCTGGGTATTCAAGCAGAAGGGTTAAAAGAGGGGCTAATAATTAATCCTCCATTAGCCCATTAGCCCCCTCGAGGTGTGCTAAAGAGGGCTAAAAGTGCTCATGCTATTTTTCTTTCTCCTTTTTATTCACCTTTTAGTCATCTTTGAGCACCTAGATCCAAATAGCCATGTAGAGCTCAACTTTAGCACCTAAACTTTAGCCCCAGAGGCTAAATAAACAATGTCAGTACAATAGATCTAAACTGAACTGGGGCCTCGCATTTTTGCAGAAGCCCGCCGTAAGACTACCCGCACCGGGTACTCTATCCCCAACTTGCAGGCCGATATTGCGTCAAAAAATGCTGCAGCGGGACCTCTAACCCGGACTGTAAAGGCACTCCCTCTCCAATATTTGCCGCTGAAGCGGACATCCTTTACCGTTCGTCTGAGGGCCCACGAAACATGCGACAGAGGAGAGAGAGAGAGAGCACGTTGGTCGCGCTGTGGTCCAACGCAGGCCGCGCCGCCTAGGCCGGCCCCGCAAGCGTGCGCGCCGGCGGCCGATGGAGCCGAACCCGCCGGTGGTCCAACGCCGACCCCGTAACCATGCCCGGCGGTGCGCCCTCACCACGCCCGCGCCGAAGCCGGAAGAGGAGGCCGCGCCCGCGCCCAGGCCAGAGCTGGATGAGGCCGCGTCGGAGCCGGAGGAGGAGGCCGCGCTCGCTCCCCGCGCCCGCGCCCGGGCCGGAGCCGGAGAAGGCCACGCCCGCTCCCCACGCCAGAGAGGGAGAAGGAGGCCCGCCGCGACCTCCCCCGGTCCCCTGCAACAGCGTCGTCGTGAGGAGTCGCTCTGCCGACGCCGACGCCCCTGCTTGGAGGAGGAGCTCCGCCGACGCGCTGGCCTAGCCGATTGTCGTGGCTTAGCGCTCGCTGGTTGCCGCGCCGCCCTTCTCGGCTCGCGCCGTCGCGCGCCTGGCGGACTCCGGCTCGATCTTTTGCCGCCGACGGAGGAGGGAGAAGGAGTACGGGCACGGTGGAGGGAGCGGGGAGTGGCGGCGCGGCCGGTAGAGGGAGCAGGGAGGGGCGGCGCGGCCAGCGAACGGAGCCGGGAGGGGCGGCGCGGGTGGGAGGGCCGGGATGGGGTGGGGACTTGGGAGAGAGAGCAGGTGGCGTTAAAAAAATAGGAGGTGGGTCCCACTAGTGGGTCCCATTTGAGTGTAGAGTTTGATATTGAGGTTGGATGAGTACGGGAGAAAGTGGTATAGAGTAATGGCTAGGACGAAATATTTCTTTTAGAGCTTGAATTTAGAGTTTCATGAGTGCAGATAGTTCTAAGCGTAACCGTGACTGAGATTTCACACCAAAGTATATAAAAGCAGAGGGCATTATTATTCCATCTGTCACACGTACATCCCCATCGTCGGTAGGTTGGGGCTATAATTATCAGTCGGGTCGGCAATGAGTGATGAGTCTGGGGCTCCCCTGAAACTAAAACATAAAAGATTTGCCAATTGCCAGGGGAGATGCACCTGCACAAAGGAGGTATAGTAGCTAGAAACTGTTGAGGCGGAGGAATTGTCGGGGGCAATGCAATGCAAGAAGCAACAGAGCATGGGCAGTTTGTCCGATCCTTGACAACACTCCAAATATCGGCAGTATAATAAAAAGTAGTACCACTGTATTTGTATTACCTAGCGGAATAGTATATGTATGTAGGCTAGCACGATGATGCGATCGATCGACAAGCTATCTGGGAGGGAAAAAGAAAAGGCGGATCCATCCATATTATGTCGCGTGCCTCGTGGACGTGTCTGTGGTAAATGTTTGGGTCACAAACATACAAGCGCAGATTCTATTTGGTGTTTTAGCTCAAGTTTGTGAACATGACCCAACCTGTTGTACCCGTATAGTTGAGTGCAGGGCAAGCGCCATGGGGAGTGGACTCACCCACCATGGCGGACATCTCGTAGAGCACAAGCACCGGGAACAGCGCTACGCGTGCCTGGCACCACGGACGTTCCGCAATGGGGAGTGGGGACCGAGGCGCGGGGCTGCACGACGCCGGCGAGGGGTGAGGAGCACCGGCTCCTCGACGCCAAAGGAGCACGCGGTGGGCTCCTCGTCACGCGCTCTTTCATGGTCGGCTGTGTAACACTCTGGTGTTAAGCAGGCATTATCTTGCACTTTAGGAACATAACCATCTCATTTGCATAGTCCTTTATTATACATGAAATGATAATTTGAAATATGTGCTTACCTTGTTTTGAACTAGAGCTATGTGATAGGTTGCTTATTTGAGGTTGGGTGTTAAATGAAGTTCGTAGAGAAAATTATTTGGAGCAAAACTTATTTTGGGGTCATTTAATGAAAAGGCTTGGAAGTGGGTCAAAAATATCAAAAATAGTTTGTAAAAATGATTTTCTTTTAATTTTAAATCCCTATTTTTGAAATTCAAATTCTAGGCAGAATTAGGTTTTGATATTTAAAAGTGAAATGTTCTACCCATCAAAAGGAACATTTCATCTTTTATGAGTTTTTTCGAAATTCGGATTATTTTAGAAAATATGGGGTTCATCAAGTCTGCACAAATCTAGGCACAGCAGGACCCACCGAATAGTCTCTTCTTCCTCCTCTCTTCTTCTTCCTCGCGACGCTGTCCGAGCCGACGCCGGCCGCGTGGCGTCCGTACGCCGGGCCGCTGCCGCTGCCCGCTGTTCCGCCCCCGCACCCGAGCGCCGTACACCGATCCCGCGCGCCGCGCTCGCCCGGTCCCACAGCTCGCCCACGCGCCCTCGCTCTGCCCGCATGCTTGCCACGCGCTCGACGAGCTCCGACGCCGTGCTGCCTCGGTCCGAGCCCGAGCGGCCATTTCGAGCCGCCCCGACCGCGTCAGTCTCTCCCTCCCTCTCTTCTCCGCCACCAGACGCACTCTTGCCCCTCCTCTTCCACTAGAGCCCGAGCAAGCGGACGCCGCCCGCCATTGCCGCCGCCGAGAGCTTGCACCGCCGCCGCACCCCGTAGCCTGAATACTTTTTGCCCTAAACTCGCCAATCGCTCCGCCTCGACGCGAGCCACTCCCTGCGCACCTCTCCTGCCACCGAGACCCAAGGTAGAGGTCGAATCGACCATCTTCCCTTTCGCCGGTCATGGCCGCCCCGACCGCCGCGCGGTCCACCGTGGCCAGCAACCTCTCCCTCCCTTCTTTATCTTGCGCATCGTGTTCTCCTACTCGAGTAGGGTCGATTGGTGTAGTTCATGAAGTCGATTAGGGTTCGAGCCCGGCGAATTTGGCCATCCGCCGTCGCGGATTCGCGCCGCCGCTCGCCGGCGTACCTTGCCGACGTTGCTCCGGCTGTCCATTCGTCACTTGATCTAGTCCATTTAAACCGTCTTGGTCTGCTAGCGCTGGTAGGCTAGTCCGTTTGCCCCGCCGTGGCCCGAGATGGCCGGCGCATCGCCAACCCTCGCCGCCGTCCGCCGCCGTGCGTCGCCGCCGGTAGAAACCTCGCTCCTAGTTTACATCTTTTACACCAATGTGCCCGCTTTGACGAGCTGAGTCTTTTGGTAACCGTAGCTCGGCCGGAGAGCTCGCCGTCGGCGAGGAATCCCGACGCCGACGACCATCCCCCGCCGCGTGGACCTCGGGCACAATTCTATTCTTTTTCCCGGACTTGAATGTAAAGTCGCCAGACTCAGCGTATTTCTTTTTAGGGCTCGGTTGGTTTCCGGTAAACTCAGGGTTCCTGTGCAAAACCGTTTTCTTTACCGGTTTTAAAGAAATTGAATTCCAGATTTGGTTTAAACCTTTGAAAAATCATAACTTGCTCATTTTTCATCTAAATGAGTTGGTTCAACTTGCAGTATTTTTTTTATGAGATGATCTATGCATGAAAAATATGAAATATGGAATTTGTGAAACTTTTCTTTATAGCTTTATTTATCTCTATTAATTGCTTTTATCTTAGGAAATGCATAAGTAATTCTCTGTTGCTCAGAAAAATGTGAGACCAAGTTTGTTAGTCTTCTTATGTCATGCTCTATCTGTGAAAAATATTATGAGGTTATGTCATGTGGAAAGTTTGATCTGTCTAGTTATGGTACCTATTTTCATGTGATGATAAATAATTCATAATAAATAATATATAAGGAATTTGTGCATGAAACTTTTTGGAGAGTGTTTTTATGTTAATCTAGAGCTAATGATGTTCTGAGATCTGTTGTTTGACATACTTTTATGTACAAAGTATTTTATGCCCCTGAAATTGTGCTGCCTTGTCATTTTTGTGTAGGGTAAATTACTTACTGTTTTGACTTGAAATTTTTATGGTAGTCTTTATTAGACCTGATTAAGCTTATGTAATTTTTACAAAATTTTCTGAGTAGTCTAAAGTCATGTTGTAGTTATACCCTGATTTCTTTTAATTATGAATAATGCTTTAAAGTTATCATTTCATGTGTGTAAAAATGCTTTTTATGCTATTTGTGATATGTGTGATCTGCTATTGGTTTTGGTTCAGTAGAGTGTAGTGTGCGAAACAATGGTTGTTTATAATTCCTTATAGTGTGCGAGTAAATTATAATGCGAGGCCTATTTGGAGAGTTATCGGTAGAAGAGAATGCAAATGACATGTGCTTATTATACATGTTTTCAAATATCATATCATTCATCTTAGTTGAGCATTCATTCACCATCAGCATGAGCATTGTATTTCTATATATATATATACATGATATTCATACGCATTATGCATCATACAGGATCGTCATAGCTCGAAACGGTAGTTCCCGGAGCACAAGGAGAGGAAGGCTAGCAGGAAGCTTTGGTTCGGGAAGCAGTAGCAGAAGAGGATCCCGAGGTTGATCTTTCGGAGTGTACCGACCACCAGCCAAGCTCTTTCCTGAAAGGCAAGCCCCGGAGCATTCTCCCTGTGGTTTGCAAAATATCTAACTTGAGTCCTTTACTTGTTTGATGCATTAAGTTATAGGCGTTGTTTTATACCATTGCTGCATTACTTATTTTCCTTGCCACTGTGTATACTTCAACCCTGCTAGGTTCAGGTACGAATATATGCTTAGCCCTGCTTAACTAGATCGGTAGAAGTCGGATGATTTCCTGTCATCCGCGAGATATAGGTGGTGACTCGGAATGGTTGAATACATTGTTATCTTGGATAACCATGTGGAGATAATAAATCAAGACCAGGCGGGATTGGTGTTGAGACTAAACTGGAGGTTTGGTGTGGTTATCCCGTCTGTGTCAAACTAGGACCCCGTTCGTTGTACGTCCTCAAGTCATATTGAATTTATGCCTCACATTTAGCTGGAAGAATAAGTCGTTCCGACCGCGAAGCCTAATTTTGATTTGGGCCGAGAGTCGACCTGCTGTACGCATCGTATTGGTGAAGATGGGGGACCACAGGTTACGCGGAGAGTAAGTCCGAGGTCAGGGTCGCCCTGAATAAGGCAGCCGGGCGGTTCCTGGATACAATGGTACCTGTTGATCCTGCGCTTTTTCCTGAATTGAATGTCGGTGATCTATAGCTCACCTTAGCGGGTGAGTGTGGTTTGTGTGAGGAATACCCGCCAGCTGGTTAGTAATTGATTATAATCGCCATTGTTCCTGGACAGTGAACACTTGACTTGAGCAGCGGCATTGTAGTAAGAACTTGAACAAGAGATGAGATGGTTGAGCTATTGAGATTGAAGATACTCAACCGGAAATGGTTACTTTCTTGTTGAATAATTATTACCATGCTTATTTAGTACAGGTGCTAATGTAGCAGGATAAGGTTAATCAAATTAAAATACATTGCTAGAAGGTTCTTATTAATTGTTCCTTAATGCAAGCTTTTCCGAAATTAAATGAGTCAGCTATCCTACTTATACAGCCTTGCATACTCCTTGGAGTCACTTTATTTTAGTTTATGACGGGTAAGTCTAGCTGAGTACATCCTCGTACTCAGGGTTTTATTTCCCATGTTTCTGTAGATGGTGAGATGTTTTATGGCTATTGTCAGAACTGCTTCTATCCCGCTTTGGGAGATGACTAGACCTTGGGCACGGTCACTCTTCTCTACTTAATGCTTTTGCTGGATGTTGGCTAAGGGACTGGCACTGTATTTGAACTAAGTGCGTGTGTGGATTTGAACTAAATTGCTTCCGCTTATTTTGAAATTTGAACTTGGGTTGTAATAACTTTATCCGTACTCCGATGATTTAAACTATGTGCGAACTATGTACTTGTGAATGGGAACGCTAAACTATTACGATCTTGGTCGTGCCGGAAAAGTTTGAAATCCTTCGAGATTTTGGTATGACTACCGGGTTTATTAGGTCTCAATCATGTAGTTTGCTATCCTAATGGTGAATTATGTGCTTGTGCTCTAATAAATTGGTCGGTTCTGTCACAGGCTGGCACGCTTGGAGGAGGATGGAGGGGTGGCGGCGGAAGGCGGAGGTGGAGC
>CM041631.1:61311522-61520435 GCA_023333625.1 Bothriochloa decipiens | reverse complement strand
CTCTACCAAAGCCGGTACCATATTTTGCACTGAACAAGTGTGCATTACTTGTGTTTTGATTTGTTGCTTATATAGACCCAAGGCACGCTCGACGACAACGGCCAACGTACGCCACACATGCCCCATGACTTAGAATCAGCAAAGGCTAGTTGCTTTGTGTTTATTGGAGGTGACAGATGGGGGCATATGCTCCTTACATTTTTTTAAGAGAAAGCAGCTCATCAAGTCAATTTCATCTAGCCGTCTTGCTGTGCCGGCTGCAACCATTTTTCTTCTTAATTGCTTATGCTCTTTTCCTGCACGATTGCACTAATCAAGCAAGCACTCAACTTAGATCACTATTAAGTGGAGATTGCTTACACGTTGCAGCTTTGATGTTGATGACTATGGTGGATGGACTTACATAACCCTAAATAGTTTTGTGATCGACTGGGTTAATTAAGGATTTAATCTTCTTTTTTCCAAAAAGAAATTGCTTAATTTCTTTGTGTATCAAGGTGAGGGAGGTTAGCGAGATAAGTTATAATAGAGTAGAGGTCGGGTTCATCCAACATCAGATTTTCTATATAAACTATAATTCTATCTATACAAGTGTTGAAAGGGCATTTTCTGCGTTGATTATAGTGAAAAAAATCAAGGAATAAACTAGGTGATGATGGTTTTTTTGAGTTTAAGGGTATCAGCCCCGGCCTTTCATTAAAGCAGACTAACGTTCAAATTCGAGTTTATCTCCATGCCCAACCAGGACTAGATCGAAAATACAAATGACTCAAACACAAATTGAAGCCCTCCACACTTACTCCTAAACCAAACTACCAACAACTCATGAACTGGACTATAGATAACTTCCACCGGTCCTCAGCATCAGATCATTGTAGCCTCCAGTTCTTTCCACCATGGCAGCTCCTCTGTCTTCGGGCTTCTATGATCCTTATCATCATTGACTGTACCCACGATTGCCACTTTGTCATCCATCAACCGTTCTCGCAGCTTGCATTCAGGGTTCCAAAAGGAAGCCAACAGACTTCTCTAACCCTCCTGAGTTTGGAGATACATTCTTCCAGGCTACCTCTCTTTTCGGTTGGGCACAACATCATCCAAATTTTGCAGAGTACCAGCAATCCTGTGAAGTAGCATTTCCATGCCCCTCCAACCTACATTCTGAAAATAGATTTCATTTCTTAGTTTCCACACAGTCCACATGGTAGCAGCAGTTACCATATTCAACACACAATGTCTCTTATTACTAAGCCAATAAGTACCCAAACTAATAATATTCAAAGCTATTCTACAATCAAAAAACTCAGATATCCAGCACCAGCATTGTTTAGAAATCACACATTCAAAGAACAGGTGTTGTATAGACTCCATTTCATAGCAAAACAAACAAGACCCATCTACAACTTGTCTCCTTTTAGCCAGATTATCTCTAGTTAGTACTCTATTGTTAATAATTAACCACAAGAAACACTGTACCTTTGGAGGAATGTTAAGCCCCCAAATAGCAGACACATGGACTGTATGGATCCCTCTAAATTTGATTATCTTGTATAAAGATTGAGAAGAATAGACTCCAGAGGATGTATACTGCCACACTAATTCATCCTCCTCCTCTGTAAACTGAATAGTAGCTACCAGCTCTCTAATCTCTAACCAATTCTGGTACAACTCTTGAGAAACTGTCCTTCTAAAAGTGCATTTGAGATATACCCATCCCACAACTCATCAATGGATTTACCTTTTTCATTAACAATTCTATACAGAGGGTAAAATTAAACTGCTAGACTACTATAACCTAGCCAGTTATCTTCCCACAACCTTACTTTTTTACCATTTCCTGCTTTCCATCTATACTCCATTTTGGCTGCTTGGGCAGCCCACATGAACCCATGATGATGGTTTTTTGGATAATTGTCATTGAGAAAATATATATTTTCTTTCAAATAATAAATGAAGATGATATAATTAAGATATTCGTGTTATTTAGAAAGCAGGGAAACAAGTCAGACAAGTAGTCTCTTTTATGTCATTCATGTCATTTGAACTATTAGTCAGAAGTCTCTTGTATGGCCACATCGTCAAGGGGGCCTGACTCGTTGGCATCGCCGTCATCAGCAATTAATACATACTAACATACGCAGCCTGCCTACTCGGCTACGCCCTCACCTACTGTTCCCACTGGCGACGACTATCTCAAGATCAACTTCGATATCGGTGGCTATTGAAAGAAGCAATGCAAACTTCTAGAAGTTTCCCTACTACTCATGAATCAAGATATTTATCAAGGAAGAATGTAGAATAGGTAATAAAAAAATTAGTAAATATTGTAAAATCTAGGAAATCTCTAGAAGGGGGACACTTGTCTTAAATATATGAGTCCCCTTGGCCTATAAATAGAGACACCCCTCCTTGTCATGACATAGAGATCCATGAGAGAATGGTATGAGAGGTGTAAAGGGTGAGTGCTAGGTAGTCACTCTTGTATAAAGTGGTTGTATTGAAATAAAGTTTTGTTTCAAGTGTTAGTCTCTCGGTTGGGCCATATAGTTTCTAAGTACTTAGTGCCTAAGTTGTGATCCATCGAAGGTAGGCTCTGCCACCTGGGATCTTAAGGGTCTGGACTTCATTGTAGGTTGGCTCTGCCACCTACGATCTTAAGGGTCTGGACTTCATCTGTTGGTAGGCTCTGCCACCCGGAAGTGAGAAGACGGCTCTGTCGACGAAAGGACCTTCTGCACTAAGTAACTAGAAATTATAAAAGGACCGATCGACTCAGAGTGAGTTGGTGTTCTAGGTGTAAGTCCTCATTAGTGGGTATTAGGGTCATCAAAAACTCCTACAATTGGTATCAGAGCTGTGACGGTCCGGGGCCGTCTGGAAGAGGTCTTTTAGTTGGTGCAACATCAAGGCACTAAGGGAAGACTCTGCCGGAGTTCACAGTCCGGGACTGTGAAGGAACGCTGGTCCGGGACCAAGCGTAGTTGACATCGGGTGTCCGTTGATATGGGCGGATATCTTTAGTGCAGGAGGCATTAAGAAGCTCAACAATTATGGATATTGGTAGACCTGCATGGAGTCTTACCTACATGGTCAAGACCTATGAGAGGTTGTTGCGGGCACCGAAATGGAGCCTCCATCAAAGGAGAGTGGCGATGCCTTGCAGAAAAGGTGCATCAAAGCCGGCAAGGCCATGTTCATGCTGAAGACAACTATTGAGGAGGACCTACTGGAGCATATCCGAGATGCAGGTAGCCCAAAGAAAGCTTAGAAGACTCTTGGAAAATTATTCTCAAAGAAGAATAAAGCACGCCTCCAACTATTAGAAAAGGAGCTCTCAGGTATCTCTCAAGGAACTATGTCTATTGGTCAATATTTCACAAAAATAAAATCCATATATCGATAGATATCCGAGCTGTCACCGGAGGAGAAAGTTGGTGATGCCCGAATGAGGAGAATCATCATTAATGGCCTTAGACTTGAATATCATGGGTTTATAGCTGCAGTGAGTGGATGGCCGACTTAACCTTCATTGGTGGAGTTAGAAAATCTATTGGATAATCAGGAGGAGTTAGCCAAGAGGATGGGAGGCGTTTCTATGAAGGAAGAAGAGGAGGTTCTCTTCAAAGCAAAAAGAAGGGACCACCTATGAGGTAAGGAAAGTCGAAACCAAGATGGATGAAAGGTGGCAAGCATCACCCAAAGGAGAAAAGTAGCTATTCAGGGGGAGCCCATGGACGAGAAAACCAGCAACAACAACCAAGGAAAGATGGATTCTTCAATTATGGTAAGAAGGGTCACTTTGCTCGAGAATGCTGGTTTCCAAGGAGGCGCTTTGAAGGAAATGAGAAGCAGAATGAGAAGCACTTTGAAGGGAATGTGGCCACCACCAAAAGTGAGAAAAAGGAAAATTACACTAGTGAAGAAGAATGGGATGTTGAAGCTGGGTTTTCTCAAGGTGTTGAGGAAGATGAGTTGGAGGAGGACATGGAGGCACATACTTTTGCAGGAACAACTAATCCAACAATTAACTATAAGGAGGATTGGATCATTGATTCTGGGTGCTCCAACCACATGACTAGTGATGACAAAAATTTGGAGGGAATCGCCGACTATAAAGGAAGGAGAGTTGTGCTTATGGTAGATAACTCAAAGTTATCAAAATCTCATGTTGGAAAGGCAGTTGTTTCAAGGTATGGTCCTCAGCAACCCCAACTTGATAGAGTTTATCATGTTCCTGGCTTAAAAAAGAATCTACTGTCGGTCCCTCAGTTGACAGCAGAAGGAAAATATGTGATCTTTGGGCCAGAAGGCGTGGTAATTTTTAGAAAATTAAAGGTGATTGGCACACCCATCATGAAAGGAAGGAGGAGACAATCGGTCTATGTCCTCTCTACTGAATCTGCTTATGTGGACAAGGCTCAGAGGAATGAGACAGGTGATTTTTGGCATGCGCGTCTTGGACATGTTAACTATAGTCAGCTGAAGGAGATGATCCAGAAGCAAGTATTAAAGGGGCTTCCTCAAGTGGACATTCGGACAGACACTGTTTGTGCTGGTTGTCAGTATGGCAAGGCCCATCAGTTGGCATACAAGAAATCAAAACATCGGTCTGAGATGCCATTGGAGCTCATACACTCGGATATTTTCAGCCTAGTCAAACAAATATCTATTGGAGGTATGAGGTACATGGTAACTTTCATTGATGACTTCTCAAGGTACTTCTGGGTTTATTTTATGAAAGAGAAGTCTGAAGCTTTCATAAAATTCGAGGAGTTCAAGGAGAAGGTAGAAGGTGAACTCAACATAAAAATTAAGTGTCTTCGTACTGATAATGGGAGAGAATATTTATCAAATGAGTTCACCAACTATCTTAAGGAGTACAAAATAAGAAGGCAATTAACTTGTCCCAATACTCCATAACAAAATGGAGTAGCGAAGCGCAAGAATCGCCATCTTGTGGAGACTTGTCGAAGTATGCTCCATGCCAAGAATATACCAGCAAGGTTCTGGGCCGAGTGTATGAGGACAACAACCTATGTGATTAATAGGCTACCACAAACTAAGTTAGGATTCAAGTCACCACATGAGCTATTATGGAAGGTGAAGCCGGTGGTAAGCCATCTCAAAGTATTTGGCTGTGTTTACTATGTGTTTGTGCCCGATCATCTAAGAAGCAAGTTTGAGAAGAAAGCAATCCAGTGCATCTTTGTTGGTTATGATGATGCACGAAAAGGTTGGAGGTGCTGCGATCCAACCACAGAAAGGTGCCACACCTCAAGAAATGTGGTGTTTGATGAAGCCTCAGCATGGTGGTCATCGGAGAAGGTTGAGCTACCAAAATTACATGATTTTGAGAAGGCTTCAGAAGGAATCTAAGAAGAAGAAGAGCATCAATCAACCCTAAGAGAAGATAAAGAGGGTTCTCCAAACAAAGGCAATAGTCCTTGGAAGACTGATGTACATCAAGTGAAGCCTGAACTACCACAAGTAGAGCTTGACGAACCTATTCAAGAATTAAGGAGGACAACAAGACAGAGGAAGCCTAATTCAAGGTATGCTAATGCTGCCCTAGTTGATGAGTTTATACCTATTGAGCCATCTTCATATGAAGAAGCAGAAAAAGGTCCCGAGTGGCGCAAAGCGATGGAAGAGGAAATCAGGGCACTAAATGAGAATCAAACATGGGATTTGGTGCCAAGGCCAAAGGAAGTAAAGCCCATAACTTGCAAATGGGTTTAAAAGATAAAGACTCGTCCTGATGGCTCAATTGAGAGATATAAGGCTCGTCTTGTGGCTCGGGGTTTCTCTCAACAATATGGGCTAGATTATGAAGAAATATTCAGTACGGTGGCAAAAATCACAACTGTTCAAGTCTTGCTAGCATTGGCTGCTTGCAAGTCTTAAAAGTTATGGCAGATGGATGTCAAGAATGTATTCTTACATGGCGAGCTTGACAAGGACATCTACATGGAGCAACCAAGAGGCTTTGAGAGTAAGATCCACTCCGGGTATGTTTGTAAATTGAAGAAGGCGCTTTATGGCTTGAAGCAAGCACCGTGAGCTTGGTATGGGAAAATCGGTGAGTTTCTCATACAAAGTAGTTTCAAAGTCGCTCCATCGGATTCTAGTTTATTTGTGAAAGCCAAGGATAATAGACTAGCAATAGTCCTAGTCTATGTTGATGATTTGATCATCACGGGAGATTACTCCGAGGAGATACAAATGACAAGGGAGAATCTCTCGGTCAGATTTCAAATGAAGGGGCTTGGAGAATTGAATCACTTTCTTGGACTTGAGGTGGAGCGCACAAAGGAAGGGCTATTTCTAGGTCAACAGAAATATACCAAGGATCTTTTACAAAGGTATGGAATGCTTAACTGCAAGCAATGTGAGGCTATTGGAATATGATGAAAGAACTTGTAGGACATGACTATGTATCGACAGTTGGTCGGAAGCCTCATCTATCTCACACTGACTCCACCAGATATTTCCTATCCAGTAGGAGTGGTTAGTCGATACATGAGCAATCCAAAGAAGCCTCACCTTGATGCAGTCAAGCGTATCCTCAGGTATGTTAAAGGTACCATTAATTTTGGTATTTTATACCAAAAGGCGAAGAATTGCCAGGTGATGGGATATTGTGATGCTGACTATGCTGGAGATTATGGCACACGGCGGTCAACCACAGGATACTTCTTCGGTATTGGTTCAGGAGCTATATCATAGTGCAACAAAAGACAACCTACTGTGGAATTATCTAGTATTGAAGCAGAATATCGGTCGGCCATGACATAGAGATCCATGAGAGCATGGTATGAGAGGTGTAAAGGGTGAGTGCTAGGTAGTCACTCTTGTGTAAAGTAGTTGTATTGAAATAAAGTTTCGTTTTGAGTGTTAGTCTCCCGGTTGGGCCATATAGTTTGTAAGTACTTAGTGCCTAAATTGTGATCCATCGAAGGTAGGCTCTGCCACCCGGGATCCTAAGGGTCTTAACTTTATCATAGGTTGGCTCTGCTACCCGAAAGTTAGCTTCATCTGTTGGTAGGCTCTGCCATCCTAAAGTGAGAAGACGGCTCTGCTGTCGAAAGGACCCTCTGCACTAAGTAACTAGAAATTATAAAAGGACCGATCGACTCAGAGTGAGTTGGTGTTCTAGCTATAGGTTCTCATTAGTGAGTATTAGGGCTATCAAAAACTCCTACAGTGGCCATTGCACTCTACATTTGGTGCCATCACGTTGATCACCATTAGCATGGGCTTCGTCGCCGACGCCCAGTCCAGGTTGACATGGAGCCGTCGCCAGATGAGGCAACAAAGGTAGACAATGGTCGTTAATGCTGAATTCCCCTCTACGCTACTAGACACGGCCCCCCTCTCTACGATGTTCTCCGATCCAAAACAGCAAAAGTGGCAGCTTCAAATCCAAACCACGATGGTTAAACACGAACTTTGAATTATTGTGCCTAGTACGTAATAAGTGGGGAGGACATGCCCATGAAGCAACTATAGACATATCCACACACATGTCCATTCGTTTGCATCCAACGCATAAACTGTTGTTTAAATTTAAATAGTAAATTCAAAAGAAACAACAAAAGAAAAATACAACTCTGTCATATGTTGAATGAGTGCGTTTGGACACGTGTCACAAATCTATAGTGGCCATTACGTGACGGTCCCCGCTGGAATTTGTTTTCCATGATTATTACCGTATATCCCACACGGGTTGATGTTTGATGGATGGCACTTGGCAGTCGCGAGGTATCCTCCATGTGGTTCAGAATTTACACGTCACAGCGTCACTGGGCTGAGCAGCGGCCTGCCGGCGAAGAACGCCTCGAGGTTTCCGGCGACGACATCCGCGACCCCACTCAAAGACTCCGGCGTGAGCACGGCCCGGTGCCCCGACAGCACGACGTTCTCCATGTCCAGGAGCTCCGGCGGCACATCCGGCTCGTCCTCGTACACGTCCAGCCCGGCGCCGGCGATGACGCCGTCACGCAGGCACCGCACCAGCTCCGGCTCGTCGACCAGCCCCCCGCGGCCGATGTTGATGAGCACGCCGCGCGCGCCCAGCGCCTCCATCACGCCCCGGTCCACCACGCGCCGCGTCTCCTCCGTCAGCGCGCACGACAGGATGAGTATGTCGCTGGCAGCGGCCAGGGCGAGCGCCGTCGGGTGGAACTCGTAGGGGCACGATGGTTTTGGTGCCCGGGAGGTGTAGGCGACGCGGCAGCCGAAGGCCGCCAGGCGACGCGCCACCAGCGTCCCGATGCTGCCTAGCCCCAGGATCCCCACCCGCTTGCCGCTCACCTGCAAATGCAAATTAAAACGAGTCATCTCAAATTTTGTTGTAAATGTTGATGCAGATCTTAGAGGGATGTTCATGCTAGTTTCAAATTATAGCAAGGGATGCACATTGGTCAGTTTTATTTGCTCCAAGCCAAATATGCTTCCACTGTTATGAACTTGAGACAGCTCAACTTATGGCCCTTAGTGAGGGATTGAGATTGACGATTCATCAAAGGATTGACTTACCTGTCGTTTTGAGACTATCTATCAATTTTCAAAGCTCTAAACTCTAGGGAAGACAATTCATTTAACCTTACAAGTACTGAAAGAGGCTAAATTGCTCGGCAGCTTTGAGGGGTAGTTTGTCCACTGAAACAGAGTTTGTAATAGGATTGCCCATGAACTAGGCTCACGTGCTTGTAAACATCTTTTTTCGATTGTGTAGCCTCAGAGTCTTGTTGGCCACTTTCTCAAATAAAAAAAAATCAAGTTGACCACTTAGTGGCTCATTATAAAATATTTGTGAACAGAATTTTTTGAGAAAAAAGAGTGAACAGTATTTAAAGGGCAAAAATATGTTAGCGCATTATTGGGCCTTTAAGATGATTGGGACTTAGTTGGGCCGTGAGTAGTGGATATAAGTGTATACTCAAACAAGTTCAAGAAAAAAACGTAAATAAACCTGAAAAGAATGCAGCGGCGTGGTCTGACAAGTCAAGCGCTCAAGCTAACCTTGGTGGCGAGCGGGCCCTTGCCCTTCGACGCCCACTTGCCTTGCCGGAGGTGCTTCTCGGCGGCGGCGACCACTTATCTCAGTGAACTCATAAAAAATTTGCATTGGTTTCTCGGTGAATTACTGAATTATCAACAGTTCACCAACCAAAACCACTTATCTGGCTGATTCTCCCCATTGTCCTCTGCCCACCAAATCAAGAAGTGCCGTTCTCCTGCCGGATCCCATCCAGGCGAAGAGGATGTCTCCGCCGGCACCGGTGCCGGAGTACCGTCACCGCGTCACTTATTCCCCAGCTCGCGCGCACGGCTCCGGCATGGACCGTGCCATCTTCTGAGCCCGCTCGCCGCCGTCTACCTAAGGTAAAGGCCAATCGGCCGTTTTTTCTCCCAGCCGGCGAGCGTCGCCGTGGCCGCACTCACGCTCGTCCTGGATTTGGCCACCGTTTTCTTGCAATTTCTTGGGCATCCGCGTCGCCTCACCCTCGCGGAGCCCTTCCGCTCGTTCGCGCACCTCGCCGCCGTCGCTAGCCGCCGCAATAACCAGCGATTCTCATACCGCTGGGTTCGCGCCGTCGAGGGGAGCACAGTGGTGCCGACCCCATCGCCGGAGGTGCTCACCGCCGACGAGGAGCCGCCGGGCTGACCGGTGGCAGTTTACGTCGGCGTGCTGATGGCCCAAATCGACACACCTAGTCAAGTTTTTGGAGAAAGAAGAATGCATTTTCAAAGTTGATGGCCCAAACCGACACACCCGCGCATGCATTTATAGTGATATCATTATTAGTCGCACACACATTATAGTGTTGTAATAAAAACAGCATATTTATTACAAAATGGCTCAAGGGTCTAAAACAAATTACAACACAAAGTTTATTTTGTCATAGTGATATTTCTAATAAAATTTACTAATAAAGGCGTGAAGTAAGGGTGCGTGGCGACCATATGCATAGGTATGGAAGCAAGCCAAGGGTTGCGTCAGCATTCAACACAATGCTCCTTCTGTGCCTCATCTGTTTGGTTGGGTGCTTAATGTGTATTTATACTCGTACAGCAATAGTCTAACACACTTGGGGTGACCACAAGATATCATTCTTCATTGTACCATATTATTCCTGCATGCGTGCCCACTAAATGTTGACTGATACATATGTGGTGGGTTCCCTCCATTTTGGTGGCAACACACTAGCTAGCTAATAGTAGCCGGTTATTGTACACTAAACCATGTACTACTAATACTAATTAAACAAACCTAAGAAACAGGCGACTTGACTTGCATACTTTGTGTAGCCGCTAATATAGTGTACCAGTGCATATGCACAATTCGGGTGCAGCAGGCAGAGGACTTATTTACTAGAGATCTCAAGACATGCATAATGCTAACCCCTACTCTCTATCTCTCTGCCTGATTATACATTCCCGCCATGTGAGTAGTTAGATGGTCTTGTCGTACGTACGTGTCTCAAGGTCGTTCTCGTTTGCTGCCTAAAGAAGTGGCAATAGTGCCCTTTTCGATCATTCAGTACCTAGTGTTAAGGGCTCGTTTTTGATAATTGGTACAGCTCCAACAACAGCTTAAGATACCATGAGTTCTTCTTTCGCCAAACACGCCTTTTTTAAATAGCTCATGGGCAAAGTCTTTATTTAGCCATGTATATAAAACCGTTGGAGGAGCTGTTTCGCCATCAAGGCCTTGTTTAGATTGCCAAGTTTTTTCACTCTCTCTCTATCACATTAATTTTTGAACTCATGCATGAAGTATTAAATGTAGGTAAAAAAATAACTAATTACACAGTTTAGTTAAAAATCACGAGATGAATCTTTTAAGCCTAATTGGTCTATGATCGGATAATATTTGTCAAATAAGATAAAAAATTACTATTTATCGAGTTTATTTTTTTTCATAATCTGAACAAGGCCCAAATAATTTCCTAAAAATAATGTGCCAAACGCCAAAAACAGGGCCTAATTCTTCGCTTCGTTCCATGCTCCCACATGCGCAGTGCAATGCAGCTAGCAGCAGTGAGACACAGTCACACCGTATTAATAGCTGCAGCGTGGCAGATGCAACGCGCAACCACCGGATCATGCAACAGAAAGAGAGCAGCGCCGGCCGCTCGATGAGTCGATCAATCATATCGCGCACGTCGTCACAGTCGGTGCACGCGCGCGCGCCTCATGAGTTGCCTGAGTTCCCTGGCTGGCTGGCTCCACGTCGTCTCCACTGTACTCATGCGCGGTGCTAGCTAGCTATAAATAAAACTCGTGGGGCGCACGGCCCGGCCAGCAGCGGCTGGAGAGAAGCGACGACGACGATCGACGACTCGGCAATAATGGCGCCGTCGTCTCAGTCTCGGTCTCTGACGCCCTGTCTCAGGGGGAATGCCCATGCGCCGGCGTGGTGCCACGTCCGGGTACTGCTCGTGGCGATGCTGGTGGTGGTGGTGGTCGTCGTCCATGGAGACAACGGAGCTACGGCGGCGGCGGCAGCAGCTGGTGGCGTCGCCGCCGGCTCTATCCCGGCCATCTTCATGTTCGGGGATTCCATCGTCGACCCCGGCAACAACAACCACCGGGTGACGGAGGCCAAGGCCAACTTCCCGCCGTACGGGCAGGACTATCCCGGCAGCGTCGCCACCGGGAGGTTCTCCAATGGCTTGGTCCCTGGGGACCTCATAGGTACGTACTACGTGGAGTGGCTACTTGCTATAAATGTTGCCGACGTGCTACCATGTTTAGATGTCAATGCTACTCAATCATCCCATCCGTACATGGAGTATATATGTATGAGGTACGGTTCTGAACTCAAGAGTTAATTATATCTCGTTAGATTATTGCACAACTATATATAAAAAATAGATTATTCCTAATAAGAAAGTACAGTAAGGAGTTGGAGGTTTGTGTAGTGTTCAGGAATGTATTATTGCAGCATGTCCATGTTGAACATACTCCACTCGTCACCGTTGAAAACTTGCTTTGTGATGCTCACTCAACTTATTGCTCCACACTACTGTTTTAGATGGCACATAACTCGATGTGGTGTTTGGATGGTCGAAAACTTGAGATAACACATGCTCACCAAGTCACCATGTATGTATATATGCATAGAAAAAATGATTGAGAGGGGAGAAAAGCAAAGAGAAGTGAGTTTATACCTGATTTAGACATAAATAAAAAAAATGCTAAGAGAGACAAGTGGGTCATTTCTATGAGCCAATTATAGGTTGGCTGATAGTAGTATCTAAGTATGTTCGTTAATACATTCTTTTTTAATCAGACGCCGGTGTGCCTATAATTGGTGACCGGTCCATACACACCGCACGTGGATGCAACGTCGTCGGGTGAAACCTTGCCTTTAATTGTATCTTCTCCTTGTTCTTGAATAATGCTATATATATATATACTCATCACCAGTACTACTACGTACTGCAACGTCGGATGAAACATCATACTTTTCTCGTAATGCATTTATTTCTCAACAGCTTCCAAGTTGGGTATCAAGGAGCTGCTGCCTCCTTTCATTGGTCCTGATCTAGAACTGAAGGACCTACTCACTGGTGTGGCGTTTGCAGTTGGAGGCAGTGGCTATGATCCGCTCACATCTAAGCTTGCGGTAACTATATTGTTTATATATTTTTCCATATCAAAAAGCTATATCAATATGGGAGTACGTTGTTATCTTTATTGTTTCTGAGAATAAAATCCAATTGCTACGTAAGTAAGCTGGGACATGCAAATTATTAATGCAGACAACCTTGTCGAGTGACGATCAACTCCAACTGTTTCAAGAGTACAAGGACAAGCTAACGGCTTTGGCTGGAGAGGAGCAAATGACACGAGTTATCTCACAAGGCGCCTTCTTCACAGTAATGGGGTCAAATGACATTGTAAATAACTATTTCATTCTACCTATCAGACGCCACCAATATGATCTTTCTTCGTACGTGGATTTTCTTGTCTCTTCGGCGATTAACTTCACAAAGGTAATTGTTTTCTCCGTGTGGGACGAAATAGGATTTCCTCGACTAGTAAAGGGTTATTTTGATTATTGATTTAGCTAGTTTGTTCTAGACAACATCATCCATCCCAAGGTCTCTATAGAAATCAAAAGTCCCATGATGTTGCCTGCTTCTAGGCAACTTGCTTGGAATTCCACCTGCTTATATGTCATCAACCAAATAGGCCTCGTGTAAAGAGTACTAGAAAAACATCATGTTTAATTGCTAGCTTCTTTTTTATAGACTCTGAACGATATGGGAGCTAAGAAGATTGGATTTCTTGGTGTCCCACCATTGGGATGTTGTCCTTCACAAATAACACTAGGAGGAAGCCCGTCACGTCAATGCGAACCATTAAGGAATCAAGCGTCTGAGTTATATAATTCTAGAGTTTCAAAGGAAATTAAGCGATTGAATGCAGAACGAAGTGCTTCTGGATCAAAGATTGTTTATTTTGACATATACTACAAGTTAATTGACCTTATTCAGAATCCAGCTTCATACGGTAAGTCTTATATATATTTTCATTGCTACTACAATCCAATAATAATGTTGCATTAATACTGTAAGCTTACTAAACCAACCTTCATACCAGCATAGGCCAAATCTAGTTGCAAGATATGAAAAAACTAATATACTTATATGAGTTCATTGTCAGTATTCTACATGTCTTCTTTCTCAAGATGTTTTAGTTATTGTTGGGGTAACCACACTAACACAGCTTGTTAGTAGTGAAAGCACCAATTTTACCATAATATAAAATCAGCCCCAGATTATCAACTATTCACTAAAGAAAACATATGCATCGCACATAAATCGAGAAAATGAAAGTAGCCACAATTGATTCCAACCAGTTAGTATCACATCAACCTCAGTTGCAGTTGGTCACAACATCAATCACAACTAGTAGCAGCTGGTCATTCCAACCACAGTTGCAACTAATTGCAGCCACATTTCATCTCAATAACAACACACCAGATTTATCATGGAAAACATCCAAATTGGTGTAAAAAACATGAGCCAAGCCAGGCAAATCTTCTATCACTATTTGCTTGAGAGATTACAACAAATTCATCTCTAGATAGCACTACAGGCAACTACACATCAAGATTTACATATCTTGGACAACAATTAGATTTGGGCCTGCTACTAAATAATGATGGAATACTGTAATTCATATTAGATGTACCAAGTATGTGGATTTGTAGATTCACAACCTTGAGCATGACCTTCTTGATCTATTGCAAGAGATCCCCTCTCTAATCTCCATCTTCTCCCTCCTCTCTGTCTCTCTCTCTCTCTCTCTCTCTCTCCGAGGCTCTCTCTAGTGCTTGAAGGGGCTTAACTGAATTGATGTTTCCCCAACGAGTGGTCCACCTTTTTGAGCCACACCTATGACGAGTGGGCCTGCTCACTAGGAGTATTACTCTCCTCAATGGCCACTCATGTGGAGGATTTTTCAACGATTAGTTGGCATATTCTCGTAAAGCAAGTACAATAATAGTCTTATATCCAAGCTAGTCAAAATTTTTGTTGAGTGAATGAGAAAAAAGTAGAGAGGCCAAGCACAAGACCCTATGCAGTGGTGGGCCTAGATACTAAATGGTTGTGAAGAGGATTATGAAAGAGAAGATGAGACAGTGATAGAAGTAACAATAAAAAGATAATTGTTCTATAGTTTGGTTCTTCCAACTTGAATTATAACCAAATACACTTGGCTCCAGTACCAGGCTTGCTCTTACTACTATTTCTACACAAGTAACGAATGAACCACATTTTTACAGGTTTCAAGGATGTCAGCGAAGGTTGCTGCGGTAACACAGTGTTAAGTGCTGCCATATTCATTGCATATCAGAGTGCATGCCCAAATGCAATCGATTATATTTTCTGGGACGGCTTCCATCCTACTGAGAAGGCCTACAAAATTATAGTCGACAAGCTCATTGAGGAAGGTTCCAAGTACCTGACGATGTGAAGAAATTGTTGTTGCACGCTCTGCAATAGTTTTATGCTCCCGTAGAACAACCTGACCAGTGACCATGGACTCCACGTTGCAATGCCATTTGCCATATGTACGAAACATATACATGTATTGTGTGTACGTCAATCTTGTACGGATTAATTAATTTGTATTTTTTAGCTAAAAATCCTTACGACCGTGCAGTACAGTAATCACCACAAATCTGTAACTAGTTGTAACATTAATGAAAATGCCTTATATAGAACCGTCCATAGGGGTACCTAATATAAAAAGTTGTACCATGACCATTCCATGTGACAGTAGAAATTTCATGGTGTTGAACACGACAATAGTTTAATGTACATCCTTTTGTACCCTGTTGCCAGGTCCCTGTGACTTTTGTGAGGTATAAAAACGTGAGAAATCACCCTTCGTTAGGCCATGTTTGGATTCATATTGGTAAGAGTTAGCACCTATAAAAATTTAGAAAGAGTGACTTCAAACAGGCCTTTTACTAAGGCCCTCTATAAAACATATGATTAATATTTGGAAATAGGAAAAACATAGGATTAAAATGTCTATGCAATTGAAATTATATAAGAATCTAGAATGCAGGAAACCGGCAACAGGAAGATCCTAGGATTCGGAAGACAAAAAGAAACAGAAAACAGCAAAACACACTTATTTTGCTCCAAAATTAGTTCTGACGTACCACGGGCCGCAGCAAGTGTTTAATGGGCCTTGTTAGTGTGTCTAGCTGGGCTGTGCAAATCGCTGGCAAAAACAATAAGCACACTGGTACGCATGAATCGTTTAGTGAGGTAATGAAGAACCGATGGAGGGTTTTCTAAGAAGAAACTTGGAATGATGGCAGCAGATCGAACGAGGAAACTTGTGTCAGCGATGGAGCCATTGGGTCCTTGAAAGGAGGGTAACATGGTCCTTGGTCGCATTCGTCGTTGTATAGAGATTGTCTTGCAAGTAAGGGTAATTTTTTTGGCTGGGCAACGATAACCCTTGTTCTATGTCTTGCTCATTTAAATAAGGAAGAAACATTATCAGAGGGAGAATTTTGATTTCTCGTTGAGTTCGGTTAGAAATTCTTGTACGTCCATGGGCACGATGGAGACGATGGATGCATTGTTGGTTTGGTTAGCATTGGTTTGGTGTTTGGTAGAATCGCAAGAAACAGTAGTAAATATATTTTATTCACCAACTGTGGACGTCTTTTCTCTTTTGCCCAATCGTGGACGTTGGAATGGCCGTACCAACTATGTGATATTTTAGATATCTTCTGTTAACCGACTGTGAACGTCGGTAGGTGTGACCTTTTCCCGAATAATAAGATTTTAGACTAGGTTTTATGTATTATAATGGCAGCAATGGATAATTTTCTAGGAAAAGAAAATAAATTCAATGATTTATGGATGGTTAGAGCCTTTTGATAATTTGATTTGGTGGTTAGATGTTTCTTAAGAAACTACAAAATTTTAATATTATTTTTTTTATTGACGCGTTTGATAAAAATTAACGTCATCTAATTAGTACCAGTAAGCCAGAAGTGGCAATAGACCTTTTTCAAAAAAAAAAAAAGAAGTGGCAATATCACATCAACTATTCTTCCTTTCCGATGGCGTCGTCACAGTCGGTGCACGTTTACACTCTCATGCGCGCTAGCTGCTATAAATAAGAACTCGTGGGGGCGCCAGATCGACGAGAGTGTCCCGGCAACGGCCAGCAGCTGGAGCAGCGACGAAGACCTGGCAATAATGGCGTGGTGCCGATTCGTCCGGGCACTGCTCGTTGCCACGGCGGCGGCGCTGGTGGTGGTCGTCGTCCATGCAGGCGGAGTTGCGAGGAAGACGACGACAGCAGCAGCTGGTGGCTCCGCCGCCGCTACGCACGATCAGCGGCCCAAGATCCCGGCCGTCTTCGTGTTCGGCGACTCCATCGTCGACCCTGGTAACATGAACAACCTGTTGACGGCGGCGAAGGCCAACTTCCCGCCGTACGGGCAGGACTTCCCCGGCGGTGTCGCCACCGGGAGGTTCTCCAATGGCTTGGTCCCAGGGGACCTCATAGGTACGTGCGTCTATCCTATGCATGGAATATATTTATTTATTTTATTATATTAATCTGTACACTTCTCCTCTTCATTTCTCATAGTGCAATTATTTCTGAACAGCTTCCAAGTTGGGTATTAAGGAGCTGCTGCCTCCTTTCCTTGGTCCTGACCTAGAACTAAAGGACCTACTCACTGGTGTGGCGTTTGCCTGTGGAGGCAGTGGCTATGATCCACTCACATCCACGCTTGCGGTAATTATATATGTATATATTTTTTCAAATCAAGAAGCTATATTATCAATATTGAAGCTGAGACATATGCAAATTAATGCAGTCGACCTTGTCGAGTACCAATCAACTTGAACTATTTCAAGACTACAAGCAGAAACTAACAGCTTTGGTCGGAGAGAAGGAAATGACACGAGTTATCTCACAAAGCGTCTTCTTTACACTAATGGGGCCAAATGATATTATAAATAATTATTACTCTCTCATCCCTTTGAGACGCCACCAATATGAGGTTTCTTCGTATGTGGATTTTCTTGTCTCTTCGGCGATGAACTTCACAAAGGTAATTATTGCTAATTCTACTTGTCATTTTCTCTATATTTTCTACTCTCTTTGTTTTAAATTGTAGTTCACTTTAACTTTTTGGGGTATGTATTTTGCTATGTATCTAAATAAATAATATATCTAGATATATAACAAAATGCATGAACAAAAAAATTAAAGTGAACTACAATTTAGAACGGAGAGAGTATCTTTTTACTCACAAAAGTCTCGTTTCATTCGTAAATTCTCTATAATAATTTAATTATTTTGTTGCTCCCTAAATTATGCAAATATATTTATACATTTTGTTAAGACAGCAAGATAGATTTCAAATAAAGCCAACAAGATGTACATTTTTCTAGTGTTAAATGCACCAGAGATTTATTTTGTGTGGTGCTTTTAGTTAGGCCTATCAACTGATTTTAGGGTCCATCGATAAACCTTTTAAGTTGTGTCACCTATGTTATACTAATGTTGATGTGGCATAGTAATCCTGATGAATTGGGGCCATCACTACTCTAGCGATATTCTACAACCATGCCATACCTTTGACATGATGTCAATGTCACATGCTCATCCGTCGCGTGCCTTTCACATTGGGCCATGAACATGAGCTCCGAGGATAAAAAATGAACATGAGCTCCTACATGCAAAGAGCCCCATGCTAGCATCACACGGGCGTGGTCGATCCTCACCTTCTCCTTGCCATTTGTCCCACTTGTAGGCGTGAAGCATGGTGACACGTTACGTTTCGAGAGGGTGGCGTAAGCATAAAGCTTTGGGCTGTTTGGTGCTTCCTCTCCTCCTTCGCATGCATCTTCACTCTCTTCTCCCCTCACTTCTTTCTCCCTAATCTTCCTTTGAGTTGTAATGGAGACAAGTCAGTAGGGGGATGGAGCCCCCATGACCCCCTAGATCCGCCACTACATCATCATTGTTTAGGTCATCCCAAAGTTACTCACCACTCATCTTTATCATCACAAAGGTAGAGTAGTGGCCGATGACTTTGATGGGTCATCCCGTAACCTGTTTGACAAAATGTCATGTCATTGTTAGAATTCCATATAGTGAAAGGTATGGATATGTTCCTAGGTCACACAACTTTGGAAAGTTATTGACCAAAAAACTATTTAAGAGTTCATGGATCTAACTGGAACCATCACACAAATTAATAGAGCTTTGGAGGCATTTAACTCTTCTCAATGATAGTTTTTGTAGTAAAAGATGTGACATCGTATTGTGTTTCTTCTTGTGTGGTGAAACTTTACCTATGTAGTAAAGGGTTGTTTTGGTTACTGATTTAGCTAGGTTGCTTGGGCCGACAACACCATCTATCCCCAAAGGTCTCTATAGAAATTAAAAGTCCCATGATGTTGCCTGCTTGACCAGACAGCCTTTACACATCATCAGCCAAATAGGCCTTGCATAAAATACTAGAAATACATCATGTTTAACTATTTCTTATTTATACAGACTCTTAACGATATGGGAGCTAAGAGGATTGGATTTATGGGTGTCCCACCTTTGGGATGTTGTCCTTCACAAATAACAATGGGAGATACCCCATCACGTCAATGCGAATCATTAAGGAATCAAGCATCACAATTATATAATTCTAGAGTTTCAAAGGAAATAGAGCGATTGAATGCAGAACGAAGTGCTTCTGGATCAAAGATTGTTTATTTTGATTTATACTACAAGTTGCTTGATCTCATTCAAAATCCAGCTTCATATGGTAAGTCTTACATTTTATTTGCTATTACAAGCCAATAATATTGATCGTTTGATGTTTTAAGCTTACTAAACCAACCTTCATAACATCATAGACTACATCTAGTTGTAAGATATGAAAAACTAATCTAATAAGCTATCGGTGCTTTTTACGTCTTCTTTCTCAAGAAGTTTTAGTTATTGTCAGGATGACCACACTAACATGGCTTGCTAGTGACAATGGAAGCACTAACTTCACTTTTAAAATCAGCCATCATTACCTATTCATGAAAGGACACATGTGCATCATGTATAAATATGGAGGAAATAACAACACTCACAACTAATTCCAACCAGTTATTATCGTACCAACCTTAGTAGCAATTGGTTGCAACAATCAGTAGTAACAGGAATCACAACTAGTTGTGGATAGTCACTCCAAGAGTTGTTGTAGCCACACTTTATCTCAACAACAGAACACTAGATTTAAAACATGGACCACCAAATCAGGATAAAAACATGAGACCAAGCCGGCCAAATTTTTTTCCACTATCTATTTATGGGATAACAACAAAATTGATCTCTAAATAGCACTTGAAGCAACCATACACAAGATTTATAGAACTTGGACAACAATAAGATTCAGAGCTGCTAAGAAATACCTTACCAAATGATGGTGGAATTCAAAATAGAGGTACCAAGGATGTGGATCTGCAGCTGCACAACCTTGAGGATGAACCCCTGATCTATTGCAAGATCTCCTCGCTAATCTCCCTCTTCTCCCTCTCCTTCTCTTCTCTCCTAGAGGCTCTCTATAGTGCTCGAAGGGGCTTGACTCAATAGTTGTTTCCCCATCCCTTCTATTGCAAGCCAAGTTGCAACTAATAGATGTCCACTTTCTTGAGCTAACCTACTCACGGGGAGGACTTCTCAACAGTTAGTTGGTATGCTCTCATAGAGCAAGTACAATAATAATCTTATAGAGAAGCTAGTTAGCATTTTTGTTGATGCAAGTGGAGGAGAGAAGAAAGGAGGGATGGAGAGCTTGACTCTCATGCAAGCTACAAGCTGAGCACACGAGCCTATATAGTCATGGGCCTAGATATCAAGTGAATGTGAAGTGAGTTATGAAAGAGAAGATGAGATATTGGTAAAAGCTATAATAAAAAAAAGCTTTTATAGACAAATACTTGGCTCTATTACTAGGCTTACCCTTATGACCATTTTTGCACTACTAAAGAATGAGCATATTTTCACAGGTTTCAAGGATGTCAGTGAAGGTTGCTGTGGTAGCACAATATTAAATGCCGCCATATTCATTGCGTATCAGAGTGCATGTCCAAATGTAAATGATTATGTTTTCTGGGACGCCTTCCATCCTAGTGAGAAGGCATACAAAATCATCGTGGATAAGCTCGTTCAGGAAGCTTCGAAGTACTTGCTGAAGTGAAGAAAATTTTGTTGCATGCTCTTCAATAGTTTTTACATATGCTCCCAGAACAACCTAACCATTTCCACATTTCAATGCCATTTGCCAAATGTACGAAACATATAAGATTTACTCCCAAACACGTAATGAAAGGCTCCCTCCTCCGCAAGCCCACATGACAATTACTGTTAATGATGTGGCAGTCACTGTTCACGTGCTAATTACTGTTTGCCTGCCAGTCACTATGCAATGTCTGCTTCAAATACGGTTCGAAACCCCTTTTACTGTTAATGATGTGGCAGTCACCGTTCACTCAAGCATCGATCACTGTTCAGTGCTAATTACTGTTTGCCTGCCGGGCACTATGCAATGTCTGCTTCAAATACGGTTCGACGGCACTATGCAATGTGTCTACTTCCAAACCCCTTTTATTGCTCACGTACCTTGCTCCTTATGAGCGTGGCGAAGCTCGCATCCTCAGCCTAGTGCATGTTGTGCGTCAATGTCATACATGATTTGTAATTTCCAGCTCAAAATCCTTAGGACTGTGTTGTGCAAAACCACAACAAATCTGTAACTAGTTGTAACACCAATCAGAACACCTTTATAGTTATTATAGCTAGAACCGTATGTGATGAACTACCTTAAAGTATGTTAATCTAGAAAGTGGTACTATTACCATTTGTGTGCCAGCAGAAATTTCATTGTTGAACACCACGATAGTTCAATATATAGAAATTTCATCATCTATAAGAATCCAGAATGCATGAAACTGACAACAGCAAGATCATAGGATTCCGAAGACACGGAGCAAAAGAAAAGACGCTTATTTTGCACCCAAAATTCGTATCCAAAATTAGTTCTGACCACGGGCGCCAGCAAGTGTTAGTGTTTAATGGGGCCTTGTTGGTGTGTCCAGCTGGGGTGTGCAAGTCGCTGGCAAAAAACAATAGCACGCTTGTATGGGTAGTTTATAGTAGTCTACTGCCGATTCGAAAGATGGCAGCACGACTGCACGAAACCGAACGAGGAATCGTGTGTCAGCGATGGAGCCATTTGGATCAACATCAGGTCGTGGACGCGCGCGTCCAAAACAACCGCAAGATTTGGGATCCAGACACGTTTACTTCCTTGTTCCTTCAATCCTTCCCCTTGGTCGTTTGGGGTGCAGTGCAAACCTGAGTCCTCTCCCGATGTCACCTGCAGGCCCTTTTGTCCCCTCCTGAACGTCGTATAGCTCTGCCTCACGGGCAACAAGCCATATGGCAGGACAAGAGGCATTCAGGGGTATCAAATCGAACAAAACGACCGGGCGATAGCGACCAGGGCTTTTATCATAGTGCGAATCGAGCATATTTCGTGTGATCGTGTAGATAATAAGTAATTGTGATGAAAGGGCCCGTGCTGAGCGTGGTAGGGCAGGGCGGATTTTTGTCCTGTCACCGGTGGCAGCCAGCGTGTGTCGAACGGACCACGCCAGACAGACCCATGGCGTAACAAGAGTAAACGGGCGTTGAATCCACCTGCACACGCTTGACATTTGGAGCACCAATGGTTTTGTACGTAGTACTTTACACTACGGTGACAACGAAACGCATGTCATCTTATCTGAGCCCCAAGTACCAAGCTGAGTGTAAGAACTGTAGCAGTGGCAGGTTTCAGAGAAGGGGGTGTGATATGCATAACCATCCATGTGAAAACCAACTCGGAATAAACTTAACTTAATCCCAGGTGGAATCTGACCTGTTTGGCATGGACATCCGTTGGTTTTTTTTTTACCATGGACATGCCCCGCAGCACCGAGTGCAATATCTCCACACCACACGTGTGACCAAGAGAAGGCAGCTGGCAACATTACAAAGTAATACAAGACCTGCAGTAGATACACACAAAATTGCTCAGTAAACTAAGGTCCGGCGTTCTTACCAGTGCTGTCAGTAACATCAGCGCGTAACACGAGCCCAGCCGGAACGGAATGGAACGGAACGGCGCTCTCTCTTTCGATCTCCTGCCACCAAGTGACGTGCGTGCAAACCAACAAACGCAATGCAGAGCAGAGGCCAGGCCATCACCTCTAGTAAACAACTCTGCCGTCGCGGCAATGGACACAGCACGCGCGTGCGGACAGCCGCCCTCCGAATTTCCCCCCGCCCAGCGGTCGGTCCCTCCGTCGTCTTCCTCCTCCCCGTCCCTTTCGCCTCGGCTAGACAGACATTCACGGCGACCTAATAATACGTACATATATATGCAGCAAAAGCTCACCTCAGCTGCACACTAGCAGAGCAGTTGGTGGCCTGGCCGAAGAAGATTCTTCTCCTCCTTCTCGAGGGCCCCTTCTCTTTCCTTTCTAGTGTATATAGGCCAGGGAGTGCTCAGGCAGAGAGGGATCGAGATGCAGCGGCACACGGGGCGGGACATGTGGGACGTGGAGGAGTGCCAGAGCCCACGCATGGGCAGCGTCATCCTCGGCGTCGACGGCGGCGCCAGCAACACCGTCTGCGTCTGCATCCCCGCCGCCATGCCCTTCAACGACCCGCTCCCGGTCCTCTCCCGCACCGTCGCCGGCTGCTCCAACCACAACTCCGTCGGAGGTAACGGCATCTGGACTCGCTCGACGATCACAACTCCTTGCTCTGTGCAAATTTCCTGCAGTGACAGAGCAATGATCGTGATGGATAACAAACCAGTAAATGATCCTGTCGGATTTTCATGCTGGTTAAAATATTTTTTTTTTGTAAATAAAAGTAGTAAAAGAATATGTTGTTTACTTTTCTTGTTCCGATTGTTCAGAGGACAGGGCAAGGGAGACACTAGAGAGAGTGATGTCACAGGCGCTGCTCAAGGCGCGCCGGCGACGATCAAATGTCTGCGCCGTCTGCTTGGCCGTAGCAGGCGTCAACCATCCGATCGATCAGCAGAGAATGCTGGATTGGCTCAGGAAAGTCTAGTATATATATGCCCGATTTAGCCAAACATTATAATTCAGACAGTGGTTAACTGAAACTGCAGTCTATTATTTTCAGTTAAGTTCCTCTCCGACTGAGTGCAGGCAAACAATCTTTTTTTCAGGGACCTATTTCCTAGCCATGTCAAGCTGTTCGTGGAGAACGATGCGGTGGCGGCGTTGGCCAGTGGAACCATGGGCAAGCTGCACGGATGTGTGCTGATCGCAGGGACAGGGACCATAGCTTATGGGTTCACCAGTGATGGCAGAGAAGCCCGAGCTGCAGGTGCAGGGCCGGTTCTAGGTGATTGGGGCAGGTTAGTCAAAAAGGACCATGGTTTCTGTTGTATGACAGTAACGTTAATACAAGAGAATTGAATTAGTTTGTGGAAGCTGGTTCATAGTCTATGTCAATGTGGCCGCCATTGGTGGATTTGTTTGACCGGTTTATGTGGTGGTTACATGCAGTGGATATGGGATTGCAGCCCAGGCATTGACAGCTGTGGTGAGAGCTTATGATGGCCGAGGCCCTGAAACAGTGCTGACAAACAACATCCTTGACTTCCTTGGACTGGCATCGCCAGACGAATTGATAGGGTAAGCCATCTTGGTTCACTGATCTATTTCTGCTTTACATAGAAAGAGCAACCTGAAAATAGGTTCGACAGACAAACCTAAACACTTCTATAGCGCAGTTTCACCAAACGATTTAAGAGATCAATCTAGATTGACTACTGACTGGCCCTATTTTAAGTAGAGGATCTTATTCCATAGTTTAGGATTAGTAAGTCAATAAGAACTTGTCAAGTTACGATTATCATTCTGTTACAAGGCACAAGTGACAACTTCTACTTACCTGTTCATTGTTCTGACAACAGATGGACATATGAAGACCAATCATGGGCTCGTATCGCTGACCTTCTTCCAGTTGTCGTAGAATCAGCTGAAAGTGGTGATGAGGTGGCAAACCAGATCCTACATAATTCAGTTGGAGAACTTGCTTCCAGTGTCAAGGCTGTAGTCCAAAGGCTTGACCTTGGCGGTGAAGGTGACACCAGAATCTTCTCTGATTTTCCCCTGAAATACATGTATAATTTGCATATTTACCAAATAGTAGAGTTATCTCATTATTGAAAATGACTTTTGGTCAATAAAACAGTGGTTATGTAGAACTAAACAAGATCCTCAAAGTTGCATTTACTAGAATACCTCATGGAAGAATTTCTTAAGATGTTTCTCCTTCACAGATGGCAGGCATCCATTTCCACTTGTTATGGTTGGTAAAGTCCTTGAGGCAAACAAAAGGTGGGACATTGGGAAAGAAGTCATAGATTGTGTTACCAAGAATTACTCAGGTGCCTATCCAATACATCCCAAGGTGAGCAGAATATAATAAATATTCATTAAGCAATCTTCAAGAACTAATTAGCTGAATAGTAGAAACAAATATGTCGGAGAAGATTTTGCCGAAACGAGGAAGCAATACACAGTTTACAAACTGACACATCTTCAGATCCTACTACAAAATTTGCCAAATTAGTATTCATGAGGTCTGTATCTACTTGTACCTGCAGGTTGAGCCAGCTGTTGGTGCAGCTTTATTAGCATGGAATGCTATAGCAAGCGAATTAGATGGCAATATTAGAACTGTTCAATAATGAAACATCCTACAAATTATTGTATATTATGTTTTAGTGCTGAATCAGCACCTAGCCTTTTGCATTTGCTGTAACAGATTGTTTCAAAAGCTTGTAATCTTCCTGAGAAAGAAAGATTTACAACAAGGAATTTCATTTAGTGGTAGTTTCTTTCGATAAAAATAGAATAACAGAAAGGAAATGTGTGTCAATACGCTTCTGGTGAAATTTGAAATAGTTATCAAATCTGTGATAGCAAGCATGATAGTAAGCAAAGTAACTCCACTTACCTCAGTTTCTGTCATCTGTTGCTCATGCAAACAACCAAGCAATGGCAGCAGTAAGTTATGGCAATCAGCCATGCATACATCACTCAAATGATCAATCACTACGGAATTTCAATTTCTTTTAAAGAAACTACTAATGAAGTTTTAAACATATGTATCAAGCAACTTTTTTTTTTTTTGAGAACCATATGGATCAAGCAACTTGAGATAACTATGTATGTAAAATTTATTTTATTTCCCTAGAAAGGTTTGCTTCCTTGAAAATGGACACATGTACATAAGATCTGATCTGTACAGGTTTACAGGACCATTAGTACAAACCAGGAAACCCAAAATTTGTAAGAACAATGAAAAAACTAAAATTCCGTAAAAGACCCTTGAAGTTACTATGCTTACAATATGACTAGAGCTTGTATAACAGCTAAGTTATTTCTATATAGACTGCTAACAAAAATGCGACCACCCTCACAGAATTTGAACTATCATAATTTGTACATTAGAAGGTGCATTCACTTCTACATACACCATACAGGACGTGGATCCAATCATCTGAGGAGTGAGCAGCGGCAGTATAACTGCATCCATTACCAAATGATGTTAAGAAAAATGCATTTCTACAAGTTAGAAATATGTTACTGCTCAATGCCCTTGAAATGCATACCCTGGTTTCAAAATTCAGTCGAATGGATGACCTGAACTTCCTTGTGGCTGCAGATTTGCAGTGTCAATTTGTCCATGGGTCAATTTTATAGCCTTACAATGGTATGGTGTTCCTCCTCCATGAAATTAGAATCTCTCTAGTGTCTCTTAAGCCACACTAAAGTAAAATCACCAATAAGGAAATAATCAGTCATTGCACTTCATAAAAAAATAATATGCTCTAAAGGAAACATAAAACACTCAATCAAGCATAGTGTTGAAGTAGGAGGTTGAGTCATATATGCACATACATTTTGTGGCATGTGCACATTCTTGATGGAGGATTCCATCAGTGTGATGACATTACAATGCCACATCAGTAATTAAATATAGAGTAGCATATGGGGATTTTTAGGTAGTTTATTGATTAAACTACTCAGACCAAACCCAGCAGAAGTAGGATGCCACACCTTCATAGGTGGTTACAAGTAACTGCTTTTTGCTTTCCTCTAAGAAGAGTTCTGTAGTCATAATGTGGTATGATTATGAATGAATATGACATTTTGCATATAATTTTGCATGGATGTTTAGCAAAAGTAGAGCTACAAAGTAACAATGTGGTATGAAAATATAGGAGTTGACATCACAATAATTTTTAATGAACATTTGGCAATATCAGAAATGCATCCAAATGGGTTGGAGCCTTTGCTTCAATGAAAAGTACAGCTTGAAGGTATTCATGAAGTGATTGATAAGAAAGTGACAGCTCACCTTACTTCTCCAACTTATGTTGTATCTTGTAAGTCCTCTTTCTGTCTGCTTCTTATACCTGCAACAAGCTTGCATGTCTTCAAGAAAGCATCCAACAGCTGCATGCACAGCATCAATTATGAATTATACTCTGCCCTTCTGATTATCAGTGAATCATCATAAGCGACCATCATGCTCAAAATAAGTGACCATGTACAAGCGTTCATTATGAACAGAAGAATCACATTCTGAGTTCTCAGGTATAACAGAGAAAATACAAAGTAAAATAAAGTTGTTATTTAAAAAACACGCACTTCATGTGTAAAGAAGCAACAGTTGAATGATTAAGAACCAGGGAAGATAGGAGAACTTAAAATAATGACAATTAAGAGAATTACCACAGGATGATGCTGAAAAACAGGAGAGTAGTGCTCAAGAGTTACATATATCTTTTGAACAAGACTCAAGAGTGCATTAACCTTGTCTCCCATAATGTCAACCTAAATAAAACAGAGAAAAACATTAAAAAAAAAAGTTGTGATGTTAATTTGAACAACATGTGTTCTTGTAGTCAAATAGAAGCATAGTCCAACAACAACTGATCAGGAATAAATATCAAAGTAGAAGGGGTTCATATCATCAGTGACTCACTTGCATGCTGTAAGAAACATCTAATGGACATTATCTTACTTTTCAATTAATTGCCATGCTGATTAAAAAGATAATGAATGAACTTCCTGCCTAAACATCTATGAAAATAATTTTATAATGTGCACTTTACTATAGAAATGAAAAGGGCACACAAGGACCAAATAAATTCTATGTTCCTAACAGATTACTCAAATTGATCTGATCTGTTTCTAAAAATAAACAGAGCTGAAAGCATTGTCTTTATGGTGTGAGTGGGTTCTAATGTGTACAAGTTCTAAACCCTCTGTCTTCTTCTTAAAAATAATGATATGCACTTATACTACATGTTCCAGAAACAAAAAAAGAGTATTCTATCTTACTCAAACTTTATTGTTTGCAGTCATAAATTCTTAAATGCAGCTATTTGACACATGTATGCGCATGAATCTTCGATAAGATGCTTGAATTTTTGCATGCATCGTTAAACAAAGAGACATCACTTTGTGCTGAACTGTAAGCAAAAAAAGGGCTACTATGCAAACAAGTATATAATTTGAGATTTTGAGTAGATACGGAAACATACCTCAGATTCAGCTTTTCGAAGCTCAGAACGTCTTGTGTCAAGCATTTGCTTATACCACAGGCCTTTCTTTGTCAGTAAGATGGCCTGTTGTACCATATGGTTGCATCGATCATTCAGATTTTCAGTCCTGAATGCAACAACACTCTTTTGTCAGTTTGTGCTAGCTTCAAGAGTATGGATTATTCAACAACACAGCGACCATGGACTATGTAACAGTAAGGATTTACAAGCAGTATTTTGCATCCAACACAAAACACAGGCCGGGTTCTCAAATAAGAAGTCACTAGTCAAACCACAGTCACAAAAAAGCGTGCTGGAATAATTTGTTATGCATTCTGAAAGCAAAAGAAGGGCATGCAATAGTTTTTCAGGGGGGGAGGGGGGGTGCATACTTTTTCTCGTTCCCTTTTATATCTTCTGGCATTCTATGTTCAATGTCCACAAATTCTTTTGAAAAATCCATGATAGATACCAGGATACAATCTAGTTGTTTTTCTTGTTCTCTTTTACCTAGGATATCACTGTGATCCAACCCTTTTGTTTCCATTTCTTTTATGGTGGTTGAGGCAATTTCTAAAACCTGATTTAGCTTGATGAGCTCTTCATACTGTATATCTGGATCAGAAATCTCACATGATCTTTGTGGCTCCATCTCAATATCACGGAGAATCATTTCCTCACTCTCTTGCTTGATTAGCTCTGGATCTTGTTGATTATTTTGGATGCAATGCTCTTGTTCTAGTATTGACAGCTTTTCCTTTAGCTTCTGATTTTCTTCATTAGATAAACATAGTGCCTTGTCCTTTTCTGAGAGTGCAGCTTCCAGTGAGGACACTTTTGCACAGAAACTTTGGGCAGTGTCCTCCAACACATTCCTATGACTATCAACCAATTTTCTCATAACAGTTTGGTAAATTTCATCTCTGATAGTACTTTCAACAAGAAGATCCTCATATTCTACTTTAGTGTTGTTGATTTGTCTCAGAAGTTGTTTTTCTAACGAATATTGAAGTGACATTTTCCTGGTGGCATCAGATCTTTGGCTCGACAACTCCTGAATATTCTTTGTCTTCTCTGCAAGCAAACACCAAAGATGCTGGTTTTCACGGTACAGTGAATCAATTCTACTCTTCAATCTGCTCCTTTCATCAATTTCATCACTATTACCGCAGATTGTAGGTGGTGCTGCTGCCATTGCATTGGACATGATTTGGTCAAATCTTGAAATGACCTCAGGGAATTTCCTCCTTAAAGGCTCAAACTCTACATCATACTTAAGAGCCAATGACCATTTCTCTCGTTTGAATTTGAACAATTCTTCTGTTTTCTCTTGCAGATCCAGCTCATGCAGCCTTTTTAATTTACCAATCTCGTATCTGAAATAGTTAAGCATCTCTTGTCTAGTCATGCCTTTCAGATGTCTGAAGTCGGATCGTTCTGAAATAACTTCACTGGGACTTATAGATTTCTGTGTTGCAGAATTCTGGTTTTCCTCAGATAGAGAGTGATCCTGGTGTGTTCGCTTTCTGAAAAAGCTGAACTTCCATCTGTCGCTCCAGTTGCCCAAACTCTCATGCCTACAGAGGGAAATTTGTGGTTCCTCTTCAGAAGGTAACAAAATATTAGAGATAGCAATCAGCTCTTCACGTATGGAAGCACACTGCGCCAGAGTTTCCTGCCAGTTGTTTCTTAGACTGTTCACCATGGAAATTTGCTCATACAGTTTCCTCTCGAGTTCATCCTGAAGACCTCTAACAGAGTCTCCAATAATAATGCCGGTAACTTCTAATTGTAAATCATGCTCCCACTGAAGATCATGAATTGAAGAATTGACCACTGTAAGCATGTCTCTAATTTGTTGGAACACCACAACTAGCAGCAACTTCAAGCTGTTGAACCCATCATCTATCTCAGCTAGCTTCCCAACACGGGATACTGTACAGCACGAACCATTTGCATCAGATTTATGAGCCAAGTTATAGCTTTTGAAGACCGTTATGTCCTCGGAGAGCTTATTAAGCTGTTGATCAACTTCCACTTTCATCAAATCGAAGTACTCTGTACAAGAAACCTCTACATTTGCATCCAGAAGGTGTTGATGTAACCTTGAAACCACAGTTGCAAATTCTTCGAAGTCATTTGCGACATCAAAGCAGCAATTGTGGGACAACAAGCCTGCCGATGGCACACTTGCATCCTTGAACTCATTAAAAGGCCCATTGAACAAGGACAGACCACTCTGAGCAGTACACCACGATTGGTCAATGGTGGTTGGTTTAGTCAATCTACCAAGAAAGGGGTCCATTCTTTCATCCAATACCTGCAACATTTATTGTCTAAAATTTGTCAGTCGATAGTAAACTTAGAACGCCAACTACAATATGAATGTACAAACTGAGACAAATAAATTGATGCCTCTCATGAAAGCATATACTTCATTTCATAGGAAATGAGATTAGTAACTTAACCATGCAAGTTTATCTATTGGTTTTAAAAAAACTAGTTTCTGATAGTAAATACCAGGTAGATTTGCCAGAGGTGGTTTGCTACTAACATTGCTTACCGAAACAAGTGATCTATGTGAAAGTAAGGCACAGGCACACGAAAACTAATCATGCATCAAGTCATAAAGTCAAATGGGCTTTGAAAAATGTTGATAATGTAATGATGCCTAAACTAGATCTTAACAACATGCACGCGTCAACTAAGCATGTTACCATTTTTATGTAGAATCTGTACCTTTTTTTGCGGACATATTATAAGGTACCTAACGAAAGCAAAAAAAAAAAAAACCCAGAAAACTTCATTGTGATCCATGCTTCAGGGCGACACCCAAAAATGTACAACCCGATGCTGAATTATAGTTGATGTGCAACAGTTGTCATACTTATGTGTAACATTTCTCCAGAATTAGTGTAATAATAACTAGCAAGTAGCAACTGAAAATGCATCAATTTTCCCAGATTCACTAACAGGTAGCGTTTGTCATAATAGTCTATCAAATACCAAATCCTTTACTCCACCAATCCAGTAGAGCTAACGCAGAGTAGAGGAACTCTGGAGACGGACGCGAAGTAAAGGCCAAGATGGGAACAGAACACCAGTGACAATTATTCCATTACTCTCTCCACGGCCACAACCAACCGCGGTAAAAACGCGCCGAAGTAACCAAGAGCAGTGAAGTACTGGACACTGCAAGGTGAGCAGAGCAATTCACCCGGGGCGCAGCGCTGCTCGTCTCCGCCCCCAAAACCCCACGCCCTCCCGCACCAAAAGCAGAGCACGCAGAGAAGCAATGAAGCCACTGGATTCCGCGCGTCCACCTCGATCCTCCAGAATGGCAATTAAAATCCTAGCGAAAACGCCCGCGAAGCGTCTCGAACTACAGCCACGAAGCATGAGAGCATCGACCATCCCCACTCCGAAGCCTGCAACCCAATTCGAGCAGCCCAAACCCCAACAAACCACCACGGAGTTCCGAACGCACAAGCACGGCGGCACGGAGCGACTTACAGGCTGGATCCGCGCCATCGGCAGGAGCCGGAGAGAGGCCGCTTCAGCGCCCCGTCGACGCCGTGGCGGATGGGGTTCAGTTCAGCTGCTCCCCGCCCTTCGCTTGCGGCTTGCTCCCCGCCCAGCGCGTGCCCGGTTGGCCGGTTGGGGATAACGGCGGCAGTAGAAGAGGAGAGGGTGGTACTGGTGGTGGTGAATCGGCGCCCTGGCAGTAACAAATTGGCTCGGATTTGGCCGGTGATCGCGACGAGGAAGACGACGACGCTGCCGCTCCGCTTGCTGCCAAACGAACAGAGAGGAGAAGCGGAGAACGAGTCACACCTCAGCACGCCTGGAAGAGGAGGAGAGGGTAAAACTGGCATCGGGGCGGGCGCGGAGCAACGGCGGCCGGGCCACGTAGGCGGCGCGGAGAGTACGGCGGCGTGCCGGAGCGGTCGCTGTGCCGTGGGCCCGTTAGAGGACGGGCCCGCGCGGCGGTGAGGGTAGTTGGGACGATGGGACGTGAGGTAATGCGGGGATGGCCGCGGGCGGGAGCACGTGGGGCCCGGGCGTCGGCGGTGGTGGGAGCCCATGGGGTGCTGAGCTGGATGGGTCAGCCTCGGTGGGCTGCGTACGGGAACGCGGGCGCCTCAAGATGTGTGCGGGATTTGAGGGTGGCCGTTGGATCGGCCCTCGGGGCGTGTGGTCTCGTGAGGTGAGGTGGGGGATGCCGGCTTTGCCTGGATAGCGCACAGCTGGTTTTTGTTGCTTCCGATTACTCCGTGTCCTGATGGCTGATGTCCATGGCTTTTGCCGTTAGCATTTTGTGAATTACGATCCTCTCTCAAAAAGATCTTATATGAATTTTTTAAAGGAATATAAAAATAATTTCAAGAGCTTCTTTATAATTTTTTTTTCGAAAAAAAACTTCAATTTTCATTAGGCGAGAAGCAACACAGTACAGGTCTCATCTAGCACTGCTTGTCGAGCAACGAGTGGTGCAGAATGCCAGCACATTTATTTTAATTCTGAGAGGTCTTCGCCATGCGGTTCACGTAATCGTTTCAGATGAGACAACTCTACTGTATTTTAGTGGTACTATAGGAGATCAGCAGATCTAGAGGTTTTTTTTTTTGGCAGTTGGCAATGGTATGTTCACATCGGCTGATTGACCCTCGAGGCAGAGCAAGTGTGGCAGGAACCATGCGGCTTCCTTCATTTTTTCGAACGGAGGGCCTTTCCCCCGTTTCCATTAACCGAGTAACGGAAATACATATTCAGTGGCAAATTAAACTAAAATAGAATAGAACAAGACAGACCTTAGACCAGATAAGAGACCATCTACCAGACCCAATCTAAAACTACTACTGAGACCAGATACGACACGCTAACAGGGGACGTTCCCAAGGCGTTTACATCGCCACACAAGGTATCAGAGAAACAGATACAATGAGACTGAAAGCATAAATGTCACTCGCGCCAAAGACTCCTGGAGATATGTAGAAAGTCAGTTCATCCTTCCTTGATCTCGTCGATCTTCGTTTGTGTCTTCAATCCTCAGCACCTATCTTTCTTGGATTTCTTATTGTCATCACATTCACTCCTTCAGTCAGACACCTTAGCTCATCAAGGCAAAGGCATGGCAAACAATGAAGATAGGACTATGCAAATGAGCCCGTTAGAGGACAATGGAGAGTACGACGGCGTGCCGGAGCGGTCGTTGTGCCGTGGGCCCGTTAGAGGACGGGCCCGCGCGACGGTGAGGGTAGTTGGGATGATGGGACGTGAGGTAATGCGGGGATGGCCGCGGGTAGGAGCACGTGGGGCCCGGGCGTCGGCGGTGGTGGGAGCCCACGGGGTGCTGAGCTGGATGGGTCAGCCTCGGTGGGCTTCTTTCACGGCGCAAAGCTTGGGCAAAGTACGCGCATTTGTCACCAAGCGTGAGGTTTAAAGAGCCTTCACTCGCTCACCAAGACCTCTTAGGCTAAATTAATCAACTACCCTAGTTCCTTGATGAAATAGACAGCAGGAACGGGACACGTCATTTGAAGCATGACAACAACGGGTGTCGTCCATGTCACGTTCTGATGTATTATTACTCCAGCTGTGATTGTTGTTTCACGAGATCTGCACCAAGCAGCCTGAAAAATGTAGGTCACCTGTGTATTTATTTATTACTTCCGGAAAGTAGAAACACCTGAAAACTGTTGCGAGAGTTGGTTGCACTTGTAAAACTGTCTGAGCAAAGCCTTTACAGATCACGGTCGGACACGTAAACTTTACAGGTCATGAAGATCATATGATGTGTACGTACTGGAGTCAGGTGAACAGATAGCTCCTCTTTTTGTCACGTCTCCGGTGCCTACACACAAGGTTCAGTTGCAATTTGCATGTCGAGAACGACAGCGGAAAAGGTGATGAAAAGGCAGCGAGCGAGCCCACTGAAACCGAACGTCTCTCCTCTTTTTAGCTGATGAAAACAGCTGCAGATGATTTGGAGCAGAGGGTGGACCGTGGACCAGAGACAAAGCATGAAGCAACCATAACTGAAGCGGCAATCATGCGGGAATGCTGGACCATAAGATATTAAGATTAGCATAGTACATATTTTAATTCCTTCCCCAGCAGAATAAAGGGAGACAGCAGAGATGATAGCTCTGCTTTTAAAAAAAATACAAAAATCATCTTTTGATTGTGGGGCCACAATTCACTGGTCCAGGATAGTGATATACTCCCACTTCCCAATGGGCAGTACAACTCAATAATGCATCTCAGATGAACAGTCAGAACATGCATCAAGCAAGGAGATGCACCCTTGAAAATAGCTTAGCAACCTATATAAAACAAGCAAAACAAAAAAAAAATCCTGATACTGGTAGTGATGTCCAATAAATAGTGACAGTTAAAAATCGTGTGCTTCATTTTATTCACCATTTGGAGCAGAAGCTTATGAATAAGTACAGAATTTTACATGGATCCCAGCCACAATATTTCAATCATATGTCTAGTTTCTCAACTCAGTCACGAAACAATCACAATCATTAGTGTTTCATAACCTATACTAGTAAACCTCCACGTGCCACTGCTTGTTCTTTTTCAGCTGTGACAGCTTCTGGTCCCAACTCTCACCTCTTTGCTCAGCCACCCTCTTGAGCGTGTCCTGGATACCAGGCATCATCCCCTTCAAACCGCAGAAGTAGATGTGCGCGCCACCATCTAGCAGCTTGAAGATTTCATCGCTGTACTCCTCAATCTTGTCCTGCACGTACATCTTACCGCCATTCTTGTTCTTCTGCTCCCTGCTTAGTGCTATGTCATACCTGCAACGTCACCAACACCAACACTTGGTTCAGCTCAACAATAACCGCTAAGCTTTATTTCATCTAGACATCGCATTACAAGTGGCCACCATGATCAAGAGAACAAAGCACTAGCTAGCTTCCTCAGCTATATCACTAGGATTGAATGAAAAAAAACATGTTAAAGCGTGATGAATTCTCAAAACCTGAAATTGTCTGGATACTGCTGAAGGTAGTTTGTGAACTCGTCATCATAGAGAAGGCTGTCAGTGTTCGCAACACCAAGGAAGAGCCAAGCCAGACCACCAAATTTGAAAGTTGGAACATCTTCCATGAACATACGACGTAGGTAGCCACGGTAAGGAGCAACACCAGTCCCCGTGGCAATCATTATATGAGTCGCATTTGGATCATCCTCAGGAAGAAGCATTATTTTGCCTGAGGGGCCTGCCGAAAGGGAATCAGTTATGAAATGGCTAAAATATCCCATCTACATGTGACCATATTGAACGTGTTTTAACAACAAATTTTCCGACTCATGCGAACAACAACAACAATAACAAAGGCCTTTAAGTAAGTCAGTTTGAGGTAGGCTAGAGCTTTTTTTTTAAAAAAAGAAACTGGAGGGGTTTGCACCCCTACAGCATAATCAATTAAAGACAAGCAAAAGTTACAAAAGAAAAGTCCAAAGAGAGGAAAAGAGGTTACAGACAAAGGAAAAGGCAGAGACTAAGAACAAGCCTAGGAGACGAAGAAGGTTACAAGAAGGGGTAGGCTAGAGTTGATGAACCACCAACAAAAAAATAAAAAAGCTTTTGCAAAAAAAAGGAAAAAGAAAAAAATAAAACAAGAGTACATAAGGCATTAATAGATGAAAAAAATACAATAAAATTATATCAACAACAATAAAAAAACAATGGTATTAAGACAAAACCTGAACTGCAACCAACAGAAACATCAAGAAGAAAACATGTCAGAAAGGGGGGAAAAGGGCATCAGCTCAGTGCATACTATTCAATTAAGTCCTTACAATGGTAAGGACACCATATAAGGTCGACCTCATTTTGAATGTCTTGGATGATAGAACAAGGCTTTTTTTTAGTTCAACCCATATTAATGCCTTCTGCAAATTTGAGACCAGGCTGAAAAAACCTCTGAGAATGGGAACAGCAAACAGTGCCCCTAAAACTACTGTAGTCACCACTTGCCACAAATTTTAAATCAATTAATAGCAGTCTGTCTAACTGTTGTTCTCGATTATATACAATATCCTTTATATGTGACACATACATGTCACCCACCTCAGTCCTCAAAGCTAGTAAACATTCAGTTTCATCATATATGATGGACATAATGGACAACACGTAAACATTCAGTTTCATCATATATGATGGACATAATGGACAACACAGATGAGCAATGAACAACCAGACTCAGCTACCATGGCAAGACACCAGACCAATATTTTTGTCAATCACGAATAAGATTTGCATATCATCATTGTTAGCAGAGTAGTGGTTGCTTCACAAAGGGCTAACCCTAGAAGGGTAGCTATATAGAGTCATACATGGGCCTCATGGGCTTAGCCTCATGGGCCTCATGGGTCTAATATTCTCATTACTCTAACAGCCCCCCGCAGTCTGAACTTCTGACGCAGCGGAGTTACAGACTGGACATGACATGAGAAGAAGCACACACATGAGCCCCCTCACAGACGCAACTAGCCACCGGTGACGTTGAGGCTGGAGCAGAACTCGGTGAAAGTCGAGGACGGGAGGCCCTTGGTGAAGATGTCGGCAAACTGGGAAGTGGTCGGGACGTGGAGGACACGAACATCGCCGATGGTGACTCGATCACGGACAAAATGAAGGTCGATCTCCACATGCTTGGTCCTCTGATGCTGAACAGGGTTGGTGGAGAGGTACACAGCACTGACGTTGTCGCAGTAGACCAGCGTGCTCCTGGAGAGTGGGCTGTGGAGCTCGGCGAGGAGCTGCCGGAGCCAGGAAGCCTCCGCCACGCCGTTAGCGACAGCGCGGTACTCCGCCTCGGCACTGGAGCGGGAGACCACCGGCTGACGCTTGGACGACCAGGACACCAGGTTGCCGCCCAAGAAGATAGCGTAGCCGGAGGTGGAGCGCCGAGTGTCCGGACACCCGGCCCAGTCAGCGTCAGTGTAGACGACGAGCTCGGAGGAGGAAGACCGGTGAAGGAGCAAGCCGTAGTCGACAGTGCCGCGGAGGTAGCGGAGGAGACGCTTGAGGGCAGTGAGGTGGGGCCCTCAGGGATCATGCATGTGAAGACAAACCTGCTGCACGGCATAGGTGATATCCGGCCTGGTGAAGGTAAGGTACTGAAGTGCACCTGCGAGACTCCGGTATGCCGTGGGGTCTGCCACTGGGGTGCCCTCAGCCTCTGACAGCTTGCCCTTTATGTCAACTGGAGTGGAGCAGGGCTTGCAGTTAGTCATCCCAGCGCGCTCCAGGATATCGAGAGTGTACTACCGCTGGTGAAGAAGAAGACCGGTGGGACGAGGCTCAACAGTGACTCCGAGGAAGTGGTGGAGCACCCCAAGATCCTTCACAGGAAACTCCTGCTGAAGAGAGCTGATGGTGCGGCTGAGTAGTGACGAACTGGAGGCTGTGAGGACAATGTTATCAACATATAGCAGCAGGTAGGCAGTGTCAGCTCCACGGTGATAGATAAACAGAGACGTATCTGACTTGGCCTCCACAAAGCCCAGTGTCACCAGGAAAGCCGCAAACCGAGAGTGCCATGCGCGCGGGGCCTGCTTGAGGCCGTAGAGAGATCTGTTGAGCTGACAGACCATGTCAGGACGAGAAGGGTCAACAAACCCTGCTGGCTGGCTGCAGTAAACTGTCTCATTGAGAGTCCCGTGCAGAAAAGCATTCTTGACGTCCAGCTGATGCACATGTTAGCAGAGTAGTGGTTGCTTCACAAAGGGCTAACCCTAAAAGGGTAGCTATATAGAGTCATACATGGGCCTCATGGGCTTAGCCTCATGGGCCTCATGGGTCTAATATTCTCATTACTCTAACAATTATGGTCCCAAAATCTAAGACGGTAAATTCCAAAAACACATATGCAAAGTTTCAAAAGACTTGAAATGATTAGGATGTAAATGTGACATTCAGTCAAAAGATTCTACGATTCATATTTTTTTAATGGAATGGAGTGAATCAGACACCAAGAAAATTGGTATTCACAAAAACCTAAACAAGCTTCTCGGCACAACTTAAAGAAAGCTGCACCAGAAGTACCAATGCAAAGGCCTCATCATAAGTACCTGTCACATTTCATCATTTTTATCTCCATTCCACATGTATGATTACTACAGCAAATTAAACCATTTGTATTTTAAACGCAGAAAAAAGAGGAACAAGAGTTGCACCTTGATCAATGACGAAGAAATAATTGTGATGTAGAATAAAATGTTGAAAATGTTATTGTGCAGTTAGAGCCTATAATTTAGTGTCGGAATACACATAACCATGTTTTTTACATGCCATTTGAGATCAGTTCCATACCTGTAATCTGAACTTTATCCCCTGGTTTTGAGTCACACAGGAAGTTACTGCAGATACCTTTCTTTGAGGGGTCTTCCTCTCCAGTTTCAGGATCATAATAAACAGCGCGTCGAACACATAAACTTGTTGTCTTTCCATCAAAAGAATCACCATACCTAGTCGAAGCAATTGAATAGAGCCTAACAGTATTTGGAAACCCAGGTTTTTTTGGATTCTCTCCCTGACAACAAATTATATGTTAGTCTGTGAGAAACAACAGTATTAGAGTAAAAGCAGATGCAGATAAAAAAAGAAAAATGAAAAATGAATCGAAAATACAGCAGGGGAGGCCCCCACTGCAAATTTTTATTAAAACAAAGAGAAGGTCAACAGTGGTTCGAAAAACAACAGAGAGAGAAACTGTACAAGAGCAGAAAGAAGGAGGGGGTTCCGAGGTGGACCAGAGAGCTACGACAGCCCAAGGGGGAGAAAGCCAACAACACAAGACTAGGACTGCTAAAAGGGATAAGAAAATAGATCTTTTTGAGTCAGAGTTTAAGACGCTAGTCTTCTCTGCAGAAAAAGGTGTTAACTAGTCTTCTCTGCACAAAAAGGCCTATGTTTTTATATGTCTTGCTAACAGCAACCGAGCTAGGATTTCCCAGCAATTTTGAGAAAAGGCCTTACAAGTCATAGTTAGGTTTTAACATTGTTTGACATCACTATCAGCAGTCACAGAAGGAAATGCTGGATATGCTGTATACAGACAATTTTCTGACAAGATTTAACCATAATATCAACAGCATATATTTGAATAATACTATCTTATTTATAGCAAAGGTGATCAATAAAGAATCATATAACATTAAAAAAGGATATAAGCTGTAGATTATGAAGTGTCCAGTGCACACGTGCCAACAATGGAAGGACAAAAAGTATAAATTCCTCAGGAAAAAAGTATAAATTCCTCAGGAAAAAACTTTAATAGTATTGCAATGCTTGGCAGGACTAGGGAGGAGATGTTTACAGGAGGAATGACGCCATAACTCTGTCCTTCCCAGTATGGAACATAGCCACCATGATCAATGACAATGTGGCATGTCTCACCAGGAGCTTTGGGCCCTACAATCCTCTCAACCGAGACAATTGTGGCCGTGTAAGGCTCCTTTGGTTTGTACAAGTTGAGTGGTGGCTCCTTTGCATTCTCCAGCTCAACAGGTTTGATAGCAACTTTGCTTCTGCTTGCTTGTTGAACTGACATGCAGAAGACCTTGTTCAGATGACGTGGTTGCTGGGCCTTGTTTTTCCATGCTAATGCCATCCCAATGCATGGTTTGTTCTGGAAGGTTAGATTACTGTTACCCTGAATAGAACAAGTGAATCCTTTAAGCCTACTATCACACAAAAATGCAGGAATGCTGCAATACTACATGTGTGCCAATAATATACATCCCTAGAACGTCTTAGTCCTAAATATGGTACTGGTATGCTTGTGTGAAGGAGAATTCAGCAGAAATCAACTACTCCATCCATAAGTTGCAGTGGCTGAAAACAGCAAATATCCAAACTAGCACAAACTATTTAGCACCTAAATAAGCTACTGACCAGCTGACAGTATCAAATAAGACCATCATTGGCAAGCATTTAAATTCAAATATCATTGGTATATCACTGCTTGTCACCAGAAATATAGAAGAAAAAAAAAAGTCCATCTGAATAATGTTCTACAATGACAGATTCCGCACATGAAGGGGGACCAAGCTCTGGCCTCAGACGGTCAGACCCTCAGTACGCTACGCACCTTGAGCGGGGTGCCCTTGAAGCCACAGTCCGAACCGACGGCCACAGAGGCCACCTGCACGGAACGAGAGGGAGCGAAAGGTAATCAGAGTGCACGCGGCAAAAGACGACGAGCCCGGCATCGCGCGCGCGAAGTTGACATCCGTACCTGAGATCCGAGCGCGGGGGAAGCCATGGCTGACCGACCGACCGAGCGAGCCGCGTGGGAGGAGGGTTTGCTGAGGTTTCGATCTGCGGGCGGCAACTGAACTGTGGAGGAGGCCAGCGACGGGGAGGAGAGGGACGGCCGGACGGACGGACGGGCTTGTCCGTTTGGAGAAAGAAAGAGAAGGCTGAAGAAAGGAGAGAGCAGGCAAGGCTTTTCAGTCGTTATTCCCGAGACAGTGACAGCCGAATTTGTGTTGCGGTGCTCTACCCGCTGACCACTAAATAAAAGGCTAAAAGCATTGCACTTTTGCTACTCAGCATTATTCTTTATTGGCTTCATCAGTATTTTCCAAAGGGGACTTAGCAAGGCCAAGAGATTGACTAAAAACACTTTCCAAAATTCGAGTTTTATGAAAAAAGAACTTTGAGCAGCTTTCATTTTTTGATAAATGAACCCAGTTCTTTGCTGATTCCTGTAAATTTCATACATTTCGAGCAAGCATTACCAACATATAAACATCTTGTATGTTCTTTCTTCAGAAAAGACGGTGCAGAAAAGACGGTGGGAGGCTGGTGCTGAAAAGCAAGTGTGTAGGCAGAACGGTCGAAGCAAAAATGTGTGTTTCAGACAACCGAGAGACAGCACCGAAGAGACCATTTGTTCCATGGTCTTCAGCATGGTCTCAGCGTCTTCGACAAGATGAAACATGTGCAAGAGAATGGCGGCAGTGGCGGCAGCAGTAGATAACCGCATGTCTGCATCAGAATGTCAAAATCGTGGTCACGCGCCACGACCGAGGAATTCACCAGTGCTGCATCAGGAATCCACGCACTATTTTTTTTTTCTCGGCCTGCAACGCAAAGCACCGAGGAAAAACCCAGCCCAAGCCACCAGATAAGAGTAATAACCCCTCCATAGTCCATACACAAATTAGGAGCAGATCAAGAGCGACTTCTCAGCCATGCAGAGAATTCCACATCATTCCAATGTCATCCACTCTCCTGCAAAAACTGAACAAACCCTCCTGTATGCCCTGCATGTTATCACAATGAGCAGCATCTCAAGAAACCTGGCACCCAATCCATCAGACAAGGAGCTTCATACCAGAGGGTTTTTTGTTCAGTCCCTACTTTATTTTGTTGTCTTATAATCGTCCAAAACACCAAATTCATAAAGCAGGACTTGTGCAGGGCACTCTGAATGTTTGCAGCGCATATTATTATTACAACACACTTGTTCATGTTTTACCGAAACTTTATTCCAGACACGCCAGGGTTCTCTGCTAGTCTAGCTGCAATTCGCGGAAAGGTTTTGCATCCTTGTAGTTAACTCTAAATTGCAGCGACCAGATTGGTTCACATCAACGGCACACGCGACTCAGCCCAGCCTGAGAAGAGCCTGGACCAGCATGAGGTGCTCCACCAGCTGTGGAACCTGGTCCTGATTGAGGTGCTTCAATATTTGGAGCAGCCAGTTTATCCAGCAGTTCTCGGAGGTAGTTCCTTGCAATGGGGTCATCCTGTGCTTGCCGTAAGATGTAGTTAGTACTAGATAAAACCTTCCGTCTGTTGTAAGTGGAGGCGGAGCAGTGGTTGAATAGACTAGAGGCAGCTGACGAATCGAGAGCAAAACTCACCTTGAAGCAGTGGTCGAATGTCCCATTCTTGAGAGCCCCAGGAAAGCTATTTCGCAGTGCCTCAAGGGCCCTGCAATGTGGAGGGGAGGATATTAGGATCATGCATGCAAGGTAATGCCACATGTTACAATTTGAGTTCCTATGTAGTACGCAAATGACAGCACTTACCGGGGATGATCAGTCAGCCTGAGGTAGCAACAGATGATGTGCTTCAGCAACCTGGCGGAGGGTTGTGCTTGTTCAGCTAGTGGAATCACCATGCTTTGTAAAACAGAGGCTAGCGCAAAGAAACGTTCCGCGGTGAGACAGAAGTACTGTAACCCAGCTTCATCCAGCACAATCCTTTCAACAATGAAAGTGGCCACCTGCATTTGACTAATTAGTAGAATAAAGCAATGGTTACTGGAACAGTGCAATTTCCATTAACTCCACCTGTAATTTGAGATTTAGGCTCCTGATACTCAATTTGTCATTTATGCATGAGATGCTACAAAGAGGTTAGCTACATTTATCTGCCAACCAAAATAGGAGTCATCTCCTACTATTCTCAGAGAAAATACACGGAACTTGGTTGGCAAATATATATACGCTACGGAAATTAGCAGCAAACGGTAGTTGCTGAAGCAAAGCAAGAATGCCAAACAGTTTTTATAGTTTTTTCATAAATCCTCATTTCATGCTTTGAAGACATATGAGGAAATTTTAGGGCATCTGAGTGAAGTCCGGCGTAGGAAAATTTGATCCTGAAGACCTGCTTGGCTACACTCTAGAACACATAGTGCTTCAAAGTCTACCTGACCTAAAATATGTAAAAGATATAAACTATATGATATGTTGTAAGAGGATACCATACCATACCATGCAAAGTAAGGTAGTAAAGATATGAGCAAGACAGCCTAAGAACAAGTACAGCCAGTAGATGGCATTAATGATCTCAATCAACAAAACCTTAATTTTGTATAGCATGCCAATCTAAATGGTGAAGACCGTGAACTTATGCCAGATGATTACAAGTAAATTTTGGACAGCCAATCATACCGGCGAATACAATAACATGATAGGGGATGGCTGAGCAGAGGCAAAAGATGCAAATAGTTCATGCTAAAGACGATAAGACATACTGTTTTTGAAAGCTCTTCGCCTGTCTCCATAATTCGCAAGCACAGAGGAATGATTTCACTTTGCAGCAGGAAAAGGATGACTTCAGCATCATCTGCCTGCATGTATCAAGACAAAGAAGGCAAAGAAGCTTCTTTCTCATTTACAGATTAGTGTTTGATCAAAACAACAAATGGATATTGGCCATGAATTTATCGCTGTCAGGTTAACTGCTCTTCTATTATCCAAATAGGATAGAACGCACCGAATGCTCCAACTGAAAGAAACACATGACCAACATTCTAGAAATCCTTAAACATCCTTACATGTGGGAATGTCATCATGTGTTCCTTCTGAATATCACAAGTTACATGGCATTGCATTGGACTAGTGAAGTAACAAAAGGCCCAGCACCCCCAGGACTAGTGAAGCACATCCAGGCTGAATCATGTAAAATTCTAAGTATAAATTACCTTAACAAGAGCACCAATCACACCTAGACAGGTGAGTCGAAGGTACTCAAAAGATTTAGCGTTGCTGACAGTGTTCAAGAGTGGGTATAGGTATATGGGAATCTCAGCTGCAAAAAAAAAAAAAAGGATGGAATGAGAGGGAGTGAAATAATGGTGACATATCCAGGAAACAAAGTTTATTAGTACTATACAAGTAAAACATCCATAATACTTAAGAAATTTAATTACAGCAACTAACATAGACCAAAAGTGTGTCAACTGTCAGACACTATATGAAGATGTGGAAAAACTTTAGTTTGGTGGCTGTTCAGGTCAGGTCCTTGTTCTATAGTCAGTGGCACAGTAGTTAATTTCCTCTGTATGGCGTGATATAATATGGCAGAGTTTGTACTTGGTTTATTGTTCTTCTACAATGAAATGGCACGCAACTCTCCTAGACATTCGAGAAAAAGATAATGTGGTAAAATACTAACATCGGGTAACTAACAAAACACACCTTCAGTACATTTCAGCTTAAATGTCCAAAAGGTCTTATTCATTGTCATTACCTTTTAGAAAAGAGGCCCTAGTCTCAGGGTGTGACGCAACAGACTGCAACAATTTTTAGGAGTGAGGGTGAACAAAACATATGAGAGAAATCTAATTAATGTTCATAACTTAAAATGGATAACAACAAACAGAAGAAAAATCCCCTTTGCAGTGCAGTATGTCATGGGATGATTGCAACCACCAGACAATTTTTCTGCTTAAACCCATTATGTCCTATTACAATACCTGAAGAAGTGCAACTGCGTTGCAGACTCGGCTCGATGCACATGCCGTTAGTATTGGGGGTGAAAGTGCAGGGTAGACTGACAAAATTTCCTGTTTTTTTTCAAGTCGTCAAACATACCGAATGAGACCAAAAGACTAACCTAAAACATCAAGGTTTTCGGGGAACAAATAATAACTTAAAAGATCAATTTAAACTTCGGAAACATATATTAACATAACTGATATAGTCATGAAATTAAAGATTGAATCAAGAATGCTTGACCTAACAGACTGACAATCTATTCAGGCTTAGTCATTCTAAAAGTAAGCATAGAAGAGTCCAAAAGGTTAATACATACCTGGAGCAGGATAGCAATTGATCCAAAAGAGTGCCACATCAGTGGAGCCAAATTGCTAAACATCTCCCTTTTCTGAAAAAGTTACAAAACACCATTACATACCAAATTTGTTGCCATCATAAATGCCATGCCATGTTAACGACTCAACATGCATCTACTACTGTTCAGACTAGCACCATTACTGAATCAATCAGCTACAGAATGAACAAAAAGTTTACAATGGAATGAGTTCACATCCTTAGCTACTTAGGAAAGCGATAACTATGGGAAAATAATAGTACGAAATTAGCATGTTAATACACAATTACACATATATACGAAAATAGTAGTAGTTTCACAAATTTAGAGCAGTTCAAACACAGATCTGATTCACTAAAATATATAGTTTACACTGCAGTTCATATAAAAAAGAACCAAGTTTATTATATATAAGGATGTTCCATGCATAAATAAACACATCCCTTCTTTGAGCAAACTCCTAAATGGCAACTGAAAATGTTGCCCAATATATGCAATGAACCATCACCAGTTCAAGATTTTCTGTCATTACAATGTGCAGTAAGCTACAGCTGGCGTCTCATAAAAAAGAGTAAAATTTTCGAAGTTTCATAAATACACCAAGTCCTTTCAAAGCACTTATATTACTCTCCACTATACATCAACATCCTTACAGCCACTGCCTATGAACGTGGTAGCTTGCTCTACAACATGTCAGACAAACAAACAGAAAAAAGATTCATGATTTTGCAGTCCTGAAGACCACTAACACAAATCAAATCGGTAATTTTGTTGATCAAAATGTATTACATCTCAAGGATATGAAACAGCTAATTTATGTCTGGCAATCCACCTCCAACAAACTCAAACTGGACGAAACCAGGTCTCTTGATGGATCTATACATGCACTAGAAAACCAGCCATGAACCAAAACTAGAAATCATACATACAAAATAACTAAATTATTGTGATTTCCAAATCTAGTAAGCAGAATGAGTTATATCACACATAACCATGGACCATCCTCATAAAATCCACAAGAGATCAAATATGGTTCAACCAATTGCCTTGATTATACCCAATCAGTTAAAGAGGCCAGATCTTCCAACACAGGGATGTATAACCAGCAGACAACGAAAGGCAAAAGGACCTTGGAGAGCTCAGCGAGGGCATTTCCGCGCAGCCCAGGTTCGTTGAGGTCGCGCAGAAGCCGCTCTTCCGGCTTCATCTCGTTCTCCGCGCCTCCACTGCCTCTTGCCATGGAGGGAGGGAGGCGAGGCATTGGGGAAGGAGAAGGGGTCGAAGATTTCCGTTTCAAAGTGACGAAGATATAGAAAAAAGCTATTATTAGATTTATTATTAATCTATTTAAAAGACCCTTATACCCTTTTCACGTTTTTCTTATAAGGTAAAAAATAATGCATACTTATATTTACCCTTGCCTTTGGGTTTTGTTTCTATAATAAAACTTATCATCCATTTTAGCTATTGTTCATTTCATATTTGAAATGCTTTGTACATTGCCTTTTTGGATGATAGTGCTTTGGGTGTTTGGGATTGTCTTAAGTGTAAGAAATGGCTGGTTTGCTATGTGAATGAATATGTATCTCTGACCAGGATGCAATCAATTACTTACTGCAATAGCAGTACACTATTCACATTTTCCAAGCCAGTATTATATGGCTAGATTGCTGGGCTAGGAACAGCAAGAGTTAGAAGTGTATTCATCTTTACAAGAGGCTCTGAGTAACCTGTTTACATGGAGATACTAATTCCATGGGCGTACCCAGGGCGTACCCAGTGCCGTAGGCTCCCGCATTGCGGGGTCTGGGGAAGAGAAAATAGCCAGCAGCCATCCCTGCACAAATGTGCAGAGGCTGGGGCTTGAACCCCGGACCTCTTGGTCACAGGCGGTAAAGCTCTACCGCTTGCACCAGGGCCGCCCTTCGGAGATAGTAATTCCATGCTTAACTCAAAATGTTCTTCCCTATTCATCTTATAGAGCCAGCTTAACTCAAAATGTTCTTCCCTGTTTACATGGAGATACTAATTCCATGCTTAACTCAATTTGACTAACAGACTGCTGGTTCTTCTCCCAAATAGGTAGCCATTCCAAAGGAACTAACTCTAAACAAACTTCTTGCAACATACATATGTTTTTCTATGAATGTGTCCACAACACAGTTCAATAGTAGTCGTTCAAGTATGGATTTGTGGTGATACAATTGATGTTTTCAAAGTTATGTAACGTGTAATCGTCTAGCTTATCCATGCGATTTGTTTCGTAGTGACTAGTAACGAAATATCTAAACCAGTGATTTTGCCACTACCTTGTTTAGAGAGTATAGAGGTGGCCATTTTAAAGCTTCATAGCAAATATATCCAAATGATATAGCATTAGCATCCTCTATAGAATTGCAAACAGAAGGGGGAGGCATATATCACTTTGTATGTTTAACACCCTCTATTAAAATATCAACTCAACTGGCTACCTGAACCATTCCAATTTGTGCAGCTCACCCCCTAATTAATATATCAACTTAACAGACTGCGCTATTTCACAGACTGCGCTATTTCACAGACAAGCACCTCATTTAGCTGTGGACTGCCACCCTAATGAGGTGTGCACGCAATATATCAGCTCCAACTGTAAAGAAAACTGAAGTCCTCAAGTCTTACCAATGGATGTAAATCTCATACGCCGCATCCAGACATGAGTCCTTCTGAGGATAAGTATTAGGCCTACATCTCTTTTACAAGCCAGGTTCGTGTCACTTGAGCGACAAAATATGCTGCTTTTTTTGCTTCTTACTGCTTCTTTGCTTATTGTTCACAGCTCCGTACCGTAACGCAATGTGCGAGTGATAGCATCAGCCTAACTTTGTCACTTGTAGCTTGAAACTCACTGATATCAAAAGGTGAGCCCGTTCAATGAATTCTTCCATTATGTTAGACCTGTGTGAAACAAATAACCTTCAGTTCCTCCCCTAATCCTGGTACAAAAGCTAGAAAGACGCCAACCTAGTAGAAAGATAACGGGGGATTCACCAGCAATGCGTTGGACCACTGGAGTAAGATGCATACCGTCAGTGTGGCGTCCCCTGCGCTTGCTGCTGAAACAGAGGAGACCGCCACTGCCCTGCCCCCGCCCCGCCGCGGCAGCGGAATCTCCCTCCTTCACCAAATTAGGGGATCCCCCAAATTAGTGGCTCCTAGGATCAGACGCCGCCACCGAGCCAAGACGCCGCCCACTCGCCGCACTGCCGCGCCGCCGCCCACTCGCCGTCCACCATCCCTTTCCGAAATTGGAGCTCGTGGAACGGCTGCTCGTCCCAAAGCCGCCGCCGCCGCGAGCCGCGACGACGCGGTCCGTCCCGAGCGCCGCATTGCCGCGCCGCCGCGCGCCGGACAGAAACGTGGGTCTCTCCGTATCCATCCCCTTCGGCTTCCCTAACGAAGTCCAAGCCCAACACTTTTCTCAAAAAAAAACAAAAAGCCCAAGCCCAACACACTCCTCAGTCCCCTCTCACGTCACGTACACAAGGAACCAGACCGACCTCCACGGGCATTCTCCCGTTAGTGGGGTCTTTCTCGGCGCCCCTGGCGGCGGCTCGAGTCGTTCCGGCGGCGGCACCTCGCCGCTCGCCTTTTCCTCTCCCTTGCCGGCGGCTCGCCCTCTCCTTGTCCTCCGTCACGGGCCCGGGTAGCGAGGCCGTTCCCAGGGTCCCGCTCGACTCCCGCCGTCCGCAGCAGCGTCGTCGTCGTCGAAACCCTAGGTGCGGCAGCATCCCCGTTCCGACTCTCTGGTGGCACGCCCGACCCAGCTCGGGCGACGCCGGCAGCTCGGGCCCGTCCATCACCTCGGCACCGGCTCTCCGGTAGCACCCAACAGTTTCGCGCTCGGCGTCGGCTGGCTCTGCGCGCTCTCCGGTGACGTGCTTGTCCTCGTCCTCCTCAAGCTCAGCAGCACCCGCGTGGCTCCCCGCCGCCGCGTGCTGCGTTTCCGGCGACCTCGCCTTCGGCGGCCCCCAGCTGCGGGCGACCCAGCTGCGGGCGACTTCGTCGACGTGTCGCGGTGAAGGTGTTTTGACGCCGGGGGCCCTTCACTCCTCATCCTCCTGGAGACTCCTTGCTGTTCGGGCTGATTTAGGGGCAGCCTTAGCGCAGCTTCCCGGCCTTGGCAGAAGGTGACCCTGGGGAGGGTGTTGGATCTCTGGTTGTAAGCCATGACAGAGGAATTAGTTAAGGAGAAAGCACGGAGAATTAAGAAGAAAGTGAATGTGCTATTAGCAAGTACATCTCCAAAGAACGGGGCGGGCTCCCTCGAGGAGTGCCGCCGGCCACAATGAGTTGCTTTAGTTGAAACTGTCGCGGTCTTGGCAATGCCGCGATAGTGAAGGAGCTTCGCGATTTTGCGAAGGATTTTGCCCCATCGGTGCTATGTGTTCAAGAGACTCAAGTCCACAAGGCGCGGGTGGAAGGACTAAAGAATTCTTTAGGTTTTGACCATGCTTTTGCTGTTAGTCGTACAGGCCGCAGTGGAGGGCTTGGGATTTTCTGGAAGAATAAAATAAGTGTGCAGCTTTTACCGTACTCAAAGTATCGTATTGATGTGATTATATCTGAAGGTAGTGCGGATCCATGGCGATTGACATGTGTGTACGGTGAAGCCCAAATAGCGTAGAGATAAAACATGGGACATGTTGAAATCCATCAAGCCCCACTCGAGCTTGCCCTGGGTGTGTATTGGGGATTTTAATAAGGTGTTATATCGATGGGAACATGTATGCGTCCTAGAAAGGAGCTATGCCCAAATTGCTGGTTTCCGGGAGATGGTTGATGTATGCAGCCTTTGTGATTTAGGTTATGAAAGGCCGTAGTTGGACGTATGAGAAGAAGGTGACAGGTGGATCCTTCTGTCGGGTACGGCTGGACCGTGCTTTGGCAGCACCAGAATGGAGTGCTCGTTTCCCTCTGGCAAAGGTGCGCCACCTTACAGCGGCTACATCAGATCATGGACCCATTATTTTACAGTGGGAGGCGCCGCATGTGCGGCAACGACGGAAGGGCCCGTTTAGATATGAGACAATGTGGGAGACACATGAGGATTTTGCTAATGTGATGTCACAAACTTGGCAAAATGGAACAAAGGCGACTACAGCTCACGAACTACAAAGCAAGTTGAGTAGTGTATCGTGTAAGCTAAATCACTGGGAGTGTGAGAGCTTTTGGTCAGGTTCGTAGAGAGTTGAAGGGGCTACGGCATGAGCTTGAGACGCTGCAGGCTGATGTAAACCGTCAGGGACCTTCGCATGTGGAATTGAAAATTAAAGAAAGGATTATGGAGCTAAACCATAGGGAGGAGTTGATGTGGAAACAGCGTGCTAGAATCCAGTGGTTATCTGCTGGAGATAAGAACACCCGTTTTTTCCATTTACGTGCCGGCTGGAGGAGAAAGAGAAATATGATAGTTAAATTAAAAACAGCAAATGGGCAAGTAACGGAAGACAAAAAGGAGACGGGTGATACGGCGACGTCCTTCTACGAGTTGCTATATACTTCCGAAGGTATGGTGAATATGGAGGCAGTCCTCGAAACGGTCCCAGTTAGGGTGACAACATAGATGAATGATAAGCTAATTGCACCTTTTATGGAGACGGAAATTAAAGAAGCTATTTTTCAGATGTTTCCTACTAAAGCACCGGAGCCGGATGGCTTCCCAGCATATTTCTTCCAATGTCATTGGGAGCTTTGCGGGGCGGAGGTGACTGTTGTAGTCCAGAGGATACTTAAAGGAGAAGACGACCCGTCAGTAATTAACAACACCTTTTTGGTTTTGATACCGAAGGTGTTGAGCCCGGAGGAATTGGGTCAGTTTAGGCCAATTAGCCTGTGCAATGTCATTTATAAGATTGCTTCTAAAGTGGCGGCAAACAGATTGAAAGTTTGTCTTCCTGAGATTATATCAGAAGAGCAATCAACTTTTGTTCCGGGACGGCTTATCACGGACAACATCATTACAGCTTTTGAGTGCTTGCACTTTATGAAACGCAAGCGACCCTAAGATCAGAGGTGTTGTGCGCTTAAGTTGGATATGAAGAAAGCATATGATCGTGTCGAGTGGGCCTATTTACGAGTTATCATGGTCCGGTTGGGTTTCCATAGGCTATTCGTGGAGATGATAATGAGGTTGGTGACTACAGCTTCCTTTTTGATTTTATTTAATGGTGAGTGTCTTGACAGCTTCAGGCCTTTGAGGGACATTCACAAGCGGATCCTATCTCTCCCTATCTTTTCTTGTTGTCAGCAGAGGGCCTTTCGTGTCTCTTAAAATCCATAAAATCAATCATCAGTGCTCAATGGAATCAAGGTGGCGCCGTCAACTCCGATGGTGAGCCATCTACTCTTTGCGGATGATAGCCTGCTGTTCTTCAAGGCAAATTTAGAGAGTGCATAGGAGGTAAAGGAAGTCCTAAATACATACTGCCGGACATCGGGCCAGCAGGTAAATATGGATAAATCCTCGATTCACTTTGCAAAGGGTTGCAGTCCAAATATTAGGGAAGTAATCAAGAACGAGTTGAATGTCCACAGTGAGGCACTCAGTGAGAAATACTTGGGGTATGCCGTCGGAGGTGGGTATCTCGACGAATGGTACTTTTAAATACTTGAAGGATCGAGTATGGAACAAAGTCCAGGGGTGGATGGAACAGTGTCTTTCGGCCGGAGGTAAAGAAGTGTTAATCAAAGCAGTAGCTCAGGCGATTCCCACATTTTCCATGTCATGTTTCAGACTCCCTAGAGGTTTGTGTCAAAATATCAATGCTATTTTGCGAAATTTCTGGTGGGGCGGTAAAGAAGGTAGACAGAAGACTTGTTGGGTGGCTTGGGATGACATGATCAAACCAAAGTTCCTTGGTGGTTTGGGTTTCAGAGATATTGAGATTTTTAATCTAGCTTTGTTAGCGAAACAAGCATGGAGGGTGTTATACGGTGCAGACTCTCTGAGTGCTCGCATCCTCAAAGTTGTTTACTTCCCAGATACTGAATTCCTCCAAGCTAGGCTGGGTAATGCGCCCTCTAGGATTTAGAGGTCAATTTTGGATGGCAGAGATATATTAGAGCAAGGTTTGATCCGACGGATTGGAACGGGAGAGTCAACAGATATCTGGACTATGAATTGGCTCCCGCGTGACAGCCTATTAAGGCCGGTAATGAATGTCCGAGCTAACCTCCCGCAGAAGGTCAGCGAACTTATTGACCCCATGATTATGTCATGGGACATGCAAAAGCTATGTGAGTTTTTTGCTCCCATGGATAGGGAAGCAATTGTTAATATTCCTTTGAGCACTCGGAGGCAAAATGACTTCTGGGCCTGGCACAATGAGAAAAATGGCATTTTCACAGTCCGTTCAGCTTACAGGATGCTAGTACTCAAGAAAAATAATATGATGGCCTGCTCTAACAGTGTTGCAGGAAGATCAAACATTACGGCAGATGAGAAAGAATGGACAGCGCTGTGGCATGTCCAGGTGCCATCAAAGATTAAAGTGTTCCTATGGAGATTAGCTAGACAATCTCTTCCCTCGGGAGATGTATTGCATCATAGAAACATGAAGGCACAAAGCACTTGTGCAATTTGCGGAGTTGTGGACTCATGGAAACACTCGTTGATTGACTGTCATATGGCGAAATGTGTATGAGCTTTGGAAAGGGAGGATGTCACTGAACACTTATGCACCATACCAGTTGAGAATGCTCAAGGTTGGTTACATACTATAATAACTACCTTGAAGCATGAAGATCTTACACGGGTACTAGTTACTTTATGGGCAATTTGGTATGCGAAGAGGCAAGCTGTATATGAGAACTCGTTTCAATGTCCTCTATCCACCCACTGTTTTGTTAAGAGCTTCTTGTCAGATCTGGAACTTGCGAAACAAGTAACACCTCTGGGGGTTTGTCATCAACGCCAGAATGTACAACAGGCTCCATGGATCCCTCCACCAGTGGGCTTCATTAAAATAAACGTCGATGCTGCCATATCCAAGAACTCGAGCAAGGCATCAGCTTCGGCAGTGGCAAGGGACTCCTTGGGCAGGTTTGTGGGGGCTTCGGTGGTGATAACTGAAGGTACTTCTAATCCTGAAATCATAGAGGCGGTGGCGTGTAAAGAAAGCCTAGCTTTGGCAACGGATTTAATGCTGCAAAAATTCAGGGTGGTTTGTGATAATATCACAGTTGTTAGAAACATCCGAGGCGCAGGCTTTGGACCTTATGGCCAGGTGGTTCAGGAGATCAAGGCGCGAGTAGGAAGCTTTACTTCAGTGGAGTTTGTCCATGAAGGTCGAATATCTAGTAGGGATGCTCATAAACTAGCAAGAGGCTCCTCAGTCAGCCGGAGGGCATATGTAATTCGTATTCTCAAACCAATTAATAAAGTTGAGTTTTAAGAAAAAAAACCATCACGTACACAAGGAAAACCCCACTTCTTCTGTCTTCTTCCTCTCGTGATTTTCTTTTGTTTTTTATTATATTCAAGAAATCAGTCGCGCGAAGCTGAGGAAAACTATTTTACATGTTATGTATAATGCAGGACGGCACGAGGCACGCGTCCTAGAGGCTAGTTCCAAGCTCGCCAGATCATCCCTGCTTCCTAAGCTAAGCTCGAAATGATGGCAAGATGCACTACCAAAAACTCATTCTTTGCCAAGTGTCGAAAACTTTACCGAGCGTCAAAACGCGGGCACTCGACAAAGACTCTTTGTTGAGTGCCATGACCGACACTTGACACAGATTTTTTGTTTTTTAATTTTGATTTCAAATTTTTTCTTAGTCCTTCTATATTGTATACAAGCACATGTTTAAATTTGAGACATTTTCATAACTTTTTTCTATATTTTTTTGAATTTATTTTGTTTACTTGTATTTTTCTCAAAAAAGTAAATTTAAACTGCAGGTGCATGAAATAATAAATCTAGCCATTTAAAAAATGATATTCATGTTGGAGAGTGTATTTTGAGGCCGTACGTAAAAACTCACCCAAAATTTTGAACGTCTTGTTCACGAAACACGACCATCGATTTGTGAAAGAAGTGTTTTTTAATTATAAATAAAATACAAACGAAGTCCAAAAATCATAAAACTTGGCGAGATGTCATCTTATCGTATGTGGAGGTTGCGCTAAAAAATTGAGAATGTTTTGAGTAAGTTATGACGTCGAATGGCTAAAACCCAGACATCTCCACATGTGATCACTTGTGGTCACATGTGGAGATGTATGGGTTTTAGACATCAGACATCACAACTTGCTCGAAACCTTCTAAATTTTTTATCTGAGGCTCTTAATGCGATATCATGACACCTCGACAAGTTTGGTGATTTTCGGACTTTGTTTGTATTTTATGTAATTAAAAAACACTTGTCCTGCAACTGAATGGTCATGTTTCGTGAACAAGTCGTTCAAAATTTTAGGTGAGTTCCTGGATACGGCCTTAATATACACTCTCCAATATGAATATAATTTTTTGAGTGGCTACATTTTATTATTTTATATACCTGCAGTTCAATTTTGGATCATCCGGAAAAATTCAAGTAAAAAAATAAATAAGCGAAATATAGCAAATGTTATAAAAAAGTCTTAAATTTGAACATATGCTTGTAAACAATATACTAGGACAACAGAAAAAGTTTGAATTCAAAAGAGTTCATCTTCTCATGCTTTTGAATTTGAAAGATTTAAAACAAAAAATAAAAAAAGGCTTTGTCGAGTGCCCTTCCTGGGCCACTCGGCAAAGTAGCTGGCCCAATAAGGCCCAGCAGCCCACTCCCCACATCCCATATATAACTAAACCTAACTCTAACCCCCACTCCCCACATCCCAGCCGCCGCCAGCCTCCCCCTCTCTCTCTCGCCACAAGCCGCCGTCTCTATGGATGGGAGCCGTCATCATCATCATCAGACATGTTGTTGAAGAGTCTTGGTGTGTGTAACACCCAAGGTGATAAGCATGCATAATCACTTGCATTCTTTAGCATAAGCATCATTATGCATAGCATTGTTGTAAAGGTTAATTGTTATTTTATGTGTGATGGTTAATTTGTCCAATTGTGCTTACATTTCACATGATTTGGATAAGTGGTATGAGTGTTTGATGTTTTATGACCACTAAAGCAACATAAACATGATTAGGACACCAAATGAACCTAGGTTTATATTCATGGTTTTGGTTAACTAAGCGTTGATGTCATGGTTGACCAAGGTGGACCATGAAAGTAACTTTATTTGACTGATTTAGAAGTGGTAGCTAGAGTATTTGCATGTGTGTGCATCTTAAATAAAGTTTGTAGAGAATTTCATAAGGAACAAAATTTGTTATTATCACTTTTCATGAAAATGCTTGAAAGATGTTCAAAAATATTGAAAATGGCAGATTTGGGGGCTGTTTTTCTATTTTAGGGAATTTTAAAGGTATTTTTATTTGGATTTTTGTATTTCAAAATCTATGCAGAATCTTGCCATACTTTGTATATATGAAATGTTCTACTCTTCTAGAGCTACATTTTCTCCAATATGAGTTTTGGCTAATTCGGTTTGGTTTGGAAGCAATAGAGTAGAAAAGTTTGTATTAGAGGTCATGGAAATAGCTTTTCTGTGACGGTTCGTCCAGGCCGTCAGGGAAATGTTCAGCCACCGCCCCTCGCGGCAGCGGCCGTCCCGACCGAGTTAAATCGACGCGGTCGTTCTTTCTCTTTGTCCCCCGCTCACTTCCCTCTCCCTCCCTGCTCTCTCTCCCTTGCCCCGTGCAGCTCGCCGTCGCCGCCGCCGACAGCTCGTCCGTCGCCAAGCCTTGCCATAGTGCATTTTCTTCCCTGAGCGCGCGCGCACCCGCCAGCCGCCGTCCTCATCGAGGGTAAGAGCCCAATCGGGCGTTTCTTTCCCGCGGCCGGCAAACCGACACCGCCGCCGCCGTGTTCCGGTCGATTCGGCCACCATTTTCTCCCCCTGTCGCGAGCATTAGCTACGCCTTGACGTGTAGGTGTTGTAGCCCTAGTCCATGAAGTCAATGCGGGTCGGTCCTCGCCGTATTTCGGCCACGCCGTCGGCCGGGGAGCCGCCGTTCCGCCCTGCACGGCCGAGCCGCCTCGGCTTTGCCCCGCCCATGATAGAACCCTCTAATCGACGCGCGTAGTCCCCCTCGTGCTTCCCCTCTGCTCAGCTTCGCCGGAGAGCCCCGGCAACGGCCGACGACGCCGCGTCGCGCCGTCGTTCTCTATCGTAGGGACCTCGTCCTTGAATTCAATCAAAGTCAAGGTCCTTCGTGCATAACTGCCAGACACAGAGAACTTCTTTATAGGGCTCGGTGGATTTCTAAAAACTTCAGGGTTTCCGGTGCAAAAGTGTTTTTCTTTTTCGGTTAAAGTAATCTGTTTCCAGATTTTGCATAAAACCTTTGAAAAATCATAACTTCTTCATTTTTAGTCCAAATGAGTTGGTTCAACTTGCAGTATTTTTATTATGAGAAGATCTATGCATGAAAAATATGGAATGTGAAATTTGTGATACTTTTCTGTATAGACTTAATTATCCCTATTAATTGCTTTTATCTTGGAAAATGCATAAGTAATTCTCTGTTACTCAGAAAAATATGAAACCAAGTTTGTTAGTCTTCTTATGTCCTGCTCTATCTTTAAAAAATATTGTGAGGCTATGTCATATGCAAATATTATTCTGTCTTTTTATGGTGCCTATTTTAAGTAAATAGTAAATAATTCATAATAAATAATATATAAGTGATTTGTGCATGAAACTTTTTGAAGGATGTTTTTATATCAATTTAGAGCTAAGAATGTTCTAAATCTGTTGTTTGACATCTTTCTATATACAAAGTATTTTATGCCTAGTGAATTGTGCTGCCTTGTTATTTTTGTGTAGGATAAAGTACTTACTGTTTTGACCTGAAATTTTTATGGTAGTCTACATTAGGCATGCTTAAGCTCCTGTAATTTTTACAGAATTTTCTGAACAGTCTAAAGTCATGTTGCAGTTCTACCCTGATTTCTTTTAAATAATTAATAATGCTTTAAGTTATTATTTCATGTGTGTAGTAATGCTTTTTCTGATGTTTGTGATGTGTATGATCTGTTATTAGTTGTGGTTCAGTAGAGGGTAGTGTATAAAATAGAGGTCATTTAAAATTGCTTTTAATGTATAAGTAAATTGTAATGCGATGCGTGTTTACGATTTTATTATAGAAGAGAATGCAGATGACATGTGCTTATCTTACATGTTTTAAAATCATGTCATTTATCTTCGACTGAGCATTCATTCACCATCAGCATGTACCTTTGTATTACTATGTATTCATGGTATTCATATGCACTATGCATCATACGGGATCGTCAGAGCTCGAAACGGTAGTTTCCGGAGCACCAGAAGAGGAAGGCGGCCAGCAGGAAGCCTTGGTACAAGGGATAGCAGCAAAAGAGGATCCCGAGGTTGATCTTCCCGAGTGTCCCGACCATCAGCCAAGCTCTTTCCTGAAAGGCAAGCCCCGGAGCATTTTTCCTGTGGTTTGCAAAATATGTAACTTGAGTCCTTTACTTGTTTGATGCATTAAGTTATAGGCGTTGTTTTATACCGTTGCTGCATTACTTATATTCCTTGCCACTGTTATACTTCAACCCTATTAGGTTCAGGTGCGATTATCTGCTTAGCCCTGCTTTAACTAGATCGGTAGAAGTCGGGTGATTTCCTGTCATCCATGAGTTATAGGTGGTTACTCAGAATGGTTGAATACATTGTTATCTTGGATAACCATGTGGAGATAATAAATCAAGACCGGGTGGGATTGGTGTTGGGACTGAACTGGATGTTCGGTGAGGTTATCCCGTCTGTGTTGAACTAGGACCCCGTCCGTTGTACGTCCTCAAGTCATATTGAATTTATGCCTCACATTTAGCTGGAAGGATAAGTCGTTCCAACCGCGAAGCCTGAGTTTGATTTGGACCGGGAGTCGACCTGCTATACGCATCATATTGGAGAAGATGGGAGACCACGGGTTACGCGAAGAGTAAGTCCGAGGTCAGGGTCGCCCTGAATAAGGCAGCCGGGCGGTTCCTGGATACGATGGTACCTGTTGATCCCGCGACTTATCCGAATTGAATCTTCGGTGATCTGTAGCTCACCTTAGCGGGTGAGTGTGGTTTGTGTGAGGAATACCCCACCAGCTGGTTAGTAATCGATTATAATCGCCATCGTTCCTGGACAGTGAACACTTGACTTGAGCAGCGGCATCATAGTAATAACTTGAATAAAGAGATGAGATGGTTGAGCCGTGATGTTGAAAGACACTCAACCGGAATTGGTTACTATTCTTGTTGAATAATTCTTACCATGCTTATTTAGTACAGGTGCTAATTTAGCATGATAAGGTTAATCCAATTAAAATACAATGCTAGAAGGTTATGATTAATTCTTTCTTTAATGCAAGCTTTTCTGCAACTGATGAGTCAGCTATCCTATTTATATAGCCTTGCATACTCCTTGGAGTCAATTTATTTGTAGTTTATGATGGGTAAGTCTAGCTGAGTACATTCTCGTACTCAGGGTTTTATTTTCCATGTTGTTGCAGATGGTGAGATATTTTATGGCTACTGTCAGCACTGCTTCTATCCCACGTTGGGTGATGACTAGACCTTGGGCATGGTCACTCCACTCTACCTTATGCTTTTGCTGGGTATTGACTGAGGACTTGGCACTGTATTTGAACTAAGTGTGTGTGTGGATTTGAACTAAATCGCTTCTGCTTTATTTTGAATTTGAACTTGGGTTGTAATAACTTATTTCGAACTCCGATGTTTTAAACTATGTGCGAACTATGTATGTTGTGAATTGTGACAGCTAAACTTATTACGATCTTGGCTATGTCGAAAAGTTTGAAATCCTTCGAGATTTTGGTATGACTACCGGGTTTATTAGGTCTCAATCATGTAAGTTTGCTATCTAATGGTGAATTACGTGCTTGTGCTCTAATAAATTGGTCGGTTCTGTTACAGCGTGGAGGATGGCTTTTGAATAGCTACTGTTGCAATCTTCTCATCCTGATCACTTGACTCTTTAGTTGAGTCCCACTCATGCTCAATGTGAGCTTCTCCCATGTTCTTGTACCTTCTCTTTTCATCATGCTTGTTGCCCTTCTTGTCCTTTTGTTTGCCATCTTTTGCATCATGAGGACAATTAGCTATAAAGTGCTCAGTGCTGCCACATCTTTTGCACTAATCTATAACCATTCTTTTTGATTCCCTTGCTGAATTCTTTTATGAACAATGACATGTCTTCTATTTTCCTGTAATAAGCCCCATTATCTTCACTTTCACTTGATGTGGAAGTTGTATCTTGACTTTAATGAACTTGCTTGTCTTCCTTGGGCTGATTTGCTGGAACTTGCTTGCTGCCATGTTGCTTGCTTGAATAGTCACGCTTGCTTGAGCAGCTATGCTTGCTTGAATTGTTGGCCTTGAGAGCAACTTCCTTGACCTTCAACCCATCAAGCTTGGCTTGTAATTCGCCAAGTATTCTTCTCTCATTTGCTTCTTCTCTTTGCATATGAAATGTCAACAATCTTACAAGCACATCATTTGGAGTGAAGTGCTCAAACTTCTTCTTGTCTCTAATCAAGGTGACCACAGTTTCATTTCTTGATGTGTATGCTTCTAACGTTATTTTCACTACTCTATGGTCATCAAGCTCATCACCTCCAAGACCTCTAATCTTTTCAACAAGAACCATCAGCCTATCAAACATCCCTTGAGCATCCTCATCTTCTTTTATGACAAATCTATTTAACTTGGCTAACAATATGTCAATTCTAGCTCTTCTCACTTTGTCAACACCTTCATGTGTAATAGTCAAAGTGTCCCAAATCTGTTTTGCCACATTGACATTCATCACCTTATTGTACTCATTTCCATCTAGAGCACTAAGAAGAATGCCTGTAGCTTGACTATTGAATTGTGTGGCCAAAAACTCATCACTTGTTAGGCTTTCGGGATCTTCCGGTGGCTGGAATCCTTTCTCCATAATCTCCCAAAGGCCTTGGTGAATACCTGAAAGATAATTTCTCATCTTCCACTTGGCAAAGTTGGTCCCATCGAAATGAGGCAACTTTCCCGCAGACACATTAATCAAAGACTTGTGATCACAGTTAGACAAATGAGAATAATTAAAGGATATAGCTGCATATTTCTTGGTGTTGTTGCTGCCCTTGTCCTTGCTATTCTTCTTCTTGCCCTTACTCTTCTCTTTCTTGCTGCTCTTGGAGGCATGGTATGGCACATCATCATCACCATCATCCGAGCTACTAGAGAGCTCACTAGATGACACATTATACTCAACCTTTTGCTTTTTCTTTTCTTCTTCTATAGCTTTTGCTCTTGCTGTTCTTTCAGCTCTTAGCTCTCTTGTGAGTCTTCTAGCTTCTTTTCTACCTCTCCTTTCTTCAAGCAGCTGCTGCTCTTTTCTTTTCTCTCTAGCTTCTTGTTTCTCTCTTCTTCTTCTTCTTTTCTTAGAATCAGTGGTCTTTCCATCACTCACCGTTGACATGGAAAGATCACTGCTGACATCATCAACATGTACACCGTATATGGGATCACCGGGCTCCCTCGATGCACTTGCATGCTCCATACTTCACGCGGTGAAGCGTATACGAAGCAACGAGGCTCCGATACCACCTGTAGGATCTCTGGAACAGCAAATGGCCTAGAGAAGGGGTGAATAGGCCTGTAAAAAATTCAACTCAAACTGAGATCAGAATCACAGGCGGCACTGCCACTCAGAACGAGCGGTATAGACGCATAACAATGAAAGCACAACTAAAACTAAAACTTTGCAGAAAGGATCTAGATATAGATAACAAAATACTGATACGATATGAAGCTCAGGTTCAGCTCGAAGACTAAACACCACAGAAACTTAGAATATTAAAGGATCTACAATCCAAGACCTAAACAGCAACTCAGTAATAATATGAACTGTAGAAAAGTAAAGCTTGAGCACACGAGATACAGTTATTTATCCCGTGGTTCAGCTCACCACTAAGGCTTGCCTAAGTCCACGTTGTTGAGGAAGCCACCAAAGGCTTGAGCTTACCACTAAGGCTTGCTTACTCCTCTATCTCAAGTCAAGAGAATGAACTCTTGAGATGAGGGGTGAGTTTCTTTGCTGTGAGTATGAGGTTACAAACCTCCCAAGGCTACCACACGAGTTGGCAGCTCAAGGGCGACGCCTAGCCGGCTAGGAGCAAGCTCCAAGAGTAACAAACCCTAGAACCGCCAACCAAACGTGAACCAAATGCTCTTAGACTTTGGGAATCAGTAGATCTGCACTCCGATTTAGTTTTGCTGCCTTTTTTCTCAAGTTTTGATGGCTGGATTTAGAGATCAGCTAGAGAGAGGTGGGAGCTTCAATGGAGAAGAGAGGAAGAGTTTTTGGTCTGTCTGAATACGAAATGAAGCATTGGAGGAAGAAGATCACCGTTGTGGGCCAGGCCTGGTGGTATAAATACCATCAGAGGCCCAACGGTTATCTTCGGGCGACATTGCTATTCATTTATGAGTGGCACTGCCGCCCATACCAAAACAGCCCAAATAAAGTCAGGTTTTGGCTGGCTACTTTAGTTGGGAAAGAGGATTCTGTTATGAGATTTTGATCATCTAGTTGCACACTTTGACCAACTGTCCTAGGATCCCTCTTAATAGTACGGTTTTTCCTAAACTCAAGATTCACAAGTAAAATGAATTTAAACTCCTTGAGTCTAGCTAGCCATGCTTTTGCGATATGGGGGTACCTACAACCTGTTCATCATCCTCAATCTCTAAAACCTGCTTGTCATCTCGATAAATCTCATTAGTCTCCTAATTCGGTGGTTATCAATATCAAAACCCACAAATGAGCTTGATTGCACTTACAGGCGGCCTCGAGAGCGGTGGTGGACAGTGCGCGGCCTCACCAATCTAGTGGCCCCTCCTCCCTCTCTGGCCGGCCTGGGCCTCTCCGGGTCGGGCGGTGCTCGCGGCCGGCGTCGGGCACCTGTGCCGTCGGGGCAGACATGGAGGCCGACGAGGCGTGCGCGGGTGCGAGCAGCGACGGCGCGGGCGCGCGGTAGGCCTCGGCAGGCATGGCGAGGCGGCTCGAGCATGACCTCGGCCTCTCCCGCGCCGGCGGTGGTCGGCGGTGCGATGAGGCGCGGCGGAGACGGCGGCCCACGCGCTCGCGGCCTCGGCCTCACCCAGCGCCGGCGGGCTCCCAGCCCCGGCTCGGCCTCCCCAGTGCCGGCGGGGGACGGCGGCACGACGAGGCGCAGCGGCCTCCCAGTCCCGGCTTGGCCTCCCCGCGCCGACGCTGGACAGCGGCGCGACGAGGCACGGCGGGGGCGGCCCCGGCACTGCGGCGCGACGAGGCTCACCAGCGGATGGGCTCGGCGGGCACTACAGATGGGCTTGGCTGCCCTTTCTTTTTATATTTTTTTAGAATGGCACTAGGCAAAGTCTTTGCCGAGTGCCACCACATGGCACTCGACAAAGAACTCTTTGTCGATAGGTCTTTGCCGAGTACGCAGCAGGCTTTGCCGAGTGCTTGGCACTCGCAAAAACCACGAATCCGGTTGTGATGCACGATCTAAGCATAGCGACCGGCCAATGAAGGCGCTCCGTGCAGAGAATCCGTCCACATCAATCTTCTGCCAGACGGCCTCTTGATAAGAATAATCTCCCGACTGACAATCCATGATGCTGTGGTCACCGGTGGTGTCTTGACGAGGTGGAGGCACTTGTGGAAGCACACCCCTAGCCTCTGCCTACATCCATCCTGCGTCAACCTGAAAGGTGAGGGCGAGCACCCTTGGAGTTTGAGCGAGCAGGCGGCCTGGCTCGTTGGCGTGGTGAGATCAGTCCTACGCCACCACTGTGGAGTAGGGGTCAACAAATTCATGTTCTCTCTCCCGCTCAGTGGCTGCTGCCTCACCGCCAAGCTGGACCACGTTATGGAGTTCGTAGCAGCAGCCGGGACACGGCACCTTGCCTTTTATCCTGCCGACAACCACAGCAGGCAGCACACGGGGCCACCTTACAACTTCCCCCACTGGCGCTTCCCCGGCGATCATCTGCAAAACCTACTCCTGTGCTATGTTGGACTCACCGTGGGACCACAGAGGAACCTAGAGGGCCTTGCACAACTGAAGTCTCTTCAACTCAACTGTGTCACAGTGGATGACGGCAGTTTCGAAAACATCCTCTCCGCTTGTGGCGCGCTCACCACCCTCTATCTTCATCAGTGCCAGCAGCTTGTCCACATGAACATGTCGTGCGCCCGCCTGCGTGTGCTCAATGTTAAATGTGGTAATTTGTGTTGGAAATAAGAGCAATTTAGCAGTGTATAAATTAATTTTGACAACAAGAAAAAGACCAACAACATGTATCACAGATGTATGATTCAATACTAGCACTACAATCTGATACAAAAACATATTCTCTAGTGCTAGTATCAGAGAGAATGTGAGAACGAACAATGGAGAGAGAATCAACATTCTTACAGTGGGATTTCGGCGAAGGAAAACGTAACAGACCGTCGACGGAGATCCGGATCAGCAATGTAGAGGGAAGAAGACGTCCAGCGAGCAGTCACGACGACGCTTCCCAAAAACCCGTGCAGGGACACGAGGAGACGTAGGCTTCGGAGCCTGCACTCCCGGCACCGATAGCACGTCGGCGACGGAATGGGGAAGACGGCGACAGCGCAGCACTGTGGCGAGAAAGAGATGAATCTCTCCGTTCTGAGGATGACGTCTCGCTTTAACAAGATAGAGATAGCTCAACTATTTAAGTTGGTCTCACTCCTCTTGAAATAGCAAAGTGGGACTAAAGTCCCCATCTTTCCACATATGCATGTATGTGTGAGTGGATCTTTGGGATTTATTTAGAATTGTTTGGTCCATGACCCAAAACATCTAACAATTTGAAGAGCATAATGATACAATCAATCACCCTGACCCAGTTGGTGTACAAAGGTCACAAAAAGTCGACATCAAGTACAGCCACACACCGGCCATTGTGAAGCTCGAGATCTTACTCTGCAGGGCGAATGAATGCCCACTTGACAGCGTTGGTAGTGCTGGAGCCCTCCCCAACCTCAAGCAGCTCTTCTTGGAGTTTCCTTCACCTCTGCATGCCGCCACTTGTACGCATCTCCAAGGTGTACAGCATGATCGTTGGTTTGAGGGCCTGAACTAAATCGTGCTGCTCCTCAAGACCCCATGGAAAGAGCATATCAGCTCGATCAGTGGCTTACCTTCTCGTCGCCGCACCTTCAGTCAAGGAGCTGCGCATCGAGGCTTACAGCAATCTGCCAACGTCACCACCGAATAGCCTGATGCTCCAATGGCCAGAGCATTGCTTGATGAAGAAGCTCCAGAGCATCATCATTGGTGGGTTCAGCGGGGAGCTACCACGCAAGAGGTGGCCAATGCTCCAGCTGCTGGCCATCGACACGCACAGGCGGCATCTTCAACCTAGCACATGGTCTCGAACAGAGAGGAGGTGTACTGGGAGAGAGAGGAGGCTGAAGACCATGTGAGGTGCTACCACGCAAGAGGTGTTGCGTTGACAAACTTGGTGCCCAAGATCCCATCGACTGTCAAGTTCACCATCCTCTGAGTTATGTACCAATTGGTTTATGTTGCATTAATGTGTTAAAACATTGGAGTCCGCAACTTTGGATGGAGATCCTACTAGCATAAATCCTTTTGTGCTGTTTTTTTTATATATTATTTGGATACCCGGTGAAGAACAATGGTATCTTTTCCCAGGATTAATAGATACCTGGTGAAGAACAATGTCGAGATATTTCATGGTAGGCTTCATATTTCGTTATCGAATTTGCTAGAGGGCTTTTGTATTGCACAAACAAAACTGCATTATGTTGTGCAATTTGAAACTGACCGAGAGGTGGTCGATGTGTTGAGTGGGAAAAGCTAAAACATGTGTGTGCCATGTCCGTTGTCTGATCTGATTGTCTTCTCATGATGTGTGTAGATCAATAGAATCGGTATAGTGATCAGTGGCAAGATGATTAATGCTGAGCATGACAGTTGTGTGTGTTGCCGGTAGCATGCTCAAGTGTAGCGAGGGCAACTGGGGCAAGGGGGCAATCTTTGTTGTTCTGTCATCACAAGAGGGAGGACGACGGTTAGCAGTATGCCTAACGTGCTTTGCTGGTTTAAAGTCTTGCTCCCTTTATATGTTTTATTATTATTATATTACTAGTTAAGTGTCCGTGCGTTGTAACCGGATAATAATTATATACACCAATGCAGTAGTAATATATTTAGGTTCCAAAAAAACATGAACTGTTACTGCTGCTACTGCATTAGTTAGTTGTTACTCTCTCAACTTCAATTTTCAGACCTACTGCATTTTTGAAGCAGAATAGTACTTCTCAGCTTCATGCATGTTAATAAAATAATAATCAATGCACATATATTTGCGTCAAAAGAAATAGCGTGACAGAGCAGCAACAAGTCCATATTATCACAAGACAAGATTATGTGACTACAGAAAGACCTTTTAGTGCTTTTCTGTAAAAAAAAAGACTACATATATCTATGGCTTTAGTAATTACAACTCTAACTACTCCACATCAAACATTTTGGTGAAGTTGGTCAGAACCCTCTTTATGGAGTTTGAGTCGTACAACACAATGAGTCAGCTTACAAAAACTTACCTACGAAGAATGCAGTCGAAATGCCGACACCTGAAAAATGTCAATCCAAAAAAGGTAAGAAAAAAGTATTACCTTCAAGGGAAACAATGACCATTCTCTCTCTAGGTTGCTCTAATTTTTAGCCTTTTGAAGGAAGAATATAAGTTAAAAGGTTTGATATACATAGTGGACAAACAAATATATTATATTCCACAAACTGGGCAGAACATCTAATGCATCCTATTATTGATTTAATAGCTGATGTAGCAGAAGAATTCTTGCTCATCATTTGTGAAAAAAGGCAGCAAACCTCGACCTGATACATACAAACTGTAAGTCCATAGCAATATCTTGGTCATGATATCTGAAAAATGGCATCTTATCAGATTCCAATTAAGTTGTACAGATACTTTTTCAGATATCTCTCTGAGTGTCACACTTTTTTTCCAGATATCTCTCTGAGTGACTTTTTCAAATCACAATATCTTATGCCGGCATGCATCCACACGTCCTTCGCAGAAGTGTTTCAAACAAATCGGATAGCCCTTTCATTAACACTCCCAGTCTCTGAACAGGATCAGAACTAATGTATATCACAAGACGATACTTAAACAATCCGTTTGCATAGCACAAACAAATTCTTGGCATGAAAGCGCACACTAAATTGATTCATCAACAGTTGCATATACTAAGACTGGCAATAGGAACCAGTGATACAATTCAACAAACGGGTGGTGGGCATGGTATACGAGACTTGATTGGAACAAACAACAAAGCACCCAACCTTACCGAGCGCAAGGCCGTGGAAGCCAGAAACATACGTCTGCACTGGTCCATCTTCTCCAGCGTAGCCAACTCCGTGTCCTCGTCGGTGGCAGCCGCCTTGCTGCGTCGAGTCACCTAAGGACACGAGTGTCGTCGTCGCTGTCGTTTTCTTGGAGAAAGCAGACGCAGCAGCGGCTGACGAGACGGTGTCGGGTGGAAAACACTGACGAGGTCGTGGACGCCGTGGTGGCCACGGCCTCCGCGAGCACCCCGGACCCAGGTCGCCGCCTGCGGCCACCTGGCGTTGGTGCGCGCGGAGGATGCGAGGCGGGCAAGGTCCTTCTCTGCGTGGCGCTGGGTGCTGACCATGGACGCGAGGTTGCGAGGCAGGCGGCATCGTGGGGCCGGAGTGCGGCCTGGGCCTCGGCGTCGCAGTGCCTGAGGTGAAGCAGCGCCTCTCGAATGCGCCGTGCGCGTCGGCGAGGACGCCGATGTGGCTCCTCCGATGGGACGCCGCTCCCTCTTTCTTAGTGTACGGGAACTTCTACGGTTGCGCAGGCGAGAGGGAAGGAGGCTCCGAGAGTGAGGTGATTTTTCGAATGGCTGCGGAGGCGGAGGTGGGCATCGTGCGCGGGCGGCGGTTCCGCGGCGACGCGATTGAAGGAGAGGAGCGGGGAGGAGGGTTACGGGAGGGGGGGTCATTAGTTTGCGGTGACGATGACATTTCGTTCTTTTTAGATGCTCAAGTGCATATCTTGTTAATTGATCCTCATAGTTTCTGTAGTCTTTCGGGCTGTGTGTTTTCGTGGTCAAATCCACTTCCCAACTCTGTTGGATCGGTAGCCTTCTATCAAGATTGTCAGCAGTTGGTGCATTTCCTCGATCAAGAAGACCAAACTCACCCCGCAGACTGGAGGATCAAGTTCTTTACTCAATCTTACATCAACTCATCATCTATTAAACGACGGACCAAGATCCTCAAAATTCACAGGGATCAAAACAGGACTGCTGACGGCCTAGCTAGACAGGCTCCTTTTTCTGCATCGGTTTCCGGTTATGAGCCTGCGTGCTCTTTTTTTTGCAGCATGGTCATCAGTAACCCCTGGGACTCAACTCTGTTAACATGCAAGATGTATCAATTCTGTCCGCTTCTTGCTGTTAATATAATGTCGTTTGTGTTGTCAAAAAACTAAAATTCTGTTGGATCGGCACCCAAGTTGATGCCACTCAAAGTTTATCCAAAACTGGAGTTGCTTTTTAATTTCACAACCACAGTACAAGTGCACTGTGTGTGTACTGATCTTGTTCCTGATTATTCTCTCGTGAAGCTGTGTATAATCAGAAAAAAATACATTTTTTATATCACAAAAAATACATTTTGGTGGCGTATATATAAAGGCAACGGATCGAGTGCAAACCAATTTTTCGTGAAAACCCGTGCAAACCATGATAAAAATATCGTCTAAATTCAACAAAAAAATCACACATGTAGATGATATGGTAATACACAGCCCTATAAAATATCTAGTCCAAAATTGATTTGGTTTGTGAGATATAAAAATAACAAATTTCTAACAAATCATCTCGACAACTTTCTGACTTGAATTTGTTATTTTTATATCTCACAAACAAAGTTAAGTTCGGACATGATATTTTATAAGGTTATGTATCATCATATCATATACATGAGTGATTTTTTTTTAATTTCGATGACATTTTTGCTATGGTTTGGATGGGTTTTCACGAAGAGGTTAGTTTGCACTTGATCCATTGCCATATATAAAAGGGAAAAAATTGTGACGGCCTTCAGGAAACTGGGACTCTGGGGTGCAGACCCAAACGGCCTGCTGGGCCAGAATTGGGCTTGGGCTACAAATGGAGCGTAAAACAAATAGTGGCCCACTCTGAGCCCTTCGCCCCGATCAGAGGCCCCGTCACCCGCGTCTCTCTTGTGATTTCTCGGTGCAGCCGCGTAGCGCCGTCCCAAGCTCTATAGTGAAACAAATAGTGGCTAACCTCTCCGGAGCACAACGCCCCCGCCTGCACCGCCCAACCACCGTCCCCTACGGCCCGCCCCCGACGGGCGGCACCTCCGCTACCCGCCGTCCCGCCCACCTTCCGCCACCACCGTCGGGACGGCGATTCTCCCGGAAATCCGTCCAATCTCGGCAGTCTCGAAGATTGAGGTAAGCCCGTAGGCTCAACCCCGGACCCCTAAACCCTAACCCCCAAATCCCCATCCCAAATGGGGATCCCAAATTCCAGTTTCTTATATGCAAGAAATCAGTCGTGTGGAGATGAATAAAACTCTTTTGTATTTGTTATATATACTAGCAAATATGCCCGTGCGTTACAACGGGAATTATAACTTGTGTCATTTGTTCTAGTACACTTTAGAATCATATAGCGTACGTTGGTTGGACATATGCTATCTAACTCGCATGAATATAAATCATGAGTATAGACGGCTATGTCTATGGTTAGCGGCGTCACATGTTTATTTTACAGTGTGCGGTGGCAGCAGCTGCCCTCAACAGCGGCGCTAAGTCCAGTAGCGGCTCCTGTTCATTTGGCCTTGTGTGCCTCGCTACCGCCATCATGGCCTTCCACGTCCAGTCCAACGCGGACGAGGCCCTCGCAGCGTCAGCTAGCCAAGCTCGCCGCCTCCTCTGGACAAGTGGACCTGGTTGGTAGTGCAGACTGCGAAAGCCGGGGCGCGGAGTCTTGATCTGATTTCCACTTGGATCAATTCGTGCTAGCCAAGCTCGCCGCCTTGCCTGCACAAGCGGACCTTGATGGGGGCGCTGAGGCACGTCGCGGGCACTTTGGGCAACCTGGAGGCTTGATCTAATTTTTAAATCGGTCGATTTGTGTATGGGTGGATTGGTTTGATTTTATAAGCTATTTGTGTTTCCGGAGTTATTTTCATTTGAGATTGGATTTGGATGGGAGACCATCCATAATGATAAGTGTCAAAGTTGAACGACAACAACACAGGTAATTCTCATTCATGTCAAGCTTTTTTGACTATTTTTTTCATCTTTACTGTTGCGTACTATTCTTGTTGGATTTGGATTTACCTTTTACCCGATCTTCACCGTCCGAATAGAAGTTATGATGCCATAATTAAATAATCTTAGTTCTAAACGGACTCTGAACGCAAACGAGAGGAGAGGCAGAAAATTAAATATAATCCTAATTCTGTACAGACTGGACGTAGAGAAGAGGAACCTACCGTCACCGATCTAAATACGAAGGTAAAAGAAAATTGGGTGGAGAAATTTTCGCTTTTTATAGATAGGTATATAGATAATGCAGGACGACACGAATTCCTGCTTGCAGGAATGCGCGATCAGCCCTGGTCCTTAAGCTAAGCTTGCTACGATGGAAGGATGCACGAAATTTGAGCATGGCGACCGGCCAATGAAGGCGCTGCGTTCAGAGGATTTCGGCGACATCAATTTGCTGCCAGATGATATCCTGATAGGGATAATCTCCCTGCTGCCGATCCGCGATGCCGTGGTCACGGGTGCTGTCTCAAAGAAGTGGAGGCACTTGTGGAAGCGTATGCCCAACCTCTGCCTACTTCCGTCTCGCATCAATCTGAAAGGTGAGGGTGAGGACCTATGGAGTTTGAGCGAGCAGCTCAAGCTTGCCGGTGTGATGAGATCTGTCCTGCGGCACCACTGTGGCGTAGGGGTCAACACTTTCACATTAGCCCTCCCGCTCACAAGCTGCTGCCACATCGCCGAGCTGGACCAAGTTATGGAGTTCGTGGCAGCGTCTGGGACACAGACCCTTGCCTTTTCGCTCATCAACAACCACTGCAGCAAGCACGCCGCGCCACTCTACGACTTCCCCCATTCGCGCTTCACCAGAGGTCATCTGCAAAGCCTAATCCTGTGCAACGTTGGTCTCACCATAGCACCGCAGAGGAACTACAAGGGCCTAGCACAATTGGCATATCTTGACCTCATTTGCGTCACAGTGGATGACAGCAGTGTTGCGAACATCCTCTCCACTTGTGGCATGCTCACTGCCCTCTATCTTCAGGAGTGCCAGCAGCTTGTCCACATGAACATCTCGCACGCCTGTCTGCGTGTTCTAGTCATCGGTAAATGCGGTAATTTGAAAAGCATAGCGATACAATCAAGCACCCTAAGCCAGTTGGTGTACAAAGGTCACAAAGTCGACATCAAGTACAGCCATACGCCAGCCATCGTGAAGCTCATGATGTTGTTCTGCATGGCGAACGAATGCCCACTTGACTGCGTTGGCAGTGGTGGAGCCCTCCCCAACCTCAAGCAGCTCTTCTTGGAGTTCCCTTCACCTCTGCATGCCGCCACTTTTACCCAGCTCCAAGTTGTACAGCACAATCATTGGTTTGGGGGCCTGAAACGAATCGTGCTGCTCTTCAAGACGCCGTGGGAGGAGCATATCAACTCAGTGGCTTACCTCCTCATGGCCACACCTTCACTCAAGGAGCTGTGTGTTGAGGCTTACGGCAACCTGCCAGCGTCGCCACCGAATAGCCTGATGATCCAATGGCCAGAGCACTGCTCGATGAAGAAGTTCCAGAGGATCATCATCGGTGGGTTCAGCGGGGAGCCAGAGCTGATAGAATTAATATGTTTCCTCCTGCAAAGGTCGCCGGCGCTCCATACCCTTGCCATCGACACTCACCGGTGGCATCTCGAACCTGACGACAGCTGCTGGAAGAGAGAGGAGGTAGAAGACCATGTGAGGTGCTACTACGCAAAAGGTGTTGCGTGGATAAACTTGGTGCCCAACATCCCGTTAACCGTCAAGTTCACCATCATCTGATGAGTTATTTAATGTACCAATTGTTTATGTCGTTGCCCCTTTACCGTTGATGCTGTAAAACATTGGAGTTTGCAACTTTGGATTGGAAACCTACTAGCATAAATCCTTTTGTGCCGCGATTAATATATACCTAGTGAAGAACGATGTTATACTTTTGCCCGGGGATTAATAGATACCTAGTGAAGAAGAATGCTGAGATATGTCATGGTGGGGTTCATATTTGGGAGATGCGTATTATTGAAACTAATAAGAGGTGGTTGAGGTATTGAGTCGGGGAAGCTAAAAACATGTATGCGCCTTGCCTGTTGTATGATTGTCTTCTCATGATGCGTGTAGGTCATATGAATTGGTATAGTGATCAGCTGCGAGATGATTAGTGCTGTGCATGACAGTTGTATGTGTCGCTATTGCTGGGAAGTAGCATGCTTTATTTTGTTCTGTCATCACAGGAGGGAGGACGACAGTTAGCACGCGCCTAACCTGCTTTGCTGGCTTAAAGTCTCACTCCTTTTATTTTATATATTCATTAATGTAGATGCTTAAGTGCATATCTTGTAATTTACCTTTGTGTTTAGGTGAAAGGCGTGCATGGGATATTTGTAATTTACCTTTGTGTTTAGGTGATCTCTCTGTATATTTCTATATGACGTTGGAGAAGCTATTTGGGTAGCTAACTTGATCTATTTATGTTAAAAAGTTCGACCAGCAGGCAGCATCTACTAGCTAACTTCGTGGTTCTGTATTTATTTTTTTATTCTTATTTCCCTAAACTTTTCTCATATGAGGACATTAGTTTGTAAACTCTACTCGACTACTTTCAGTCATATATTGAAGCTGAAAACCTGAGGTTGGAAAATAATCCATGCCAATTTTCAGAGAAGGAGATCATAATAAAGGTAGAATACGAGCACTTCCCCAATCTCACCATTATTGATACTCCAGGCGTCATCCTTCCAGCTCCTGGCTATGCAACAGAGTTTTGCAGGTACTTCGTTTGTTTTCCTCTGTATCAGTTTAGTCATTTTGACCTCTTTACGTGCATCTGATTCCGCACTGAAACTGCTCCACCCTTGCAATCTTGTGACATGCAGAGCCAGGCTTCTATTGTTGAGAGGCTTGTTCGTGCTAAAATCAAGCATAAGGAGACCACTATACTGTGCCTTTAAGATTATAGTGATTGGAGTAATGCTACTACATGAAGAGTAGTGATGCAGGTTGGTTTTCGAGACCATTAACCTTGTTTGTATAGATGAGGGTAGCCATGTTATGGAGCTAAATATCATAGCTTTTTCATGCGCCCATAGTAAATGGAATTGGTTCATATATTTGAGTTCACTAACAAATGGACAACTAACATGCAATCTCTTGGTGCGCAGAGGAATCCGATACTGATGAAGGGTGGAATTTCCAGAAGAATGCTATGAAACAACAACAACAAACAATATAGTCTTTTGTCCTAAGCAAGTTGGGGTAGGCTAGAGGTGAAACTCAGAAGAGACAAGTCAAGATGAAACAGCTGCAGAATTTACTTGCACCTCTATTGATTCTTGGCCTAATGTTATCATCCATGTTATCTAGCACCGCAGACCAGAAGGAGGTGATTACTTTCCTACTTTGTTAACTCTGTTGGCAATAGTTCTGCAAATCGATAGTTTCATTTGTTTTCCTTTTCTGATAAGCTATGTTTGTTGGGCTATCTTTAGAAATCATTCAACATAGACTGCTAATTCATAACTTTTTATCTGCAGCCATAGCATGACTATGATGGCAACAAAAAATACCATGTCTATACTTCGCTTTTTCTAATATTTAAAATATGTTCTGTAATAGTGGTCAGTAGCGTTAGCACTGAAAATAATAATATCCCTTGATTCAGTTTGCAAAAAAAAATATAATAATAACAATATTCCTTGATTCTAGCTCAATTTGTTGTCCGCTTAGTAACATCCTGAACAATAAAGGAATTTTCTGAGGCTTTATCTCAGTGGTCTTTATATCCATAACTTACCTATCCTGGTTATTGGCCACCAGAACTTACTACCAACAAATTCCGAGAACTTACTACCAACACATTCAGAGAATTTATTTCTCATAGTCATTTCTCCTCTTGTGCCTTTGTTTTGCTCTGCGTGCCTGCACTTTGAGGTGAGGAAAGGAGAGGGTAGGAACCGTGGCTACAATTAAGAGGTGCACGCATGAGCAGGCAAGGCTAGGAAGTCGTTGGGGACCTGCTCACATAGAAAACATTCTGTCCTTCCTGTGTGTTTAGTCATTGCATAACATTCAGCAGCTGCACTGACCAGTAAAGTTACATGGGGAAGCTGCAACAATTTATTAAACGTAGGGCACTTTCACCAAAACATTTAATCCTTGCCTATCTGTATGTTTATTTAGATAGAAGGTCTTATCTATATATTTATGTATATCCACTAAAGTTCAGTCTGGATGAACAACAATATTTGATCTGATTTTGATACATCCATATAACATTTAAGAAGTATATAGCTGTGAGGTAGGAGTAACTTCAATGAGAATGGGGAAAAACCGCTGGTGCAGTTGGTAACAGGAGCTTACGATGGAGTGATCTCTGATTATTCCAGATAACTTCATCTCAACAATATGTGGGATCGGAAGTCATGATTTTTTAGCGGGTGGCATAGGAGGAGGATGGTAGATTGCCAAGTGTGCCTAATAGTTTCCGATGTGTTGCAGGTATGTGTTAAGAGTGTGTTTGTTCCTCATTCTCCATCTGTGTACCTCAAGTAAACCTTTGACTGACCTGATATTTCTACTTTTTGTTGGATTTTTCATAAAGTTATCATACTTATGGTTCAATATACTGCTGTCCAGTGATGGTGTCGGAGAAATGGAGACAATGTTGAAATTTCAGGATCCAGCTATTTTGTTCCATAAAGGGTTACCCAGCAGATATTAATCAAACCGGTTAGTTTATTTGTTGCTTAAAATCATATCTCAGGCCACCGATGCTACAATTGAGGCCGAGGTTAGTTTCTTACCTGGTGTAAAGTGCATGCTGCTTTCTTATCCGTTTCTAGATGAAATTACATATTGCCTTGACGGTTGTTTCTGAAAATAGGGGGCAGCTGTGATTGAAAACCATACCTCCAACTTGAGGTGAATGGTTATGTCAAAGTAAAAAAAAGTTACACTTGTATTTGCAAAGAGTTTATGGATTGCTAGCTTTAATTTAGAAAACTGAGACCAAAACTAAAGCGCCACAAAAAAGCTGATACAACAACTGAAAGAGAGGAATATGCATCTAACCCTTATCTGAGGGTCGATCAGCATATATGTATAACTCATAGAGAGGCTGTTTAGAAGCGTGGACATAGGCAAAATAAATTGTGTTCCTACAGTTCCTAAACTTGTGGACAATGTAGGGACGAAGACATCTCCTATATCAGTTGTAGCCATGATTAAATCAATGGTCAAAGCATTTTTACCTTTTGTAGTAATAATGCAATACCAACATGAGTGGGTGATGCAAACTATTTCTTGATGGTAGACTGGTAGTAAAGGGATGGCTGGTAGGAAAGGAAGCAAGAGCTCATTCTGGTGCCTCACAGACAGGCACCTGCATTTTTAGGACACATGGGCGCATATATGATATAGACATGACTTCGAATAATCCAATTTGCACCCTTGCATGTGACTAATCCAAATGGAACTCAGGAATAATCACAGATGTCTACTAAACTTTTCAATAAAAAAACACCACTACAACTCAAGCCAGTATATCTTTAGAAGGGATCATGGATATTTTCATCATATGTATAGAACCATTCCATTAAAGAAGGCATTGGATGAAAACTCAGGAATCATTTGAAGCTCTGTTGCTCAGCTGCAGTTAACTACAGCAGCAACGCACAGCTGACTGGTGTGCAAATTACATGATTTCTGTAACTCTTGCATTCAAAAGTACAAATCATTGTCAACCAAAAAAATGCTTCACCTTGACAGGGATGAGGGCATGCCTGAATCGGAACTGTAGAGAGCAATGGTTTGTACATTGGAGATGATTTTTTCTAAAGAATAATCTGGTAGAGAGATCAAAACAAATTCCAGAAAGGATGAAATTTATGGATAGCTTGCAAGATCCCATGATCACTTGCGAAGCATTTAAGGAAAAATGGATATCTTAGAAAAGTTGGTGACCTGGAACAAGAGCTGCTTGAACTATTTTTTTTTATCATGTGCTCATTGAATTTACTGAGTTTGTTTTGCCTTTTTTATTACCAGAGGTAATAAGATGCAAAACTGATATGTCCATATTTTGTTTACAGTTGCCCAACCCAATCTGAAAATCAAGCATCTGCCAGCCTTCTATACAAGAAGGTACGCAGAATCTTTCTCTAATAATTTCTTTGTGCTGTGATTTTGCCTTTCAGCTTTATGTACATGTATGGCCTTTGTTTTTTTATACATTCATGTATGGCATTTTTCTTCAAACCTTTGCAATGACCAAACTATCGCGAATGCCATAGGCTAATCACAGATTTCTCTTGTTTAGTTTCCTAATCCATCCAAATGACAACATAAGCAACTTCCTCGATTACCTTGAACCTTACTTAAAAAAAAACATTCTTGGCATTCACAAATGTCCTGTTGTTGATTTGGAGGATTGCCATTAAAATATATTTGTAGTCTGGGCACTTTTTCCACTAAACCTTGCTGCTATCAAACTTCCTTGTGTTGATGCAGCTGCAGGCACTTGTCTACTAGGTTGGGTTGCCTTGTGCTTTTTATATGGTAAAATGGCTTTCAGTAAGTTCCCTACTCTTCTTGGCCTTCACACATTAAATGTGCATATATACTTTCTGTTGTGGCATTATGCAAAATTACTAAATTTTAAAATAACCTCTCTTGCCTGCATGCCTCAGCAGGTTTGCGCATTCTAAAGTCTGAACTATGCACTTTCCTGCAGAGACAATTTTGGCTCAACAACTAGGTGCATCATCATCTTTCTGGTGGATCCAGTATAGTTCAGCCGATGTATGTGCCATCCTGTGGTGTTCAATTCAAGCAAAACTTATGCACAAGTCACATAGCTTCCACAATAGGCAATGGATCTGGTAGTTTTCTCGGAAAAAAAAAAATCTTTGCACATATAATATATATCTGTGCAGTCAGACATGAAGCGGGCTCAATGAAATGTACTGCATAGGTTGGGGTGTTCTGTAGTTCAAAGGACAATGAAGGTGTAGATCTTAGACCTACAGGATTAGTGCATCTAATTTCTTTTTCTTTTCTCGCATACATTTGTAATTTGACTGTCTTATGTTTCTGTGTTTTATGCATTGTGTTTCCCAGATCTAAGATTGTTGCTTTGCAGAACTTATTTGAACATTCATACACGCACAAGTGGCATCTCCAAGCCGGCAACAGGAACTGGAACAAAGAGGAGACGCGCTGGAACAGAGAAGAGGAGGAAGACCATGTGAGGTGCTACTACGCAAGAGGTGTTGCCTTGACAAACTTGGTGCCCAAGATCCCATCAACTGTCAAGTTCACCATCCTCTGAGTTATTACCAATTGGTTTATGTCGCATTGACGTGAGTCAACCTTGGATGGAGAACCTACTAGCATAAATCCTCTTGTGCCAGGGTTATTAATTAATACTCCCTCCATTTTAAATTGTAAGTCATTCTAAGAATCTTGGAAAGTCAAAGCATCTAAAGTTTGACTAAAATTATAAAGAGAATTACAAAGATTTGTAGCATCAACTAAGTATACTATAAAAATATAGTTAAAGAAGAACCTAATGATGCTTAGGTAGCATCGTAAATATTATTATCTTATCGTATAAACTTTGATCAAACTTGATATGCTTTGACTTTTCAAGATTCTTGGAATGGCTTGTAATTTGAGATGGAGGGAGTATATATATAACCTGGTGAAGCACAATGTTGAGATATTTCATGGTGTAGTTCATATTTGGAATATGTATATATTATTGAATTTGCTAGAGGGCTTTTGTATTGCATAAACAAAACTGCATTATGTTGTAAAATTTGAAATTAACCGAGAGGTATTCGAGGTGTTGAGTCAGAAAAGCTAAAACATGTATATGCCATGTCAGGTGCCTGATCAGTGGTGAGATGATTAACGCTGAGCATGACAGTTGTGTGTATTGCCGGTAGCAGGCTCAAGTGTAGCGAGGGCAAAGGGGCAATGTTTGTTGTTCTGTCATCACAAGAGGGAGTACGTATGACTAACCATGCTCCCTTTATATGTGTTGTTATAGATGCTCGAGTGCATATTTTGTTAATTAGTCCTTATAGTTAGTTTCAAAAAAATAGTTCTTATAGTTTATCTTGTCTATTTTCAGGCTGCGTGTTGGTGCGTAGCTGTCAGAAAAAAAAGTTCATTTTCAAAAAAAAAAAAGTGTGCTTTCAAGTAGAACGCTACATTATGCTTTTTAGTGGCCTAATCCACTCCCCAACTCTCTGTTGGGTCGCACTCGGCACCCAAGTTGATGCCACCCAAAGTTTATCCAAAATTGGAGTTGCTTTTTAACTTCACAACAACAGTACTTGTGGTGTGTGTTTTGATCTTGTTCCTGATTGTTCTTTCGTGAAGCTATGTAATCACGAAAAAAAAAAGCATTTTTTACTGGGTAAATTTCATTACTCAATAGCTAACAAATCATAAGCAACAAGTACATGACCCCTATCAGGTTTAGAGCTCATAATTTGCTGCTCACCCAGAATACATAGCAAACCCAACGCTGCTAGCTCGTGAGCAACTTGATTACATTCACGACTCTTGTAAACACACTCAAAAGTAATGAAACAAGAAGCCGCCAGATTCTTTATCTCCGGAACCAGAATACCCACAGCAGCCCTGTCAAAATCATTGGTCTTGATGGCCATGACCAGCTGTGCATCTGTTTCAACGGCCAACTCCAAGGTCCACAACCGTTTGAATGCCTAGAAGACAAGCCACGAGCTCAGCATGGAAAGCACTTAGCAGATGAGCAACTCTTCCTCGACTGGTAATGAACATATCTCCGCTGTCATCCCGGACCAAAAATCCCCAACTACCCAATGAATCGATGATGAATTCATCGCAATTTAGTTTTAGTACACCTTCTGGAGGTTTGCATCATTTTCTCTTTTCCGTTTGTTTTTTTAATCTCAAAACATCAAAACTCTTTGCGGATTGTTTTTACTTGCTGCTGTTCTATCGTCCTCTTCAAAACTGCATTGTTCTCATTTTTGGAGAGGTATAAAAAGAAAAAAAAAAGTGTCGGCCAGCTTAGCTGACCAGTGACACTGGAACTCTAGGGCCATCCAGATACTAACGGCCTGCTGGGCCAGCATTGGGCTTGGGCTACAAATGGCACATAAAAAAAACAAATAGTGGCCCACTCTGAGCCCATCACCCCGATCAGAGCCGCTGTGGTGTGAAAGGCAGCCGAGCGGACTGACTGCGTCCTCCGTCGACCTCTTGTGATTTCTCTCGGTGCGGCCGCGCAGCGCCAGCCGCCGGCCCAAGCTCCCCGCCGCCGCCGCAGCAGCAGCCCTACCCGGTTCCGGCGATGGTTCCACCATCCAGTGCAGGCTGCAGCTAACCTCTCCGGAGCTCAACGCCCCAGCCTGCACCGCCCAACCACCGTCTCCCATCCCGGCAGGCGGGGGGGGGGGGGGGGGGGGGGGGGGGGGGGGGCGGCTCCCAAGCTGCCCGCCGTCCCTTGCGCCTTCCACCGCCACCTCCGGGCCGGAGACTCTCCCGGCGATCCATCAAGCCCGGCAGCCTCGCAGATTCAGGTAAGCCCGTAAAACCCAGACCCCCAAACCCTAACCCCCAAATCCCCATCCCAAATTCCAGTTTCTTATATGAAGAAATCAGTCGCGTATTTAGCTGTATATATGTTACAATGCTGGACGGCACGAGGCGCGCGTCCCAGTGGCTGGTTCAGCTCACAGGAACATCCCTGGCCACTAAGCTAAGCTCACTACCATGGCAAGATGCCCGGAATTTGAGCACGGCGACAGACCATTGAAGGCGCTGCTTGCAGAGGATCACGGCCACATCAATTTGCTGCCGGACGACATCCTGATAGGGATAATCGCCCGGCTGCCGATCCGTGATGCCGTGGTCACAGGTGGTGTCTCGAAGAGGTGGAGGCACTTGTGGAAGCACGTCCCCAGCCTCGGCCTTTCTTCGCACGACATCATCAACCTGAAAGACGGGGACCCTAGGGGCAAGCCGGCGGCCTGGTACGCGGGCGTGGTGAGATCTGTCCTGCGCTACCACAGAGGCACAGGGGTCAACACTTTCTCGTTCGCCCTCCTGCTCACAAGCTGCTGCCACAACACCGAGCTGGACCGAGTTATGCAGTTCGCGGCAGCTGCCGGGACACGGACCTTGGGCTTTCGGCTCATCAACAACCACTGCAGCAAGCACACCGCGCCACTTTACGACTTCCCCCATTGGCGCTTCGCCGGCAGTCATCTACGAAACCTGATCTTGGGCAACGTTGGTCTCACCATGGCGCCGCAGAGGAACCTTGAGGGCCTAGCACAACTGATGTATCTTAACCTCGTCCGCGTCACAGTGGATGACAGCAGCGTTGCCAACATCCTCTCCACTTGTGGCGCGCTCACCTTCCTTTATCTTCAGGAGTGCCAGCAGCTTGTCCACGTGAACATCTCGCATGCCTGTCTGCATGTTCGCGACATCGATAAATGTGGTCATTTGAAAAGCATAACGATACAATCAAGCACCCTGACCTATTTGGTGTACAAAGGTCACAAAGTCAATATCAAGTACAGCCACACGCCAGCCATCATGAAGCTCAGGATCTTGTTCTGCATGGAGAACAATTGCCCACTTGACTGCGTTGGCAGTGCTGGAGCCCTTCAAAACCTCAAGCAGCTCTTCTTGGAGTTTCCTTCGCCTCTTCATGCCGCCACTTGTACCCAACTCCAAGGTGTACAGCACAATCAATTGTTTGGGGGCCTGAACCAAATTGTGCTGCTTCTCAAGACACCATGGAAGGAGCATATCAGCTCAGTGGCCTACCTCCTCGACGCCATACCTTCGGTCAAGGAGCTGCGCGTGGAGACTTACAACAACCTGCCAGAGCCACCACCGAATAACCTGATGATCCAATGGCCAGAGCGTTGCTTGATGGAGAAGCTCCAGAGCATTATCATCGGTGGGTTCAGCGGTGAGCCGTAGCTGATGGAACTAACATTTTTCCTCCTGCAGAGGTCTCCAGCTCTCCAGATGTTGGTCATCGACACACACAGGCGACATCTCCAAACTGGCGACAGGGGCTGGAAAAGAGAGGAGGTGGAAGACCGTGTGAGATGCTACTACGCAAGAGGTGTTGCGTGGACAGACCTGGTACCCAAGATCCCATCAACTGTCAAGTTCACCATCCTCTGAGTTATGTAATGTACCAGTTGTTTATGTTGTTGCCCCTTTCCCGTTGATGTTGTAGAACATTGAGGTTTGCAACTTTGTATGGCAAACCTGCTAGCATAAATCCTTTTGTGCCAGGATTATAATACCTGGTGAAGAACCATGTTATCCTTTGTCAGGATTAACAGATACTTGGTGAAAAAGAATGTTATCCTTTTGTGCCGGGATTAAAAGAAACCTGTTTTATCCTTTTGTGCCGGGATTTAACAGATACCTGGTGAAGAACAATGTTGAGACATGTAATGCTGGGGCTCATATTTAGAAGATGCATATTTTTGAAATTGTTAAGAGGGATTTCATGCCTGAACCGTAATCTTTTTTCTTATACACTTTATGTGTTCTTTATTTCCATGTCTCTTTTGGGTTTCATCTCTAGCCTACCCTAACTTGTTTGGGACAAAAGACTATGTTGTTGTTATTGTTAGAGGGATTGCGTATTTCATTAACATGACTACATTATGCTGTCCAATCAGAGGTGGTAGAGGTGTTGAAGTTGAAGAAGCTAAAACTTGTGCCTTGTCTGCTGTCTGGCTGTCTCATGATGTGTGTATGTAGATCAATAGGGTCGGCATCGTGAGCAGCGGCGAGATGCCTTGTCTGCTGTCTGGTTATCTATTGCTAGCAAGCTCAAGTGTAGAGAGGGCAAGGGGGCAGTCTTTGTTGTTCTGTCATCACAAGAGGGATGACGACAGTTACCAATTTGTCTTTGTGAACCTGCTCTGCTGGCAAAGTCTTTCTCCCTTTATATGTGTTATATAATAATATAGGTGCTCAGGTGCATATCTTGCTAATTAGTCATTATAGTTTATCTAGTCTATTTTCAGGCTGCGTGTGTTCGCATGTCATAGATGTCAGAAAATCTCCATCTTCTGAAAAAAAAGGAATCTAGTATTGTTTCAAATAGAACACTAGGTGAAATTTCTAGTCACCTGAATCCACTCTCCCAACTTTCTGTTGGATCGGCATCCAATTCATGCCATGCAAAGTTTATCCAAAATTCAGGTTGCCTTTTTAACTTCACAACCAATGTACAAGTGCGCTATGTCTATACTGATCTTGATCCTGCTTGTTGTATACTGACCTTGATCCTGCTTCTTGTTCTTTCGTAAAGCTGTAGTTTTTTTTTTAGCAAAAGCTGTAAATCATTTGGGAGAGGCAAGGAAAAACAAAATCAAATGTGTCAGACCAACCGACTGAGTAAGGTAGGTGTGGGCGCTTCTTCTCAAAGAACCCCAACGCCATTACAAATGGCAACCGGAAACAAATAGTGGCGCCCCCTCTAGGCTTGTCATGCGGGTTAAGCAGTTATTCCCTGAAAAAAAAGTTAAGCTAAGCTGGTCGACATGACCACGGCATGATGTTCCCGATCCCGTTCAATATTTATGATGTGCGTGCAAGTATATTTTGTGACCGATGGAGTATCTTTTTTAAAAAAAAAAGTCAACAGGATGCACAAACCCATACACATTAAATGGAGTTCGAACGTGGGCTATTGCAACAGCAAGATGTTTGGATCAAAATGATTAATCTCTTTGTAAAAAGTAGCCTCTTATATCTACAGCAGTGGATAATTTAGTTTACCCTCCCGAGCAAGCAGTACATCTGTACATGTCCATTTCCTCACTCTGCAGCAGACAAATGCAAGGATGTAAAGTTGAAGCTTTTGTGGTCAAAAAAAAAAAGTTGAAGCTTTCATATGTAACCCACGGATAATAGCCGACAGCCTAAGACCCAACTGTAGACATTTCACAAAAGAAACTAAACCTTTTTCTAAGAAAATTCACAGTAAAGTTTAACAGGGTTAACAACTTAAACAAGCCACTGTATAAAACCATCCAATCTTCCCACAACTCGCCTGCCCTTGACACATTTCAAGACTAACTAGCAGATTCTCCCGTGCTTCGCACGGGGCAGCAAGCCGGAACTATAGCTCATTGTATGATCATACATGGAATAAAAAGATGTATAGAATTATTAGATGATCTGTCATTTGAGTTGTTCGCAAGACAAACAGTATAGGGATTGTAACATATCAGATAATTCATTTTCCAAGGGGTAACAAAGCAATAAACCAAGTAATAGAACAGAAGTAAAGCCTTATACATGTAGGGGTACCATTGTGGTTGCAGGGACTTTGTATCTTATAAGCACGAAGCCTTTCAGTAACATGTTTTATAGCAATAGGGGTAATGTAGATATAGCAGACGGCATGTGTAATTTAGAGACAGCAAGCAAATTATCCAGGCTAAGATACTTGAACATTGGTTATGAATCATCAAGCTAGGCAGGAAACTGGGAAAGATTATGTGATCAGCAGCAACAGCTTTTATCAAAAAAATTTTTTGCCTTGCTTAATGATGCCAAAGATTACCTGATGAACAGCAGCAGATTTTATCCCAAGAAGATGTTGCCTTGCTTCATGCTGTCAATGTTTTGCTCCTTTCATATGGAGAATCCTCAATGTCAGTGAGAATACGAAACTGCATATGAATAGGATAGTTTTCTGTTCAGAGGACATGGAACCTAGACATGTATCGATAATTATAGTTAAAGACAGAAGGTACACTTGTTTGTGCCAAAAAGTAAAGGTTTATATATATATTAAATAAATTAATTAAATGAAGCGCACATGTTCCTGCCAGTTTAGCAGGGAATGAACCAATATTGCATTGGGATGGAGTTGCTTTTTAATTCCAAAGGATACTTGGAGTGTGGGCTGAATATTGTGGTTAGATTCAGTACAATTAAAAGAAACATAACATATCTTAATTCCCTTTTAGCACCGAAGTTATTTTGTCTCCCTATTTATCCCTATTATTATGAATTTTTAAAATTGGTACTCCCTCTGTTCGAAAATAAACTATCCATTAGCCTCTCTAGCTAACGGGTAGTTTATTTTCGAACGGAGAGAGTACGACACAATTGTATGACCAAACAGAGAACTTGAAAATCCGAAAATAAAATTTTAATGATATTAGCATGTAAAAGATCGTGAAAAGTTGGTCAGTCGAACTTAATTTGACAATGATTACAGCTACGGATGATTCACTGATGAGTAATAAGCAAATATATCTGTCCAGTTCGCAAACCATCGAGCAGGTGGTGTGCATCATCCGCACTCGTTAGTAGAAAAGATGGGATCGGAGAGAGATAAGCACCAAGATGCTCAGTATGGGTGGGCGACGTCGCGGCGGCAGCGCGTGATGCACGGCGCGGCCGGTGGAGGGTGCAGACGGGCTGAGGGCGCAACTGGTTTGGCGATCCGGCTGGGAGCCACGGCAAGACCGATGGCAGCCAGGTCAGGGTGTCGCGGTCCGACGGCGGCGCTGCTGCGCCGTGGCTCTTCGGCGCAGATTCTAGAGCACCCTGGACGTGGGCGCCGTTCCCATGGGCCATGGCCGCTGAGTTTGAGCAGCGGCGTGGTATGGAGAGCGATGATGGGAGGGAGGCCGGAGTTGGGAGGGTAGGCAATGCGCTAGCGGCGACGCCGGCGTCGAGCGGAAGGGTCGAGGAGTCGGGCTTTTGTCTCTGCGGTGATGGGTTCGGGATATACGGAGAAATTTCTGGAGAAGGTCAGGATGGTGGCGTGATGGCCGCGTGGCCGGGCTTGGAGGCATTGAGACGGCATCGGACGGCTGAAAATGAAGGACTGTTGATGTACAGAGAATGTGCGAGGGAGATGTACTGTTAATGTACAGTATGAGACGGCATCGGACGGCTGTTGATGTACAGGGAATGTGTGAGGGAGATGTACTGTTAATGTACAGTATTCTTCACCACGTAAGTATCTTTATAGATGAGCCCATTGCCCATTCAAAGGAAAGCTACAAGGGAGAAGACTGCTTACTACCAAACAATGACAACACAAACAAACAATGCTTGGAGTCAGACACTGGTGCCCTGATCTTGTGGAACTGGCAAGTACGGTGGATGCCTCCTCTTATCGCGACCCACGAAAGATTGTACATATGCAGCCTGATGGACATGCAGACCGTGCCTATGAACAAGAAGCATAATGTCAGATGACATCAGGAAGGGAGAATTTGAAGTATTCTGCCGAAGCTTATGTTTGTTTGTAGACCAAAGCATAAGCATATGTTATACTGCTTAATGTTTGGTACAAAAAATATTGCAGTATAATGGTTGTTATGTGCTGTAAATGGTAGAGCAGAAATGTTATTAAAGTGCACACATCCTAAGTTATCATTCAACAGAAGGAAATTAACCTTAAGCTGCCAATGGAAACTTAAAGACCACTTTGGATACTAGCAAACATGATACAAGTAAACAGAATTTAGCCTAAAATACCTGAAACTCCCATCCAAAAAAAGGGTGAGTGTTCACAACTCAAACTTTATAGGTAAAAAACATACCCCAGTTTTGGTATTATGTCATACATTACAACTGGGTTATCTAGATTAAGTCTCCTATCAATCAACTACCTCCAATGCCATGTACATCAAACAAACGAAAAGTATTTAAAGGATAACACTTACTAGCAAAACAAGTGTGCCACATTGTCATGATTGTAGAACAAAATGTTACCAAGCATTAAAACAAGTGTGTCGCATTGTTACCAAGCAAGTGCACCACTTTATCAGGCCTGTAGAACAAAGTACTGTGCTATAATGTACATACATACACAACAACAGCTTGGCACAAATTTATTGTCAAAACTAAAAACTAGAATGGGAGAACACAAGTCAAAGATCAAGCCAAATTGTGCCAAATGCAAATGCTATTGTTGCTTTCTCTCAGTTCTTAGTTACTTGAGTAAGCAAAAAGAAGTTTACCTCCAAACTGTTAATTGTATAAAACACAAGTGACAACATTCTTAGACCAATACACATCCTGAGCAGATGGAATGAGCTGGCTCGCATTGTTATGTCTTCCAAGTATTGGAAGCCATCTATGACCTGTAAATTCATCATAGGTTACCAAAAATTATATATCTAAAGGTCAGACACTGAAAAAATATCCAAATCATAAATTATCACATAAAAAAGTCATTATAATCTGACAAGTTTGCTTTGCATTTCTTATGCAAAACTGGCTGCTGCTCATCAAGACCAAATGTGCTAAGTATCTACAAGCATGCTTTAGTAGACTTAGTCGAATACCTCTTTAACTCTAAGTTAGCTATGCCACAAATAACAGCTTATATCTTGGTAGCAAGTTACATATCAGAGCTCTAGTACCTCCAACGGCCAAACCAAAAGGATTTTCACCCACCTTATCATACATGAGGGAGAATTTAAGAGTGTTGAGGTCCTGAAATCGCTGCAACAGCTTCAGAGCATCATTATTGATTCTACCATCATGTTGCCCATATACAAGAAAATCGCTCGTGGCCAGGCATTTGAGTTGTCCCAAATCACCAAGATGGATGGATTGCGGCTCATACAAATCTCTCCACTCCAGGTCAACAAGCCGAGGCGCTGAGATATTGGCAACCGGTTCGCTCTGACCATTGTCGAGAAAGCTGTACTTGACGCTTAGATCCTGGAGGGCTGGCGCCACGATGGTGAGCCCACGCAGGTCATGAAGACTATCCAGCTTAAACTGGACGAGAGACTCGGAGCGGATGACGAGATTGTGCACAACTCACGGGCACTGCAGCGAGGAAACCACATCGCCGAGCTTGCACCGACCACGGAGCCGGACGCGACTCAGGTACAGCTTCGTGAGGCGGGCGAAGACGGCCGGGGACGACGACGACGGCGGCAGGACGAGGCCGATAAACACTAGGTCGAGCGCAACCTTCGTCGCCTTCTCGAAGCAGGGCAGCTGAACGTCGCCCCTGCCCCCATCAACGATGCTGTTGTGGTAGACAAGACGACCAGACAGGCGGCGCGGTGGCGGGAAGCCAGGCGGCCGCGGACTCGGGGCCCGCGCCCTCGGTGGTGACGTAGATGCGGTGGACCTGTGGGGCTTCGGGAACCTCGAGCAGCTTCCGGGTGCGGTGGCCGTCGGCGGCCAGCGGGAAGCGGAGCTTCGGGAGGAGCACCCACACGCGGCGCCAGCGGCGGGAGAGGACGCTGGTGCGGACGGCCGCGGAGGTGGTGGCTGCGAGCGCGCTGAAGCGGTCGGCGCCGGCGGCGGCTTCGGATGGCTTGGCACGCTTGGCGCCCGGGCACTGAGGAGGGGCTTAGTGTGAAAGAAGATTTTGGGAGCAGGAAACGCAGCCCCAGATGGGCCTGCAATGACACCGGAAACAAATGGTGGCCCACTGCCGGCTTGTCACGCGAATTAAGCTGGTGCGACGACGACATGCCTTTGCTGTTCCCCCGTTCAATAATTAATTTCGTCGATCGCCATGCCCACACAGTCACACACGCATGCATAAAAAAGCCGCTCGATTATGCAGCACTGCATAGGATACTGCCAAGTACTATGGGGCCCCGCTACTGTTGTTCTGGAGCGCCAGGTGGTTGTGAACCATTAGGATTTTCGTGCTTTATTTTATTTTGATGTGATTAAAATGAATGTATCATCAGTTGCAGCATGCCGCTAATAATGCTGCATGTAGTAGCAGAGTGGTGCCAGCAGCCACCTGCAACTCTGCAATGCATGACAACTTTGCAAAGAGTAGCTGGGTTCACCCCTTGCCCATCCGCATGCCCCCCAGCCCCTGCTAGTGACGATGGTACCATGGTTGCACTTTGCAAAGAGCTCGGACGAGACCTAGGAGCCGCTTTGCGGTGTGCAGCTACTGTAATACGTACTAGCATACGTGGCACACGGAGGACGGGGTCGTCCATCATCTCTCTGATAAATAAATAAATATATACGTATCTCTTTTGCTCGCGGGTACATCTTTATACATGCATGATGATGGGACGATGACGAATGAATTTGATTGCGTTGCACGTGAACCGTGTGAAGTGAACTGATGATGAAATTAACAGCGCACCAACCGACCGTTGACATGAACCGTCCTACGTCGACCTCCCACCCAGCTGCTTAATTTCGCATCGCAATCTATGCTACGCGTGCTCAAGCGGGGCGGCGAGGTCAGGCGCGGGGAGGACACCGGCTCGGGGAAGAAGAAGAAGAAGAGGTGGGGTGGGGAAGAAGAAGGGGCGATGTGTTAACGGCGCACGTATAGAACTGCCCTTATTAGGAGGGGGCAATCTATATATTTGAGTTTCTTCCGAAGATTTAACTAGCCAGAACAAAATTGCCTTTTCTTCGGAAAAAAAAACCAAATTGCCTTGCGCCAGCTTCATTAATGCTAGTGGCGGAGCTAGTAGACAGATCTTGCGTCTAGTGCTATTATAGTTGAGGAAAAAAAACCTAAATAATAAGTACCTATATTTGCCTTTAGCTTACACGTACATAAACTCAAAGCCTATGTAGCTTGAATAGGCGTTGCAGAATCACCAAACACTGATCCTAGCTCCGCCACTGGTTAGTGACGAATCTAGGCACTCACACTGTCCGGACAATTGTTAGCCCCCAAGTTTTCGATTGTAGAGCCATACATCAAGATGATGTGATAAGTTACTATTTTTGTTGCACATGCATCGAGATTTTTGAATTTAAACACAAATATCTACCAAACTATAGTTTGATGTTCACCATTGTACTAATCATGCTTTTTATCTACAAAACAAGATTACATATGGCTACACATGTTTCGAACGACAAAAAGAAATAATAATACGTGGATCCCGATCCATACACCACACTCTGGAATTATGGCAAACATTTAGCGTGGCTTTAATCTAAACACCATTTTGACAGCACCGATCTAATCTTAACAACTACTAGTCTAATTTATTTGTGACCAAATTTTAGTTCGCCTCATCTTTATGAGACGGTGACAAGACCCGGTGGAAGGCAAGAAGGCGTTGACATGGAAAGCACTGCAGCCTTCGCCGCCGACACGGCCGTGGCTCGTGGTGCAACCACCGATCGAGAAATCGAACCACGAGCACGTCCGTGAGGCCGTGACAGAGAACACGCAGGCAAACGCCGTGCGGCAAGCGGCAAGCCCAGGAGGGCGGCAGGCCCAAATCAAACCGCGAAAGGCGGGCGGGAGCGGGACCTCACGACGGCGGTGTTTTCGCGTTTATGCGGACAGCCCCCTAAAATGCCGACAAATTCACGCTCATGCCCTTGCCCCTGGGATAATCTTCTCCGGTCCCCTGTTCGTTTCCCTCCTCCTGTCTGTCCGGCTCCCCACACTGGCGCTTCCCTCCCACGCCGCCCGCGCGCTCTCGGCTCGGTGACTGGCCGCATTGGGTGCTCGCGGGGCGGTGGCGGCGGCGGAGGAGGAGGAGGCGCGGGTCGAGGTGGGCTAGCCTGAGCCGGCCGGGCCGCCGCCACCGGACACCGGAGGAGGTGAGACCGTGGGATCCCCCGCGCTCGGCGCGCTGTTAATTCATTCGTTGGGTCCCTTCTCTATCCCTCACCTCCCTCCGTCCCCTGATTTTCCGGCGTTTTTGTTTGTGGGTGGGCTCGATGCCGCGTTGCCGGAGATTGCGGTGCGGGTTTGGCCGATTTCTCCGGGCCGCTGGGGTCTCAGCGTGGCGCTTCCGCGGGGGATTTCAGTCTCACAGTCGCGAAATGCCCCAGGTTTATCATGCCGCCGGGGTGGGACAGGGTTTAGAATCGCCGCAAAGTGTATTTTCCTCGGGCCTGGATTTGAGTACCCCCTCCCCCCACCCCCCCCGGCGCCATGGAGCTCGCTTGGCTGGAGTTGGGGCTCCAATCGCCACGCCGAAGTTTCGTTTGGTTTGGCTTCGTTTTGAATTCCGACCAAAACTGTTGTTCACTGCTCTGCTGTATGTTTTCATTTCCTGAACTGGTTTTTGTGCATCCTTTTGTGACCTTTATCTTTTGGAGTATGTTGCCGGCCTCGGTAACTATAATTCCTTCCAAATTTCCAATCCGTAATAACTACCACCGAGGCGTTGGTGATTCTGTTGGTACTTCCATGCTAGTGTCTCAGCCAGGTCACCCATGCTTCTATGATTGAGAGATCCCGGTTTGACTAGGACGAATTTGGGTGAACATCTCGAGGTTCCCATTGTTCTTGAAGGGGAATGGAAACTCCATCTGATGCCTCGAAGCCGGCGGATGCTAAACCGGTGAAGCCACGGCCGGTGGCGCCCACCGGCAGGTTCGCCTTGGTGACAGCTTCGTCCATTAAGAAGCATGCTGACGGTGCTGTTCCAGCGGAGGCGGGCATGTCTCGGTCTTCCTCGATGAAGGCTTCCTCATCGCTGAATGCCGGTTCGGTGCCGAGAAGAAGCAGCACGGGGACGACTGTTGGGAAGTAACAGGACAAAGGGAGCTCAGCTGCTGCTAAGAAGGTTAGTCCTACGCTGTCGGATGGGGCAAAGAAGAGTAAGCCGGTGTCAGCTCCCGCTGTTAGCTCTAAACCAGCAGTGGAGAAGAAAACATCCTTGGTTGAGAGGACAGGGGCTGATTTGACGAAGAAGCCTGGTGTTAAGGCATCCCCAAGTTCGACGCTGAAGAGGGTCCAGTCCAAGACAGAGAGCTCCAATGGCAGCAGTGGCAGCACTAGGAGAGTGGCCTCCAGTGCTTCTGTGCCATCACCACGTTCTGTCACAAGCAATGCCTCAAAGAAACTGGGTACTCAAACATCATCTGCTGTGGCTAATCGGCGGAAGAGCTCAACCGCAGATAGCCGTGATTCGAGGTACATGATGCTGCCACAGGTGGATTTGAAGGCTAGCGATGAAGTGGTTAGTGCAACTCTTCTGCATTTCTTTTGACATTCCAGGTAACAACATGCTTTGGTTGGTTTTGTCTGCTCAACATCTTTTTCTGCACCACAGAGGCTGGATTCAAGAGGCCATCGAGTTCGTAGCCTCAAGCAGCTGAGGTTATCCCAGGCTCTTGAGGTAAACTTTATGCACCCTCCTTTCCTCTCTTCTATTTCCTAGTTCATTCTGCTTTGTGTTCTTTGGTTATAACTGAACAACACATGGCTTCTGATTTTACCTTGCAAAGTTGCAAAGCCTAGGAAATACTATGCGTGAAGTAGAGAACCTGGATAAGATGCCAATGCATGAAATAGAGAACCTGCATAAGTTGCCAATGTGCAATAACCTGGAATGTCTACTGACTAACATTTTTGATTTCTAGTTTGTATATCTGAGGGACAACCTTTTGTCAAGTTTGGAGGGCATTGAGATTCTCAAGGGGGTAAAGGTATGCCTTGTTTTGTCTTTTCCTATTTATTTATTGGGAGCCTATCTTTCTGTTTTCCCCCCATGCCATGTCTAGTCTAAAATTGCTTGTTTATTCTAGACTACTAAAGCTTATGTTTGAGATAATGCTTGCAGGTTCTTGATTTGAGTTTTAATGATTTTAAGCTCCCTGGGTTTGAGCCTCTCGGGAACTGTATTGTCCTCCAGGTTGTGCTATCCCCATCATATCAATCGAGATTATAGAAGGCTTACATAGTTACATGCACTTATTTTTGTGTACACCATACCATGTAGCAACTCTATCTTGCTGGAAATCAAATAACTTCACTTGCTAGCCTTCCTGAACTTCCTAACTTGGAGGTATGCTGCTATTGCCGACTTGATTTTAGCAGTTAATTTACCTATTTTGATATAGATTAATATCTTCCACTTGCCTCTCTTGTTGCGCCAGTTCCTTTCTATTGCTCAAAACAGGCTAAAGTCACTCTGTATGGCTCGACAGCCTCGACTTCAAGTGAGTACTGTTTTATTTTTTTTTATCTTTCTCTCTACCTTTAACATATTCAAATCTTCAATGTTGGCCTTACATCCTTTGAGTCTTTTTATATAGGTGTTAGCAGCTAGCAGAAACAAAATATCAACTCTGAAGGGATTTCCACATTTGCCTTCTCTGGAGGTCTGTTTTCTCCATTTAGTCTTTGTAGTCATAAACGATTTACATCATTGTACTGTTATCGAGCTACATAGAATCTGAAGTTCCTGTAGAAGAATCATGTGATTTTATCAATAATATTGATAATACTTGATGGACTGGAAAAGTATGCTTACCCTGGATATTGAACTGACCACAGCATTTACGTGTTGAGGAGAATCCACTACTTGAGATGCCACACTTGGAGGCTGCTTCTGTCCTACTTGTAGGTCCTACTTTGAAGAAGTTCAATGACAGAGGTATGCTTGAACGCCTTTCCACTGCTATTCACCTTGCTTGATTGGCTGAATTTGTAGTCAGAAATATTCATCTGAATGCCTTAAAAAACTTCGGGTTATTATGCATATAATCCATTCAGATTAGTGCTAATGGGGATAACAGTATGATCATTGAGATATTTCATTATTTTATATTTCCAGATATTGTAGCCTTTATGTTTGTTTGTAAATACACGTGAACCTTTGCATAAGAAAGGTCACACATCATTATTGTGACTTTGGTTTAAAAAACTGTCAAAACTGGAGGGGGGGGGGGGGGATTTTAATGGTCATCTGCATGTATGTGATCATGAGCATCAGTAATGTCTACTCCAAAGCTCCAACTATTTGGAAAATTGCTATGATACCATATGTTTGAGCATGGGCTTCAGTAATGTACTATTGTCTACCCTTAAAGTTCCAAGTATCTGCAAAGTTTCTATTACACTCTGTGTTCTAATAGAGGGATATACTAAGTTGTTTGGTGCAACTGGAACGTTATATTTTGACTACTTTGATGCCCTTCATATTTCTAAACATTGTATTCAATGCAGATCTGAACCCCAGTGAGGCTGAGGTAGCAAAGCAATATCCTGCTCATACAGCTATTTGCATTCGTGATGGCTGGGAATTTTGCTCCCCTGAACTTGCTGCTGGTATGGTTTTACTGGAGACGAAAGACTGTTTGCTGACATTTTCTTTCTATCATAATCAAGAATCATTCTGCTATTTATTTCTTCAAAACTATTGTTTGGTTAGAGCTGTCTTCATTCTGACATAAATGGAACTGATTATTTCTTCTCAGTGCATAAAGAACACATATAAGAACTTCATGTCCATATAGAGGTTAGCAGGCACGTATGCTGGTTTTTCTATAAAAATTACTGGTCGTTGTTTTCCTTCTATTTTTTCTCATTTGTTGCATTCCTAAGCTTGAAGCCATTGTGTGGCCTGAAGTTGTAAATCTATTTCTACCTTATTTCTATGTGTCCTTGAGAGCTCTAAGCATGATATTATGTTGCCTGGACAGATTCAACATTTTCTTTCCTACTTGAGCAATGGAATAATAAGCTGCCTCAAGATTACATGGTGAATAAAGCTTATGTTGACCATCCATTTGAAGAGGATCCATGCCATTGTCATTTTCGTTTTACAAATCTTGGTGGCGAGGGTGAGATACTCCTCAAATACCAATGGTTTCTGGGTGGCAAAACACCAACCGATTTTGTTGCTATCCCTGGAGCATCGAGTGAGGTATAATTACTCCTTGGACAAAAACATGCTTTAGACTTTTGTACAGTCATCCACGTCTCCTCACTGAGTTACATGCACCAACCAATTCAACCCAAAAACTTGAGCTGTTAGGGGAAGGTGTCCACTTCACTTATACTCAACACTCCCAGTGCATGCAACTGAATACTTATTTTATATTTGCTGTATGGTTGACTGGTTGTACTCATCACAATTCCATTCTGCTTCCTCTATTTTGGTCAGTATTGATTGAATGAGGTTGAAATGACAAAATGACCTTGGTACTGTGAGTACTTGTTAAGACGATTAAGGACAATTGACCTCAGTAAAAAGGCCACTTTTGTTGCTTATTCAGTTATTCCTTGTTCACCAAAAGCGCATAACTGTAGTGATTATTAACTACTATTATATGTTTATATGTTGTTCGGACAAGGGATTCAAAACACAAATCCCATGACATGAAATCGAGGCCCCATTAATGGCTTACAAAATCACCAGCATCTAGTTTACATTATATCTTGTGTAATTGACATTTTTTGATCTTATCATATATATAACGCTTGTACCTTTCACGATGCTTCTGTTATGTTTTGCAAATTCCGAGTACCATTTTGCTGTTATGCAACTTTTTTACAAACTCTAAACCTTTCCTGTTCTAAACATAAGGTGTACTGGCCAAAACGTGAGGATGTTGGAAGATGCTTGAAAGTTGAATGCACTCCCATACTAAATGGTGCAGAGTTTCTGCCCATTTTTGCTGTATCTTTACCTGTTTCTCCAGGTACATTAAAGGCTCATCTTATTAAGTAATGTTTGTTAAGCCAGATTTGTCATGTTGTTCATCTGTAGTCGCACAGCATTTTAGGTTCTTGTTAGGGAGGCGTTTAAACATTCTATTGGGAGATAATTAATTTGCTGTCCTGCTGCTAGCAAGATTACCTAGTATCCGTGCACCTTTTCACTTGAAATCAAAACTATGAAGTGGGGCTATATGTTCCTTTCCTCAATTAGTTTTTGTTTACTAGGTACTGGATGTCCAAAGGTCATCACTCTGGCAGTCAGTGGTGAAGTAGTGGAAGGAAACATACTCAGTGGAGTTCCTGAAATTGCCTGGTGTGGTGGAACACCTGGGAAAGGCGTTGCAAGGTTTGTTTACCCTATTTACTTCTGCATCTATCTTTGCGAATGAACATTCTAAATGCATTCAATTTTAAAATTTCCTATATATATATATATATATATATATATGAAATGTTACTGATTTCGCTAACCCCCTTTTGAGTCTAGTTGGTTAAGGCAGAGGTGGAATGGCAATGCTGTAGTAATTGATGGAGCTGAGGGGATGGAATATCAGCTGACAGTCAATGATATCAATTCAAGTTTGGTATTTATGTACACCCCTGTTACAGATGAGGGTGTCAAGGGAGAGCCGCAATGTACAATGACAGATTTTGTGAAGGCTGGTATAGTACTTCGTCCCTGCATTAATCCTACGTTTTCAACAGTATTATTGTAATCTTTTACTTTTGTAGAATATATGCGACATGTATGGTTGGGTTGAAAGCTTCTCTTCTATCATGTTTGTAAAGGGCAGTAATGGATTTTAATTTAGAGCTGAAACTGAAGTAATGGTTTGCTTACATTCTTTCATGTGACGTGTACTTGAATTCCTGTTTGCACATGAATTTGGTTGTCCTTTTTCTTAGAAAGGTCTCTAGAATGTATGTTTTCGATAACATATGTAGAATTGTATATACAGCTTTGGCAGTCAAAAAGTCGTTGATGATGGTTCATCTGGTTATAGCTGTTAAATCTTCATTTCTTCATAGAACTGTTTCCTTGTTTCAATATTCTAAGTATTTTTGTTTATTTTAGTAGTCATGTCAGCTCAGTTTGCAAGTTAAAAAAATGTTGTTCATAAGCCTGCAGGGAACTGACACCATCATTTATCTCCATTCTGATTCTTATAGCTGTTTGTCTATGAAATTGTTTCAGCAACGCCATCAGTCACTAATGTGCATGTTGTGGGAGATATTGTGGAAGATAACATTATCATAGGGAAGGGAAAATACTTTGGTGGCAGAGAGGGACTTAGTAAAATCCGGTGGTTTAGAGAGAAGGAAAATGGGTATGCACCATTATTTGCCATCTCTAAGTATTGAATACAGGAAGAGCTTGTTGTGTGTTGGCTATATTTTTCATCATCAGCAAGTGTCAGAATTCTTAAAATCATTGACATTATGATATACAAGGATAATCTGTTGTGTGACATCAATAGCCCACATTTCATGAACCATTGATCCTTCTTACACAGTGAAGTATTTTCTATATATTTACACAATTCGTGAAAGTCTGTAATGGTTGATTAACTACAAATTAACAACTAAGAACAACTTAGCCAACCTTTTTCTCTGTTATACTGCTGAACATTTTTTTTAAGGCAATGTTGAACAAAATATTGCAGCTCAATACTTTAAATATATGTGCTTTTGTTGTCCAAATAGATGGACAGACTCATGAAATAGTGTCTGTGGATGATTTTTTTAGGCGGAATAGCCATCTTGGTCCCCAAACTATCGGGCGAGGCTCAATTTGGTCCCTCAACTATGAAAACGTCCAATTTAGTCCCTAAACTATTGATTTGCAGGTCAATCTCGTACCTCCCCTTCGGTTACTAGCCACGTGTCCTGGAGTCCATGCAAAATGTCAATACTGCCTCTCTTTCCATGATTAGCCACACAGGCGTCTCCCAGTCCTTTGTTTCCTGTTGGCACAGATTCCCTGTGCCCAGGTGAGCAGCACCTGCTCTCCTTCCCTCTCCCCTGCTCCAAGGAAGAAGATGAGCTTGAGCTCAAGAACACACGCACACACAACACTCACTCTGGTTCAGTGTTGGCTGAACTAAAATTCTGAAATGTGGTGGCAAGAGCTGCCTTTTCTCATTGCATACAACTGGTTATATACACAACTACATGTACCTTTGATGGTACTCTACTGGATGGTGACTACACCCATCCATACCCCTAGAATACATGGCTTACATCAGCCTCTACCTACTCTAGTACATGACTATACCAGCCCACTACTTGCTGGTGTACTTCTACTGGTACACATGATGGCCTATTGCCATTCAATCTACAGTGCCAAGGATGGACAGCACGAGCTGACCCAAATCTGATCCTTGACTGCATCAGGGAGAGAAGAGAAGAGGACAGGCATATTATGTCTTACAGTTCTTCCCCTAATCCTGCTGTCCTCACTTGACCTCCACCGTGCCAATCATCTTCCTCAGCTCCTGGAACCGAAGTCGCCCGAGTGACTTGGTGAGGATGTCAGCGAGCTGCCGCCTGGTGTCGACGAACTCGATGACCAGCTGCCCTCCATCAACGCAATCTCGAAGGAAGTGGAACTTCACATCGATATGCTTGCTCCTGTCATGGAGGACAGGGTTCTTTGTCAGCGCAATGGCCGGCTGGTTGTCCACCTTGAGTGCCGGCGGCTCAACTTGAACTCCAATGAGCTCTGTCAGCAGCCGGCGCAGCCAAACCACCTGGCACGCCGCAGTGGCCGCAGCCACGTACTCCGCCTCGCACGTATACAGGGCCACCATCTTCTGCTTCAACGACTGCCAGGCGATCGGCTCACCGCCGAGGAAGACGAGCACGCCGGAGGTGCTTCGCTGTCCATCCACATCACCCGCCATGTCCGGTCGTTGAACGCCGTGAGCCCCGGCGCACCCTCCTTGGTCTCTGGCGGTGCTTCGCTGAACACCGACAACCGAAGCCCGCTGCGCTTGGGGAAGATGATCCCCAACTCCACCGTGCCCTGGACGTAGCGCAACAAGCGCTTGACTGCCGTCTAGTGGTCCTCCCGCGGATCCGCCATGAAGCGGCTCACGTAGCCCACGGTGAACGCAATGTCCGGCCGCGTGTGAGTGAGCCAGCGCAGCCCGCCGACGATACTCCAGTAGAGCGTGGCGTCTACCTTCACCGCGGTGCTCTGCTTCGAGAGCTTGATGCGCTCCTCCATCGGCGTGGCTATTGCCTTGCAGCTTGTCATGCCCGCTCGCTCGAGCAGTTCTGCGCGTAGGCGCGCTGCCCAAGCCTTATGGCATCCGCCTCTTGCTTCACCTCGATCCCGAGGTAATACGACAATTTGCCCAGATCACTCATCTTGAATTGGGCAGCCATTTCTTCCTTGAAGCCGGCGATGTCCTGAGCCTACGTGCCGGTGATGATGAGGTCGTCAACATACACCCCGACGATGAGCTGCTCCTTCCCCCGTCGGCTGGTGTATAAGGCGTGCTCGATGGCACACCTCCTAAACCCAAGCTCCGCACGGTGGCGTCGAGCTTGGCGTTCCACGCCCGCGGCGCCTAGCGCAGGCCGTAGAGTGCCTTGCACAGCTGCAGCACCTTCCTCTCGGCGCCCTTGACGACAAACCCGACGCCTGCTTGACGAAAACGGTTTCCGCCAGGTCGCCATTCAAGAACGCCGACTTGACATCGAGGTGATGAACCTACCACAACCCAAGATGGGGGAGACGCACCCCGCCTTATAAGCTGGCCACCCCCCCATCGGCTAATCGATGTGGGACTATCCCAACACTTCCCGCCTCTCTTCCTTGTTTCCTACTTTGTCGTTTGTCCAAAACCATTTTTTGCACTCTCGCAGCCTATGTTTCTTTCTCCATTGGCATAGATGTGGCGCACACATCTTGTGATCAGTGTTTGGAAACAATGTATACGCCGTGATCTTGTGCGGCTGATTACGGATGCAAAGGGGGGCAGTATTGACATTTTGCATGGACTCCAGGACACATGGCGAGTAACTGAAGAGGAGGTACAAGATGGACCTACAAATCAATAGTTTAGGGACTAAATTGGACGTTTTCATAGTTGAGGGACCAAACTGAGCCTCATCCAATAGTTTAGGGACCAAGATGACTATTTCGCCATTTTTTTAAAACTATTTGATTTTAAGGGACAACTTTTGACGTGAAGTCAGCTTTGGCCCTGCTGAAATGCTGAATACAACAACAACAACAATATAGCCTTTTGTCCCAAGCAAGTTGGGGTAGGCTAGAGATGAAACCCAAAAGAGACATGGAAACAAAGAACACATAAAGTATACAAGAAAAAAGATTACGGTTCAGGCACGTTAATTGCTAGTCTCCAAGCGCTCCTATCCATAGCTAAATCCTTAGAAATATTCCACTCCTTAAGGTCTCTCTTAACCAACTCGTTTCAAGTCAGTTTAGGTCGACCTCTGCCGTGTTTTACATTATCGACCCGCTTTAGAACCCCACTACGCACCGGCGCCTCAGGAGGCCTCCGTTGGACATGGCCAAACCATCTCAACCGGTGTTGAATCAATTTCTCCTCAATTGGTGCCACCCCAACCCTATCCCGAATATCGTTGTTCCGGACTCTATCCCTTCTTGTGTGCCCACAATACCATCGTAACATACGCATCTCTGCTACACTCAATTGCTAGATATGTCGCTTTTTTGTAGGCCAACATTTAGCACCGTATAACATCGCCGGACAAATCGCTGTCCTATAAAACTTACCTTTTAACTTCTGAGGCACCTTTTTGTTACAGAGGACGCCTGAAGCCTGACGCCATTTCAACCAACCGGCTGAAATTCTATGCCTAACATCTTTATCAATGTCGTCATCCTTTTGTAGCATCGATCCTAAATATCGAAAAGTATCATTCTTGGCCACCACTTGCCCATCGAGGCTAACGTCTCCGTCCTCATTCCTAGTCGCGCTGAAGTCGCACCTCATGTACTCGGTCTTGGTCCTACTAAGTCTAAATCCTTTCGACTCTAACGTGTGCCTCCATAGTTCTAACTTCCTATTAACTCCTGCCCTAGTCTCATCCACTAGCACCACATCAACAGCAAAGAGCATACACCAAGGGATATCACCTTGTATGTCCCTTGTGACCTCATCCATCACCAAAGCAAATAAATAAGGGCTCAATGCTGACCCTTGATGTAGTCCTATTTTAATTGGAAAGTCACTGTGTCGCCATCACATGTTCGGACATACGTCACCACATCCCTGTACATATCCTTGATGAGAGTGATGTATTTAGTTGGGACTTTGTGCTTTTCCAAGGCCCACTACATGACATTTCTCGGTACTTTGTCATAAGCCTTCTCGAGATCAATAAAGACCATGTGCAAGTCCTTCTTCTGCTCCCTATATCTCTCCATCAACTGTCGTAATAAGAAAATCGCCTCCATGGTTGATCTACCAGGCATAAACCCAAATTGGTTTTGGGTCACACTTGTCACTCTTCTTAGACGATGCTCGATAACCCTCTCCCAGAGCTTCATCGTATGGCTCATCAACTTAATCCTACGGTAATTAGTACAACTTTGAACATCTCCCTTGTTCTTGAAGATCGGTACTAATATACTTCTCCATTCTTCAGGCATCTTGTTTGACCGAAAAATGAGGTTAAGAAGCTTAGTTAACCATACTATCGCTCTGGCACCAAGGCATCTCCGCACCTCAATGGGGATACCATCAGGGCCCATTGCTTTGCCTCCCTTCATCCTCTTCAAAGCCTCCCCGATCTCTGCCTCCTAAATTCTCCTCACGAAGCGTCTGTTGGTATCGTCAAATGAGTCATCCAACTCTAAGGTAGGACCCTCATTCTCCCCCATTAAACAACTTGTCAAAGTACTCTCTCCATCAGTCCTTGATCTCCTCATCCCTCACCAAAAGTCGATCCGTCCCATCCTTGATGCATTTGATTTGGTTGATGTCCCTCGTCTTCCTCTCGTGGATCCTAGCCATCCTATAAATGTCCTTCTCCCCTTTCTTCGTGCCTAGCTGCCGATAAAGGTCATCATACGCTTGATCTTTTGCTACACTCACCGCTCGTTTTGCAGCCTTCTTCGCTATTTTATAGCCCTCAATGTTGGCTGCACTCTTGTCATGATGGAGGCGTTTGAACCACTCCTTCTCCCTAATAGCCCTTTGCACCTCGTCATTCCACCACCAGGTGTCTTTCGCTTCCCGTTTGCCTCCCCTACTCACGCCAAACACATCCGAAGCCACCTTCCGAACACATGTGGCCATCTTGAGCCACATGTCCTCTGCATCTTCTCATTCCCACGGCCCCTCATCTAGCATCCTCTCCTTAAATGTTTGTGCTGCTTCCCCCCTAAGCTTCCACCATTTTGTTCTCACAATCTTGGGCCGATTCTCCCGATGGACACATACCCGAAAGCGAAAATCCGCCACCACAAGCTTGTGTTGAGGGACAACACACTCCCCAGGTAACATCTTACAATCTAAGCAAGCATGTTTATCTCCCCTCCTTGCAAGAATAAAGTCGATCTGGCTCAGGTGTTGTCCGCTACGAAAGGTCACCAGATGGGATTCCCTCTTCTTAAAGACGGAGTTCGCTATCAACATATCGTAGGCCAACGTGAAGTTCAAAAATCCTCCCCCTCTTGATTTCTACTACCATACCTAAAACCCCCATGCATCCGCTCGAAACCTACAGTAGTCGCACCCACATGGCCGTTGAGGTCTCCATCTATGAAGAGTTTCTCGCTGATAGGCACAGTACTAAACATGCTATCGAGATCTTCCCAAAACTGCCTCTTGGTGCTCTCACAAAGACCTACCTGTGGGGCATAGACACTGATCACATTCAGAGCCGAATCTCCAACTACCAACCGGACTAGGATAATCCGGTCGCCTTGCCTCCGCACATCAACTACTCCATCCTTAAGGCTCCTATCGATCAAGATGCCTACACCATTCCTACCCGATGTTGTCCCTGTGTACCAAAGTTTGTAGCCAGTATCCTCCATCTCCTTCGCCTTCTTGCCCTTCCATTTAGTCTCCTGAATGCATAGAATATTTACACGCCTCCTAATTGCTGTATCGACTAGCTCTCTTAATTTACCCGTTAGGGACCCTACATTCCAGCTACCTAGACGAATCCTAGTTGTCTCGGCTAACTTCCTTACCCTTCGCACCCGTCGAGGGAAGTGCGAAGACCCTTGCTCATTTTTCACTACACCCAGGCGCAGATGTAGCGCGTCACAAAGGTTGCGACGACCCGCTGAAATGCTGAATACTGATTTGTAAAATGAAATGGTGGGGATGTGACAAAAAAACACCATGTGCTAGAACATGTATTCCAAAGTAAAAAGAGAACTTGATTAACACAAATGCAAAATCCAAAGTAATCCATATACCTTCATGAATGAGGACACATTTTGTTTTAACGGGTAATTATTTGTTCGTATGCAGTGAATTTCTTCTTGTGCTACCAGACAGCATGGAGTATACACTAACCAAGGAGGACGTGGGGAGGCACCTCAAATTTGTGTATACCCCTGTTAACCTTGAAGGTCTGTTGAACAGTCAGGCATTAGCAATGACATGTCTACTGCTTGTTTACAAAAATATTATTTTGCACTTACATAAACTGATGGCTTCTCCAGGTCAGGAGGGTGAATCTGCTTGTGCGATAACAGATGTAGTTAAGAAAGGTACTTACGTCTGACATTTGTGCCAATTGTGTCATAAAGTCTACTTTTGTCCCGCTTTGGATATGACTGACAGGTGTGTGATTACTTTGTTCTACCTCCTTGTTTGGTCAGCCCCTCCAAAAGTCTTCAATCTAAAGATTGTTGGGGAAGCTAAGGAAGGAAGCAAGGTATCTGTCAGTGCTACTGTTACAGGTGGAACTGAAGGGTCCAGCAGGGTTCAATGGTACAAGGCATCTTCCTTAGAATTTAAGAATGAACATGAGCTTGAAGCCCTTACTACATCAAAAGTTTCTAAGGTTATATCAATTTATTCTCTACTACTGTCAATGATGTGCTGCTCAAAACTGCAGCCATATTTGTTTGTTGTAGATTTGGTTAATGTGATAAACTAAATTGCGATCTTCTTTTAATTTTTCATTAGACATTCCGCATTCCTCTTGGTGCTGTTGGATATTATATCGTTGCAAAGTTTACACCTGCGGCACCTGATGGTGAAGTTGGTGAACCTGCCTATGCTACATCAGATGGCCTTGTGGAAAGTAAGTACTTCTCTCCATTGTCCATTCTGGCAGTTGTGTTCGTAACGTTCATATGTTATGGCCATTCTTAGTTTCAGTCCACTGGTCCACTCTCTGCCCACACTCAACTATCCTTACAATTTCCATGAATCTGACTTATTATTGGTGCCAGTAATTTTGCCTTGGATCTTACTGAAAAACACAATGGACCTGAAATAAAGTAAACAGTTTTATGGTTCATGTTACAATATATAGGTTAAGTGAAATATATAATCTATAATCTATCTATAACTCCTATAAAGATAAACCCCACTAGAGATTTCTCTTAACATGCAAGCTATCCACGTCAATAATCCACTAGAACTTGCAATTATAGCCGACTATAGCACATGTGATTAAGATAGTTATCTCTTCATCCACTAACATGCATTTAGTTGTCCACATCAATATGTCAAACCATTGATCAAAATTAATTTAAATAGATTTGTTCATATAACTATAAATATAAATTGTCTAATTTCTTTTTCGATTATCTGGAGTTCCTGCAGCAACGCGTGGGGTATTCTCCTAGTTCTTTGAAGATGTTAAGGGCATTAAGTTGGACCAACTGGGCCTTTTGGTCTGAACCAAATAATAAGCAATCCCCTTGCTGTAGAAGTGATGTGTAGTCCTTTTGTTTTTAGCTGTTAACCATCATTTAGCGAAGCACAAACTTGTTATTTTGCTAGTCCTTTTGTCATTTATTTATATCTTCATTAAGCAGCACTGTTACCTTGTTGCAGCACTACCGCCCAGCCTGAACTTCTTAACAGTCACTGGTGAATTCTCTGAGGGTCAGATACTAACAGCATCATATGGGTACATTGGGGGACATGAAGGAAATAGTTTATACAGTTGGCATCTTCATGAGGTATACATTGTATTTTCTTGGTTTTGAATTCCTACTGATACTTAAAATAATCACTAATTGTGTATGGTGCTTCTAGAGATACATAACAGTTAGGCGTGTTTGGTTTGTGGAGTCACCCCATGCTTCATGAGGTGATGCATCATGAGTTCATCCCATGGGTTTTGGTGGAATGAACCCATTCCTCATGCATATACTAATTAATAGCTTGTGAGGAATGAGGTGATGATTGATCAACTCATTCCATTCCACAAACCAAATAAAAAAAGTGAGGATGAGAAGGTGGACCACCTCATTCCTCAAAACAAACACACCTGATATACTGTTGCCACTGCTCTGAGCGGGCATTTCTTGTTCTGTAGCCACTTGACTGGTATATATTGTTTGACAGACTGAAGATGACGAAGGCACTCCACTTTCAGAGGCAACCGGTTTGCTACAATACTGTGTTACAAAAGAAGCTGTTGGAATGTTTGTTTCTTTCAAATGCACCCCTGTCAGGGATGATGGTATTGTTGGTGAGGCACGATCATTCATAGGAAAGGACAGAGTTACTCCAGGTGCTTCTGTTTTCTTTTTCTTGAAAAAAAAATTATGAAACGGAAGAATTTATTCTGTGCCACAAAAGAGATACTCCTCTATTTGCTTGGCTGGATGCCAAAAAAACATGTTTGGAAATTAAGTGATGAATGAGCCTGGTTTATGTATGAAACTCTGAATATAAGACATACTTTTGCAATATGATCCATTATGTGATGAACTATGAAGATGTTACAAATAAGAGAGTACAAGAATTGTAGTACACTGCTGAGCTTCGTTGTTTCCTTCCTACTTTAGCTCTTGTTTTGTGTGTGTTCAAGGAAAAAAATTTAGCTATTCTTTTTATACATATGAAGTTATGAACCCAGCGAAAGGGTTCATAGCCTAGTAGTTGTGACTCCTGAGTAGCACCTCCAGCGCCTTAGGTTCCACCCCCCATGGGAGCGAATTCAAAGACTAGTTAAAAAACCTCCCTCGCCAGCAACCCATAAAATAGTGGTAGGGCACCAACCTGTGTGAGCATGTGGTTGTACCTGGGGGTATTGACAGGTTGCTGAACCATGTGGCTGCTGGCCTAGTTTATGGTGCGGCACTATAGAGTTTGCACTGTCAGGGTTGTGTGTGTTGGGGGGGCGGCCCCCGGGGGCAGGGGGCGGGGGTTCCTTGGTCTGTTGAAGGCTGAGGTTTCTTCTTGTAAACAAGACCGTGGGGCGGCCTTACCCCTGCTGGCCAAGTTTTACATACGAATCCATAGTGTTTCCTTGGTTGCAGTTATGATATGTTCTAGGCACCTATGATTCTAAGATTTTTTGTACATAACACTTAATATCGATTTGGTTGCACTGCTGACAGGGATACCAACATTACATTCTCTTGAAGTAACTGGTGATGCAATTGAAGGAACAACTATGTTTGCCAGTAAAAGATATTGGGGAGGAGAAGAAGGGGACACAATGTTCCGCTGGATACTGGTAGGCTGCTGTTATTAAGTACTACTTTTCCTTTGTACGTGGTAACAATTAGAAAGCACTAATAACCAGACTATACCTCAATCACTTAGGCAATTGTATCCTCCATTTAAGTTCTTGTGTTTGACTGTTTGTAGGCAATTACATTCTCCAATCTCCATATAAATTTTTGCTGGGTTTCAATTCTTAAATTACTTTGGACTGAAAGATTTGATGCTGTAGGTAAATTCAGATGGAACTGAGAAAGAAATTGAAGGAACAACAAGTTCATCATACACCTTGAAATGCAATGACATTGGCTTCTACGTATCTGTCTTGTGCAAGCCCGTTAGAAGTGATGGAGTTCACGGTTCTTTGGTGTCGACAGAAGCTATTGGTCCTATTATACCAGGTAGATAGTCTGGCAACTGTTATTTCTATGGAAAACAACCATTTTTGTGTGGCCATCTATTTCAACTTGATGAAATTACACTGGGTAAACAAACCAACGTCTTTCTGTAATTTACTTATAACAGGGCCACCAACATGTCAATCTCTTGAACTAGATGGCTCTATGGTTGAAGGTGGCCGTTTGACCTTCCATGCTGTGTATACAGGAGGGTGCGATATTTACTACTGCTGTTCCATGTTATCTTATATTCTTATGTAACACCTTTTATTGTACTTCTTAAATTCTTTTATTTTTCATTCTCATTCTAGTTTGCAGGGCAGTTGCATCCGAGAATGGTTCAGATTACATGGTGATGGGCACAAGGACAAGTTGATTGCTGATGGTCAGTATATATAGTGTCTTTGTAGGGCTAATGCTTATCCTATCACACACAGCTCCAATTATGTTACCCTTTTCTCCTTGTAGAACTGATTATTAATTTCTTTCTTACAATAGAATGTCTAGATCTTGATCATGCTGATGTCAATTGCCGGATTGAACTTATGTATACACCCGTACGAGAAGACGGAGTGCATGGGTCACCCAGGAGTGTTACTTCTGATACAATCTTACCTGGTTCGTGTTTATTCACAAAACTTTTATTGATTCCACTAGCTGGAGAAGCCTTATCATGGTTGTAACTTGTACTGTTCAATAAACAACTATATGATGCCAGCATAAACAATTATATTATGTGATACATTGATACAATTCTGTGTTGCTTACAGACATGAATACATGATAAGGATATGAAAGAGACATAGCTTTGAGCATAGTATGCACAGAATGTAATATGAAACAGTATTCCACCAATCTATGCATTGAACTACATGTTAACCCATTCTTTCATGCAGGGGAGCCCAAGGGTGTCAATCTTATTCTACCGGAGTGTCTTCAGGACAGTGAAATTTCTCCCATCAAAACCTACTTTGGTGGCAAGGAAGGCACTGGGAAATATACATGGTTTCAAAATAAAGAGAAACTTGTTAACTTGAAATTTGATCTGGTTGCTGCATCATCAGAAGTTGTTGGAGAAACCTTGTGTGTTCTTTTACTTTATCTAATTTGTTAGTGTTGGACGATATATATAAGTAACTAATCCTGAAATAATGAAACTTGTAACAGAAAATATAAGCCTTCATTGGATGATGTTGGTTCCTACCTGATTCTTTATTGGGTTCTACACGATTTGATGGAAAGATTGGTGATCCTTTGATGGCTATCTCTGATGATCCAGTCATGGCAGGTTGCTCCTTGATATGTTCCCAGCCCTAATTGACATTTCTGTATGTTTATTCACTGCCTCCAGATTCTTACTCTTTCCATAACACTTGCAGCTTTTCCATCTGTTTCGGATGTTCACTTAGAGCAGAAAAGTTCAGATGTATATTGTGGACTAGGAATCTATTATGGTGGATATGAGGGGTCAAGCTTGTATAGATGGTACAGGGAATCTAGTGATGGAACTAGGCTTCACATAGATGGTGCTGATTCAGTCACATATGAAGTGAGAGATGCTGATTATGGCTGCCGTCTACTGTTTGGGTAAATTACTTCACTACTAGTCTATGTTGCTATATAGCATGGAGTATTATTTATGAGTATTTACTAACTTTTTGATATGAATCAGTTGCACTTGCAACGCTTTATTCCATAAATAGTAGTTAGATAAAACTGTGTTGACTCTCAGTAGTCATTTTTCTTAGTTCTAGAATGAATATATTTATATACTACAAATATACTTGAAATTCATTGTCATATGATGGATAGTTTGGTTGAAAAATAGCCGAACATTCTTACTGGATGCTTGATAAATGATTTTGTCATTGGCAGTTATACTCCTGTCCGCTCAGATGGGATAAGTGGAGAAGAAAAATTCTCTGAACCATCTGATGTAATTTTTCCAGGCAAGTCTCTGAACTTATTGGATGTTGCTTTATGTTTCCCAACAATCCATGAGATCAATATACCAAACTATGAGCACATCCTGCCACCCCCACTGTGCTTGCTCTATACTCCAAACCAACTTTTTGTGGCCATTGACCCATCTTTGCAATTTTGTGTAACCACAGCTTTTCTTTTCTTTCAGAACTACTCAAAATCGAGACACTCAGTTTCAAGGGGAATCAGGTTGAAAGAGAAACACTGACTGCTGCTGAACAAATTCCACGTAGTGAGATTCAACAACATATATGGAATAATTATAAGAAAGAGATGAAATATCAATGGTAAGAAAAGTGAATCTATTTTTTTTAACTTTGTTTAATGTGTATGTACTTACTGTGGATTTCTGCATCAAGGTTTATTTCCAATGGATCAGGAGAGGATCAGTGTTTTGTACCATTGGCAACCCAGTGCTCTCGCAAATACAAAGTACGCTTTGAAGATATTGGTCGTTGCCTGAAATGTGAATGTTTTGTGACTGATGTATTTGGACGATCTAGTGAATTGGTATCCGCTGTGACTGCTCCTATTTTACCAGGTCTTTTGTCTTCCACCTATGCCTCTTTCTCAAAATACCGATAGGATGTATCTTAAATAAGAATGATGGACCGAACAGTATCTGTTCTGTTGGCTCATATCACTGCATCCTTAACTACATATTGGGGTTTAAGATGCATTGTCCTTTTGTCAGTCCAACATTTGTGTTGCCTGTCATCTTCATCCAAATTCTAGTTACTCTGGGGCTTGCACTTTGATTTTGTTAGCTCTGCATTTTTATGCTTCTGTCATCTTTAGGACAAACTTGTGTATCCTAAAGAAAACACTCTTGTCTTAACGTTGAATGCTGACTTGAAAGTCAAATTGCACTGATGTTTGTGTCACTATACATTCTGTCACAATGATGACATGCAATATTTGTAAATAAATGGATATTTGGTTTTAACAGGAAGGCCTAAAATTGAAAAGCTGGAGATTGAAGGAAGAGGTTTCCACACTAACCTATATGCTGTTCAGGGTATCTATAGCGGAGGCAAAGAAGGCAAGAGTAAAATACAATGGCTCAGATCGATGGTCGGAAGCCCTGATCTTATCTCTATACCTGGTATGCTTGTTTCTAAAACTGTAATACTGGCAATATGTTTATACTTTAACTGTTGTGTTGAACTTCATTAAAAAAATGTATATGAACGTTTGCCCAGTTTTTGGTGTGCTTCTATGCATTTTTTAATGTCATCTTTTAACCAAACCAACATTTTGTGCAGGTGAAACTGGAAGAACGTATGAAGCTAATGTTGACGATGTAGGGTATAGGCTTGTTGCAATTTATACACCTGTAAGAGAGGATGGAGTTGAGGGACAACCTGTTTCTGTTTCAACAGAACAGATTGCAGTTGGTACAGTCAAATCACCTCTCATACCATTTCCTATTCATGTTCATTCAACGTTATCTGGTTTGATCACTAAGTACCAGCTTCTGATTTCATTGTATGCACTATGCAGAGCCTGAAATTTACAAGGAAGTGAAACAGAAGCTCGATGATGGTTCAGTCAAATTTGAGGTGACAATGATTTAATATTTTAATTTATAATGGTTTTTTTGCTGGTATATTTAGAACCATCGTAGTGAGCTAATATCCAATTAATCAAAATGTTAGAAGAATCTTGTTTTTATCTACATGCACTGCTGTTGCTAACAATGAGCTTCTTAGTTGTCTATATCCCCCTCCAAATCCAAGTGCCAAATTCTACAGTAGATTGGCCATTTCTTTTGAAAGCAACAAATTGAAGCCTAATACTACCCAGTCTGTGCCGTTTCCACAGCAATGCTTCTTTTAATGAGTTATCTGCAGTTCAGTGCGATTTATTCCTTGTTTTTTACACTTGAGCAGGTTCTGTGTGACAAGGACCGAACACCCAAAAAGGTACCCCATGTCACAGGCTTGCAGCATGCCTGCTCACCTGGACTCTAGCAATTCCTCAGCATAATACAGGGAGAACTAATACTTATTTGTCAAATACAATAGGCACAAGTCATGGGTCATTTGGAGCGGAGAGTTTTGGAAGTCAACCGAAAGAGGATAAAAGTAGTAAAGCCTGGATCCAAGACATCATTCCCGTCTACTGAACTGCGAGGAACCTATGCTCCACCGTTCCATGTGAGTTATTCCTTCAAATTCTGCAGATAGAATTTTCTGCCACTGCTTACTGCTATGAAGCTATTACATACATGTTCTCAAATATGGGATGTAGCTATATGGTCATAACAATGAATTGAACCTTGCAGGTTGAGCTGTATCGCAATGATCAGCACCGCTTCAAGATTGTTGTCGACAGTGATAATGAGGTTGACTTGATGGTGCAAACACGACACATGCGAGACCTCATTATCCTCACGATCAGAGGCCTTGCCCAGAAGTTCAACAGCATCTCCCTCAACACGCTTCTCAAGATTGAGGCATGATGATAGGATGCCCGCTGGCCACCTGATAGACCTGACAGTGTAAAATCAACTATTAGGGAAGCTGTTCCTTGTTCCCTTTGGTTAGCGTGCGTGTATTTAGTAGGATTCGTGGCATGACGGCCTTTTGTGTATGGGTGTGGGACGGGCTGAGCGTGTTGCATTACAGTGTTTTTTTTTCCTGACTGATCTCTCAAAACAGAGCAGCATCAGCTTGTTGCACTGACTCATGCGTCGTGAAATGTACATAGGGTTGTTCGAGTGAGAAAGAGAGTGGTGTTTCTTGGTGCTGTATTTATTATGCACTGGTTGGGTTGGGTTTTTCAACTGCTATTCTCATTACTAAGCATGTTGATGATGAGGTAGCTTTGCTCCCTTTCTTTTTGGTCGTTGGATTTGCATATATGTGTGTACCCACAACGCAGCTTAACGTTGATTGGGCGAGTGCTGTTCAGAATGCTTGCCCACATTGTGTTCGACTAGAATTTTACGATGTTGTATTCACATACATACTGCAAATTTCTGTGGATGGAAATGGCGAGGATTTTGTATTTGAATCTCACGGTGACATCAATTCTCTTTTCCTGTTTCACTTTCACCTCACACGTGTCTTTGTTCACAGCCTGTTAAACGGCCAGCCAGCAACTCAGCGGCACTTTTGCAGTTGTAGTTGCAACGTGAGAGCAGTATCTTATCCCTTCCGACGTAGCAGCTTCTCTACTCTAACCAGGAGACGCCACGTCTGCGGGAGGATCCTGAACCTATCCATGAGTCCACTCGCCACTGAAGTCTGGGCTCAGGACCCAAGAGCAGCACCCTCCGGCCTGAGATGCCATTGACCAAATTGGTGCTGGCTACTTATGTACAATTATACATGCTAGCAGTCTCTGCGATTTTAAGGGCCGGTTTCGGTTCTGCTTATTTTGGCTGTGGCTGCTACTACTTCACGTTTTATATACAGTAGAAAATTATTGTGGAGTTGCAACCAAAGCCAGAAAAAGCTAAAGTGAACACACGCTTATTGTCAGATACACTCGGGGGGTGAGTGTAATGTGCCATCCTTGTGATATTATAAGGGAAAAAATGCCCTGACCAAATGCATGATTGAACATGGTGAGGTTAAACCCCCTGAACATATCTGATCTTGCTTTAATTTCTCAGAGTAATACAATAAAGCAACTCATTTATATACTGATCTTTGTAACATCCGGATATCCATGGACATGATTAACAAGCATATATAGCTGCTGAAACTCTCTCTCCCAAAATAGCTTTTGCGGAAGTTAACAGCAAATGAAATCCTCGTCTTTGGCCAACATACACCAGCACCTGAAAATATCAATGCATGGCTATTACTATTACAGAGGAAGGTCCAGACCCTTGCCCACCTCCACCCCAATCATCTGAAGAATCCCCTTGTTTAGCACCTGAAAATCAAGAGGCTGAACTTTCAGAAACGAACTCAAGTACAAGCAACACTCCGACTCAAATATTACATGTTTGTGAAGGTAGATAAGGTAGTGAATGGATTTCCTTCATTACCAGCTCCACAATGAAGGTGCCGATGAGGCCAATCATGCAGGCCCTGGAGTTCCATATCTCAGCGGTCTGGGTGAACCCCAAGAAGGGCTCGCTCAGCTTGGGCTGCACCCTGGGCACTTCAACCTGATCCAACACAACAGAAAATGAACAACTGTAGAAAAGAAACTCCTTTTCTGCAGTTACCAGAAACAATGTTTTCTCTTGTGCCACTCACCCCTGGAGGAAGCTTTGCAGCACTCACTCTCAGAGCAACGGCTCTTGGCGATGGTAGGCATGGAGCAAGTCTCTTGAGGCAGAGGGGTCGATGAGCCAAGAAGGACGGTGCGGAAAGGGCACACTTTGCTGCCATTGCTGGGATTGTTCATAAACCCCGATATTTTTTTACAAAAAAGTTAGAAATTAATAACTTGAGGTTAGAGTTTGGGAAATCGGTTTCACTTTCACACATCAGCAGACAGGGAAGAGAGGGGCCGGGGGTGGGAATACCTGGTGGACGCTCTTCGACGGCGAAGGCCTCTGCACCTGGCGTAGAGCGGCGGCGGCGCAAGCCCACCCAACCGTCGGAGACAGAGAGAGGAGAGAGGGAGCAAGCACGGGCACGGCTTTGTTTCAGCGGGACCAGCAGCGTTGTAGAGGCTGTAGCTCTCAGTCTCACCTCGACACATTCAGCAAGCAACGTGAGACTGAGAGGACGAGAGCGGTATCTTATCCGTTCGATCGACGTGGCAGCTTCCCTGCTCTAACGAGGTGACGCCACGTCAGCAGCGAAGATCCAGAACCTATCCACGAGTTGGCCGATGCAGGCCACAAGCTGCCCCTTGTGGCTCCCCTCCAGCGCCTCCCGTGTCCAGGCTTTAAGGCCCTTGCGCTCCACAACAATCACGCCTGAAACACCTCCTACCACGTACACCACTCTGCACCACAGACCGACGACAGGCGTCATGGCTTCCCAGCTCTCCGCCTCCGCCGTCGTGCCGCATTTCCACGGCCTCCGGGGCTACGCCTCGCCCAGGTCCGCGGTGGCGATGCCATCGGTGAGGGTGGGCAGGAAGAGGTCCCAGGGCATCCGCTGCGACTACATCGGCTCCGCCACCAACCTGGTACGTGTCGTGCACTCGTGCATATCGTCGGATGGCCGGAGTAAAGTAAGTGAAGTCTGATGACGGCGGATCACCGGTATTATATATGCAGATCATGGTGACGACGACGACGCTGATGCTGTTCGCGGGGCGGTTCGGGCTGGCGCCGTCGGCGAACCGGAAGGCGACGGCGGGACTGAAGCTCGAGGCGCGCGACTCCGGGCTGCAGACGGGCGACCCCGCCGGGTTCACCCTCGCCGACACGCTGGCCTGCGGCGCCGTCGGCCACATGCTCGGCGTCGGCGTCGTGCTCGGGCTCAAGAACATCGGCGTCCTCGACCAGATCGTCGGCTAGATCGTCGTCCCTACGTTGTTAAGCTGTGATGAGGGTCAGCAGCCTCCATCGCGCCGCCGGCCGCCGGTGCCTATATGTAACGTGCGTGTGTGTAGTACATTGTTTTGTGCGCTCATGCGAACGTCTCGTTCCAATGGACATAGCTCTTGTTGCTCCGTTTGCACGGTCTATTCTACGAAACTCCATTCCAGGTCATAGTCATAACTGAAAGGAAACTCTGCAATGAAAGGGGGGAAAAAAGAAAAAACCTCACCCAAGAGCAAGCAGCCCACGGATGGAAGGAATAAATCACGTCTATGGCCCGAGTCACGGCTCTAGTAGGAGATTGGAGACGGTTACGGTTTTCCTTGATGAGAGAGAAGCAAACCCTCGCATAAACCTTCCTCCGGCCCGTCGCCGTCGGTGCCATGGCGCTCCGCACTCTCTCGTCAAGTTCAAGGCCTTCTTCTCGCGTCATCGGACCCAGGGTCGTTGATTCCCCGTCTTCTTCTCCCTAGCTAAAATGGCATGTGCTGATGTGCAAGTTTATCCAAACATTAAGACAGGGCAACGTCGTCAGAGCACAACTGGCTTAAGTTTGTGATTATTACAAAGGCACCTGATTCTGGTTTGTCCCCTGGAACTGTTGAGGTGCAGGATGATCCATGGGGCAAAATTGGTAAAGACTCTGCCAAATATGCTTAGCTACTGTCAGAGAGATGGCTGAAGACGCCCATTCCACGGTTTGAACGGAGGAAGTACATGCCCTGCTTTCCTTTCTTGGCATCTTGACTTTCTGAATCTGTTGTTTTTCCATTCTCAAAACTGAACTAACATGCATCCACGATTTGGCTCGCGCAGGATTGCAGTGCTGATCGGTTTTGTTGGCTCTGGTTTACCTTTTGCAGCCAGCGCCGGCCTGAGTTTTTGGAGGCCCGGGGCGAAACAACAATCCAGGGCCCGTCATACATACATATAGTTGTTGCAAATACAAATATATATATATATCCATAAATACTTAACTGCACGTGCAAAAGAAATATTCATATGCAACGATTCATAAATATTCAAATACCTTAAAAATTCCTTCTAACATTCCTCAGGGTCGGGGCGTCGGGCGGAGTAGGCGAGTCGCGTAGATCGCAGCGCGTGGCGTCGAGTCCAGACTCCACAGTCTTGCCGAGTCACCGTCGCCCGATCCGCAACGCCCCCGATCCGCGTCGCCGCCCGCTGCCATCACGCGGAGTCGAACAGTGTGTTTGCGGGTGCGTGTGGCTTCTCGCGGACGCTAGTGTTTCTCTCTTTTTTTAATCTATCCGTCTCGAGGAAGCAAGAAATTGCAGGCCGGCGATGATTCAGTATTGGGCCAAATACCAATACTACCGGTGCTTGCACATCTGGGGTGGGGCCCTGCCAGATTGGGTAACTATTATAACAAAGCTTTTGATGAGGGGTGAGAAGAAGATGGCCTCATTCCTCGGAACGAACATCACCGGATTCGAATTACTAACTGCTCTGCAAGTCTGCAGTAAGCAAACCAAAGAGTGCAGAACCAACAGGATCAACAAGAACTGAAATACGTGTGAAGCAAATCAGAAGGAACGTAACAGATGAAGCTCCTCCTGTGACAACATGAATGGAAAGCGATCGATTGATCGATGGAGGAGTCAGAATTGGAATGACAGTCACCATATGGATCCGCCATCGACACGGACGGTATGACTGGGCGTCAGTGCAATTATCGTCACTCTCCTCTCGTTTGATCAGTACCAAGAGCAACACTTCATTTCATCAGTCTAAACAATAGCCAAGCAAACACAAAATGGCAAGAATTAACCCAGCGGAGAACAAGCAGTAAAGCTCAGACTGCAGAGTATACAAGGGACGACCACTCCAATTTTGTCAGAAGGGAGTGACGAGCAATAGCTGGGTCAAGAAGAGAGATATTAGGAGAAAACCAGGACAAATCAGGGGCATGCAGAGAGTCATCAGATCTGGACACTGTCAATCAGCAGTACATGAGTCATATGGTCATGATAAATTCATCAACGTCCTCAGAACTGTCATGCCCCAACTCGAAATTCAACAAAAAAAAAGGGAAAAAGAAAAGAGCACGAGATGCATGACACCAAGAAAATCGAGACATGCGAAGGTGAAAAACAACATCAACTAATTTGACAAGCTAAGGAGTAAGGATCGATCTCGTTCTCCAGAAAAAGGCTGAACCTGAATAAAGAAGCACACCTTGCACCTAATGTAATGAATCTGAAGAAAGAGGCACCGAATTGATTGATGCGTCGTATTGATCGAGGAGTTGGAGGGGCCATTATTTATGTGTATGAGCGCACGGTCAGGAGACAATCATCCAAGACAGGTCACAGGTTAGCACTTGGCAGCTAGCGCGCTCTGGAAGCTTGAAAAGCGGCAGTCGGAATCGTCACACTCCTAGATGACACGTGCCCTTGTCCGCTGGAAGCATCTCCTCCCTTTTCGTTCGTACTCCTGCATTTTTTTAAACAAAACTTTATTAAAACTTAAATAGCATGCTTTACGAGAGAGTGTATGAACCCACTCCGAAAAATAAGCAAAAAAAAAAAAAAAAGACACACAACCTAAACCTAATGGCATATTGTGCCAACTCATGAGCTAAATTATTCTGAACTCTACTGATATTAACCTACTCCAGCCTCTCGAGCTGACCACCAACATCCTGCGTCTCCTCAATGAACTACACTTTTTGTATTTGTCTTAAAATGTCAAATGTTGTAAACCAAAAATTATTATATTATATTTGCATGTTGAAAGACTATATTATATAAGATCAACAATAACTTAAACCAAAGATTATATGATTTAAACTAACAATTAGAGTTATATATGCATGTTCGTATATGGATCGAAATTCAAAAATACTTTAGAGATGACAATGACTTGTAACAATAAACAATGGCTATTTCGATGAGGGTCATATGTACTCAATGTGTTTTAGGAACTTTCTTGTGAAGGAAAGTGGTCAATTAAATTTCAATTAGACATGGCGCATGCTGACTAACGTGGTCATGAAAAATTCCATCAACCATGGCTACTTATCTTCTTGAAGGCTGATCAGTTATGAAAATCTTAGGCTGCTAGGGATCCAAATGGGGGCGGCTAGAACTCAGCTAAACTTTAGGGGGGTGGGGGCAAATTGCACACAATCCAATTAGTTGTTTCAACCTTGCTACACCCAGTTAAAACATGGTTAAACACAAAATTCCCCTTCTGTTTTTGCATGTCCACATCCCGCTCAACAAAATTAAGGGCACGAAGGTAAATAAATATTTTTTTTGAAAGAAACCGGAGGGGTTTGCACCCCTACAGCAAATAAAACATATATTAAAAAAGAAATAACAGGTTCAGTTTACAGAAAGGAAAAGGTAAATAAATATCAATTAGCTAAAGGATCCAAATAGCCCTAGCTAACTTTTAGCTGGTCAAATTAGTTTTTAATAAAGTGGAAGCTAGCCAGTTCAATTAAGGATTAATTCAAACAGGGCCACTGGTTTAACTTTTTGTGAGCTCCTCTCACGCACTGAAGATTATTCTTGGAACTCTGTACACGGCACGCTAAAGATTATTCTGTTTTCTAAAATGCAAATAACATGATGAAATAGAAATCAATTCTGATCAAGAACTACTTTTGGTGACTTCCTCATTCTAAAGTATCTCTTCGGACCCTTTTAAAATACAAGAATCTCACGGAAATCCTATACGAATCATTTCATTTTTCAAAGGGAAAACGTAGGAAACAGAAAAAAATCCGGCGAACCAGAAAGGTCTTACTCCGTAGTAGATTGTAAGATGTAAGATGAATGGAGTAGTTTTGTCAGAATAAGTTGTTGATTGTACACCTTCCTTCCATGTATATTAGGGGAATTCCTAGCGTGTTGCCGCAAGCATAAATGATGAATAAAAATATGTTAGAATAGTGAACTGTTGAGGTGCATCTTGCATATGCCAAGATAAAATCCAAATCTTTTTTTTGCATCTAAGTAAAATCTAAATCTTTTTTTGGAAGCCTTTTGGCACACTTTATTGATCTTGGAACATAACTACATTGTTCACCAAAGCTTCTAAAATATTGCTAGGGGGTTCATCGATCTAATTATGTGATGATTTCGATGCCATAGCCATTCTTACTATTTCATCTGTTACACTATTTGCTTCACTATTACAATGCTCAATAGAAATAGAAACAAACTCTTGTCAAAGCTGGGCGCATTCGTCATAGATCGGATATATGCCATGCATGGTTAAATACAAGTGTTTTTTTAGATTGGTTAAATATAACTGTTAATAATACTAATACGTCGTATGACGCTGCTCTCTCTCTCTTCGTCTACTTGAACATACAAGGCCGACCCTTCCGCATTGGTTTACAATGGTCGATGAAGCCTTCTTTCGGCCCGAGGGTTAGTCAGTTCTGATGGCTTAGGCTCCAGGGCCTGTCTAATTATGGCCTGTGTTGTTTAAAATGAAGATGTTCAAGTAGGTCCATTTGATGGACTAGGAGCAATGAAGGATGGATGTTGGGGCTTGGAATGAGGAAACAGAGAAGCCAGGTGACTAACCGTGGGTGGCTAACACCTAGGTTCATCCGTATATAAGTGCAACAGTACATGGAAGTGACCATATTGACCAAGTCAAGACGGTGTTGCGCAAGACAAGTGAAGGCTTTGGAGACATGGCGCCCAATTGGTTGAGGACGACATCAACACATGTCGAGTGGTTTGCATTTCAAACAACCGGATGGGTGGTTTTTGAGTTTGGACCTAAAAACCAATGCAGTTCTGCTAGAAATCAAAGGCGGCACATGGCATCATTATAAGGCTTGCATCGAGATGAAGCTAATTCATGAACGGCAAGTGACCGTCAAATGAGCAGATTTAGAGTTGGGCCATAATACCCTTCTGGTTAGGTGATTTGCTCTTAATATCTAGGGGCACTTTTAGAATGTGTAATAGGCTCAATAAATAAGAGAGGGTTGCCCTAATCAGGTCTCACCTCTCCCGTTTTTTTTCATCCTTCTGTCAATTCTTTATTTCTAAAAAAGATCTCATGCAATAATACAAGATAGCAATTAGGATTTAGGATTGTATAACCACTTTGCAACATGCATTAAAAATTGATTGGAAAAGAACTACACAAGAATATTATAGAAATAATAAGTTAAGTAAGTAGGGATGTATAAGCACCCTTTTGTATGTTATAAGTGGTTAGCAAACAATTGCTAAGAATTTGTTTATATTTCTCATGTGTACTTATTAATATTTGTTTTTAGTTGAGACAAAATTTATCATAATTACAAGGGGAGCTTCAGTCTTGATACATAGGTCACTTCTTAATAGCCTTGAAATGCATTGCAAGTGCATTCACACAAGAAATTACAACATTTGCGAAAGCGGCCACCGACTCCAACCATAGTCGCCTATAAGAGCACCCCTCAGCTGCTGGTTCGTCACAAAACACCCCACAATCAACACTAATTACTCACCTAAACCCCTTGCTCAATTGCTGATCTGATTTAAGAAATCAAGAAGAAGTCATAGAAAGGTGCTGCTAGCTGAAGATTTCCGAAGAAAATACCAAGAAGACAAAGCACGTGTTAGAAGCAAGAAGTTGAAGCCATCAAGATGTGTCTAGATGAAGAAGAAATCGCCACCATCATCTTCCTAATCCTTTCTCTAGTGAGATTGATAATCATGTATATTCTTTTAATGCACTAACTGCATTATGAGAGGCCTTAAGATAATTATTGAAATAAGAAGGATGAAATGGAATCTTAGAAATAATTTTCCATTATTATTTTTGAATTTTTTGGACTAAAATTATCAAAAGGAAAAGAAGGAAAAAAATGATGCAATCAATATCACCAACCCCAAAAAGCCCTAGCTACCTCCTTTTTAGGAGGACACAGTACGTTGCTAGTCAACGAAGATCATCGCACAGTCATCGAAACTACACCACCTTCCACAGTTATATAACTGTGGAGTGGAACACTAGAACCCACCTCACTCCCTTCCTTCCACCGCACACCTCAAGACTAGTCAAAGTGTCCACCTTCTAGGCCCCATGGAATTGAAGAAAAATGTCTAGATTAGTAGCTATTGCATCCGTGCAAAGGCTTAGCATCCGAGAGCGCCTAGAGTATCATGAAGGCCGTGAGTATGAAGAACATGGCATTGAGTGTTGTGAAGTGTAACATCTCTGGTGTTATATTAACTAAAACATGCCATGTCATCATATGCATTGTAAAACATTCATATTTAAGTCAACCTTAATGTGCATCAACTAAAACAAGTTTATATTTCATAGGTTGATTGTGTTTCTGGAATGTTTTGTCACATGAAATCATAAAAACCTACTTTCGAATGTAATCTAAAATATTTAGTTTATATTCTATGTACTTAGGTGTAAACCGTGTTTACACTAGTATCAAATATAGTGTATAAATCTAAATCCAACCCTTAAAAATTATTTCCATATTTAAAGTTGAATTTGGATTTTAAAGCTTATTTTCAAGTCTTTCAATTCAAATTTAAATTCAAATTAGAAAGCTTTATAATGTTTTCAAAAGTCAACTTGGTCAACTAAGGCTGTCATTGGGTCTTTGACCTAAAAATATCCTTGGATGATGTTTGTGATCCCTAATAACCAACCAATTAATTTAGAAACCAAATCGAGTTTGAATTCGCCTTCAAAGACCCTTTATTTTAAAACCCTGATTTACCCCTCTTTTTATATTTCAAAAACTATAAGGAATTTGGAGATACTTTAAAAATATATTTTATAGATCTTAACAAGAGCTACAAGTTTGGCATTCAAAGTTTTTCAAGTTTCCAAAAATAATTTTAAATTAATTTAAAAATACAGTTTTCTAGAATTTGTCCCCTTTTGGTTTTAAAACCATAATTCAAATATGCATAATTTGTGAAAACTTTGTATATGAAAAATGTTTGGTTTAAAAGTTGAATATTTCATAGTTTTGAGGATTTTCAAGTTTTATTGAAAAATCAAAAGTAATTTTAAATAATTGTTTCTAGGGTTTTATTCCCCTTTTAAATTTGAATTCATATTTCAAAACTAAGCAGAATTTGAAAATATTTGTTAAATAAAAAATGTAGCTCTTTAAAAGATATGCAAATGATATTTTGGGATATTTTCAAGTTCCTATGTCAATTCAGGAGTAATTTGCAAAGTTTCATAATGGCTTCAACTGCTACAGTACCAAGACCTATGGGCAGCCGCCATCGCCGGCTTTTCACGCCGCGCCGCCGTCCACCGGCGCCATACCGCCCTGCTGTGGCCGCCAGCTTGCCTTCGCGCACGAAGCTTCATCACCCAAGTGTCAGCCGCTCCTGTCTCGCCACCGAGCTTTAAATAGAGGAGGTCGGCCGCCGTTTTGCTTCTCTTTCCTCTGCTCTGCCATCGCCGACGACCTCCCTCCGCCACCTAAATTCGCCGCCGTCGCTCCATCATTGCCCGGTTGCTCTTGCCAGAAGCTCCGCCTCACCCTTGCACTCCGCTTGAGCTAGTTCGTGCTCGTTCTCCCCGCCGGAGTCGCTAGTGCGCCGTCGTATTCTTCGCGCGCGGCAACCGCGCCGCCGCGCGTCATCTCGTCGACGACCGCCACCACCGTTAGTTACTTTCTCCCATTTTCTCCACCATCATGCTCGCCTGGTTATGCTCCCCCTCATGCGCTCCGTGGTTCTCTTGATGGTGCCCAGGAATCGCCGGGACGTCCACCTTGCCGTCGGAGCACCGCCGCCGCCATCATCGCCGTCGACTGCAGCTCGCCTCCGACCGCCTTCCATTCAACCAACGTGTGCACCATGCCCGTGGTGAGCTTATGCACCTATTCCTGCCCTCAATTTCTTCTCTACTGCGTTGTGGCCACCGGTCACCGTAGCTCGTCGCCGGCATGGCCATGCCACTCCGCCGCGCACGTGGCCATATCGGCTAAGGGTCAGGAACGACCCTATTTTGCTGCCTAACGCGTTCACCTGAGTACGTAGAAGCTCATGCTCGCCTCACCATCGCCGAAGACGCTCCGGTGAGCCTTTGTCGTCGTGCCAGAGCTCCGCCGTGCCGCCATGGCCGTCGGCAAGCCGGCTACTCTTGCTCCGCCGCTTCATTAGCTACCTCAATCGACTCGCTGTGTCGAGTTGAGCCTGTAGGGTCAAACCTCATCGCCGGAGACCTCGCCGCCGGCGAGAAATCGTCGGTCAACCGCCGGTGGGTCATCGGTCAGCGCGGGGACACTGTTCCCATTTTCTTTTTCTATATTTAGAAAATAATTTAAATGCTATTTTCTTTAAAAAATCATAGTAATTCATGTATAGCTCCAAAAATTCTAAAAATTTATATGTAAGCTCTTTTTGATGTCCTCAACCTAGGAAAAATATGAAATGTCAAAGTTGAGTAATTTTTGCATAAGTTAAAATTAGCTCTTTAAATTGAAAAATACACCTTTAATGATTTTTAATAAATAAAATAATTGGATTTTATTTTTGAAAATTGTTTTGCCATCTAATTAAACTAAGAGCTTTTCAAAATAAAATTTTAAGCTCAATTAGACAACTTTAAATTTATGCCTTTATTTTATGCTTTTAAATAATTAATTAATCCCTTTTAATTAAGTTTAATCATTATAGGATTTGTTTGACTTTGGGATTGATTGATGACCTTGGGTCATTAACCCTAATGACTTTTGGCAATTTAATAAATTATTTGCGCTTACCTGGATCATGTCATTAGGGTCTAATCAACGTTATTTTATGTGTTTAATGAACTTCTTAAATGACGTAGTTAACCCTAATGAACTTAGTAAGTAAGTTTTGGTTGGCTTGTAACTTGATCATGAAGAAAAGTTATACTCAAGTCCTTAATTTGGTCATGCATCCATCGAGCATCATGTTTACTATTCTATCATGTTGAGACATATCATGTTATTGTGTAGCTTTCGTTAACGAAGAGTTTAACGTTGTCACACCAGATTCCAAGGAAGAGCAGAACCAGGAGTTGGGTGTTGATCCAGAGTTCGAGACCGTCTCCCCCGAATACCAAGGCAAGCCCCGAATGCATTTAAACCCTACCCTTATTTTATAAAAGTTTTATCGCTTCAGTTATGTTATATTGCATTAATAGGAGTTGAGTGATAACCCACCAATTGCATTACCTGTCTTATTTCCTTATTCCTTGTTACCTGTTTATGAAAAATGCGTAGTAATGCTTAGCCCCACTTAATAAGTTAGGTTATCAAAAAGTAAATGAATGAAAAAGATGAGGATGGCTTTATCTGTGGAAACATGATGATAGTTAATAAATCGAGTCCGGACGGGTAACTTGCATTGGGAATGGAGTCCCCCTGTAGTGTTTCCGTCTGTTGATGCCCTAGGTCCCGTCCAATGGTGAATCGGTGATATCGAGAAATTAGAAAATCCACATGCATGAAGTGATATACAGTGGGCCAGAGTCCCCACGTATGTCATGGAGTGATATATAGTGGGCCCGAGTCCCCACATATGTCATAGTGTGGTATACTATGGGTTTAAGTTTCCATGTATATCGGTACACTGGGTCATAGTGCCCACGTGTATCATGTGGTGATATATGGCTGCAGTTGTTATCCCGGTATATCTGTGATCTGGTATGCATCGGAGTTAGAGTCTCCGATATCCCAGTGATCTAGGTCCCAGCTGGGTATGAAAATGGATTTGAATCACCATTGCTTCTCAGAGAAGAAGACTCGATCGGTGTTCATCATCATAGTAACAACTTGAATGATGTCTAAGGCTAAGAATGAAGTTGGTTGGTAATCTCGAGCTAGAACAAGACAACTTTACTTTCTGTCAATGCTTTTCTGCAAAAATTCTTATCTTCGCAAGCCTTACCTTGTCCCTCTAGCCTGCATTTTCTAAATCTTCACCCCTCTCTTTCGTCGGGTCAGTCTTGTTGAGTACTTCTGTACTCAGGGTTTGTTAAACCCTTGTTGCAGGTGAGAACCATGCGCAGGATTGCTTTGCACCCTGTTGCATGATAGTTGTTGAGGAGAGTGATGACGAATAGGCTGTTTCACTCTTGGGCAGAGCATGTCTTCAAGGTTTTGTGATAAGTTATATTGCTACTCCACTGATCCTAAGGTTGTAATAATTAAAAACATATGGTTTGTAAATTAAACTGTTTGTAAATTTATGTTATTGTAATCCTTCCGCTATTTTACTCTGATATATCTTATTTGTATAAAAGTGTTATAATACTGCAATGCCTCTTTGTAATGATTGATCCTGCTCGGAGAATCGTGGATGATTCGGGATCTACCCGACAGACCTTATAAGTCCTATGGAACACATTCATAGTTATTTGGAGTCTGTTTAGACAATAATAATGCATGTGGGCCATATGATTTAGGAGGATCTGCCACATGAAGTCACCATCTACATCGACAAGAGCGAAGACTACCCCAACATCACCAAAGAATGGAGTACCACAACCACCAGTTTTCGTTTCCCAGACACCTATCAAGCCATCGCCCACAAAGCCCTACGATGCCTCTACAAGATCTAAGAAAAACCCATCACCTGCACACCCATGAAGTTCTTCCCATCCAAGGAGAAGAATGACCCAGCTTGGATCGTGTGCCTCAAAGCCTTGCAAGGTCAAGAATACAGGTCTGCCACGAAGCACCTGACGAACTATCTGCTCACCCTCGATGAGCAATACAACCAATAAACCTCCCTATTAAGGGACCAGATCTATCAAGCTGAAGACATCGAGCTCTACTTCTGGAAGCTCCATGTGCTTGTGCAGTACACACAAGAACAAGCACAAGCCATCTCTGTGGAAAGCCATGAGACCACCATCGCCAAAATTTTGAAGCCCTCCATGGATCAACATGCCAAATAGTTGAAGTGCACCTACCTCATCAGCAGGCCCAAGCGCAGGATGTTCTCCATGCACAGGATTGAACCTGTAATCCTTGATGGACACCCATCAATCCTTCGGAGAGAAGACGGATAGACATTGCAGTACCTCCAACACCACCACCATTAGGAGACCTCGACAATGAGCCTTTTCTTCCCCTCACTCAACCTCTGCCAAGAGAAGAAGCAGATGCCCACCCACATCACCATTGAAGACCCCAAAGTACGCCGGAATGAGGCCTCACTGGGAATGAGGCCTCACTGCCTGATGAATTGAAGTAGACTAGTACTCCTAGGGAGATGTACTCATAGTTACCACCTCCATCTTTCTGCACTATTGTAACCCTCCCGTTGCAATTAAAATTTGTGTGTTTGGCTTGAGACCCAAAGCTTACCAAAGCAAGAAAAGTTAAATATGGTGTATGTAAAAAAGAATCATATAAGTAAGGGTGGTCAAAAAAATCAAGAATACTCTACAGGAAAATAATCTAACCCAAGAAGTTTAAAAAGAAAGAAGATTTAAGAATAAATTTTCTAAGTGGGGTAGATTCTGACCGTATTAAAGAAAAAAAGAAGCATTGATTAAATAGTGCGAAAACAAAGAAAATAATAGTGAACGATAAGCTTGAAGATGAGATATGGAATCCAAAGAAGATGAATAGAATCACAAGAGCACTATGGTTGTTGCTCAAATGAAGCAAAAACAAGAATATTGGCACCACAAACCTAGAAGTATTAAAGCTCAAGAAGACAATGAAAAAGGATGAATTATAAGAAGACTAGATAGTCAACATACATGGTTTAATGAGGAAGCTAGGCTAAGATCTCTCAAGCATGTCTATGACTCAAAATAAAGGGCGATATATGTATATGGAAGAATACCATAAGATTAAATCTTCTAAGTGGGGTAGCCCCCAAAGAAGAAGACTTGGTATTTTATGAAGACCATATAGTTAGAAGACAACTCAAGAAAAAGGATACAATAGCGGAATGAGGAACTCTCCAGAGGACAGCACATCAAGGCAAAAGAAATCCTCCTCTCTAGACCCTTCTCTCTATCTAGGTATTGTGAATCTTGGGGACAAGATTCTTCTAAGTGGAGTAGATCTATAAAATCAATGTTTTTGAATCATTCTAAAAACCATTAAAAATTTGAACTTTTTAAAACTTTCCAACAAACTAAAACCGACTAGCTTAGTTAGGCAAAAAGTTCTTGTGTGCTTTCCTGAAATTTATTTGTGGCACTAAAAATATCTCCTTGAGTTTCCCTGCCATCCTTTCCTTTTGAACTCCTAAATCCTTTCTTCTATCTTCTGGGAAATTTAGAAAAATCTTTTGGGCTTCTATCCTTAGCCTCTTGCCGCACGCCAGCATTCCAACAAGTTCGTGTACTGCCAGCTTTGCTTAACCCACACGCACATCACGTTCTGTCCGTGTCGTCTTCTCCGGATGAATTTCCGTCGACAGCTCATGAACGCCTAGGCGCTGCAGCTCTTGCTCTCCCTGCCAGAAAATAGCACACCGCCGCAACCAGAGGTCCAGAGCTACTGCCGTCATTGAACTCGTGAGCACACCGTCGCAGCACCTCTGCCCAGTACGCCAGCTCGCAGCAGCGCCTCGGCCTTTGTTGCTACCGGTATGCGCGAAGACGTCGCCTTTGTTGCTACCGGTATGCGCGAAGACGTCGACGGAGCTACGCACCACAGAGGCATAGACGCCCTTCTTTCCGGTTGACTCCTCCGCACCGAAGGCACAGGACCACAGCACCGGCGCCCGGCTTCGTCTCGGCTAGCGCCGCCATAAGCACGGAGTACGTTGCTCGTCATCGCGCTCTGCACTGCCTTCTGCCGCTCTACTGCACGAGGATGGCCGATTCACTGTTGCGCCGCTTGGCCCTACCGAACCTGTCCAGCAATCCCGCGTGCTCACGCTCCTCGTCCGGTCGTCCCGCGTAGCACCCGGGCTGAGGCGGAGGAGCGCTGCTGCCGTTCGAGAGCCCCACGCCGGCGCCGAGACTGTCGGCCGCTACCCCACCAGAAATCACCGCCGGCGCCACGGGGCGCTCGAGCTCTGAACCGCTACAACGCTGACTCAACACCCCACCGAAGCTACGCCGCTGGAACCGTTCCGGACCTCCCGCCGGTCACCGCATTGGAGCCGAGCATCGCCGGAGAAGCCGCCGTTACAAGCTCGGCCTCCATCTCTGCTCTTCCTCACCGAGCTCTGCACTCCCCTTCCTCTCCGCCTTGCTCTGCTCTCGGTTTTTCATGCTGCCCCTCTCTCTTCCTCTCCCCGTTTGGCTCCTCTTCTCCCCATCCCGCGCTGGAGCCATGGACGGCACTACCGGCCGCCGCCCAGCCGCCGAGGCCGCCATGCTGGAGCCATGGACGGCCCTGCCGCCACCCAGCCGCCAGAGTTGCCTCGCCCTCCATCACTGCTAGGTGGCTGTGCCAGTCCCTCCATAGATGAAAAACAGCACAGATGCATGGTTATCAATATGTAGAGGTTTAATTTCTTTTTTTTCAGGGTTCCAAAAATAGTCGTGCATGCTGGACTGCTAGTGATGTTCTGATGGATGGATTTGAGGATGATCACTCGGACTGATTTGGGAATATAATCATGTGGCTCACACTAGTTGCATGTTGCAAGTGAAAATAGCATGCCATCGAACCCACACCTTTCATGCATTCTGGATAACAACGATGCTTGCAGCGACACTGCGTACATTTGTTTACATATATATACACTCTTCTTCAATCGTTTTGGCAAGAGTCTGAAATGAGTGTGCAATATCTTAACAAATAGGCTCTTGTTTCGATGTAGCGTTGAGATATTGGGGTGAACCAAATCCAATGGTCGGACTGCAATTAGATGTTTGCTCGACAATCCACTCCTGGTTTTCATTGCCGCCCTGTGTCCTTGCCCCTGCTTCTCCTCATCCCAAACGGTGGCTCAAGCTTCCGCGCCTGCAATGTGCTGGCGATCGAGTCGACGACAAGGTCGCTGATGGCACTAGCACCAAACCGCATGAACGGGAAATCCTTCCATGGCCTGCCAGTGGGGAGGCAGTCAGAGTTGAGGATATTGTAGGTGTCGGGACGCAGGGAGGCAATAGGAGCTGAGGGTATTGAAGGCGTTCGGATGCCGACTACAGGAGTTAAAAGTTTTAATTCAGTCATAAATCTTAGATGTTAGAGTTTTTAGTCGGTCATGAATCTTAGATGCACGATTCTCCGTATACATAGCTCTCAAACTTTATTGCTCCCCTGGGTATCCGCTCTGTCTTTTTAATCTATTTTCTTCTTGAGTCTATTCTTTCCATCAGTCTCTTTTTTTAAACATATGTCCGCTTGTTCTGCCGAAGACCAGGCGCACGCAACATACTGAAGCTGAAGATGGTGAAGCTGTTAAGAGCACCAGCAGCGTATCGTTTCAGGGCCGGTCCTTAGTTGGACCCCCACACATGATTAGACCTCACCTAATCTACGAATTTTTTTATTAATAAATGTATTTTTTAAAAAAATTACAAAATTAGTCTCCGTTTTCAAAAATTTGCAGGATTAGGCCACCAGTCGCCCGTTGGAAGGGCGAAGATGGGCCTTGTCGCCCGACTGGCGGGCTACCTGGGCCATGTCGCCCGACCAACAGGCGATGTGGAGCTCGTCGCCCGGCCGATGGGCGACGTGTCCCCCACGTGTCGCGGCGGGCCCCATGTCGCCCGACCAGGGGGCGACTTGGCCGTGCTCGCCCGCTAAATGGGCGACGTGGCCCCACGTCGCCCGACCAGGGGGCGACTTTGCCCCTGTCGCCCGAACAGGGGGCGACGTGGCGGCTCTATATAACGCGGCCGGCGGCTGCCGGCTGGCGCGGACTCTGGGAGAAGAGAAGAGAAGGAGAGGGAAAGAGAAGAGAAGAGAAGAGAAGAGAAGAGAAGAAGAAGAGGAAGAAGGAGAAGAGAGGAAGAGAAAAATTTTCGGTAAGTAAAAAAATAATTTTATATATAATTATTTAATGTGTGTTATATTAATTGTTAGATAATGTAATGAGCAGTTGAGCGATTAATATTATATTTCGGTAGTATTACTTATATTCTTATTTTATATATATTGTTAAATTAAATAGTTATAGTTGAAATAATATTAGTAATATATTAGTGAAAAGGTATTTTAGTTGAAATTTTTAGATTACACAGACGTCGGAGAAGTTAGGATTTCAAATTTATTATGGAGAAGGAGAAATTATTCAAGGTGTACACGTGGTTGATCTGTCAGGATTTGCCTCAGTAAGTAGATGGGTGTCTAGGGCAAATGAGAGAACAATTAGTGGTGTGCAGAATTGGTTGATGCGAATATTTAGGCTTGACAGCAACCAACATGACGTTAAGGTCATGGGTAGCAACCAACATGACGTTAAGGTCATGGGTATCGTTAGTCGTGCTCAAGAGGGCACTTTTTAGGAGTTAGTACCGCTTAATGCAACATCAACATGGAGAAAATACGTCAACAAAGCTGTAGAACGTGGGTGGCCTCTAGTCCTTCTTGCTCAGGCATATACGAAGGAGGTTCATGAGGTACACGGTGTAGAAGAAGAAGGAGGTCCGAGCCATGACAATCACAATGATAATGAGGAAGATAATGAAGAGGGTGATTATCACCTGTCATCTATGGTACCGACGGGTGAAGCGGACGAAGGAGAGCGCATAGAGCATATAGTTCAAGAGATGGCGATGGAAGATATGGAGAATGAGAATATATCTGAAACTGACTCATCTGAAGATGAGAATGAAATTCCTGTCCCACTGGAGTGGAAGAGTAACAGTTCCAAGAATTTGATGATCAACGAAGGAAATTCTGTGCCGTGGGAATATCATGAGAATGAACTAGTAGAGGGAGCTATGTACAAAGGCAAAGATGAAGTGATGAGTGCCGTGAAGTACTGGTCTCTGTCAATGAAGCGGTCTTTTATAGTTGTTAAGTCCAACAAGAAAGTATATGATGTTAAATGTGTGTTTTTGGACTGTCCATTTAGGGTACATGCTTATGAGCAAAAATGGAGTACAATTTGCAAGTGCTCTATAGTAACAGAATATACATGTGAGTTACAAGAATTAGAGAAGTCCAATATTGCTCTTACATCGAGCTTCATTGCAGAGTATATGTATAATCGAATTGTTGATAATTTAAGGTATGAGCCGAAATCTATAGTGACTACTATAGAGGAAGATTTTAAATACACCATCAACTATTCGAAGGCGTGGCGAGCGAAACAGAAGGTCATTGAGAAGAGATTCAGTTCATACGAAGCATCTTATGAGATCCTACCAAGATTGTTAAAAACCGTCAGACAAAGAAATATTGGTACATATTATGATATCATGGATGTGTCTGATCCAAAAGAGGCCGAAAAGTTAATACTTCGTCGAGCCTTTTTTGCACTAGGTCAATGTATAATGGCATTTCGTCATTGCAGACCTATTTTATGTATGGATGGTACATTTCTAACAGGAAAGTATAAAGGTCAGATTCTAACTGCTATTGGTGTTGATGGGAATAATCAAGTACTACCAGTTGCTTTTGCTTTTGTGGAAAGTGAGAACACAGATAGTTGGTATTGGTTTCTGGAGCGTGTGAAGTTAGCAGTGGTGCAAGGGCGACCTAATGTTTGTGTCATACATGACCGATATGCCGGTTTATTGAAGGCGATAACAGATATGCAATATGGTTCAGTGGAGCGTGATCTTCCTCCTCGATGGTCGGACATACAATCAAGATGGTGCATGAGACACTTGGGTGCAAATTTTTTCAGCCATTTCAAAAATAAATACCTTATGAATATGTTTAAGAGGTTGTGCAATCAGAACCAACAAAGAAAATTCAATGCAATGTGGACACGTCTTGATGAATTAACAACAAAGCAAACAGAAGAGTTAGCGACTCATACGAATCAAGACCCGAATGATATGTCTGTTCCTCTTTCAGGCCTCCCAACGGATGCCTTGAGGAACGTGGTTCGAAGGTCGGGGTCATCAATCAGGTGCTTCTCAGATTGGATTGAGTAGGAGCCAAATGAGAAGTGGTCATTATTATATGACACAGATGGGGCGAGGTTTGGAATAATGACAACAAATTTGGCGCAGGTGTACAATTGGGTCATTCGAGGCATGAGAGGATTACCTCTTGTAGCAATCGTAGAGGGTATTTTGCATGGAACGTGCAAGTACTTCCGTGAAAGATATATGGTTGCTTTTAATGCGATGGCAGATAATACATTGATTTTTTCAACATTCATGACAAAATACATGAAAAAAAGGTGGAGAAGGCAAGCTTGCATCGTGCACGTCCTATGGGCACAGCAGAGAATCGCTTTGAAGTTCTGTGTATGGATCGGGGCCGTCGTGGTGGCAATCGAGAGAGAATTGCACAAGAGTGTGTTGTTCGTTATAACTCGTGTAGTTGTTCGTGCATGAAACCAAAACTTCTACACAGGCCGTGCTCACATGTTATAGCAGCTTGTTCACTTACTAATTTGTCCCCGAAGCCGTATGTCTCACATTATTTTACAAAGGAGGTAGTCATGACAACCTGGAATGCAGAGATTTATGGTTTCGCAATATTTAGTAGTTTTACAAACAATCCTGGCAGTAACTACCTGCGGGGGCCCGATAAGGATAAATTAAGACAGAAGCCTGGTCGTCGTAAGACACGGCGCATTAGAAATGATATGGATGAGTCAGAAGTGGGAAGACTGGAGCATCGGTGCACCAAGTGCAATGGCACAGGACATACTTATAAAAAGTGCACGCGTGCAACCACCACAGAGGGAGCTGCAGAAGCAGGACCTTCAGGGAATTTGCAAGACGGCCGGCGCCCTCGTGCACGTCGTGGATTGCGGAATCAAGGCGAAAATGCTCTTTAAAAATAATAGTATGTCTGTATTTTTTCGATTTATTGCGTCATAGTATTAATTATATTTGTGCATTATTTTTTTACATTATTAAGATATTTTAGGTATGGCGATGGATGAGGGACACTTGGAGTTGTTGGACGCACAGTTGGACCAGCGCCACCGGTCCTACTTGAGTGCTGTGACAGCTGCTGAGCTACCTGTTCTACGGCCTAGGGTACCTTAGGAGTTGTGGCGGCTGGACGAGCGATGGATACCGAGGTATGCACGATAACACGTTCACTTATTTGTTTTACTCATACAGATGATTTGGTAATATATATTTATATATAAATGTTGTATATGCTACAGGCTACGAGCAGCTGGTCTACTGTCTCTGTGTAGGCTTGTGCAGGCTAGTGCTGTTGAGGCCCCGGCCGATGCGGTGACACGGTTCAACTTTGACCGTTCCTTACTTGCGGCATTGGTGGACCGCTGGAGGCCTGAGACGCACACGTTCCACTTTCCTTGCGGGGAGATGACTCCCACACTCGAGGACGTCTCCTACTTACTTGGTGTCACCACTGCTGGGCAGGCCGTCAGCCATCCAGACGCGGAGGCCACTTGGCGTGAGGACCTTCTAGTCCGTTTCGAGGGTGTTGTGCGTCGACCAGACGCTCCAGAGTATCAAACTCTTACTGAAAACCAGCATCACGGGCCTACAAAGACCTGGCTCTTGCAGTTTCAGGTAAATAGATAACACTTCGATATAATTCATTAACATCAAATATTCATATGTATGTTAAATAAAATTTGAACTTCTGTTTTCTAATTCAGGCCGAGTATATCCACCCTGCGGCGGATGAGGCCACTGTGTCGAGGCACTTGGAGGCCTATCTGTTGTGGTTGTTTGGTTGGATAATGTTCACATCGTCGCTTTGAAGTGCCGCAGTACAGTTGGGCATCCGCTATCTTGGCAGCCACGTACCGAGGTCTTTGTGATGCGTGCACAAAGACCGACCCGTCAGCTATCCTCTCTGGTTGTCCACTATTACTTCAACTGTGGTCATACGAGCGGTTTAGTATTGGACGACCAGTCATGGATTTCTCGACTTACGGAGCAGGGTTGTACGGGGAGAAGGAGGAGGATGGCCCTACGATGGGTTCGTTGTGGGTCCGACGGCGGGTAAGTCTTCTATATCACGGTTGAACCTGTTTCTATTTATTTTTGAATAAACTGCACCTTACTATTATTTTCTATACAGCCTACTTGGGCAAACATTCAGGTTCATAGAGCCTATCCTGAGTACATGGCGGCGTTCGACCAGATTAGGCCAGACGACGTCCGCTGGACACCTTACAGCATGGAGGAGATTGTCGTACGAGCGCCTAATGGGTTGTCGTCGTTCTGCACGAGGGATCAGGAGTACTGGCTGACACGTAAGGCTGTCGTTTTTGACATCTTTGTCGAGGACTACGCTCCTCACAGAGTGATGCGGCAGTTTGGTCGTAACCAGACGTTCCCACTCCCGGTTGCCCATATTGTTCCTCTTTCCGTGCACAGGTAAGTATAAGACAATTAATTCGTTCTGATTGAGTATTTAATATATAGAAAGATAATTAATACGTTTTGGAATCCATAGTACGTGTGGAGGGGTCTACCGGTAGGCGTTACTTGGTCCTCCGTATACAGCCGTGGGTCGACCAGTGGGCCAACGCACTACATGATGTGACCTACGAGCCCAGACCGTTTTCCTTGGAGGCTTACGGGGACTACTTACGTTGGTATATTCCTCGCACTCGGATCACAGTCACGTATACACCAGCGGAGCCACAGACCCACATCCCCAGGTTGATGGACACGTACCCTGTGCACAGAGATCAGGCGATGTCGTTGGCAGTATGATCTTTATGAACTTCAACCCACTTCGTTTAATATTTTTCTTATCGTAATTACTTCAATGTTCTCGTTTTGTTAATAGGCCGACATAGCTCACCGTATCACTGTGGATGGTGGATCGCTCTTGCACCGGTTAAGGGAGGGCATTCAGATGACCAGCCACGAGCTTACCGCTACGGTCCAGAGGATGTACGACTCTGCTGCAAACATTGTCAAGTTGACGTCGTGCCGGCCCTGCGGGCGACAGCCGGATGTCGTCCCTCGACGTTCACACGTGACACACAGGCCTGACGGACCGACGGCGCCACTACCTCCGCGGCCTACGTACCAAACAGGTGAGTAACTTATATTTTCTTCGTATGTAGTAATGGTAACTTGTTCGTTACTTATAAGTTTCATTATTCAGGTCCACCTACGTACTCTGCTGGTTGGCATCCGGAGTTCGATATCATTGGATCATCTTCGCAGCCTGCTCACATGCCTACAGGTACGATATAGTTGTGAAATTTAATTATATTATCTAATACTGCTTTATTCGTAACATTACATTCACTCTGCATGGTCAGGTATGCACTTTAACGGTTCGTGGCATCAGTTCGATTTCGGAGGTTCCTCTTCACACGCTGTACCCATGGTTCCAGGTATGACCTACTTTTAAGAGTTCGACACGTTATATATTAGTTTTACCATCAGCGTTATCATAACGTTGGTCTTATATATTTAGGGACGACCCGTTACGACTACGAGGGATCGGACATCTCTGAGCACGTTGACACTTTTCGTCAGCGATCCCCGTCACCCTTCGACCTTGACAGTTACCTGGAGCAGGAGCCGGCGGACGTACTTGCGTCATCGCAGTTACGTGAAGCAGCACCACAGACACAGCCCTCACAGGACGAGTACGCGACACCAGCTACTGCTGGAGGCCGTCCTGCACGTGTTATAGTTCCTCCTTCGCCGCTTACTTACTCAGCCGGCCATGTGCGAGCGGGCCGCAAAGCACCAAAGCCTGGCACGATTAGGGGTGTTGCACCTAAGCGTGGACGATATTAGTTTTGTATGATTTGCCGCCGGTGTTGTTTTCTATGATATTGTACTGATACTATTTTAGTTTTTAGAACTTAATTAATGTTTCACTGTTGTATTTTTTTTCATCTATTAAGTTTGGGCGAGCACACGACAACGGCGTTTTCGCATGCCCATTGCATGACTGTGTATTATTTTTGCTATTTCTCTGACTTCGATATTTTTCCTGAAATTTCCGAATAATTAAATATTATTTTAAAAAACGAATTTTTTTTCTGAAATTTCTAAATAAATAAATATTATTTTAAAAAAATCCAAAAAATCAGGTCGCCCGTCGGCGGGGCGAATATCTGGTCGCCCTTTGGCTGGGCGACTAGCCTGGTCGTCCTTTGGCCGGGCGACGTCGGCCTGGTCGCCCTTTGAACGGGCGACGTGGGCCTGGTCGCCCTTTGAACGGACGACGTGGGCCTGGTCGCTCTTTGAACGGGCGATTCTCTCACGTCGCCCTTTCAATGGGCGACGGTGGTCTATTCCTTTTGGAAACGGAGACTAATTTTATAATTTTTTTTTAAAAAAAGTTTATTAATAAAAAAAGTTCCCTAATCTACAGCCCACAATGTGACTCAGGGGCTGGTTCCATTCGTGGGCCATGCTCGAAGAAAAACAACCGATCCCCTTTGTCCGTTCTTCCCGATCCCACTTCCCCTGGAGAGAGAAACGATTTTTTTATTTCATCGTGCCCGGTTCGATACGAAGACGCGGGTGCTCCATCGACACGAGCTCATAGTGTATAGACCCGGGTTCCATGTCTGTATTTATTGCGTAGGACCGGCATCGACACATACACTGCGGATGCTCTTACGAGTTCTCCGTTTGGGCTGGGCCCGTTACTGTAGCCCCTCAGGCCCACGCACTCGCTGTACAAACCATCTGTCCTGGAACCGAAACCATTTTCTCTAGCAGTCGTTTTGGACTATCAGAGGCAAAACAACGAATTCACCATTCCAGGATCTTGCATGACATATTCTTCTTCTGAATGGGATGACATATTCTTCTCTTCTGAATGGGATGCCATTGAGCAATATTTTTGTACTCGCGTAGACAGCATGATAGACATCCAATATCCCCTCCACCTGCTGCTGAACCCGGCCCACCCTTAAAACTCCAGGATCTCAAGCAGAGAACCCCATGAAGCTGAATCGAATGCTCTGGCAATGTCATTGTTCAGTAAGACAGGAGCAAGCGACATATATGTCAATTGCACAGTTTTGTGGATGCTTCTACCACTAACGAACGAAGGCGCTCTGATTGTGGTGTACGGTGCGTGCCAGATCATCAAGCACCGTAGACAGCCGGCCAGTTACCTAGGCTTATCATCGATTCAGAGGGGTTGTCGCTGTTGCCCACCCCGAGCATGTCCACCACAACGCATTCATGGATGCTGCAGTACAGTGCGTGTTGTAAATATACGTTCGTCTCCAAACAAATGCTATAACAAAAAAAAAAGGGTATATACTCCGAAGAAAATTATAAGATCCTAATTTTCTAAAATGGGCATCCAACGAAAAAATGGCTACCGACCATTCTTCCTTGCTTGGCTTGGTTAATGATATCATATCATGCTCTAGTCGGTGCAATCGATCTCTTCACCACCTTCGTAGCCCAATCCCCTCAAATAGCCGTCGTAAGCTAAGCGCTACAACCAAGCGTTTGATGGGCTCTGCGTCTTACAAAGTGTCCAGAAACACCCTGATGACAATAACTCTAGAACCTACATAGAGGCTCGTCCTTTGAAGTGCTCAGGAAGGCGCCAATTACCACTGAGTACGCAATATATAATACATGTTCTAGGACCTAAATTACGGATACAATACACAATGACCTAAATTGCGGATACAACACACAACGAGTTAGGGGCACGTGCCCCCACTCAAATATTATAGGTTTTTAAAGAAGATATTCCATCTTTTCTTTAGTTTAGAGGTTTATCCGTAGTAGGTCGCCATTTAAATTTTGTACTAGTCCCACCTCTGTTGCATGTAAAGTAGATATTATATTTTGGATTTTGTTACTTGTTTGTTGACTATTTTTTTAACATTTATCTGTCTAATTCTGGAGCGTGGATTTTGCTTCAAGATACGTGCTGTGTTTGTTTTTTTCTCAGGTCCGCAATCGCAACCCTAAAAGGTCTTTCGTTCTAACACGGGTCCGCAACTTGGATATTCTAAACCCATGGACCTGTTATTTTTTTAAATCCGTGCCCATCTTATATTTTTCTTCTTCTCTTTTTTTGCGATTACAACTCTGTGCGTGTGCACCGGCAGGGATATCAAAACGTGTGGCAGCCCTAGGGAGATTGGTGTAGCCAAACGGGTTAATCTTGGTCTCTTGGAAATACTTTTCTAGCGGTGTTATTTTTAGAAATAGTTTTTAAGAAGGGTGACAAATAAAAAAAATCATGGGTAGGACCCTGGATGCACACCATTGGCCAAAGAAGGTTTTTTGTTGTCTATTTCATCAAACAAATTTATATAGCATAAACGAATTTTATCTTATTCTCAGATGGAAAGCTATAATAATCCATCACATTCTCAGATTACTGAAGTGAAAAATGGACATCTCAGCATCAGCTTCTGGAGCAGGGACAAATTCTGCAAAGGTGCTGCCTGTGATTTCTCTTATTCCAGTAACTCCTCGAAAGATGCCAAGGAGAGATCGGCGTTGATGGGGAAGCTTATAATTGCAGTGATCCTTTGCATCATATTGATGACGGTGGAAGTGGTTGGGGGCCTCAAAGCAAATGACCTTGCCATGCATCTTAACTGATGCAGCACATCTTCTTTCTAATGTGGCAGCATTTGCCGGACACAACGCTGTTCTTTTTTTTGACACAAAAACTGTGGGGGAGATCCCCACAGTGCTTGACACAACGATATTCTTGGTCTCCATTCAGCTCTGGCTACTTGGTGTCATATACTCGTATACGAGGCTATTGTAAGGCTCATCAACGATGGACATTCACATGACCACTACCACCATGAAGAATAAGAGAACAGGGGCCATGTGCATCACCACGAGCACCGCAATGGAAGTTCTATTACAACACATCATGCATGATGCTGCGAAGCCACTGATTGAGCATAAGCTAGGCTGGCTGCAAGGGTACCAAACCCCAATCTGCTGCCAAAGCTGCTAAGAAGCCTCGACGACGCAATATAAACGTATCATATATGCATCCAAAGCATTGGGGTCAAGACCGTGTCACCGTGGGGCTATCATCTTGGTACAAGCCGGCCCTCACGCGCGTATATATACATATAGAGATGTTTTACAATGGTTGAAAAAGTACCAAAGGACTTTGATTTTTTTATATATAACTAACTATAATTGAGAAACATTATTTATTAACAGCTCCCGCAGCGTCGAGCGCATCCCCATGCCCAAGATCCCCCTCACACGCCCGTCCAGGCCTCGAGTCGCTCGCTGCTGCTGACGCCGTATGCACCGGCCGGCCGCGTCCTTCGTCTCATGTGCCGGCCGGGCCGGGGGCATTCACGTGCACTGATCTGAGCGGAAAGGTGGACGAGATCGTAGACGAGCTGGCAGAGATCATCAAGTCTCCAATCTGCCCGCAGGCAACGAAGGCAGCATGCATGATCTGCATGTCCGAGAAGGCACACTGGCTGTGCTCGCGTCGAAGGACGGCCGGTGCACTTCTCAGCCATGGCTGTCGGGTACATGAAAGCACCACGAACGCCCGGCTTCTTGCAGCTGGCGACGAGGCGATCAGCATTGGGGTCCATATATATAGAAACGAAGGCAACGATCTCGAGCACCTTGGCATGGGCGCGCGCGGCGGTTGCCCTGCACTGCCGCATCACCAGCAACAGCGCATGCGCGCCGGACACGAGGTGCAGAAGCACGGTAGCAGCGGTGGCGAAGAAGACACACGGGGGAGAGGAGAGGAAGTACAAGGTAGGTCGCATCTAGCTGCATATACTGCTCTTATAGGAGGAGGAGGAGGAGGAGGTTGGAGGTGGGAGGCGGGTTCAGTGGCCTTGGACATGCTTTCAGCTCGTGGTTCACTAGGATTTAATTGAAGGAGAGAATCAGCAAGGACGATGGATGGAAAGCGACGCGTAACCATCGATGGAAGGGACGTGTAACCATTGAATATCTTTGCATGCATGCGTATCTGTGTTGGTTGCATATATATATATATATGCACATCAAGTGAAGATGGTGTGTGTGCAGTTCGTACAATTCATAATCTCTTTAGCAGCCGCACGGCCATCAAGATAGTAGATAGGTACATGATCCATTCAGTTATGTGTAGACATTTTTGCGTGCGCTACTGCAAAATCACTGTATAGATAACCTTCCAAATGATGATCCTATCCACCGAGCAGCATCTTCATTCAACTAACCACAGGATAAGTGCCTTACGTGTGGGTATGCATATTCGCGCCAACCACTCGCTGTACGTACTCACAGAACCGACCCTGGTTCTGAGTTGTCTCGTATCAGACTTGATCTGATAGGTTAAACCACCTGCTCCCTCCGTTCCAAAATATTTATCGTTTATGCTTTTCGAGAAACAGCTGTCTGTAATTATATATTAAAAAATATTAATATTTATAATACATAATTAGTATTATTAAAAAATATTTAAATCTAGTTTTTAATAAATTTATTTAGAAATTTAAATATTACATGTATTTTATACCAAAGAAAAACCGAAAGCAACAGTCAATTTGTAACCGAGTAGTATGGTTATGCACGGTAGAGACCATCTGAGCAGGTCCACCACAATACATGCATGGATGGTACACGGTGCAGTGCTGTCGTTGTCATTGTGTGTACGAGACTTTTTTGTGCAACGAACATGCATGAGATACGCACGCATGCAAAGACGATCGATGGTTACATGTCCCTTTCGGTTTCGGTGGATGATTCTCGCGAAATATTTAGGCCACTATCCTAACTTCATCGTCAAACACGTAAATCAAAGATCGTGATGTGCACGACCCAACTAGTGGGTAGACGTTCCCTAAGAACACAATGGGACACCACAAAGCTCAAACAACGAAGCTTCGGACAACTAGTGGGTAGATGTTCCCAACGCAAAAGACAAAATACTGATCAAAGCTCAAACAACGAAGCTTCGGACAAAACAGCGAGAACTGGATGACATCGCTGCAGGACACACCTGCAAAACAAACACATAGAAAACAAGAGCTGGATTTGCATGCCACTCGAAGGTGCACGGCCTACCAGCAGCTAGACGAGCCAAAATCCAAACAAAAGCACCACACACAGTGCTTGGAGGCTGAAAGGATCAAGATGTTCAAGAGGAGGGTGAATTAGGCTAATTTTAAATTTTCTTACGGAATTTAAACCTACTAGCCCATTTCACCTTTTGTGCCTAGGTGTGTTCCTAAGGAGACTATCAATAAGAGTTTTACACCCTAGTTCTAATCCTATTCTAGCATGACAATTCTAATAATTATAAAAACATGAATTGAATTGTTTGAAAGTAAATGCTCAAAGTAAAGGAAGGAAGAGGAACGCCGCGATGTTTTTTCGAGGTATCAGAGAGTCGTCACTCTTCACTAGTCCTCGTTGGAGCACCCGCGCAAGGGTATCGCTCCCCCTCAATCCGCGCAAGGATTGAGTGCTCTCTATGGCTGATTCTTCGTCGCTCCGACGCGGTGAATCGCCAGGTACCGCTCACAACATGAGTTGGGTCATCCACAAGCTCCGCCGGATGATCACCAAACTCCCAATCACCACCAAGCCGTCTAGGTGATGACGATCACCAAGAGTAACAAGAATAAACTCTCACTTGACCTCGCAAAGCCTAAGGAGAAGGGTGGATGCACACTTGCTACTCTCTAGAATCACTCTGGAGGGCCAGACTATAGATTCTCAAATCACTAGCACCTCACTTGAAGCTCTTGCACTCTCTTGCAACTAGAATATAGTCTCAGCTGAACCAAATGAGTAAGAGCACATCGTATGGAGGAGGTGGGGTTGTATTTATAGGCCAAAGAACAAAATTCAATCGTTACCCCCGACCTCGGCTTCATCGTGAGCGCCGGACGCGTCCAGCGCGTTATGCTATTCAAACTGAAATTGACCGTTAGAGCTGGAGTCCACACGCCGGACACGTCCGGCGCTGGCGTCAGACGCGCATCCGGCGCTCTGGTCCAAACACGGTCGTCTCTGAGCAGCGTCCGGTGGCTATCTGGAGCGTCCGACGCTTTATCCATGTTGCTGCGCGAGCCTTCAACACGCCAGACGCGTCCGGTGCCAGCGTCCAGCGCATGCAATAGTTCTGCTGCGCAAGTTTCCAAGCGCCGGACGCGTCCGGCGCAGCTTTCTCGGCCCGTTCACCTTAAATTCAACGAACTTCCTAAACGGCTTCGATCTCAACCAATCGTGGGGCCTTCCAGTAACTTCCTAGCTCTAAGTTTCACAAGTGTGCACCACACCTAAACCATTAGACTTAACTAGGTCAAGGTACCTGTTTGCACCCCCTTTATAGTACGGCCAAAGGAAAAGCAAAGTCCTAAAGACTAATCCATCATCACCCATGACCATCGACCAACGAAACTAATCCTATCTTCGACCTTGACGACCATCCTTTGAAAACCCAAACGAATTCCATCGTCAGGGGCATGAAAAGCATATTGCCCGAGATTTCCATTACCATGACCTAACTTACCAAGGTTTCTGCAAAACACACGTTAGTCATGATAATCGTTGTCAACAATCATCGAAACCCACATCAAAGGGCCTAGATGCTTTCAGAGGCGCACAGCTCAGCAGCTTAACGAAGTTGTCACTTGCATGGATTGACATGACGATGAACTTATGTGATTAATTTTTTTTAATCTGTAGTTAGAGTTTGTAACTGGTTTTTCTTTCTCATATTAACTTTAAATGTGGTGGGTTTTTTCTAATTTGTTTCTAAATTCAAGATCTATTATTCTAGTCGGTTCATCTATCCATGTGACTAAATTTAAAAGAAATTAAATTTTGAATTTCAAAAATGGTAACTTGAAACTAGTTTTTAAAACCCTAAATGGTTTCAACTAAAACAAGTCATAAATACCAAGTTGTTTAAACTCATCGTGATCTACATTTGTTATTTTGGTCAATGTTCATTTAACAAAGTTTAAACAATTAAAATTTTAAATTTTTAAAAGTGACAACTTCAAACTAGTTTTTGAAACCCTAAATGGTTTTAACTAGAAAAGTCATGAATACCCAGTATGTTAAACTCATCAAGATCTACATTCATTATTTTAGTCAACTTTTGATTTGACAAAGTTTGGATGATTCAATTTTTATTTTTTAAAAAATGACACATTCAAACTAGTATTTGAAACTCTAAATGGTTTTGAATACAAAATTCATGAATAGCAAGTTTGTTAAGCTAACCAAGATCTATATTTTTCATTTCGTCAACATTTCATTTGACAAAAGTTTGGATGATTCAAATTTTAAATTTTTAAAATGACACCTTCAAACTAGTATTTGAAACTCTAAATGATTTCAAATACAAACTTCATCTGAGGGCAGTAGTTTCAAAAATGACACATATAGTACAAATGTAGGTCCTGATGAGTTCTAGCTCTTTTGTATTCAATAGTTTTTGATCTGAGGCCATTTATTGTTTCAAATCGTGTTTGAAGTTGTAGTTTGTTTCAATTCAAAATCTAAACTGGCCATCATTTGTAGGGGCGGTGGTGATTGTGCCGGCCCTACAAATGTATTAGTAAGGGTAGCTGGATCACCAACCCTACAAATGTATTAGTAAGGGTAGCTGGATCACCAACCGCCTCTATAAATCGGTCCATTTGTAACGGCGGCTGGTAGACATTCGTAGGGGTTGGCTGGTGTGCTGGGGCCTAGCCAGCCCACTGTATGACCAGCTAAATCACCAGCCGTTCCTACAGTAAAATGGGGCTGATAGTTATAAATTATTTTTTATGTAGTGAAATCATGACGGTATATTAGATATATTTTCAAAGGGATAAAGTCATCCCTTCTTAAAAAACTAGCACGGACTTTGTGCTAAGATGTTGCATTTTATTTTTTTATTAAACACATAATCATGATTTAAAAATAAATACATTTCAATTCACCTCTCCCTATGGTTAGTAACAACGCTTGATTTTCCTTATACAAGATTAGGCACATGAACGATGCAGCCAGAGCCAGCAAAGATGTGTGCCCTGCCCTATATTGTTCATTTTGCCACTAAGAATATATGCCCCTTGTGTATGCACTTAGGGACAATTTTTAGGTGTTAGTGACAAAAATTTAAACTGTTCATGTTCGTTTTCTTATTTCCTACACATATCTCACACTACTTCATGGGGACTCTTATTCTGCAGAGAATGGCCTGTAGGTGTACCTGGACACCGACATCTACAGGACGGTGGATTTCGTGTTCGGGAATATGCACCCTTCTCCAATGCAGGGGTGCAACAACAAGACATACCAGGACTCAGGGTACGTGTTTCATAGATGCATCGTGGAAGCGGACCCGAACCCGAGCCTGGCTGACGGCGGTGACCCTATGATAGTCCACATGCAGCTGTTAAAACTGGTCGATTTGCGTCATGTGATTGCATGTAGTATTACAAAACCCCCCCCCCCCCATTTCTATTGTTTCCAACTGATGTACCATCATTTGGAGCCGACCACCAGCATATCTTCTACTAATGAATTGATTACCATGAGCTACCTTAAAGCAAGTATACTCCGCCACCTGGCGGCCCTGCGCGTCCACCGCCTATATTAAACGTAATTGGATGATGTTACCTACACTTGGCTAACTTTATCATCTTCGTCACGACTCCTTCATCCATCTCAGCTAGCAAACATCATAGGGTCACAGAAGCCCTTCGTCGCCATGTTGGCGGGTTTGCTATACTCCTGCTGCTCTGGTCCACTGGACATGTCGCCGACGACAGAGAGTTCGGGGCGGACAACAAGGCAGGACGAGGCGAGCGTGTCCTGGCATGAAGCTAAAGATTAATTGTTGCCATTGTTGATTTTGCCCCTGTGGGCATATGCCCCCATGCATGTGCATATGTCGACGACGTGCCTGAAGTACCCCGTGGGCCGTGGCGACAGTGTCAATGACAAGTGGTGATCAGGGGGGTCGGGACGCTCGTCATCAACACCTTCACCACATCCTACTTCGCGCGCATGGTCGGCACTGAGGCTTTGGCGAACGAGGAGAACAGTGCGCGAGGCAGGCCACAAGCATGCACATTGCTCCTCGGTGATCTCCATCGCCTTTGGCAACAAGGGAGACAGCGTGTAGGCGATGTGCCATCTCTGCTAATTTGAAAGGTCGGCACCTATCTTTTTCATTATAGAGAAAGAATAGTGGAGATACAAGACACCTAGGCCCCCCCAAAAAAAAGCAGGAAGCATCATAATGTGTGACGAGTTGCCATCCCTGCTGCGTAATCACGAGTTGCTATATTTTGTAACGAATAAGCCCAACCCATGGTTGTCGCACGCTCAGTCCTTGAGCCCATGCTCCCCCATTTCTCCCGTCCTCTCGTTGCTCAAATTAAAACAAGAGTAAAATGCATCCATGGTCCTCATACTTTGGGACGTTCTCGTCTGGGTCCTCGAACTAAAAGTAAAACTATATGAATCTTTAACTATTAATGTCGTGAACTTACAATCCAAAACACATCACGTTGGCGCCAACATCTGACGTGGCTATGCCACACTGGCAGCTGATGCTAGGTCATGACAAATTCTCAAAAAAAAACACCCTGCTCCCTTTATCTTTCTCACTCCAAAGTCCATTCTATCCCTCCTCAATCTCGTCCGGCGCCCCTGCCCAGCCGCACGACCTCCAGAGCGCGGAGGTCCGCATCACGGGCGCACGGGCAGCGGCATTCCGCTGCCAACGTGGTCGTGCCATGTCAGATACTTATGCTGGTGTGGCGGGTTTTGGACAGTTGGTGTGCGTTCACGATAGTTTAGATATCCAAACAGTCGTTTTTTTAGTTTGGAGATCTAGATTGGAGGACCTCAATAGTTTGAGGACGTAACGTGAACTTTACACTGAAAACAATTTCTCGCGTGCTCTCCGGTGCTTCTCTGTGTCGGAGCTGCGCCAGGCTCCCCTCCTTTATGCCGAGAAAACTGGGAAATCGGCTTGGTTTAGAAGATTAGAAATTAGAAATTGAGAAGACAAGCAGTTGCAGTATTCATGGTACCGGCAAGCAGAAAGGGAGACTGCAAGAGCACTCAGCAGTTCAGCACTAGTCAGCAAGCAATGGGCTCGCCGGCGCAGTGGCCTGCGCTGCGTGGGCGTGGCTCTTGCGAGAATCCGCGGACGGCGCAGAGGGCCGCACCCAAAAGAAAGCGTGTCCGTGTTGTCCTGTCTGGGCTTCGTCGCGCTGCTTCGTATTGGGCCACGGGCTAGTTTCGACGGAGAGCTGTTTGGGCTTCGTCGCAGTGCTTCCTATTAGGCCATGGGCCATGTTTCTCCGTGGCCTTTCTGTGAGGAAGTTCTGCCACTAGACCTTTTTGAATCAGAAAATGTTGTTTAAATCCTGAAAAAATTCCTGTGGTCACCATTATTTATTTCTATCTAAACAGGGCTAACTATTACTAGTAGTATATTCATTTCCCCAACGAAATTTACACGAAAAAAGTAGCACCGTTCCTTACATACAGAACCACAAAAAAGAACCCACCATTACACTGATTTTGCGTTATGTCACATATATTATTCTTCGGCGGCACCACTGCTCTGCTGGGGATTTCTAAACTCTCAGCCGGAGTGCGATCAGAGATGCAGCGATCATGGCCGTGCACGCCCTTCTTCCCAGCATCATGAATTACCACAAGCGAGGGGGCATATGACGCATGCAAGGGAAAAAGATTTGCAGTGGATCAGCCAGTCAGGTGGTTTCACTTACTCGGATGCCAAGAACTTGCACGACCGAAACCTGCCAGGAACACACGAAGAAGAACACGCATCAGATCACATCACTGACCAAAACCAGGGCCCGGTGCTGTCAAACTATAGACCCGGAGCGAAGCTATAAGCGATGGGCCCTTTAACACAACTCTAATAATACAATGACAATTCTAATAAGTGCAACGTTTAAACAAAATCTTATAAAACAAGTTTTTTTTGCAAATTTAATGCAATGATATGGATGGGCGAGGATGGAAATGTTTCGTGCTTGGGTCCCGCTTGACGAGGGCTCCAGCGCCACCGAAGTTGCAGCCGATGTCGTTGTTGCCGTTCTGCTGGTAGACGATGTTGAAGGCGTAGGAGGCGTGGGTGAGGAGCGTGTTTGGCTGGTAGCACCGCCCGCCCGGCTGCAGCTGGGAGCAGTCGGCGCCGCCGGCGCCGCAGTAGCTAAACACACGATTTATGGATACCACCACTGACCGTATAAAAATGCTAATTATAGAATCATGCGTTTTCAAATATGGCTACTGACAGATGTACATGAACACGTTCTGAATTCCTAGCACATAAGAAATATGGCTGAAAAGATGCAGGCAAAAAACATGATTGTAATAGCAGTATATTACCGACCTATGAACCGACCAAGAATCAAAACACCGCGTATCATCATCAGATCCTTTCTCTTCATGGCTGAAGCAAAAGTTACCAAGCTGCAAGACTGTCCCTGCTTTTCACTCGGCCCTCCTTCCTCCCCGTGTGTGTGAGTGCCTAGGGAATATAACGGGAGTATGAGTGAAGAGCAGATGTAGCCACAGTAAAGAAGTCACTGTTCATGGGAAAGATCTGGATTTCACTAGGATCACTAAGCAAGACGTGCACCCGGAAAGCACCCCAGGGTGCTCACTAGGATCTGCAGTGGCGGCGGAGAGGCAGCAATATTTTCAAGGTGTGGTGGGTTTATAAAAGTGTGTTGATTCCTTCATATGTCATAGTCGTAGCCGAGTCGGCAACCGTTCACCGTCGTCAGGGGTCGGTCCATTGCTAGCTCGCCGCCTCTGCACTTGGTGCGCCGCCGTTTTTTATGTGTGGTATTTGGTTTTAGAAAATAGGAGCCGTGGCATCAGGCATTTAGCGTGGCGACTCAAATATGGAGCAGCCGCGATCATCCAGGAAGACGAGTACGCTAGCTTCCTTTCGTGGAGCGTCAACCGTGGTCACTTGAAGTAGGCCCAATGAGATACTGATATACTAGCTCATCCGTGTATCAGCCAACAGAATCATCAGGGCTTCGTCTGTCTAGCTACATGGAGGATATATGCCTGACCACGCTGGTCATTGTGGGGCTCTTAACTTTGTGGCGGCAGAGATTCTACGTATTTCGACAAGTATAGCCTGCCCATTTGGATGGGACTTACAGACAATGTATATTTCGATTATATTATCTACTTTCCATGTTTGTGTGTGTGAAACTAGCACACGATTTAATTGGAAGTTTATCACTAATAGATCTACATAAAAAAATTATCTCTTTGTAAACCTAGAATTTGAGTGTGGGGAGCATGCGCCCCGCTCCTTGTGTATTGAGTCTGCCATGCAGATCCTAAAACTACGTGGTGCAAATATTCTACTCTAGTTGGGATACTTCTTTACTATTATATGGAAGATGGAATATAGACTAACACTACCGGATTCGCTCTCTTTGTCGAGTGCCCGAGGCACTCGGCAAAGGCTTTGCCGAGTGCGAGCCATGTCAGCACTCGACAAAGAGGTGTCGGCAAATACCTCTTTGCCGAGTGCCACGTGACAGACAATCGGCAAAGACTTTGCCGAGTGTCTGCTCAGCACTCGGCAAATATTTTCTGCAAAAATAAAAAAAAGAAAAGGCTCTCAAGCCCATCAGCAGGGCCCGTCGAGCCCATCACCGCCGGGATGCCGAGCCGGGGTCGCCGCCTCCGCCACGCCTCGTCGCGTCGCCCCCCCTGTCGGCGCGGTGGAGGCCGAGCCAGGGCTGGCAGGCCGCGCGCGGGCCGTCGGCCCCGCCGCGCCTCGTCGTGCCGCTGCCCTCCACCGGCACTGCGGAAGCCGAGCCGGGGCAAGGAGGCCGCGCGCGGGCCACCGCCTCCGTTGCACCTCGTCGCGCCGCCGCTGGGATGCCGACCTGTCGGGGCTTGGGGATGTGAGAGGGGGGGGATGAGGCAGAGAGGGTGGATGAGGGAGAGAGAGTGGAGCGGGAGTGGCGGCCGAGGCTAGGGAGGGAGTGGGAGCGGGAGTTAGGGTTAGGTTAATTATATATGGGATGGGAGGGAGTGGGAGCGGGCTGCTGGGCCTATTGGGCCGGCGCCTTTGTCGAGTGGCCCAGGAAGGGCACTCGGCAAACCCTTTTTTTATTTTTTTTAAATCTTTCAAATTAAAAAGCATGAGAAAATAAATTCAAATGAAAAAAATTTGAGCTACAAAGTTTCATAACTTTTCGAGATCTAGAAAATATATTTCGGATGTTTTTACATCCGAGGCCGTTTAAAAAAATCATATTTTTAAAATTCGAACAAGTTTTGCATGAGAAGATGAACTCAAATGAAAAAACTTTTAACTACAATATTCTATAACTTCTCAGGATCTATAAAATTTTATTTTAGTTTTTTGTTTATTTATTTATCCGACATGGTGGTTCTTACATTATTCACAAATCTTATATATCTCTCTTGTTGTTTCATGAAACTCAGAGAGAGATATAGATTTTATGAACGACTTTACTATCGTTTTGTCAAATGAAGAAACAACCATAATAAACTTTATAGGTCTTAAGAAGTTATATAATTTTGTAGTAGCAACTTTTTTCATTTGAGTTAGCTTAGTGCGTCAAAATGTAGGTTTTAAAACCTATTTGCCGAGTGCCAAGACTTTGTCGAGTGCCTGGCACTCGGCAAAGGCAAGCTTTGCCAAGTGCTTGGCTTTAGCGAGTGCCCAGTTTTGCACTCGGCAAAGAACGGCTTTGCCGAGCGCCTCGATATTTACACTCGGCGAAGTCCCAGCCACTCGGTAAAGCCTGGATTTCCGGTAATGTAAACTCACTCCTTGACTTTGCAACCATCGTGGCTGCTAGGATACCAAGCGAGATCTTCTACAAGTGTGTCATTCTGCACCCTAGCGCGTTTTTTGGCGGTGGACTTCGCTGTGATGACCTGAAGAACATCGTTCTTCTTCCTATTGTGACTCATAAGCTCTACAGCGTCTACGGTTATCCAACACATAATCGAGCGGCCCTGTGACCACTATGTGGTGCACCATGGCTTGGCGTTGGCTTCTGTCAGCTTGTTACAATGGTGCTGTTCTTCTTCTTAGTTTTTTGTTACGAACAGTAACTACATATGTAAAAGCATAGAAAAGTTTGTTAAGATGTACACTTATATATATAGTTATCACACTTATTATTAGGTGTTATTATGTTGCTGGCACAACGCACAAGCCGCCCGAGTACACCACAAGATCACACTGGTCTCTAGCGGCAATCATGCACCAGCGCCGTAGATCCGCTCCCCGCTATAAAGATCTTGATTATCTGGTTTCTATTTTACACATGTCCTTTAGATAACCGGAACGACGGCATGATACACTGTGGGTAGCTGGACTCGGTCGATCGACGTACCATCATATTCAGAATGCAACCCAACACGCACAACTATAAATGATGGCCAAATGGGCAGCCCAGCACGACACACCCAGCACGACACACCCAACACGCACAACTATAAATGATGGCCAAATGATGGCCAAATGGCCGTGCCGTAGTGAATTAAGTTGCGGTAGTTGCCATCTCTAAGAAGCACCCATGGTGCAATAATGCAATCTTGTAGAAGAGACTTAAAGGGTGAAAGTAAAAATAAGTTAGGGGTGAACCTATAAAAGAATGTGATGACGAAATGACCTAATAGCTAGTGAAAGAGTTGTGGTATAATATTGTAAGAAGAAAAATCTGAAATTAAGACCCCCAAGGAAATATCCCTCCTCGATAAATATCCCTCCAGGAGAAATTTGAACCGCCAGTGACCGGCCCGCAAATCTGCAAAAAATTGGACCATTTCACAATTTATGCACATCAACCTTGCGCAGGGTCATGCTAATCTTCCATGTACCGATAACAAATTTAGAGGATTGTCACCGAAAACACGACACAGCGCCTGCGTCCTAGTTCGTTGCGTTATCCCTTCCCATGCGCGTTGCTCCACCGACGGACTGCTGCTGTCTGGCCTTCGTCAGTTCGTCGTGATGCTTTGTATTGGGCCACGGCCTTGTTTTGATGGAGGGCTGTTTGGGCTTCGTCGCGGTGCTTAGTGGGTTACGGGCCATGTTTCCGCGGCCTTTCTGTGAGGAAGATTTGCCACTATGCCTTTCTTCCTTTTTTTTTCCCCAAAAATACTCCATCAACGCCCTAACACTGTCTCCTACAGTAAGTTGAAGAGGAAAAGTTGCATAAATGAATGAATAACAAAAATTCTGTTTAAATCCTGATAAACTCCTGTAAACACCGTTATTATTTCTAAACACGACTAATTATTACTAGTAACTTTTTTTCGTGACCGGGACTTCACCCGTTTTTCATTAAGAGAAATAGAGTGAAAGATACACCCATGGACTTAGCAATGGCGGCGAGATGCCCACGTCACGAAGCCAAACAAATAAGAATGAAACCTAACTAGTGGATACATTGTTGGCTATTACATACTAGCACTATTTTACGACCAAAAGCTACCAGCACGCCTATACCACAGCAGCCTGCTGTCGCCCCCGCTTCTTCCTCCCATGGAGCAGGGCCTGCATGGCCTCCTCCGCTTCTCCTGCCAATGCCACTTGGAACGCTGCCTCGTGGAACTCCTGGAATGTAGCCTTGTCTGGATGTTCAGTCTCGACCTCAAATCCGAGCTTCTTCATGAGGACTTTTCTAGCTTGCGCTTCAGGTTTGTCCGCCTTGCTCTTCGCGGCGAGGCGGGCACTCCGCCTGAGCAACCAGCCTAGGTCAATGTCGTCGTCATCGAAGTGCATTGCCTTAGTGACACGCAGGTTCGGGGGTATGGAGTAGCGACTGCTCGAGTGGCTTCTTGAAGGAGGCGATGAAGTCATCGACCGAGGTGGCGCCGAGCTGTCGACGGCTGCCACTCCGAGTCCGGCCTCGACGGAGTCCGCGACAAACTCTGGGGACGTCGAGGAGGACACTGATGCAGCATTGAGCGCCAGCACGGGATCGCTCGACGTCGCCGCCCCAGAGGACGCCACGCAGACCACACCGCACGGAATGGACAGCAGCATCGCGTCATCCGCCGGAGGGTGTAGCTCAGCAGCCACATCGGAGGCACCGTGGTCCACACTACCCATTGACGCAGGCAGCGTGAGCAGCTGCAGCGTCGTAGCAGAGGTCGGCGCCGAGAGCAGTGACGGATCGACCTCCATGGCCGTCGGGTACTGATGGGCGAGGAACTCGGCATCCACCAGGTCGGCCCACCAGTCAACCCGGTCATGCCCCGACTATGTCACGGTGACACTGAGGCGTACCTAGTGGCTCAGGGGCGTCGCCCTCCGCAAGGGCAGCAAGCACGGTAGCTGGAGCCTCAGCGGTCTGGATAGCAGGAAGCGATGCGACGATCTCCACCAACATCGGATCTTCCGCCACCTCCCGACCAGCATGTCCAGCATCCCTGCACAGCGACAACATCGACAACTCTGGGAAGATCGAAGACGCAACGGCTGAGACGACTGGTCCCACTTGCTCGGCCTTCTCATGCGCCGATGTCGACGTCTGGGGTGGCGACCATTAGCCGAGATCTCCACAGCAACACCCAAGGAAGCAGAAGGGATGCTAACCGACGCTTGCTGTGGCGATGAAGACGACATGGTCAACCGCCGCATATGACAAGGCGAAGACCGTGCCAACGATTGGCGGGGGCCTCGCACCGAAGATGGCCGACGCGTGCGGGACGGAATACGGCCAGCCGTGCACGCCGCAGCCCTATGGCCAGAACCCAGGCAACGGATGCAGTGTGACGAGGAGCGACACAGAGCGGCGATGTGGTCACGCGCGAGGCAGTTAAAGTAGCGACCGACCAGGTCCGGCGGTACTGGGCGGCGACGCTTGGGTGCCACCTTCCTCGGCTCGAGTCGTTGTCGACGCCTCACGACCAACCGAAAGCCATCGGCGTCGACGATGGAGTCACGGCGGGCCTGCCGAACCGCATCAGGCACCGGTGCCCGCCGCTATGGTCCAAGCCGTTGGCGCACCGTGGTCCTCGTCGTCTGCTGCAGTTGAAGTCGACAATGCACGGGCACACGCACAGGCTGCGGCAGTGGTGCAGAACCGATCCAATGCCTCCGCCGATGCCGACGTTGATGCCGCCTCTCCACTAAAGGCACCTGATGGGCAGTCACAGCGACAACCTCGGCCGAGGACAGAGGCGAGGCCTGGGGAGACCGGCGCGCCACATCGAGATACGACGGGCGTGCGACAACGGGGGCGGGCTCGTCGTCGGTGCTGCACTCGCCAGGTTCAGCGTCCGCCCAGCGCCTTGCCTTAGAGTGGCCAACAGAGTTTCCCCCAAGATGGAAGGGGGCAGCGTTGGGGGAGAGCGACCTTGACGGCTGCAACAGCAAAGGCGATGGCGACGGCGCTGGTGCCACGAGCACGCCGTCGTCATTGGCGGATGCAGGAGCAGGAGCCACATCTTCGCCAACCACTTCGTCGTCGTCGTCGTCGAACACATCCTCAACGAGGACCACATCCACCGCCCCCTGCCCGAGGACGCAGGCAAACTGAAACCAAGGTTGAGGGAGTAGGGGGGGGGGGGGGGGGCCCCCCCCCCCCCCCCCCCCCGCCCCGGCGACGAAGAAGGCCCCGGCGGGGGGGGGGGGGGGGGGGGGGGGGGGGGCGCGACCGACCCGTCCTCCATGCGCGCCGTTGACATGGTGCTGGCCGCAGGCCGCGGCTACCGGCAACAGGGAGGCCGACGAGCTGGTGCAGCGCCCGGACCTGGTGGCGCCCGCGTTGGCTTATATTCATTCTTCAACAAAATTTACACGAAAAAGGCAGCACCGTTCCTTACAAGAACCACAAAAAGAAACCACCATTGCACTGATTTTGCGTTACGTCACATATAGTATTGATCAGGCGAACCATATCATCACGAAGATTATTTCTAAACTCTCAGCCGGAGCGCGATCAGAGATGCAGCGACCATGGCCGTGCACACCCTTCTTCCCAGCATCGCTGACGAAGCTGCCGCAGAAGTCCTGCACAACCCAAACAGAATTCACCAGTCACACGAATCATGGATTAACACAAGCGAGGGGGCATTTGCACGCAAGGGAAAAAGATTTGCCGTGGGTCAGGTGGTTTCACTTACTCAGATGCCAAGAACTTGCACGATCCGAAACCTGCCAAGAACACCAAGAACACGCATCAGATCATATCACATCACTGGGCAATGCTGCCGGTGACCAAAACCAGCACTGATGGATGGACGGGGATGGGAATGTTTCGTACTTGGGTCCCGCTTGACGAGGGCTCCGGCGCCGCCGAAGTTGCAGGCGATGTCGTTGTTGCCGTTCTGCTGGTAGAAGATGTTGAAGGCGTAGGAGGCGTGGGTGAGCAGCGTGTTCGGCTGGTAGCACCGGCCTCCCGGCTGCAGCTGGGAGCAGTCGGCGCCGCCGGGGCCGCACGCCCAGTCCAGCGCTTTCTGGAGGTCCTCCTGGGTGGCGCCCGGCCGAGCCACGCACCACGTCACACCGTCGATGAACGTCATGTTGCCTTCCGGTGGCGACAGTGTTGGGATCGGCGTCATGGACTCTGCCTTTTCCTGTGGCGTGATGCGTCCGGCAGATGCAGAGACTGAACACAACGCAAGGAAGGGCAGAGTTATGATGAACGCAGAAAGAACAGAGTATGATGAACTCAGAGAGAACAGAGTCAGAGACTATGACTCTGATCAAACCAAACAGTCTGAATACTGACAGCTAAACAGAATTTTATGCATACCACCACTGAGGCACCGACCATATAAAAATGCATTATTGCCACTACTGATAGATGTAAATGAACACACTCTGAATCCTTACCACTTGAGAAATATGGTTGAAAAGATGCAAACAAAGAACCAGTATATTACCAACCTATGAAACAACCAAGAACCAGAACGCCATGCATGATCATCAGCTCCTTTCTCTTCATGGCTGAAGCAGAAGTTACAAAACTGCAAGACTGTCCCTGCTTTTCACTTGGCCCTCCTTCCTCCCCCCGTGTGTGTGAGTGCCTAGGGAATATAACGAGAGTATGAGTGAAGAGCAGAGGTAGCGACAGTAAAGTGGTCACTGTTCATGGGAAAGATCTGGATTTCACTAGGATCACTAAGCATGAAGTGCACACGGAAAGCACCCCAGGGTGCTCTCTATGGTGCATATTTATGGCCACCACAGGGAGGTGGCATGGAAAGTGGCACAAAGGGCCGTTGTGCAGAGATACATTTTGCACCTAACAGAGGACCAGTCTATTGGAACATCAGCCTATTAAGTCTCAGTTTGACTAACATAACTATAATTAACACAATTTACTACTAACATTTGATGCTTTTCTCATTGAATAAGAAGAAATTAGAGAGCTTTATCATACTTAAATAGCATGCATGCACATGGTTTACTAAGGTGGTAGTACTGAACTACTGCAGTTCTTGCAGCATGCCTGAAGCAAGGTAGGCTATAAAGGATTATATCAGCATCTCAGTTCTTAGATTGTACAAACAGTACAGCCAGCTTTATTTATACACTATAGTATTGAGGGGAATGACTTGAAGGCCAGGAAACCATGAGATTCTTATCCTGATATGCATGCATAGGCATGATTTCAGAAGGGACAAAAGGAAACATAGGCAGCAGATTCCATGAGGTGTGAAGGGGCCAGTGCATCTTCTCAATCCTTTTCTTTGTTGTTTCATGGTAGCATAGGTTCGGGCTTAATGAGGAAGAGCTTTCCTTGTGTATTAAGGGAAGAACCTTCACTTTCCAAAGACTGAAGCCTAATGAAGGGGTCTCCGTGAACCAGATTGCAAGGACCCAAGTCCAGGAAAAAGCTAAGATTTTTTTTTTCCTTGAGCCGCACTGGGGAACAAAATAGGAATTCTGAAATAGAATGATGAACGATGATGACCTGTCGGTGGTGCTGAAGAAAAATTCCAAAAATAATATAAAGGACAGGGAAGTAGTTCAGTAAGGGAAGAATCACCTTTACAAAGGCTGAAGCCTAATGAAGGTGGTTCTGTGAACAGGATTACAAGAAAAAAGGTAAATCCTTTTTTTCTGCCTGAGCTGCACCTCTAGTGAAACTGGCATTCTGAAAACATCAGTGGCAATCCCAATGAGCTGAAACAGCTGAAATAAAGCAGCATCCATCAGTCTTGCGTTGATGCATGGTGTCATGAAGAAAGCAGTTATATTCTAGCCTTGCTCACTAGAAGCTTTAGAAGGTTGTAAGGGACCCATCAGTCTTGCGTTGATGTGTAGGAAAAAAGTTGCTAAAGCATGGCCTGATCATTTCATGCAGACCTACTAGGATTCAGATCTGTATCAAGCAGGTGGACACATGCAAACATTTATGTTTATTTACTCATCAAAGCAAGGGAAACTAGCGAGTACCTCTTTCGAACCTGAGTCGAACTTATATGATTGGAACATACAGTTTCCACATTAATTTGTTGAATGAAATGAATAAAACAGAATCAAACTTATATTCTCTGTATCATCTACAATTTTACAAGGTAGGGAATTATGATAAAAATACAGTTCTAACCTAGTTCTTGCTGTATCTGAAAACATCTTTCATTTGAAAAATTTAAGAGCATTGATGTGACAATACAACGTATAGAATACGAGGCTGTCTCAACATTACCCCTCCAGTGCAACAGTCAACTGAAATTGGATGACGCGGTTGAATCCATATATGACTTTGCCACTCCTGAACTGAGCACAGCTTTTCTGATCATAGGACAGTCAATCCATTCACTGATCAACTACCAATAATCTTTACATGAACAAGATCCACCTTCGAAATGGTGAAACCTACTGCGGTCCCTCACAATGATCTCCCGATCATAAATCTTTGATATTAGCTTAATTGCAGTATGACAGTCCCCACACACCCTCAAATTCTTCACTATCCTGATAGGAGTACCAGGAAGAGACTTCAACAAGGCAAATGCAATGGCCAACCTCTCGCTATGGTAGATCAAGGCAGTCTCTTTCTCTTCCTCCTCTATATCTGCCAACACATTGCTTGTACGTGGGATGTAACCTTCACGCCTCAATCTATCAGCTATCTCAGCAAGCATTTGGTATATCTGTTCACTCTCAGGATGAGACCTATCACCCATAACAAACTCATACACAGAGTTGCGGAGCTCCACAAGGCTGCGCCCAGGGTTCTTCCTGACTCCATCCTTGACCATTGTTTTCCTAAGCACATGAACATCGGCCCATCTCCCAACAGCAGCATAAAGGTTCGAGAGGAGAACATAGTCTCCACTATGCCCTGGATCAAGCTCAACCAGCCGTGCCCAAGCAGCCTCCCCAAGTTCCAACTTCTTGTGCATTGCACAGGCACCCAACAAGGTCCTCCACACGACGGCATTTGGCTCCAGTGGCATGGTGAGAATATAATCATATGCTTCCTTGACTTTACCAGCTCTCCCCAACAGATCCACCATGCATCCCAAATGCTCAATCCTTGGTGCGATGTTGTACTCCTCTTTCATCCTATCAAAATATGCAAACCCATCATCAACCAGTCCACAGTGGCTGCAAGCATACAGCACTCCTACCATAGTGATTTCAGTTGGCACAAGCTTCTCCCTCTCCATCACACCGAACAGCTCGAGTGCTTCCTTCCCAAAACCATTCACCGCTAAGCCTACAATCAATGACGTCCAGGAGACAACTGTTTGCCCTGTCCCCATCTCCTCAAACACCCTCCTTGCATCCTCGACGCCGCCACACTTGGCATAAAAATCAATCAGGGCGTTACCAACATGCGAGTTCTCTACCAACCCAACCTTTGTCAGATAAACATGGACCCTCCTCCCAAGAGCCAGTGCGCCAATCTCAGCAGACGCTGTCAGCACGCTCACCATAGTGAATCCATCCGGCACGAAATCCACGTCCAACATCTCCCGGAAGATGGTGAGCACCTCGTTGGGACGTCCATTGGCCGCGAACCCGTTAAGCATCGAGTTCCACGAGACGAGGTTGCGCTCGCGGACGGGTATTTCGTCGAACACCCTGTGCGCGCTCTCGAAGAGGCCACACGCGCCATACAGGTGGACCAGCGAGTTCTTGACGAAGACGAGCGCGGCAAGCCCGTTCTTGGCGGCCTCGGCATGGATGCGCTCCCCGTCGCGGAGTGACAGGAGGCGCGCGCACGCCTGGAGCAGCGGCGGGTAGGTGTGCGTGTCGGGCGGCGCGAGGCGGCGGGCGTGGAGCGCGAGAGCGAGGGCGGGGCGCGGCGAGGACGCGGCGATGCGGAGCACGGTGTTGAGGGAGAACGGGTCCGGGTCCGGCAGGACGCGGGTGAGCACGGCGACGGCGTAGCGGAGGGGAGGGAAGCGGAGGGAGGCAAGGTGGAAGAGGAGGTGCTTGGCGAGCAGCGGGTGCGCCGGCGGCACCCCCGCGCGGAGCGCGCGCGCGTGCACCTGCTTGGCGGTGGCGAGGGACGGCGCGGCCAGGTGGAGCCGGAGGAGCGCCACGCAGTGGCGCAGCGCCGGGTGCGTCGACGGCGTCCGGCCACCGGCGGCGCCGTCAAGCATGAGGCGCGCTCGGCTTCCGTTGCGGTTTCGTCGGAAGGAATAGGCCTCGCGATGAGCTAGCTGCTGCGTGTTCACGTCGAATCGCTGCGGACGATCCCAGTTCAGAATTTTCAAATCGGACTCTTATCTTTTTCGAACGGTTTTAAATTTGGACTCTGCAATGGGAGGCTGAAATTTTGGCAAAATTTTGCTCATAAAATTAAATTCCTAGAAGGCGAATTAAAGACAGATTTTATCAGCACGGTGAATAGTGGCGGACCCACTGAACGCATTCACACTGGACCCGGCCTCCGCTCGCCACTCGGTCACTCCCCAGTCCCCACTGGCCGCCGATCGCCCCCGACGCCGGTTGGGCGACTCGTCGCCGGCCTCCCTCCGTCCTCCCCGATCACCGTGCTCAGGCGCACCTCCCAGCTCCGGTTAGTTACCCTGCCCCCTTGCTCCCTTCCCCATTTTTGGATCGCTCGCGCGAGGATGGCCAAAACCTAAGTTAAATGGTGGCGGGTCACGCATTTGCCGCGTCGGGCTAGTGGAGCTCGCTCGTACTTGCGTCTGCGCGCGGGCGCCGGTCGTTGAGAGAGATTTTTTTCCGGGTTTTATCGCGATGGAGGGTTAATGCCGACTAATTGTCAAATGTATTTTCATCTACTCTGAATTCTTGATTCATGTGCGTGGTTAATGTTGTTATATATCCATGGATCCTTGTGTAATTGTCAAGTTCATCTATATCTTTTGTCAGAGGCGTATATTTCTGTTACCAACAGCATTATTCTTTTAATAGCATACATGCAGGACAGGATTATTGCATAAACGAAAGTGGTTTGGGACAAATTGCAAGACAGTGTGATGGAATGCAATAGAGAAGAAGCCGTAAGGGCTAGAAGAATTGCTTTGAAGAAGTTGGAGAAAAGAGATTTTTCTGGTGCCCATAGGGTTGCACTTCAGGCTCAAAGGCTTTATCCAGAGCTTGAGAACTTATCCCAGTTGTTAACTGTCTGTAGAGTGTACTGTGCGGCTGAGACAGACCAACAGACAGTTGGACTGGTATGGTATCCTTCAAGTACAGGTAGCAGCGGATGACACTGTGATAAGGGGGCAATATGATGAACTTGCATTTTGGCTTCATCCCAACAGAAATACTCTTCCTGGTGCTTTCAAGTTGGTTTCAGAAGCTCATATGACATTTTCTGATCATGTGAAGCGAATCTCGCTATGACATCAAAAGACAGACTGCGGGGCTATCAGACATAACTCCTGGAAAAAGAAGTGGGGCTAGGCACGTACAACCATGACTGTGCAATTGTTTTCTGGACCGTATGTCCACACTGTCAGAAGCGATTTGTCTACTACCAGCGGAACTTTTTGGCCATCTGTGAAGACTATGGCAAAAATTTCTTTGCTTATAAGTTGAGTAAGCAGGCTGTGCCCTCGAGATTCCTGTCAGCCTGTCAGCGGAACTTTTTGGTGTCCCTGATCAACTGATACAACACATGGAGCTTCGCTCTACAGGAGGGAGCATGGCTACCGAAACAATAGTGGATTCCACATGTACTAAGCAACATATAACATCGGCTCGAATCTCAGGTGTTCATGGGAAAGGTAGTTCAGAGACAAGAGGCAATGTAGTTCAGTTTTCAGCGGTAAACCAATCTAGCACTTCATCACCTTCTGCAGACAAAGGTGCAACTGGAAGTATGATGTTAGGCTTCTGACGTTGTTGTCAACCAGAACATCGGTAGGGAAGATGCATCTGTAGTGCCAAATACTGTAGGGTCATGCAATCTTCAGATGTTAGGCAAGAGGAAACATGATGATTGTGCTGACACAGGCCACAAGAGCGATACTTGTATCAATAAGAGGCGAAGTAAGGACGATTCACTTTCCAGTGCTAATTCCACTGCTGATAAAATGTATAATGATGATGTTGCTGATGCTAACACTCAAACTGCCAAACATGTTTCTAACACCATGGACAGCCAAGGTGAAGGAAATAAAGGTAGTCAGCAAAAGTACAAGGAAGAAACTACAGATATTGCTAATCAGACGCATGGAAATCCTGGGACTACCTATGAGTGCATTGGTAGCATCCGCAGCAGGGACTCTTGTAACAATGACAGGCAAAGGAAGGACAATTTACTTCCTGACGCAAATTCAATTGATGATAAAGTGTGTAGTGATAATGCTGGTGGTAGTGAGTATCAAGCTGCTGAACCTACTCCCTGCACATTGGACAGCCAAGATGAGGGAAATGCAACACAAGAAGGTAGCCATCAAAAGTACAAGAAGGATGGGACCGATGTTGCTAATCAGATGCATTGTGATCCTGTGATTACCTATGAGTGTCCAGATTTCTTTGATTTCGGAAGGTTAAGAGAAATTAATACGATAGCAGTTAATCAAGTCTGTGCAAGTTATGATGATCATTATTCCTTGCCAAATGATGCTCAGATAAATCACGTCGATGCTTACAACAATAATGTTCAGTTGACTTTGCTGGAACACAACACAACGAATTTACATGATACTGCTGCTCTTCCTTGTGATTTGACCACAGTGTTTCCTTCCATTACTCTGGATTCTTTCATCGATTTCAACAAGAAAAAAGTCACGGAGTTTGTCGATGTTACATATCCTGATTCTGAATTCTACAATTTCAACGAAGACCGCTCGTGTGAGAAGTTTGAGTGTGGACAAATTTGGGCTCTCTACGACAGTACTGATACTTTTCCCAACCACTATGGTTGGATAAACAAAGTTGAGAAGGAACCATTCAAAGTTCATTTGACCTGGCTCGAGGCTTGCCCGCAGGGGGTAGATAAGCATTGGTTGGACCAGGGCATCCCTGTGAGCTGTGGTAAATTTGTGATCCGGAGTTCAACAACCGAGCATTGTGAAACCTTTGCTTTCTCCCATTTAGTGGTAAGCAAGTGGGAAATTGGTACAAGGCAGCAAGTCAATATTTTTCCAAAGGTAGGCGAGGTCTGGGCTATCTACAAGAACTGGGCACCCGACTGGGTTCCTTCCAGTAAAGATCGTCCTGCCAACTATGCCATTGGCTGGATCAAGATGTGTACTGAAGCTACCACTCTTTGCTTTCCTGACCAAAGTCAATGGCCACCTGTCTGTGTTCAAGCATGATGTGCTGAAGCGACCACTGGAGATACCAAGGGAAGAGAACCTGAGATTTTCTCATCGGATACCATCATTCCGCCTGACAAAAGATAATGGTGGCAAGCTCTGGGGCTTTTATGAGCTTGACCCTGCTGCTGTTCCCGATGGTTTTCTTTAGGAAGGATCTTCCCTGAATTGACGTTTTTATGCCTGTTTTGTCTCGAGACTGTAAGGGCAAATGTCTCAACTTCTAGTGTTATGCTAGCTTAACCTATCCATGTATCCAGAACCATGCTATCTTCTGTTGGTATGTATCCTCCTCTGTAGTAGACATGCTATGTGGAAAGCAAACTGAATTGTCGCAGATCTTGTTTGTAGTTGCTATGTGATCAGGTTATCAGTGTTTGTGGCAAGGTGGTTTGTTTGGGGATGCTGTCTTTTTGTAAATGCTCTCGTACCATCTGGCGTTATTTTGGGTTCTGATCAAATATGTCAATCAAATGTATGTGCGTCACAAATCATAAAGGTAGCATTCGTTTGTTGCCTTATTGGTTTGGTCGGGTGACCAAATATGTGAACATTCTTGAGAAACAAAGTAGAGCTATTTCAAATTTCAACTATACTGGGATGATTTTAAGTTAAATTACTGGGATGATTTTTCTATGCTGCTTGTATGAGTACATTTTTGTGTATATTTGGTGCAGGGTCCAGCTCCAGCAGTAAATGAGCATTCGACAAAATGACAGGTCTATAGCTGACATTGCTTGCGTTTTGGTAATGCACGTTTTAGTTCTCAATTCTCATGGACATCAGAATCAAACAAACAGCACCGTATTGTCAGGGAAAAAGAAGCTCCACGGGTGCAAGAACCAGCAGAATAACAACATGACACTGATACTGCAACTATACTTATACTGAATATAAAGGCAATCAACCAAAGATCCGATAGATATCCCACTCGAAAGTATGAACTTCATCAACAGCTTACAATAATATATGAGCAGTTCTGTTAAATGGAGTTACAGAGCATCAGGCAAGCCAACTCACAGTAATCCTACACATACTCTACAGTAAACACACGTGCATGGATGGAAACTAAGACAAACTTAGAACCCACTAATATCCACAGCAGCTACCTAGAATAGTCCACACATGTTCTGATGTTCAGCAGACGAATAGGTCGAGCATATGTGCATTTCACATCAGATTCCTGTCCTGAAACTCAGGTTCAGAGGGTTCACGTGGAAGCATGGAAATTCACCAGAAATCCTGCATGAACTTGACTTCAGGTGTGCAGAATTTCTTTGGTCTTTTCCCACAGTATAGATTGCACAGCTAAACAGATGGGGCTCTGGGGGTTTTGCGCGACTGAGCATCCTCAAATGCGTCCAAATCTTCGAGCTTTTCAGGCTTCAAGCACGGAGGTAAGTATGAGGTGTAGATGGCTTCCATGTTTGGAGTTTCCTTCAGGTCGTGCTGTGCCACCACCTCCAGAGGAGTCTTGGCAAATGCTGGGTAAAAGCGCATATGGCAGACATAGGCGAAGATGATGCTTATTGGAAGCAGGGGCACAAGAACAGGCGAATAGTAAAACTTCTTCAGGGGGATGAAGCCGATCATGGTAGTCTGGTAAACCATCAGAGCGGTTATGATTCTTGTGTGCATGTGTGGCCACATTCGTCCGTAGCTCTCGTAGCTAGGAACATAAACTCTCAGAATCTGCATTGAAAAAAGGTGGAGAAATCGATCACCAGCTTCACCAAATATCCAGTTAACAAAACGAGATCCTCTATGAAAGAAATAATTCGTCGCAAAAAAAAATATGAAAGAAATAATTCCCCATAACAGCATAGGAAATTATAGTATTAACAAACTGAGTACTAAAGTGGGCAACACTGAAATGCTGTATTCCTGTAAAACCCTGGCTCACCTGATTTTTCGCTATAAGCCATCCAAGGGCAAAGTATGCAACACCGAATGGAATAATCAAAGGTGCAATGACTGAGTAGCACAGAACAACTGTTGCGATGAGCATGTCATTTGGGACCCTGGTGTTATATCCCAGATCTCCTGGAGCCCATGCTGCTTTCACTTCATCCTCCGTCTTGCATAGATACTTCCTTTTCAGGTGGAAAATGATGAGAGGAACCAAGCGAGAGAGCTCAAGCCCATAGCCAACAAAGAATCTGTCAATAACAAAAGTCAAAAGAGTTATGGTGTAAAGTTGCTGTCAAACTCAAAGATTTTAAGATTGAAAATTGGCAGTAGGTAACTGGAAAAGTGAGACAAATGAATTACTTCAGCGCGACAAATGTAAGGAAGAATGTTGCACTTCCAGGCAGGCTCTTGGCAAGCATATTCACAATCTCAGAAGGGTGATCGAGAATGGTTGTCAAAGAATTGAACAATGTGTTTCCAAGTGTATAACCGAGGAAGACATTGAAAACAACGAAATAGAAATATTTTCCTGATGCCGCCCTGACTAAATGGCTCTGCGAAGGGATCCCCTCTTGTTTTGAGAGAAACATAAGAAGAGTAGGTAGCAAAGCGAGGAACACAATGAGTGCAATCTGGGGAAGGTAAGCCTCCAAGACCGTCTTGATATTTCCATGTTCCACCACTACCTTCAGGAAGGGCAGCTTCTTCTCCAGGTTTTCCAGTGTTGTAACAGCAGAGATAGCACCGATAGGAACCATATAGAAAACAACAATGAGAAATACAATAGCATAAACCACAGACTGTCTAATTTGCTTCTCATATAGGTTCCTTGGAAGGTTGGACCATATTATCTGACGTGGTTCAGGAGCTTCCATAACTGTCCATTTATCATACACCTGAGCATGGAGAGTCTGAGATGCAGAAGCTGCAGCAGATCTGCTATTGAAGACAACAATGGCAGCTTGCTGCTGTTTCTCATGAAGGGTAGTCTTCTGTTCAGCCTCCAGTTTGGGCAGTAACTCTTTAATCTGCTCACTACAATATTCAATTGTGTCAACCTTTTTACCAATAAGGCCAAGGAATCCAGTCCGATGAGTAGGCTTTGTGCCCTCAGGATTACTTTCAGTTTTAGAGTTTGCATATACTGCTTCAGCACGTGCAATTTTCTGCTTGTGACCTGCGATCTCTTGGTATATTTTATCAGCCTGCAATGCAATGTGATCAAAATAGAATAAAGTTCTGTTTCTTTTACTTGGGGATTGGGGATATTTTAGACATGCCTTACAAGCAGACCTGAAAAACTTAACAGTGGAATACAGGGGAAACAATCCCTCTATATCGAGAAGAGCAGAAATACCTTTGTGTGATCTGTCACAACTATTGATCTGTAGAAAGTATTTGGGTGAAGTGCTCGGAAATATGAGTCTACAAAGTCCTTTATAGTTTCATCTGGAGACGGTCTGGGTACATCTCTCACCAACACTGCAAACTCCTCTGGTTTCATGTCTGGTGTCGACCTTGCAGTAGCTCTCAAATTTGACACATGCTTGTAAGATTTCCATAGGACGAAATAGGTAACAAAGGAAACCCAATAGACTGACAATAGAAATGCCCACAGCCTCTTACTTTCTTGCTGCAGAGGTTGTAAAGGCATGCAGAGTTTAGTTATATTGTGAATATACGACATTCAGGACACTGGATACCTAGTGATAGACATAACCAGAAAAAAGAAAACCTGTGTATATTGACATTTTTTTATTGCAAACACCAATTACAACAGTTATTAATGGTCCAAGAAAATTTCAATCAAGCTAAAGGTTTTCTTTGAGTTTTTATGTATCAGTAACATATAATTGTAACTCGAGAGAAGTCTTGAGAAAAAAACGATACATGCCAGTTGTCCATGAAACTGTAGCTTCCTTTCCAAGCAGACATCACTTTTTATTTTTTTTAAAAAAGGCAGGAGCTCTGGCATTTAGTTAAGTAGAGAACTAAATCACAACAAACTGAAACTAGCCTGATACTGATCTCAGGAAGAATAATTACAGAGGCTCAACAAAAACTTTGAATTGATGAGGCTGATAAAACATAAAAGAGTAAGTAGCAAGGATTACAAGTTGCATTTTTTTTTTTTTGGTTGAGCACGAACAACCACAATTAGAATGTACCGGAGGTGATGGACAATTATTAAACTGATGCATTTGTTAGCATTAACAAGTACAGCTACGATTATTATGTGATTATTAACCTAGTAATTATATGGTCTGGATCATGCTGTGGATTGAACCAATGCTTCCAGAGGTGGTTTGGTCAAAGGGTCATCTCAAAGGCCGGAATAGCAATGCTGTGTAATTGGAGCATCCTGTACTTAATTATGCAACTAAGATAAACCATCAGATGACTACACACTCCTGAAAAATCATGGAGCGATTACTTACTTGAATATTGCCCATTCCTAGCCTTTCAATCGGCGAGAACTCCGGAGTCGAATTGGCTGATTTGTTGGTTTCAACTACAATTTCCAGGCCATGATCAGTTGCAGCAACTGGGAGGAGAACCGGAAGCAGCACGATCCCAGAGTACACCAAGATCGACAGCACTGCAACGTTAAGGCGAAAATTATTGTTTAAAAAAATCAAATCAAATACTACTAATGATTACAGATATTTTTTTTTAAAAAAAGAATCTATGTTTCCGCTAACCACCAAAATGAATCCTAACATATCTTTCGAACTGCCTGTCTCCTGTAAAATTAAACTTTTCAAGGACAACCCAGAGAATAAACATATACTGAATATAGGTAGTATATAAAGCCCATAACGTGCAAAGAACAGTACTTCACCAATCTTACATTTCTGCTCAAAAAGACAGTCCTTTTATAGATACACATACGAGTATGAGGGGAAGCAACAAAACACGGTTGGAAAACAGAAAAATCAGTATAGGGGCACCTATAACAAGTTAACAACACAAATCACAGGAGAACAAATAGATTCTTTCATTCATTTTTTTTTTAAAAAATCGTTTTCTTTCGTTTTCGAGAACAAACAAAAAAGTTGCACATAAGTTCACCTGAAGCAACAATAAGATAGTGCATAGCCGACAAAATTAACGAACCGCTGAACCTAAGAAACCCCATTTTTTATAGGAAAGAAGATTTCCCCAAAGCAAAGGGGGCTGGACAAAACAAGAAAAAAAATTCCTCAAAAAAACAAAACAAGCAAAATAGCAAGAAAGCAAGCGAGCACCGGGTGAGCAGGCAGCAGTACCCGACGAGAGGAAGACGAGGTAGACGGCGGCGTCGACCCCGCCGGCGGCGACGACGTCGGGCTCAGACGCGGAGACTGCGTCGCGGATCCACCCCACGGGGCTCCGCGTGCCGCGCCGGCGGCCCTCAAACGGGTCGACCCCGCGCAGCAGGAGGTTGGGGTAGTAGACCGGCGCGTTCACGGGGCGGCGCGACAGCCACGTGAACACCAGCACCAGCGCAACGAAGATGACGAACGACGTCAGCACCGACGTGATGAACGACTGGAGGTCCATCCCGGCGCCACCCTTTGCTGCCGCCGGCGCGCGGCTCTGTTCTTGTTCCTGTTTCTTGAGGCAGGCGGCTGGCCGGGCACTCTGGGCTTTAATAAGCTCCGGAGGCTGTGGTTAGAGCGGGGTTTAGTGGTGGCGGGAGTGGTTAGTCAGGCGGATTAGAGTGGGGATTAAGAAGAGAGGGAGGAGGCGGGGAGGGAAGGCACTGGATGCTTGTGTTGCCGTGGAGGACTGGAGGTGGAGGTGGCCAGACGAAGGCAACTGCAGAGCAGAGGGCGCAGGGCAGATGGAGGAAGGGGACGAGAGGGACAGAGGAGACGAGCAGAATGACCGTCTTGCCCCTGGAGCTGCTGTCCTTGTTCCCGAGTTCAGATCTTGCTGGCGATTTTTTACTTGTTTTTGGGTGATGTTGCTTTTGCTTATACTATACTCGTACTTTGCTTTTGCAAAAGGCACAGGGATCCTCTGCTCTTTCTTTGGACTTGTTAACTAGTCATGTGATGATGACTATTTTGCCCTCCGGTCGTGGTGGCAGAGTAGCCAGAGCTATTTGCTGGTTGGTACTGCAAAGCGTTGAGAAAGTATGCAACTTGAGCGAGAAAACAAAGAAAAATAAAGCCTGAAACAAAAAAAAAAACCCTATTCACAAGCTTAAATTCTATCTCGAGGGAACAAACGCCAAGAATTTTGTTGCCAGGTTGTATTGTTGAATGAAGAAACGTGAGTTGCCATGATGCATTGTATCATACGTATTCTATGACACATCTATGCCGTCGATGAGCAAGCTAGGAATTTCGACAAGCCATAGCTAGTAGAATAGTCGATGATCAATAAGTAACCTAGAAGAAATTTCAACAAGCCAATCGACTATCTACTAGTTATGGCTTATCGAAATTTCTAGCTTGCTGTCATGGAGTACGTATAATACGATGCATCACGGTGACTCATGACCTGTGAAGGTTTTATTATTTGCTGAAAAAACACAAGACATTCATTGGTTGTTGCGGTGGCTTATCCATCAACCATATATATATATATATATATAGGTACCCCATTAGTACTTCAAAAACAATTCGGTTACCTACGTGGAGTACTCCGCATGCTTCAACTCAAGTGTTCCAAACCGTCATTACTTACCATTGGTCAAAAACAAAAGACCATAAACTAGTTTTCCCGTGCTCCTCTGTCACTCCTGTTCCATCGTGGGTAATACCGATGCCTTGCTCTTGCTGGTAAAATATAGCTACTGCACACGCGAGCCAATGTTGGCGTGAGAAAACAGAGAGACAATAAGCGGCGGCAGGGCACACATGAGTTCCGGGGCGTGGCACCGGCCCACGGCGCGGTAGCGTGCAGGGGCAGTTTGGCCATATCCACACCACACCGAGTAGCCGACACACATGGACCGGGAGCCACGCAGCGAGGGATTCAGGGGCATTTCCGTCCGACGATTACGATCTGGCCGTTATGACAGGCGAAAACGAAGGCAGCGTGTCCAGCCGTGGGCCCCACCCCCTGCCCTGGCTCGCTCGCTCCAGGTGTCTGCCGACTGCCCACGTGGAGGGCCCGCTGGCCACGGCCCACGTGTCTGCCGACGGGCCCGACGACGAGTCCGAAGCGAAGCTAGCAGCGGTTTCTACGCTGTGGCAGCGGTGACGCCCTCACGTCAGGGGAACTGGGGAAGAGACAAATCGGACGACGCGCCAGACTGCTGGCGTCGCCGTCATCACCGGTGGCCGGCCTCGCTGGTCTGCGTTTCCGGCTGCTAGCTCGATCCATGAATCGATGATGGCTGCTGCCTCGACATACGTGGTTCGGATTTTTTTTTTTTTCCTCGTCCAGTTGTGGACTTGTGGTCACGTCGTTTTCTTTCCATTAATGGGACGATGTGGTTTCACGAATCGCATTATATGGTACTATAGCACAAGAAAAATCTTTCCCGGATTAACCCGTCCAGATCGATAAATTATAAGAAATGCGTATATGATCGACAAATTCTCATCATCTCACATTATGCTCAAAGAAACAAAAAAAAGAGCTAAAGGGGCATTTGCGTCAGAAGACGATTCCCCCGTTAGGACAGGCAGACGGAAAGAAAAGGGACACCGGATGCAAAGTGTCTGTCCAGCGGATAAGAAGGCGCTGGCTGAAGTGGGCCCATGCACGGTAACTTTCGCTATTGACGGAAAGCCACGTGGAGGGGCCGGTCCACACGGGCCCTCGTGTCTGGCAGCTACCCGACGACCGACGAGGCCAGGTGTGGACGGTCCCCTACACAATTTTTTTTTCCAGGCCGAAGGCCGAAGCCTAGCGGTTTCCACGCTGCGTGTTGTGGCAGCCGCGATGCCCTTGTCTCGGACGCGCCGTCGCCGTGTGGACGCACGCTGGCGTCGCCGTCGTCACCGGTGGCCAGTGGCCTCGTCTGCGTTCCCCGTCCGGCTGCTAGCTGCTCGCTCGCTGCCTCGACGTGCTTCAGATTTTGCTTGTCAACTTGTGCTCACGTCGTTTTCCTTCCATTAATGCGGATTCAGCAATCGCAATTATATGGCACACACAAGAAAATCTTTAATTTGGGAACCCATCGAGATATAAGCAATGCATGGGACCATCTCACCTATAACGTTTGTGTACATCGTCCCGTGGAATTTATGGGTCCTGTTTCAAATTATAATATAGACCCTTAAACACCAAAATAATAACACTAATAGTGACCTTCTTTTGCTTTAAATGGATATGGATCCAACGAAAAAAAATACTAGCCCCTCTAGTATTCAAATACTTGGCATTTTAATTTGAATAACCACATGATTTAAAAATATTACTTTGACCACCTTTTATTGAGAATATAATGAATATCTAGTCCCTTCGGTCATTCTTGTTTTTGCGCACATCCTAAGGACACGCACACACGTTCTACCCTTCGTTTTGGCAGCTTTAAAAGTCAGAGCGGTAGATCTCGAAATTTGATAAAAATCATCGAGAACGATTTTTATCATAGAACACACATAGTGGAAGTAATCCATTTTTTCAACGATTTGTTTTGGGAAACAAGAATCAATGCAGAGAAAATCAAGAGATATATTGGTATTTTAAAAAAACATAAGAGGCATGATTTGGATGCAGAAGGAAATTGAAAGAGATTTACGAAAAGGAAGAGAAGTTATGTGATCACGTAGTGGGTTCTCAAAAATTCACATGAGATACTTTTAAGTGCATATAAGGATCCATGATCTATTAATAGCTAACAAGTGATGAGTTCCTAGAAAGTTCCTAGATAGCGTGTGTGTCCTCATTCATTGAATTTGTGATGCACCCAGTGAGCTGCTACAACGTCGAGTATAAAGAGACAGAGGGAGTACGTCTTAGCGGCACAAAGCATCGGTGTTGCAACCGTTTCTCCATCAATATACGTGCAGGTCAACAGGTGCCTTCTCTAAACAATTCGCGTTTCAATCTTAAAACCGTTTTATATTGTCGGTCAAAAGATACAAGCAAGTAATCCATCATACGGAGTAAACTATACTAGCAGTACGTAGGCCGGGTGATGAATGATGAGTCCTAGGCTGCACAGGCACGGATCGGAGCAAGGGAACTGCTTGTATTGTACTTTAATTAAATTTTAATAAATCCCTGCAGGGGCCAAGGCTCCTCCAGTTGCATAAAAAAAAAAAAAAGATCGAGGAAGCAAAGGACAAAGAGGAATGGCCGATGCCCTTCGCCCGCAGGGTCATTTCCGTCCAGCGGTTTGTCCGTAGCGAAGGCAAGAACGAAAGACCAAATGGCCCACACCCAGTGGATAAGGCGCTGGCGTGCGGGCCCGCCGCCTGTCCTCTCGTCTACGGCGCTGCTTTCGTTTTCGATGGACGCCACGTGGAGGAGACGCTGCCGACACCCCCATGTGTCTGCTCTGACCATTCTGGCGACGCCGAGGAGGCCGAAACGGTTTCTACGCGGCGCCGCTACGGCAGCCGGCAGCCGAACGAACCGGGGCGAGCGCCGTGTATATTTATATACAGTAGTAACGGTCGGCCAGTCGGGTGTCGCCATCGCCGCTGGGCTCGTCTGCATCGGATTCTCGCCAGTTGTACTAATTAATAATTGCTTTGCTTGACGTGCTTCAGATTTCTCTTTTTTCAATTCAACTTGGGGATTTCATATGGTATGTGAAATTGTGAATACACACAATACTCCGTACATGGTGAAGCCAGGATCACGACTTCACGACTCGAGGAATTCTTGTACTATCAGTCACCGTGACCAGGGGCGCCGCCGACCTTGTTTTGGTCTTGAAAATCGGCTATTGGAGGGCCAGATTTGGGCCTATGGTCAGTAAGGCCACGACCCTAGATGTGGGCCAAAAGCTTCTTATAGAAGAGTGTGTGGCCCAATAACCCAATACAGGACTTCGTGTGACTCGTGCGTGAGCGATGAGTGCTAAACCAAGCGGCGGCATAGCCGGCCGACGGTCCGCCCCGGCGCTCTCCCGCCGGCCGCCATGGTCCTCTACCGGATTACGTACCCTGTGCGTGGCTGCGTCGTCCTCGCCTGCCGCCGCCCTGCTCGTCTGCCACTCGCTGTGGCTAGCCGAGCGCGAGCGGCGGCTGCCTGCCGGCTACCCGGCGTTGGCATCCGGAAGACTGGGGCCGCCGGCATCTCGATTCTCTCCATCTCAGCGTGGCCGCGTGGGGTCCTGCTCTCCTACCGGTTTGGTAAATTTTCCTCATTCTCGAATTTAAGTTCTATAAGTTTTTTTAGAAAGGCGGCAATACTTTTTGTCGGATTTTTGATTGGATGAAAAAAAACAAAACATTAACAACTCAAAGACAAAAAAAAACTACTAGAACTGCTAACCAAAACGAAGCTACTACTTACTGCGGCACGCAGGCCGTCCCGGCAAATGCACACCACTATCATGAACTCTTCCACACCTGAGATCACTGGTTGGAGAGCTCCCGCCCCAGGGTTCAAACCCTGGGTGACGCACCAAGAGCTTTAGGCGTGTAAACCCCTCCAGTATCACTTAAAAAAAAGAGGACTAAACATGAAAAAACCGAATTATAGGTCGATTTTTTTGTAGAGTTGCATGATAAAGAGGACTAAACATGATAAATCCTTTCATAGTAGCTGGCGTCACAGTTGACGACCATCTTTTCATATCCAAGTATCTAATGATCATATATGAAACAGAGTGAAGAAGCAAATTACAGCTTAATAACAATTGGGTTGATTTAAGACCATTGCCTGGGAAGTTTGGAAGGAAAGGAACGGCAAGGAGCGGCGTCTGAAGTTCACGCACTTAAGGCCATGATCAAGCAGCAGGCCGGGCTCTGGGTGCAAGCAGGGGCTAAGCGCCTCAGTTGTCTTCTAAGACGAGTAATAGGATAGCAAGATCCGAGGAAAGAGTGTATGCGCACATTGAAAATCTGTGAAACACTCTTGTAAAACAAACAACTCCTTTTCTACTTGATGAAAATACGTGCAAGTATTTTGCGTGATTGAGAAAAAATAATAATAAGTACAACACAAACACATTAGTACATAGCTGGGTGCATATCCTTGCTACATAATGTTATTAACATTCCATATGCTTGTGAATCCATGCTTCTATACGGGGAAAGAGTCTGAATATGATTACCAATGCAAAACCCACACCAAAGCCCAAGCCAGAAGAGGTGAACAAAATGATGGCATCAAGTCTGTCCTCCCATGAACTATTGTGCTCTGGAGCCAACACCCTTGGCATGGTTGAATTTGGATCTAGAGTGTAGCATTCTTTAGAAATCTGAATTCCACATAACCCATCATTGCCCTCAAATGAACCGCTGGGAAATGACAACAATTGGTTTCCCTGTGGTATTCTTCCTGTTAAGTTGTTGTATGAAAGGTTTAACCAGGAAAGAGAAGTTAGAGAGGTAAACTCCTGTGGAATCTCTCCTGAGAGATAGTTGCAAGAGAGATCCATCGATTCCAACCTCGTTAAGTTACCAAGTTGTGATGGAATTTGTCCTGTGAAGTTATTGTGTGACATGTTAAGTCCGCGAAGTGAAACAAGCCTTCCAATTGAATCAGGAACGGAACCCTCAAATGAGTTGTTCGAGAAATCAATTACTTCGAAAGCAATTCGGATTCTGGTGACACTGAAAGTGGCATATTTATATGTAATGGTGACAGCGTCTTGATAGACTGCCAATGTGGGTGTTATATTTGTTTGATGCTCTAATATCTGCTCCTCATCGTTGCTGTTATCCGTCATGGCTCTGAGATTCTCGAACCATTCAGAATGCAACTCCCCAGACAAATGGTTGCAGGCTGAATCAACTATTTGCAAACTTGTGAAGTATTGGTAGCCATTGTGAAGATACCTTATAGTACCATTCAGTTGATTAGATCTCAAGACAAGAATTCGAAGCTTTGGAAGGGTACCCATCCATGATGGAAATGAACCGACTATCTTATTGTTACCAACATCAAGGACCTCTAAGTCTTGGCAATTTGCTAGTGCTCTAGGTAGCACGCCTTCAATTCGATTTCCATTCAAATCAATCGTCTGAATATTACATCCTTTGCTAATACTTTCTGGTAGCATGCCATGTAATTTGTTTTCTCTTAACTTCAGTATGGTCAGGTTAACTCTTTCCATAAGACAGGATGGGACTGGTCCACCAAAGTAATTGTAAGATAAATCCAAGATCATAAGATTGTCTAAACTGCAAAGTGAAAGTGGTATATGGCCACTCAGTTTGTTTTTTGACAAATTGATGTAGAAGGCATCACTAAGAAGCTTGCCAAAGTTAGGTTCAATGGAAGAGAAGTTATTATTTGAGTAATCCAGCACATGCAGATCAGATGAATTTAACGGTATCGGTGTGGTTCCTTGAAGTCTATTAAAACTTAGGTCAAGAATAAATAAACGTTCCATTGGAACAAGAGGAAGCTTCTCTAAAGTAGTGAACATATTATGTGAGAGGTTCAAACTCAAAAGGCGTCTCTTCCATACCCAACTTGGCATAATCCCATTGATTTGGTTATTCGAAAGGTCAATATCTTGAATAATATCAAGATATTTGAATGCTATTGGGAATTTTGCAAGGTTGCAAGATGCAAGGTATATGGTTTGGATTTTAGGAGGGAATATCGTATCACCTTCTTTTTCTATGAGTGATATCATATTGTTGGATAGGCTAATATAAGTGAGACTTTTCAGTCTCCAGATAGAGCCAAGTTCTATTGTGTCTGTCAATTGACTTGAGTCAAGACCAAGAATCTTAAGATTTGTAAGCTGAAAAAATGATTTGGGTATTGGGCCTGTCAATTGATTACCGCTTAATTCGATGTGGATCAACGGTGAGGAGAAGGGAGTAGGAATGTCTTCCACTGAGCCAACAAGCTGAGTGTCAGCTAGATCAAGAACTTCTAGGACTGGAAGAGCAAACAGAGACTTCGGAAATTTTCCTGCATGTAAGGGTAAAGAATACTAGTCAGAATGCTGCAAACTTCATCAATGCCCTTTTCACATAAAATGTGTACCGCTTACACACTTGAAGCAAATTAGTATCTCACCTCCTCATTGGAGCTACACAGCTATTTTTCTTTTGGATATAATAAGGTGCGATATTTTCAGTACGTAATATAAAGCTTAATAAAATATTTGCCTAAATTTAAATTTGCACTTGTTTATACTGTAGAGTTCTTCTTTGCTAAATATTTGCCCAAAAAAAACCTTAAGCTTCACAGTTGAAATCTACATATGAATGCGGAACTATTCCCTATAGATTATCTATATATTTTCACTTGACTGATTTCAAAGTAATGAATAAAATAGGGGAATTTTCTAATCCACTTAAAAATCATTATTTTTAACGGTGTATGAACGGCTTGTCATATAGTTTGTAAAGAGAAGCGTAGCAATTGCGATATAGTCTCACCGCTGAAGTTAGAAGACAGTAAGTTCAACTCCTTAAGTTGGATCAGGTTCCCCATTGTTGAAGGTATTGGCCCAGAGAAATTGCAGTCATAAACGCTGAAATATATCAACTTTGTAAGATTGCCTATCCATGATGGCATTCTCTGCTCAGAAAAGTCACAACCTGAAAACTCCAGATTTGTCAACTTTGTAAGATTTCCAATCTGGTATGGTACTGGAACCGAGAAACTGCAATCGAACATCTCCAAGTTTTCCAGCCTTGTCAGTTTCCCAATCCAAGTAGGAACCGAGGTAGTGAAGTCATAACCATCAAGCACTAGGCGAGTCAACTGTGTAAAATTGCCGATCCAAGATGTTGCCTGCTTCTCCGAATCTGATCCCATGAGTACCAGGTCATCCAGCAATGGAAGCTTCGATATCAAATAGGGGAGCTCATTGTCCATGCCCGTTGTGCTAAGTCCCAATGTTTTCAAAGACTCAAGATTTGCAAACGAGGTCAGTGTGTCATAAGAGAAGTTGGTCCCGTCTAGATATAGTGTTTGCAAATTATTTCCAACAGACAGATATGTTAGTCTCACAGAAAGCATGGGGTTATCGGACAAACGAAGCGTCCTCAAACTTTTGAGTTGGAAGATTTTTGTTGGAAATTGCCCTCCGAAATTACAATTTGATATGTCTAAACTGGTCAAGGAAGATAGTTCAGAAAAGTATTTAGGGACTTCGCCGGTGAGTTCCGAATTGTATCCGAGGTTGATGGAAGTGAGTGAGCGAAGCCTTGAGAACGAAGGGTGGATAGAAGTCATAGAACCTGAGTAAAAACAATAAGATAAGCTAAGAATCTGTAGCTGGAGAACGGTGTCTGCTAAAACACTGGACCAAGTTGATCCAATGTTAGATAAATACACTTCATCAAGATAAAGCTCCTTCAGATTGCTCATATTTGACATGAAGGTTTGGAAACTTGGCTGTTCAAAATATAACTCATTATTATAATATAAGTCAAGGGTGACAAGGTTCTTGGGCAAGGTTATTACAATTGGGATCTGACTGCTAAAATAGGTACACGACAAGTTGAGGTGGATGAGGTCTATGAGCCGCTCAAACCCGAAAGCTGGGAGCAAGGCGTAACTGAAGTCGACGAATGCAAGGCTGAGGTTCCGGAGAGAGGTGAGGTTGAAGAGCGCAGGATCAAGACGACGGCTCACCAGATCATCGAACCCACTGAGGTCAAGAGAAATCACTCTTCCGAAGGCCATATCGCAGGTGACGCCCGGCCTCCCAGTGGCAGCAATCTGTGCCAGCTTGCCAGGATGATAGGTTGGGATTGATGAAGGAACTTTTCAGCTGGAGGAGGGAGGAAGCTTGACCCGGGAGGCAAGGTGCTGGGGTGGTAAGCTTGGCTGCAGCATCTGTGAAGACTCTACACATGAACAAGAGCAGGAGGCTGTGGAGGAGGAGTTCCCTAGCAAGAGCCATTTTGCTAATGTGGTTATTATGTGTTGTTTCCTAGTCCAATTGTGTGTGTGACCCGTTATACATACGATCGATCTGGACAGTGTAGGTATTCTATGCTTCTCTGGTTGCTCTGAAGTCTGAACCATGCATATGCATGCTGATTTTTCCATTGCCCTAGCAGTCCAGTCATAGAAAACGGGTAGGCAGGGGCAGGGTCATTTTTGATCCCATCGTACGTGTAGTAAAAGCCTCCTGAAAGTAACATACCCGCATTACTCGACACCAGAAAAGCTTTATATATGACTAGCTATATGAAACTATTTGCAGGGTTTCGAAACATGCATGAGCTAATTTTTGTCTGGTTCCTTTTTCAGCTGTAACTAATATTTATAGCCTCACAAAATTCAAATAGACCCTTACTCAGTCAATGCTGTATAGTAGCTTTCTGCCGTGGGCTTCAGGTAACAGCCGGTGGCCACGGTTAAGGCCAAGGCCCATAGAGCACAGGCGCGGCCTAATCCAACGGGAGCTATCGGGTTTCATATATATACATCACTTAGGTTTTCTCTCCAATCCAACTCCCATCCTCTCCCAGCCTCCAGCCGACGCCGCCTCCGCTTCTCCGCCTCCACCCGACGCATCGCGCTCTCCTCGTCCTCGCGCGCGCCTCTCTCTTCCCCTCCCACTCTCTCTTCCTCTCCCACTCTTCCACTCCCTCTCCATCCGAAACCCTAGCCACAACATCTCGTGACGGTGCCGCCCCACAGCATCTCGCGACGGCACCGCCCCACAGCATCTCGCGACGGCGCCGCCCTCCCCATGGCCTCGAGACGAGGAGTGGCCGGCCACCACGTCCTGCAGCAGAGGCGCCGCACATGGAGGCTCCACCGCGGCCTACAGCAGAGGTCTCCACCATGACGTCCTGCAGATCGATGCCGGTCACCCTCTCCGACGATGGATTGCGGCCGGCCACCCTCTACGGTGGCGGATCCACGACGTCCTATAGTGGATCGACATCGGCCACCCTCTCCTGCGACGGATCGATGATGTCCACCCTCTACGACGATGCGGCGTTCCTGGATCCATGCTCCAGGTTGGTATGCCCTTCGTCTTTCTCTTCTCGTTGCAAACCATCCCTCACCCTCCACTGCTCGCAGATCCGGTGGATGGGGCCCGAATACGGCGAGCATGAGCCCTCCGACGTCGGATCCAGCGAGGTTCAGGTAAGGGCGGTCCTCTCTTTCTCCATATCGCCTAGGTCCTCTATCTCCCTCACTCTCTCCTTCTCCCAGGGCGAACAGCGGTGGATGGGGCTCGCGGATCCGGTGGTGCTCAGGTGTTGAGGGCGCAGATCCGGCGAGGCGGAGCTTCATGGTGGCTGCTCCGGCGAGGAGAAGGTCCACCATGGTGTCCAGGCTCTACGGCGGTGGATCCAGGAGCCACGGCAGCAGGGCGAGCAGGGATCCAGGGCACCAGCGGCGTTGCGTCGGCGTGGGCTACCGGGCTCGATGGGCTATCGGGCTCGGAGGACCTTTTTTTTAATTTCCTAGGATTCTTTGCCATAGCGGGAAACATAAAGGGACCGCTGCGGTTGCGGTTAACCACACCGGGTGCCTTATGTTGCCCGCTGCGGTAAATAGAACTTCCACAGCGGGCACCGGCGTCCGCTGCGGTGGAGGCCACGATTAACCGTGACCTTCCATTCACAGCGGATGCCATTGCCAGCTGCGAAAAACCTAAAGTGCCTGCCACGATAGTTCATTACGGTAAAGTGCCCGCCACGATACTAGTGACGTCCACAGCAGCTAGCTCGCTCGCGGTCAGTGTCCTAGTCGTCACGTCGATGACCAGCCCAGTTCATGCTTTATTAATGGCTACTGCACTTTTTTTCCCTCGAATACATAAAAAACTTGTGTATTTTTCTATTTGTATTAATTTAAGTAGAAGACTTTTTACAACAGCGCGAAAACATAATTTTAGAGACCGGGTAAGATATTACATAAAGTGTAACCTTCCATACGACTAGGGATAAAACGGACTACTCACGTCCTAGACAATCTAGTTTCCATGCCCCGACCATTTGGTCGGCGGTATGCACCGTTATGTTATCCATTAGGGATACAATGCTTGAATGGCTACTGCACTACTAACCAGCAAGTCAACAAACTACCTCACCATATCTGAGGCGAAGAAAGAAAACTAACAAGTGACATTTGGCCTATGAATTAGCAGCTTGGGGTCCAGTTGTGTGACAATTTTCCAAGTTGTACCAATGGTTTGGTTGCCAATGATTGCGCCACAGCATCCTGCTGGTGGCGAGTTTGCCGGAGTCCTCACCGTCCGAGAGTGATCTCCATCAGCAGTTCCTAACGCCCATCTATCTTCAATTCCAACCTCTCCTCACCGTATACTGAGAAGGGCGCAATGATTCGGGATAAGGCTCTTTAGTCCAAACAGCTTGTGTTAGTGCACGCCGATAGGGCAGTTACAGTGATGAGTAGGCGACATCGTACTTTCAATGTTGCAGCGCACAGGCGTTTTTAGCCCGATTCATGCCATTTATTAGTTTCAGTCTTGTAGGCCGTTATAAAATTCACTGAATTGTGCTATTCTCATGATGTACGTATATATAGATGCAGATAGTCTTCTTCGAGGTGTCATTTTATTATAGATTCATGCACGTTTCCCCTTTTCATATAAATTTAGTTTAAATTTAACTTCTTGAAATTTGAGAATTATATTCTTTTATAAACGGAAAGAGTATATACTATCCACCTGGGTGGTGATAGCCCCCTAGCCCCGGCCCTAGTGGTATGAGGACCGAGTCTTGACGGTGCGAGGGTTTGATGGTGTCCGTGCTTTGAGTCGTGACGTAGTGAGGGAAAGTCTACCACAAGGAATTAGCGTCAGATCGAGTCTCTGAATTATTTTTATCGTCAGATCATCCATCGATGGTGTTGTGATGGCTGAGTCGTGACTACTATGGTTAGAGTTAGATTTCATCCGTGCGTATGCATGTAACAATTATGAGAATTTTTACTGTGCTTGGGAGGAACTCTCCCGTAAATCTGCTGTGAAGCCGGTTCCTCCGCATTAATTGTAATTAAGGGTAGTTTAGTATTTTGCTTGCTCAGAGAGAAGAGAACGTTTCATAAGATTCGGAAGCAGATCTCTTTATTTAATTGATAGACGCAGTTTCTTTTTGATTCACGGCAGAATCTCTTTTTTTATTGATTCATAGAAGCAGCTCATAAGACGTTAAAATACAATATTACCCTTCAAAACCAGTTCTGAGCCCACAAGTTTTCTAGTTCCGGTCCACATCTTAAGTTTCTCCCACATGGTTCCTACTATTTTTAAACCGTTAGATCTAAAGCAATGGACGGCTTATATTATCTCCAAGCGTGGTAAACACTAGTGCACAAGTGAACTACCGCAGCGGGCATCCGCGTCCGCTTGCGGTGCCACGCCTCGGTAAATCGTGGTCGCACCGCAGCGGGCGTTAGTGCCCACTGCCATAAACCCCAACTACCGCAGCGGGCACATTAGGATGCCCGCTGTGGTAAATAATTTCGAAAAAATAAAAAAAGAAAGAAAACCCTAGATAAGCCCGCCAAGCCCATCCGGGCCTGACGAGCCCATCTAGGGTTGCAACGCCGCCATCTTGTCATCGTGGATCCAGCCGCTGTCGTCGTCGTGGATCCGGCCGCCGTCGTCGTCGATCCGCCATGCCAGCCCGCCGCCCCCACCGGATCCGGAGTCCACGGGCCGCCCCTGTGAATGGAAGAGAGAGAGGATGGGAACCGACCTCAAGAGTGGAAGAGAGAGAGGGTGGAAGAGAGGAGAGAGGACGGCCATACCTGAACAGCTGAGCTCGCCAGCCGCCAGGGGAGGGAGGAAGGAGCTCGGAGGAGGGCGCCATCCCGCCGTGGACACAACTCCGCGCGCCGCCACCGGCCGGATCCGGCCACCGCGCCTCGCCACCGGCGGATCCGGCCACCGCGTGCCGCCACCAGAGGGAGGGAGGAAAAGGGGGCTCCCCGCGTCCCCGCATCCCTGCGCTCGAGAAAGAGGGAGCGCCGAGCGCCGCTACGTCCCATGTCGCATGCAGAGCACCGCCTCGGCCCTGCGCTCGCGTGGGGAGGAGGGAGGAGCGCCTGTGTGGGGAGAGGGGGCGACGGTGTGGGGAGAGTCAGGGAGGAAGGAGGAGAGGCGAGTTCGTGTCGCTCGGAGAGGGAGGATTGCGGCTGAGCCGGTGTGGGGAGTGGAGTGGGATCCCCAACCCTAACTTCTGAAATATATAGGAAGATGGCTGCCAGGCTTCGAGCTAGGCCTGATGGGCCTAGGCCTTTTTCGTGGCGGGCGTTATAAGCTGCCCGCTGCGCGGTAAATGCTCCATTTACCGCAGCGGACACCTTAAGATGTCCGCTGCGATAAATCGATTTACCGCAGCGGAAGTGCCCGCTGCAGTAAATAAAAAGTGCCCGCCGCGGTAAATCTTAGCGATTTACCGCAGCGGGCAGCTAAAACGTCCGCTGCGGAGTGCCAAAATCCAACGCTGCGCGAATTCATTTTTGACATAGTGAAAATATCTCAACAATTATTGTTTGATTATCTCATTTCAGTTCTTAATGTGAGATCGAACTCGAGTGCTCGATAACACCCACTAGCTATTTTTTAACTGTGTGTATCATTAGGAGCTCGTGATTGCGCCTCCACCAACGCAGCGTACGTAAACGATTAACAGCACACTAGCTTGTCCATTCTTTTTGAAAGCCAAATGTTGGATGCCTAAAAACTAAGCTAAACTTTAGCATGTATAAAAATTATGACAGATTTGACCATAAAAAATCAGTGGACAGATAACTGGTCACTCTCTTATTAAATTTGCGCCACTCTATTCTGACATTTACGCCTAACTAGCTATACATATACGTACTGTTAACCTATCATACTAGTCTGTTTTAACTTTTAAATTGCAGTTCATTTGACTTTTTTATTTCAGTTTTGACCAATCGTTTTATTTAAAAATTTGTTTAAAATATCATTTTTTTTACCGTGGCTTGCTTTAATAAAAGATCTTTGAGAATGATCCTAATTTAACTATGTTTGTTTAATTTTTTAATAAGACGAGTGAACAAACTTGAGATTAAAAAGTTGTAGTATGAGTTGTATGAATATGGCTGCGTTTGGATCGTGACCGAAGGATGCCACGCCGTGCCGCACCTGCCGCGCCAGAGTTCCGTCGTGTGTTTGCTTCGTGCCCCTAATTTCGGCTGCCACAGACTTGCCTATCCTGCCACAGTTCATTTTTTACGCCAAACTCTGCCGCAATTGCGGCGGCCGTTTTGTTCGCCGCATCTTCGGCATGCCAAGGACACGGCGCGGCAGCTTCTGGTCTTTGTCCAAACGCACCCTATATTTGGTACGTGACATCATTCATGTGATAGGAATATATTTGGTACAAGTACTGGTATTATTAACCTGCGTTAAATTGTGAAACTCTGAGATTACTGTATGCAAGTTTGAAAAATTTGTAGTATGAATAACATAACGTGTGAAAGTATGAAGCTTTCGTGGAAATAATGCACCTTAGTGCCACTAAGTTAGTGGGTACTGGGTACTGGTGACCAATTTCGGCAAAAACATACCCTTGTAGTTCACTCTGTCCTATCTTATCTTACCAAATACGTGCATGGTAATGTCGTCGCACAAGCACTCAAATGTACTCCGATCCGTTCATGCATCGTCACTGATCCGAATCGAATATGATGCGAGACAAGACAGCAGAGCGTGGTTGCTGCCGACCCAGCCGTGTCTTGTCTGGAGTTCGATCATTCCATCAAGTCCAAGCACTAGATGCTCGCAAAACGGCATTCGGATCGCCATACACTCTTCTTTATTCGATCGATCAGCTCTGCCAGTCACTAGCTACGCGTGCAATATTATTGGTCGTACGTTCAGAAATGCGTGGAAAGCTTCATGCATGTACTAAACCAACTGCTAAGCGCAAGGGCTAACAAGAATTGATTATGCAATAATATTTATGATGTTAAATGAGCACAATTAGATTTATTATGAAATATAGTTTTATAATTTACTTGTCTGATATGCTAGATGATAATATTCTTTGCTCTAAATTTGGTCAAATTTAAATTAAGTTAACTTTGACAAATCCAAATTCACTATACTATATTACAGGACGGAGAGAGTACTAGATAACTAGAACCGCACACTATCGATTTATTTACTAGTAATTTGCGCCATTCTGTTGTTACAACATATAGTACTCCAGTAGAATGCATAAAGATATGCATTCATACGCCTACGTACAACGACTAGTACTACTCATCTATCATCACTAGTTCTAGTACCTAGTTAATGAGCTCGCTCCCACTCCCAGTAGCAGCTGACCAGTAGCCAATAATACCAGGTTAAGCAGCTAGCTTGGTGAAGACATCACCTAGGTTAATTAGGTAGGCTTGCAGCAGCTCCTCCCCAGCTCCACGGACGAGGGCCAGCAAGGCAAGGAGGTGCCGCGTAGGCGCTGGCCCGGCGGAGCCTCCGCCAGTGGCATGGAAGCAGCAGCGCCAGCGTCCCGGCAAACGCCTGGGGCGTGCTGCACCACAGCATCGCGGTCAGGAGGACGTCGTCGTCGGCCGCGTCGTCCGTCGACGACATCTGCAATATAATCGCGTGCGGCAACAAAAGCAACCACAGGAATTAATTATGGAAGTTAATTAGCGCGTGCATAATCGGTCGATCGAACAACGCGAGATCGATCTGAATTGAATATCCTAGCTAGTTAGGATCGGAATTGTGTGTGTCAACACAAAACCACAAAATTGAACGAATATACCGGCTGGCGGCTGATGGCGTAGCAGGTGGAGATGATGTAGTAGGAGGCGAAGGCGAAAGTGATGGAGAAGGCGTTCAAGAGCGTCCACAGATTGACAAGGTGGAAGATGGTGAGCGGAGGAACCGCGCTCGCCATCACTTCGAGCTTCTTCTGCACAACGGACACGGACACGGGCAGAAGCTTATTACTGTCCATCATCTTCTTCTCGGCCACGGAGTACGGATCCATTTCTTTTCCAATCTACATAGGAGATGATCGAGCAACACACGGTTTAGTTTCTTCTTTCGAGAGATTCAAGAAAACAAGTGACCGACGATCGATCGATCCGCCGTCTCAATTTCAACAGAAAAGAAGATTTCATAAGAGAATTATTTGGAAATGCAAGTTAAGCACAGACAGTAGCAAGTTTCAAACTTGGACGGACCGGAAATCAACTTGATCATCCGAGGATTAGGTATATATATAAAGTTATAGCCAGATTGCCGGACAGGGAGGACTCACCTTCAAACGTTCAGATGATCAACTTATGCTAAATCCCAACAGACCGTAGTGCTGGACGGATCTTTGTCGCTTCCTAGTAGCTTAGTGTATGTGATTCTTCAGAGTGGGCTGGGGGAGGATGGAGCTGGACGGCTGAGCAATTGCAGAGCACAATAACCTTCTTGATCATGGAGCCATGGTGAGCTCCCTTAAATAAGGTGGCGAGAAACGCAGCTTCGAACAGAACCAGCGAGCGGTGTGCGGTGGTTGAGATATGATGCACCAGAGATGACGACGAGAAGGGGATGCCGCATGGGCCCGCCACAAGACCCACCACGTGTCGCGCGGCGCAGGACGAGGCGATCGAGGCTGGGTTGCACTGTAATCACTTTTTTTGTGCTAGAAAAAGAGCATCAGCATGCTTCATCAAATTGACTAATAAGAATACTTGATTAAACTTTAATTGTACACGTATTTTCCACACGGTACCGAGAATATAATTACGGCTCGGCACCGTACTTGTGTAAATATCTTAGGTCCATCATCTTCAAATCTCAGATTGATATGTATGGGTATAAACGGTAAAAAAAAAAACTGAGACTATGAATTGTATATGTAAAAAATGTAAGCAAGTTGCAAAAATTAAAGCATTGAACACATATCAAGAAAGAGAGAGAAATTGACATGTATAGAGTGTTAGAAACATGAACAGGGATGAAGTTTGAGAGGTAGAGAGAGGAAGAAAGTGTGGTTGTATGAATGTGAAATTCAGGGAGATAGAGAGGGGAAGTTTGCGAAAGCATTAGATTGGAAATCTGGTCAGAGAGAGAAAGAGAGGGAGACAAGAATAAAGAGACAGATGTGTCGGGGGTAAAGGAAGAAAGGGAGAAAGAGAGGTGTTGTGGGGGAAAGAGAGCCAGTGAGAAAGAAAAGGCGTGACGACGTGGACAAATGAGATGCAGGGAAAATCTCATGTACATAATACTCGTATCTCGCGAGATAATGGACCGGTGGCTACAGGCTACACGAATCCTGGTGTGTTTGAGGCCTTAGGATAAGGGGCAGGGCCTCGCCCTACCGTGGAATTTTTAGGTTGGCCTTGTTTTCTCTATCATATCCTATACCATATTAGTGCATTCATGAATTTTCATTAGTTTTTTCAAAAGGAAAATTGTCATAGTTACCGGATCACTTTTTGGATTTTTTTACAAAGCTTACGTGGTCAGTGCGGCTCTCATCGGGTCTACTTGGTGTCTTCCTTCTGCAGGTAAGTGCCACATGTAAGGTAAGGTGAGAATGGCAATGAGATGGAGCTAGCAAATTATACAGAGATCAAAGGACGACCTACTACTTGCTCGCTCATTTGGATCGGAGTTGTTGAAGTAACAGCGCAGAGCACACGGCATGGATGCATGCGAGAGAGCGAGAAGAACAAGCAAGGCAAAGCGCGGTGCCTCGTCCGTGTGTGGGCCCACAGTAAGCACCCGCTACCATATATATGAGATGTTATCTCAACAATTGTGCCGGCCAAAAATACTAGGTATGGTACAAACTACCTTTTTGATAGAACCGTGAAAACCCCTAAAATGCCTAGGAGTTTTAAAAGAAATGGTACAGTGCACATCCATATATATAGTGCCACATATGGAATAAGACAAATTCTCAGAAATTTTCTTCTAGTCCATATATAGCTGAAATTTGTTATGCTTGTATGATTTTTTTTCTAGATGGAGTTTGAATCTCAAATTTGGTGACTATAAATCTATAGATGCACTATGCTGTGCATTTTTTTTTTCAATTTCTTTCGAAAACTCCTAAGTATGTTTTCTTAGGCTTTTCACGATTCCAACGAAAAGGTGGTTTGCACCAAATGTTTTCCATTCTAATGCCTGGTTTGTAACTATTCCTTCAACTAATTAGATAGATGTATATTTTATTTTCTAAAACAAAATAGCTACCTAGTACGTATATATCACCTAGTCAAAGAACGAAGCTTTCGAGAAAATAATGCACCTACTGACCAGTTTCGGCGAAACATACGCTTCTGCCTCACTCTATACTATCTTATCTTACCAAATCCATTTCATGCAATGTCGTCGCGCACTACTCAGTACTCCCATCCGTTCATGTATCATCAGTTCATCACTGATCAGAATCGAATATGATGCAAGACAAGACAGCACAGGTTGCTGTGGCCTACCCGCTCGTCTCGTCTCAGTTCGTTAATTCCATCGTCCTGTCAAAGCACTAGCTAATACTAGCTTAAGCAGAATGGCCAATACACTCTTTCTTTATTCGATCGATCAACTCTGCCAGTCACTCCAGTAGAATGCATAAAGACATGCTACACCTACGTAGATCAGAAGATCCAGTACCAAATTAATGAGCTCGCTCCCTCCCACTCCCATTTACAGCTCCTCCCCTGGATTACATACTAGTTTAAGCAGCTAGCTAGGTGAAGAGATCAGCTAGGTTAATCAGGTAGGCTTCCTGCCCCTCCCCATCTCCACGGACGAGTGCTACGAAGGCGATAAGGTCGACCGCGCACCCGAACGCGAACGCCGTGCCGCAGATCCTGAAGAAGAGGTTTCCTGGGTCGTCGACGAGGATGGCGCGGACTGCGCCAGCGACAATGCAGTTGCCGGCGACAGTAAGCGCGAAGCCCGCGTAGGCGCTGGCCCGGCGGAGCCTCCGCCAGTGGCATGGAAGCAGCAGCGCCTGCGTCCCGGCAACCGCCTGAAGCGTGCTGGACAACAAGATCGCGGTCCGGCGGTGTGGTGGTCGTCCGCGTCGGCCGTCGTCACCTGCAATATAATCATCGGGGCAAACACAACAAAGGATAAATGGAAGTTAATTATTAGCGCATAATCGATGGATCGAACAACAAGGACGAGATCTGAATGAATATGCACCATACATGCTTGCCTCCTAGCTAGGATCGGATCGGAGTTGTATGTGGTTTAATTAGTACATACCGGCTGGCCGACGGTGGTGTAGGGGTTGAAGATGAGCTTCTGGACGAGGCCGTAAGCGAAGGCGACGGTGATGGAGAAGGCGTTGAGTAGCGTCCACAGGTTGACAAGGTGGAAGACGGTGAGCGGAGGAACCGCGCTCGCCATCACTGCTAGGAGCTTCTTCTTATCCACGACGGACACGGATACCGACACGCGCAGCTGCTTAGTAGTGTCCATCTTCTCGATCGTTCTCGGCCACGGACGGATCCAATTTTTTTTCCCAGCCTAGTCGTTACCTAGCTAGGAGATCATCAGCAACGACACAACAGCGCACGGTTAAGATTTCTTCGTCGAGAAAGAACGTACGTAAACATAAAAAGATCAGAAAGCTACGTAGATTTCACAGAGCTAGAATTGAAAAGAACACGAAAAGCTAGGCGCACACAGTACCGCGTAGCTAGTTCGTCGAAAGTTAGCCAGATGGTGATCAGGAGGCGAATCGGAGAGGACGACTGACCTTCACCGTGGTCCGTTCATCAGATGGAAGCTAGAGCTCGGCTTCCTTAGTAGCTTAGCTTCGTGTGATTCTTCAGAGAGGGGAATGGAGCTGGAGGGCAGCTTAGCACAAAACGACCTCGCCCATGGAGTAATTTATCTAGGTGGCCAAGCAACGCAGCTTCACTTCATGATCAGTTGTGTACGGGCCGGTGAGCGAGCGAGAGAGAACTAGAGGCAAAAGCGATATCGCGTGGGCCACCGGACCTACCACAACACACCCACCCACCCACCCACCACGTGTCGCGCGCGTAGCGGAGAGGCTGGGCTGCATGGTTGGGGTCGGGCTTCGGTAAACGCCGATCAAATCTCGTCATGGCGGTAAAAAGCTATCTCGTTTTAGTTAGGACATTTCTAATTAAACGGAACAACTAAAATCTTGTTCATGGATTGGCGCATTGCAGACCGGTGATATTACTTAGAGCATCTTTAACAGTTTGATATTTTTTCTTTTATAAATGTTGTTATTTATTAACTCTCAAAACGATATGGGGAGGAGAAAAAAAGTCCATCTCCAAGAGTTTTACAAAATTGACTTGGCAATTACTAAAATTGTGGACCCAGGTGTTTTGCCGCGAATTTTTTTCTTCGCCTGGTCGACGGTCGCGCGCTTTTCTTCGCGCGCATCCTTCTTTCTCTCGCGTTTGTCTTCGCGCCGTCGCCCAGTCGTGTCATCGCCGGTATCGCCGTTTCCCTCTCGCATCCCGGGATGCCGTCTCCAGAGACTGAAGCCCATGACGTACATCGCCTGCAGGTTGCTGCCGGCCAGGAAGGCATCGCCATGAAGCCATCGCAAGGAAGCACGACGTCCAGCAGTTTGTCGCCGTCGCCCAGACCCTTGTCCCCGTCCATCGATGGATTCCAGGTCGCCGGAGACTCAACCAAGTCGGCGTGCACTTTAGATCTCCAAGATTTGTGCCTCGTCGATGAATAGGTAGCGGTAGATCCTGTTTATTTTGGTGGATGTTCTCACCTGCGCAATTGTTCTCGGCCGCGGAAGATGAGGGCCGTCAGATCACGTCTCCGAAGACAGTTCGATGATGATTCTTCAGACGACGACGATTACTTCATCTTCACAGCTACTCGGATTGTGCTGGTGGTTTAGTCCCTGGCCATGTTGTCATTTATCGCGATAGAGAAGCTGGCCACCGGAGGATGTATCAAGATTATTTGGCGGATAATCCAACGTATAGTCCAGATTTATTCTGTCGGAGTTTGCAGTTCTTCCACCTTAGATTAATTCATAGTATTTGTTTAATTTTTATATAAAGTGTTGAACTTTTGTTTCTTTTCTTCAGATTCAGAATGAATAGGGATCTTTTCCTACGCATCATGAATGTCGTTGAAGCACACGATGATTACTTCATGTAAAAAAGGAACTGTGCAGGGACGCTTGTATTGAGTTGCTTCCAAAAATTCACTGCCGCTCTTCGTATGCTCAAATATGGGGTTTCTGCTGATGCTACAGATGAGTATATTCGCATTGGCGAAAGCACTGCACTTGAGAGCCTACGTAGGTTCGTTGCTGTAGTTATAAAATTATTTGAAACAGAATATTTGAGACATCCCACTGTTGCTGACGTAGCACACTTGCTGGCGGTCAATGAGAAAAGAGGTTTCCCTGGCATGTTAGGGTCCATCGATTGTATGCATTGGGGATAGAAGAATTGTCCAGTTGAATCATAGGGGCAGTACAAGGGGCATGTGAACAAGCCAACTATCATTTTAGAAGCTGTCGCGTCTCAAGACCTTTGGTATTGGCATGCATATTTTGGGATGCCTGGTTCTCATAATGATATCAACATCCTTCATCGGTCTCCACTATTCGACAACCTGGCGGAAGGTAAAGCTCCGGAGGTGAACTATACCATTAATGGTCATGACTACGAGATGGGGTATTTGCTCGCCGATGGTATTTACCCCTCATGGGTGACTTTAGTGAAGTCCATTTCTCTTCCTATGGGGAACCAGCGGAAATATTTTGCAACAACACAAGAAGCAGCGAGGAAGGATGTTGAAAGGTTTTTTGGCGTGTTTCAGTCTTAGGTTTGTCATTATTCGACAGCCAAGTCGCATTTGGGACACGGAGATGCTTGCATTGATCATGAGGGCCTGACACCCATGCCAATCACAACACCTGACAAAATATTTGCTGTCACATCCACGATCAACAGTACCATGCACATCGACAACAGGAACCAATTCACATGAAATGCACTGAAATACAATATGGTAGCTACACCTTTGAATCAAATACACACTCAAATAAAATATGGTAGGTCCATGTATCAATCAAACACACTCAAATAAAATATGACAAGGGAAATAATGGTTCTCAAACTAATGTGTGGGTAAATAAATTGCTAGGCTTGAACTAAAACTAATTTCCCATATGCCGCGCAAGGATCTTCTTCTTCATTATTTCAAGCCACTGCAGCTGGTCCTAGTCGAGGGAGGTCTTATCCGCTAACATTGTGTCTTTCTCCTCCTTCAGCAAGTTCGCTTCAATTCTTTTTCTTCATTTGACAATCGCTTCTTCTCTAGCTCAAGCGAAGCCTTCTCAACCTCAAGTGAAGCCTTCTCTACCTCAAGGGAAGCCTCTCTTGCCTTGTCTCTTTCCTTATCACGTGCCTCCTTCTTCTCCCACATCTTATCCAAAGCTGCAATGCACGCGTCATCGCCCTCCTTCTTCTCCCACATCTTATCCAAAGCTGCAATGCACGCGTTATCGCCTTCCTGCCTAGCTTGTTTTACCTGCTTCTGACCCTTTGGCCTCTTTCGTTCTTCATAACCTGGGGCTGCAACTTCTTGCACCCCGTCATTGTTGCTAGCTTGTACATTTCTCGGAGTGGATTCCTTGCTAGTCTTTTGTTTCTTCTTAGCAGGTTTGTGGTGCTCAGCCAGTTCAATCCTCCTTGACTTCCACTTGTCTTCATCCTTCAGCTTATGCCAACAATGCATAAGAGTAAACGACTTACTTTCCTCGTCTACTCCTATGTATGTCTCCAATGCTTGATTAATCTACACGAGTAAAATATTTAAAACATTTATATCTTCGCATATTAACGAAATATTGCAAAACAAATAAAAGAACAAAACTACAAAAACATACCATGTCTTGGATAGTTGCTCCACTAGCATTCCTATGCTCAATTTTTTCTAGCATGAACAGAACTTGTTCACATCCTTCTGAATAGTGAGCCACCTATGAATAATAGAATTCTCTGTCCTGACACTGACAGCTGTAGTTTTATCCTTGTGCTCATCAAAGAATGCACGAATTCTACCCCAAAGTGTTAAACGAGTTTGATTGGCCCCGTGAATGGGATCTTTGCTAACATTCAACCAAGCAGAGCGTATAACTTTATCTTCCTCTATATCAAATTTTTTTGCCTACGTGACACACCCTTTTTTTCCATGATGGCCACCAGCAACTTCAGCTGCCTGCACTTCCAGAACATCATCTTGAAATTCAGCAGAAACATCATTACCAGTGAACTGAGTGTTTTGCGTCAATGGAAAGTTCAAGTCGTCCAAGCCAGGATCATTAGGATCAGTTCATGTGAGTATGCCCGTATAGAATCCAACATTTTCCATTCAAATGAATCTACAGTAGCAAATAACAACAAATGTAATTGTGTTTCTAATACAAAAGAACAGATCATTGACATTATATTCAAACTGATTGGAAAAAAGAAGACATATACACCTTGACAAATCAAAACAAATAAAGATCAAAAGCATGGAACTTGATGACCTTCAAGCCATAGGACAGAAGATTGGATCATAGGGAGTATACAGAAGATTGGATCATAGGGAGTATACCTCAACCCTAGCTGCGCGTTAATGAAGATGGAACTGCACTGGAGGAACAAGCAGTCCGGATCCCAGCCCTCGATCGAGCCCTTCTTGAGTTTCGTGGCCAGGTCTGACGGTGATCTCCCCTCAACTCCTTCTCTTGACTCACGGCAAAGGAACAGCGGCGCACTCCCTTCAACTCCTTCTCTTGACTCGCGGCAAAGGAACGACGGCGCAAAAGGAGTCCTAGTCGTGCGACAGGGATATGGCGTGAGAGGAGTCCTGGACGCGTGGGAGAAGCGCGGGATTACCGCGCAATCGTGATTGCCAAGTCGCGGCAGCCTCGTATATATGCGAGTCTTCACCCAGAAATTGCCAAGTTAACCAAAATGTCAATCCAAATTGCAAAACTGCTGGATAGCTGATTTCGAGAACTTTGACAAAAAACAAGAATGCCAAACACAAATGCCAAACTGTTGGAGATGCTCTTAGTTCCATTATTGGGAGATGTGATGGTAAGAAGCCAAGAATTCATCACATATAGTACGGGCTAGCTAAACATAAAGAATCTCATATAGTACGTGCAGCAAATAAATTAAAGTATTCATGGACGGGAAGTTCTAAAATTGATGCATTATTTATATATCTAAATGAGCATTAGAAGTTAGCATTAGAAGTTGCTAAGTGTTTACTATTCCTAACACAAAAGAGTCATGCTAGGATGACCTAGCAACCTAGACGGGAAGGAGAACACCCCCCCCCCCAAGAATTACAATGAAATGCAAAAACATATTTATATTGAGTTAGCGAATGTAAAATCCCATACATCCTCATGAGGGCCCCTCTCAAGGGCCAAAGCTCTTAATTGGATAACTACATAAATAGCCCAATGGTCTTCCTCGTGACAAGTGGTGGGTCTCCGAGTGACCTGTTCTAGACTGCTTTTCATGAGCCTCAACTCAACTATAGCTTCCTCAACATCTGAAAGTCTCCAGATGGTCAAGTATATGGGTATATGCCCAACACACTGTTACAAGCAAGGACTAGACTTGTAGTGACCACAGGAATTCTCAGTGCCACACTAGAAAAATATGGTGTCACCACATTTGTAGGTCATGAGTTGACCATTGGAAGTTTCAATCTGTGGTGGTTTCTCTGGCGCAACATCGGACAATTTTGATGTGTTGAACATAGGGCACCATGCCTGTGCATTGCCTCTATACCCACCTTTAATCTCTTATCCATCACCAGAGAGTCCAGTGCTCTCTTCTTCTACACCATGCCTATGCATTGCTTCTTCTATACTCAATCTTGGGTGCCATTCTCCGGTGGGGTGCATGTTATCAAAACAACCTCCGAGGCTCACTGGAAAGATTTGGTCCACCTATGTGGTTTCTTCTCATCCTTTTTTCTAGGCTTCTTATCCTTGATATCTTGAGCTCCTAGCTTGTTTTCTATGGCCTTCAGTACTCCTCTTTTGATCTTCTATTGATGTGTTGATTGTCTGATCTCTACCTTACCCTAGCTCATGTTCATCTCTTGCATCCATAAGACTAAGTGCCTTGTGTACTAGCAAACATTGTTATTCCTAATGGTCATGTTGCCTTGCTAGGGTCGATGTTTCTTACACATGCAAGCATTAGTCTCTACACTTCAACACCAAAAGATAAAGGAAATGATAAACCGTACTAACCTTTTGATGAAATTTTACCATCAACCATTGGAATAACATGAAGAGGGAATGAAAGAACATTAAGAATTTGAAACCTTCCTCCATCATCAATTGCCTAAATCCCATTAAGTGAGTGTGCAATAGGAGTACACTCAAATCTTGCCACTCCACAATCAAATAGAAAAATATTGTTTGGGAACTTGATAAAGTAAATGATTTCTCAGATATTGCACAATATCTTTTGATGTGGAGAGAGGGCATACAAAGAATTTTTTCTTTCTTTTCCTAAAAAAGATTTATTTTGACACACCTTTTGCTACAGGTTGAATGATGTTTAAAATACAGCAGCACATACTTGTAAACATTTAGAAGAATCTAGAACATTACAAGCATTGAGATATTTGTAAGGTCTTGATTTTTCTAATTATATGGATTGCCTCATAGTGATGATGACAACAAAGATAAGGAGAATTATAAGATTCTAACAAATTTATCACCTCAAAACCAGGATTAACCATGCTAATTAATAATATCTTCAATCTTCGAATCTATCTAAATTGTATCCTTAATTAGCAAGAATAGCCTTGGCATGCTTCTGAAACTCTTTTTGTAGTTGGGGGAATGCCTGACAGGAATGATGGAGACATGGACCTGTCATCACGGCGGCAGAAGTCATCATGGACTGTGTATTGAACCTTGCCCATGTTGCCTTGAACTACATGCCATTGGCGAGGACAATTAATCTTGGGCTCAATGTCAACCATGCCATTGGATAGTATGTTGCCTATGTGCCCCTCCATTGCCTACTCAATGAAAGTGTTCATCCCATCCCAGTGATCGCTACCGTAGGCTGATTCTTGAAAATCAATAGAACTTGTGACGGTCTTGGTGCGCAGAGATGGTAGAGCACACAAACTCTAGTGTGAGGAAGACCGTTCAATCTATGAAGATGCTGACCATGAGCGGGGAGAGCATAACAGTAGCACACCAACTTTCGAGCTTTGTTGTTGTAGCTTTGCTACCCATGATGTCAGCTTTGTACAGATTCAAAAATTCACCTGTTAATGAGAAGATAAAAAATAGGTATTAGGCAAGATGCAAGCTAGAAACTAAATATGGGTCATGCCTTATTTTTTAGTAAACAATCAAGAGTACCAAGTTAATTTATCATATCATCAAATGAGCTAGTTACGTGTACATTCTGTCAATTGTATAAGAGTTATGTACATGAAGTTCTATAAAAATAAAAGCCCTAGATCAACAACCCACTCTACTTCTCTACCCATATCCACATGTTGCCACTCTCGCTCTCCATGGACGCCACTCTTCACCTAGCCTTTCATGCTATCCGTTCTCTTCCTTCGTAGATATCGCTATTCACTTGCCTCCCTCTAGCTGCTCTCACCCTCCACAACCATCGGTGTCCAGCTCACCTCGGCAACCGTTACCTCGGTTCTCGAATTGGTGGACCCACAATCCACCACTCTCCTAATCCCTTTACTAGAAAAAAGAACTTAAGTTTAATATGAGAAGTTATTTTGAGAAGTCTACTATTGAAAATTTCTTGGTGGTTCTTTATCCTATATGCATGAAGAAATACTTAGCGGTGTTTAATCCAACACACATGAAATAATTATTCTCAGCCTTGGCATCAATGACGACATCTCTTCTTAAGGGTGCTTCTAGTAGCATTGATGCACGTATTTAAAATTCTATTATTTACAGTTACAATCAAATTCCAATTGAGCTTAATGAGCTAGTGGTACAAGAGAGAGACTTTGAAGTATACAGAGAACATAGAGGTCCACGTTAAATAATGACGGGGAAAACCGTCACATAATAATGCACGACGGCACATGTCGTCACAAGATAACCTGGACAGGACCATCCTGCCTGGTCATTTGTGATGACTCTTAGACAATATGTGACGCGTTGACCGGACAATATGTGACATCTGTAGTCTTCATAAAAGATAACATAATATGACAACGGTGGATCAACCATCACAAAATGTCTCGACATAATGTGACGGTTTTTTTGGCTGTCGTCACAAAACTTTTTGTGACGCTCATTATATGACGAGACCCGTGACGGCAAAAAATTCGTCACAACGGTTTTTTATGATGGTTTTGGCACTTTACATGATGAAATGTTGTTGTCATACAAAGCACAAATTCTTGTAGTGGGTGCTAGCATCTTTAACAATAGTAGTAGAGGATATGGATCTTGATCATGGTGCTTTGTGGGGGGGTGTGGGAAGAAGTTGTCATATAGAGGAACGAGGTGTAGGTGGTAGATTTTGATCACAAAATAAGTCAAGCAACTAAACATAATCTTACTAGGTGTATCTTCTCTATATAGGACATCCAAACACTAGCTCGTTGCATCCTATTATATGAAATTAAAATTTAGACATTTATGAAGATAAAGGTCATGAAAAAGTCTAGAAGAATGTAGAAGCTAGATATTTAGCTTTCCATATTCTTTCCATTCATAAAGATAAAGATCATGGCAAAGCCTGTAAAAGAATGTAGAAGCTATATATATTTAGCTTTCCATGTTTCTGGTGAACTATGAAATATCCTAGGACCTTTTTTGAGGTACAAATGTTAAGAAACTAACAAGGACAATAAACTTTCTAGTGTATATATTTTGTGCGAAGTATTGAATTCATTAACACTTTACACACTACTATAAAACCATATAGAATAGATGGGCCATAAATTGTCAATTCATTTGACATGCACTGATACCATTACACTTCCTGTTTAGAGTAGCCACAGGCTCTCATTGATTTGGGACACAAAGAACTACAATGAAAGTTGTTATCAATAATGTTGGTTCATGCATAGATCCCAACAAAAACGACATTTAGTTTGGATCTAGTAGAAGTAGGGCAAGAGGGCACCACTAGCTATCTTGGTGGTGAGAAGGACGTCATCTATTGTCATAGGGCAATGGCGGCTAGGTGTGCTAGTAGTGTGGCCAGTCATAAAAGGAGCTTCTCAACCATGAGAGTTTTGCCTTTAGGGCTTGGTGGTAGTGAAAGAATGCAAGCCATGTGGGGATTAGATCCACCTCTGATGATGACCCAATTATGTGATTCAAAATTATTTGTAGTCCAATCCACTGCACAACACAGAGGTCCCTAGGATAACATATACCTTGTGTAGGATGTGATTCTAGAGGAGAGGTATCCCCCTTGACCGAGTAGCTATGATCTAACAAATCAACCGTGGCGGGTGATTCTTAGAATGAGCAACAACAACAATAGTCAAATATACGGATGGTTATCAAAGTCTCCTTGACCCTGGTTGCAGGTAGTATTCTGGAGTGTGTAAAACAGAGGGAGGATTATCCATGGTGGGGTAGGGTGGATGTAAACACGCCCAGTGTCCAAAATCTTTTTATGACCCTAATCATCATGTGTGAAATGGACCCACATATGCATGACACTTTTGTACTCACTTCCCATTAAAAGGTTAACTAGGAGGTGCTACACATTTGGAACAACATAGATAGCTGGCCCTCACGTTCTTGAACTTCCAAGGTGGTAATAAACCCACAAACTCCAACTCCTCATGTGCCAGCTACTACATATGCTACTATTGGGCTAGAGTGTTATAATGTATGCAATTGAAGGGGGACAGAGCGACCTTATTTTTTGTCACACATACCTCTGCTCTTTGAAAGTGAATACAGGCGAGCCAATGAGTGACCATCAGGCATCAGCTGAATGAGCGAGTGAGGTTGGAGGAGAAGCTGAATGCTTGCGTATTCTGCAACAAGGTGCTTCATCACCACCATCGTCTAAACCCACATATTCTCGACCGGTAGATGTAATCTTGCCTTCGCCATACACATAGAAAGAGAAGGATCTATGTAGGGTGAAGGCGAGATTATATCTACCGATGGAGAATATGTGTGTTCAGATGATGGTGGTGATGAAGTAGACTCTATGCATGGAGCAATGGAAGTCAGAGTATCTCCTATAGATGGGGCTATTTAAACTTGCAGATAATTGTTCCCCAATAACACAGATCTGGAGTTGAACATATATAGGAGCTCCACGGGGGGTCCTTACCTTATTATCATTCAGAAAATGGTGAGTGCTTAGCCTATCTATTTGTGTGCCTATAAATTGAAGAGTATGAGATACGTATGATACATGCTTAACAATGATGCGCACAAGAAGTGAGGAAAGAAGGGCCAGAAGCATCCTTGGTAATTATAGGTGATAGCACAATTTTATTTAAGGGAGATTAGGGCATCTGGGGAGAGGAGTAATGATCTGATATTCTGTTCATACAAATACACCACCTATAACACATATGAAGAGGCGAAGAAAGAGTTCTACAACCTCTATAACATGGGAATATGAGATATTGCCTTGTGTTGGCATCCGTGGTATTCAAGATCAAAGATGAACAACAATGAGTACACGACCGGGAGGGATCTCGTCTACTCTTTAAGGTAATGATAAATGTGTAAAGCATTTTATTGGCTACACCCATGAATGTATTGTGAATATATATTACTAAATTTTGGATGCTTTGATAGGGGTTTTATAGGAACCCTTGAGCTACATGTTGCAGGACAGGGTGCAAAGCATTGTTGCACCTAGATCAAACTGAAAGACATGCATGGACTGTAACCAAGATAATAGCATATCACAACCATCACCTTTTGGAGAGATATGGACAGAAAAAAACAATGGCACTCCCAATGGTAACATAGTCCCACTAACTAAGGATTTTGTAAGGAAGCAATGGGCATAATGTTACACTAGGGTCTGTGTGCAGCATAATTGGAGTGACATCAACAAGCTCTATGGCACCAATCTGTAAGTAGGCGGTTAGGAACCTTTTTTTCAAAAGCTCACACAAGAATACGTAAGGGGATGACACCAGGAAGATAATGGAGGCTCTTGAGAGTATGAAGCAAGAAGACAAGGATATGCAAGTGTGGTTTCATAAGGACGATAGAGGTAGGCTAGTGCACCATCAAGGACCGTATTGGCTACAAGCACACTGGTGACGTGGTGGCTTTTGACACAACTTTCAGAACAAAACCTATGCAACTTACCTTTTTGCATATTTGTCGATGTTAAGAACCTCTATCAGTCAATCATTTTCGGTGGGGTCCTGCTCAACAATGAAAGAACTGAAGATTTTGAAAGAGACGATCAATGCCAAGAAATGGCTGCGGTGATCAAAAGCACCCTAAAAGAGACGAGACATAGGTGGTGATGGTGGCATGTGCTAAGAAAGGAAAAGCAAAAGATCGGCCATACACCACAATAAACTAGAATACCCAGGTCACAAAAACGGACCGAAGAATGCCTCAGTAAATATCATGCTTACATGGTGAAGAGCTGCAAAGTTTACGGACAAAACAACAAAGGATAGCTATCACGCTAAATTGACGAAGAACAACTAATCTTCATGCAAACTAACAAAGTAGTCATCTAAGCTCTCGCCCATGGAGGGACCCCGTGAGGACGCCGACGGTTTTCCCTAGGTTGGTCAGCTTTGGTCATCGGACCACGAGATGAACAACAAGAAGTTCAAAACATAGTGTAAAAATTATAGTAGATTGATTGTATTGGATATCTCAATCAGCTGTCACCCTTTACATATGTATGGCTGCTGGTCTTTCCAATACACAGAACATAACAATTGAATATCAGAGGAGTCCTACTCGAGTTCGGCTTCATGAATGAACGATATTCAATTAACAAACCGAGCTTATTTTAAACTTATGCACATCTACTGCTCTAGCTTGCCTTGTTTAAGTTCCTTGTATGTTTATATCCTGTCCCGGTCAGCACTCCATCAAATAAACAGTCACCTTCCTGTTTCCTAGTCTGCCCATCGACTCACACCTGATGGGTGTCATAGTTTGACACCTGTACATCTTCATGTTTGGCCTCCGCGCGCACAGGATGCCGCTGCATGCCCTTCCTGTTTCCAGTCTTCAATGGTCTACTCTCGGTCCGGCCAGTGATGCACTCGGTAATATAAGGCCGCTGGGGAACTTATCGCCAACTTATTAGCGATCGATGCACTCGGACTAACCAGGCCGAGTGAAATTCCGTACTCTGCCAAAGCTACGTGACATTTCTGTGTCCATAGCAGCCAAGCCTTAGTGCAAACCATATATACTGAAACGATTCATCCAGCGATCGGCTCCATTGCATATATGTTTGTCTCAAAGTTTCAGAGACTTCAGTTTGACAGGAAGAGGAAAACGCCACGGTCAAGACTCACTTGTCTCACAACTCACGAGGGGTGGGCGACGCTGTGTACTAGTACGTAGGACGCACAAAATCTGACAACAAAAACAACCCAGTTTTGCGTGACCAAGTCCGAAAGGTAAACCATCTGTGCCAATATTATTCGAGCACAAACCATCAACAAAATGGGATGTTACATGTTACACACTCTTCTAGGAGACGAAATAATAACATAACATATTATAGTAATATATATAGATACAATCAACCTGACATACACAATTTGGCAAGTCATCTGCACACATCACTGCCTAAGAACTATCTCTTATCATGTGTTATCTTGGTTTCTGAGCTCTTCCGGTAAATGCAGCACGACCACACTGAGACCAAGTTTCACAAAACCGCAACCATTGCCCCTGCTCAGGTTAGGACCTGGAAAAGACAACTTTTCTATGAGCAAGCATAGAAGAATCCTGCTCCTGCTGTGAAGCTCCGAAGGTCAGCTCTTGCTGTGGTTTGCCCTTTTCAGCAGCTTGCGGCTAGGCGGGACGTGATCATCCTGCAACATATGACACAGCGGAATGTGAAGGTGGCTCAGTACATAATGTGATCTATCTATATCTTCATTTGATGATAAGCAGGAAGACAGGAACATGTCCACAAGATGATAGGATAAACAGCAACATTTACCTTATATAGTGAAGCTGCAGAGTCTGACTGCATGTTCTGATTTTGAGCTTGGCCAAGAGACCGCAAAGTCTCGATGGCATCTACCGTGAGCTGCCACCCGGAAAGAGCTGTGCTCGAACCAGTACTAATACAACATGCAGCAGCAACATTTCCGTTCACCCAAGGACAGTAATTGTTGTGGTGCCTTATTGGATCAAAGTCTGGAAGATCTGTTTCGTAATCATTTTCCCCATTTGTTGCTCCTGACAACCAAGCATAGGATGATAGGAACAGAATAAATAGCATATTTACAAACAAAAAGGAAGTTATGCTGTTTTTGAGGGACAAATGGTCAATTTACTTGAAGTTTTTGTGACCTAGGCCTAACTGATGGAATTATGCAGGAACGGCAAAAATAAGGATGCAAGCAATAGATGAGTGCAATAAGAGAAATATGCAACTTTTACAGCAAATCGAAGACTATATATGAATGTAATCTGCAATGGTAAACATAAAACTTAATGGTTAGAGATGAATGTAGTTCAACAGAAGCAAGTGTATGCAACATGTAAAAGTACAAGATAGCAATAATGGAACGTAGCGAACAATAAGGTGAAGAAGTACCTAGACCATTTCCTGGATCATAATCATTGTTAGTTAGCATTATACCAGTCACTTCCTCTTTTGATGCATCAATGCCAGAATAAACTCTTGCGTTGCAAGAAAGAGAAGGATGTGCGCTATTCTCATGACTCATCTTCTCTCCACTCTCAACTGAATCAGCTTTAGTTGAACCACAAATTTTCGAACCACTGTCAGCTCGAACTGCTAACCGAGATGCCATATCTTGGCTATCACCGTTAGGATCTTCTCGACCAACTTCTTCAGGGACAGACTCATCCATCAATGCAGGTCCAGGGGCTGACTCACCAGTGTTTCCCATAGTCTCAATGAGCTCGGGAACTGGATCAGCATCTCCAACAACGCTACCAGTTTTATGCTCAGAAACATCCGTCCCATGAATTTCAGCTTCATGACTAGCACCCATCCCAACACTCCCTCCACTAACTCCCAGGCTAAGTTGATCTCTAGCAAATGCAGGAGTTGTTTCAGCATTGAGGACTTCTTCCCCTCCATTCATACTACTCCCTCCTATCTCTCTTGCATTACTTTCATTTTCAGCAGCAGGCTGTACAAAACTGCTTTGCTGTGCTTGGTTGCTATAATTCAGATCCAATGTGTCACTCATTACACCACTCCTGAGTGCACTAGAAGGCTTATTAACATCATCAACATCACATGGATGGTATTCAACACTCTCCATTGAATTTTCCTCCATACCATGAACTGTATCCATCGCAATAACAGAAGATGCCCGCATAGAGTCCTTTGGAAATGGGTTGCGAAGAGCAGATGGACCCTCGGCATTAGATGTATCAAACTTATTAACATCTATATCCAGGTCGAAACTTAAGTTTCTGCTGGGACCAGCTCCTGAAGAAGATGGGCGATTGATATCGAATAGATTAAAACCACGAAGCCTTTTGCTCCGAGCACCAGAATCTTGTGCAGCATCATCGACTTCATCACAATCACGGTCAATGACGGTTCCCTCAATGCTGTCTGCAGGCTGAAGCCTGTTTATTGGCTTGTCAGCTGTGCTCCCACCTTCCTCCAAGTTACGCTTTCTTGAACTGGGGCCCCGAGATTCAAATGAGGCTGCATGGCCACCAAGCTCACTTCCAGTGGGTTGCCCAATAATTAGATCTCTTCCCATTCCTCCATAATTGAGATGTCCAGGCATCGGGGGCAATGCAGAATAGTTTGATGGCAAACCTCCTGCCATTGTCAGATTTAAGTCAACTTGAGCATTCGACACAGACTTACCCTCATCCATACCTGCCTCATCACGTCCCTCAACATTTTCTTTCTCTGCTCCTTCAGCAACCAGTCCATTGATCCCACTTGTAGCACTAATTCCACGGATCAACACAGGTTTCCTTCCTGTATCAGGCATGTCGATGTTATTCAGACTAAAATTAGAAGGTCGTGGCACTGATTTGAAGTCCCAGATTCTCACTGTAGCTCCACATAGGCTGCAATCCAGCAAAGGTGATCTCATGCTGCATCCAGAATCTTTGACACGCATTTTACCTTTCCCCTTGTCTTTCTTAACTGACGCAGAGTATGAATTTTGATGATGCTCAGGAAATTGGGAATGGAATTGGCCATCTGGTTCAGCTGAGCCTGCATTTCTGGCAGAGCGGGTTGAATTCTCTTCCCAATCTTGAACATTAGGAAGCCATCTAGGCTCCCATCCACAAATGCTAATAAGCTTCTGTGCCTATATCAATCAGATGGGAGTGGCCTAGATCAAATAAAGCTTCATGTTCTGAAAATAATACAGCAATGAAAAATGCAACAACAAGGCATCAATGGCAAGAGATGAAGAGATATACTTGAGAGTAGCAGCAGGATTCATCTTGTTTGCCGATATCAATTCCCGTTGTACTGTCTGTTCTGTAGCCCAGCTCCCCAGACAAAATTGTAACTGACTGGGATAAGACTTGATCAATTTGAACGCTTCTAGTGAGTTTCATACTCTCAATTGCAGATAAGGCAATAGCAGGAAGAGACGTGAACTGCAACAATCCATCACAGCGATCTTTAAAACCACCAACAAGAGCTGATGGGGTTAGGTGGAACTGGACCAAGCTATCAGAACAGCTATTTCCTCTCCAGGGACAATCATTCTGGTGGGATGCATCAAGCTGCTCAGCAAAAGCTTCCCCAGCACTTGCAACTACAACATAACATAAAGGTCCAAACAAGTTAGTTTTTTTTTTAACCTCCAAACACGTTAGTTATGTCTCCCAGATAAACATATTACACTTTGTAATAAGATACTGGCAATATTCCAGCCTTAACTAAGTGACAAAAAACAAAAGTAAAAACAGACAGTTTTAGGTATTTAGATCCATCAATAACTTATAACAGTTCATCAGCACTGAAAAACTAAACTAAATTGTACTACCATCCGATGATAAAGTGGCATAGATGTCCTGGATTGAGAATACACTATAAATATGCTTAGATGTAATAAGCATAACTTCAGCCAATATCAAGCCCAACCAACTCAACATAGTTCTGCTGTCCGAGAAAACAATCACGACAAAGGAAATAGATATGCCTCCTCTATTGCACAATTTTCACAAAGTATACCCCCAGCCCATGCAAACAGGCATGAGCAGCATCAAAATCAAGCAGTCAGTGGTCAGTATATTTTCAGTTGCATTGATGAATTTATTTAAGCCCCAGCCTCTGCACATTTGTGCAGGGATGGCTGCCGGCTATTTTCCCTTCCCCAGACCCCGCAGTGCGGGAGCCTACGGCACTGGGTACGCCCTTTTTATTGATGAATTTATTTCTGCCTTTTTTGGATTAAAGAAGCAGGTAACTGCCATAATTCCAGTCTTATCATACAAAAACAGATCGAACCATAAACTCCAAACAAGTTGTATCGCTTTAGTCTTTAACTTAGTATACCAAGAGGATAATAACAATTTGCACCTAATGGCATTTCTTGTCATATAAAGGTTAGCCTGGGAATACAAAACATACACTCTGTTGCTTCACTCAATTGGTAGAAGCAAATGGTAAATTCAGCTAACGGATTCTTATTTATTATTGCAGAGAGGAAAACCCTGCTGTCAACAAAAGCAAGGAGGTAGCAATATGCAACATATTGATAAAGTAAATGTGTGACATAGAACAAGTAACAGTTCCCTTAGTTGCAGTATTCACTGGCTCAGACTTTTCTGTGCAAGTAATAACATCATTGCTAATACAAACTACCAAATGATGGCAATCACCCAAAAAAAAAAGTCTGTGAAATGATAAACTGGCCCAAGAACTCATCATTTATTGATAAATAAAAATAGCAAGAGCTGCAAAGAATGCCACGAGTAAACCAGCTAGTTTCTCAGAACCCATTGCACAAATCTGTTAACGAGTTTTCTCCACTTAAATGAGGTATAAAACCTATCATTGTAAGGAAAACCTGAGAGTTCCAGCTTGGAAATGTCAAAAACTAAAGGAAAAAAACTTGTTGATTTCGAGCATACCTTCAGCAGGGGACCAGGATGTCAAAGCACTAAATATAAGATGTGCTCCACAAGATTCACATTCAATCTTGTCCATGTCAATGTTCACCCAGCCTCTTCGAGCACAAGCCAGTGAACTAGCAGCCTGTAAAAATTAAGTCAATAGTGTTCGTTTTCAATAAAATATTGTGGTCAATTTTATTGACTAGTTTATCTACTTAATAGAAGTCAACAATGACAAGTAAGCTATATGAGGTCAAACAGGTTGGCATTTTAAAGGGAGCATATAAAAATATCAAGGTAGACATAATTTTAGCTAGTCAGGTACTTAAGAATGACAATATGTTCAAGTTCAATACGATCGCGATGAAGATGAAGCCATAAAAATAGAATATTTTCCAAGTCACACCATATGCAGCACCAAAACCTGTCCCTCCATTCTTTTGCAGTTTACTTTTTCGAGGAGGGACAATAAGGTTATTTTTATTTGATGTTGTTGGTTTTCAGAAAGAGATGTATCCATATATCTTCCTGAAATGCCCCTAACTGATTATATGCGTTAAAAGCAAAAATAACCATTCTCTGCGTTTATTGGTTTTGCAGATGAAAGAAATTAGTACCATTACCATATTAGATAAAAATACCCATTCTTTGATTAGGGCTATGCATTCATCTTGTGCAAGTGTGTAGCTGTGTAGAAAACTAAAACATCATATAATTGGGAAGGAATAATTTGGCATGCGATGGTCTGAGATGGACAGTCAATCAGCCATAGTATGTTTGTCAGAGTTCTGAATATTTAGTTAGTCCAAACCATCATTTAGAGATGAGGGTGGTTCTAAACAAATGCACATGCAAAAAAACGCAAGACAAACAGCTCACCAGAAAAAAAAATCAACAGTTGATGAATGGTTAATCACAAAAATTATAATACCACAGATCAGCACGAGTCCAATAAGAAAAGAAACAACCTTTGGCTTAGAAGCCCAAGTGGAAGGCTTAAACGTGGCCAGCCGACGAAGCAAGTCCCCTCGTTCCCACGGTCTGCATGATGACTGAAGGCAGTCCACAGCAGCTCCATTAGCATTAGTACTGAGTGCAGGCTGAGTTGTCGGCGGAGCAATATGAGAAGACCCCGCTTTCGAAACTTGGTCACTGCCTAGCCAGTCTATGCTAGCTGCATTAGTTTGCGCTGGCGGCGACGAGGCACCGGCGGAACTGCAAGGCAGAGGAGCTTGAGTACAGGCAGGCAGGCAGGCAGAAAGCAGAACAGAAGAGCACAAAGTATAATAATCATATAAAAAAGCACAGCGTATGATTCCGTGTTAGTTCATAACAGATTAGATGCTGCAAGCCTTACGTATATTTGCAAAACTAGCCTTGACCCCTGCTTAGAAAATGGATAGTATATACTCTCATGTGAAAAAAATGTGGAATTCAACATGACCTGCCCCCTGGGACACAAGTCACACAACAACACTCGCCCGCTACAGTGGCACACACACACACTAAGCTCATCCCCATCCAATTCCTAAATTCTGCAGTGAAGACCCGCAGAGAAAAAAAAAAGTTAATTTGAGGTAACCGGAGTAGCCCCCCCTAGGGTTTAACAAACGGCCTACTCGGTCGGTCTGACCTAGTACACAGCCAGCTCCATCACCGGGGCCACAAATCCTGGCCAAAAATTCAATTTTTTCCAAGCACACGCCACCTCACCGCCCGGGGAACCCCTGTGAGGCCCGATCCGGAGGCCAGGCGGCAGCAACGCCGAAGGGGTCGGCGGAGACAGTAGCCAGGCGGACACCAGCGGCGGCCGAGCGAGGAAAGGGTTGGGAGAAAGGGCGGCAGCGTACCTGGCGACGGGTGTGGGTGGCGGCGAGGCCGACCTCCCGGGCGGCGGGTCCGGGGGCGCCGCCGACGAGCTCCGTACCTCCTCGCGCATCGCGGCCGCGCTCGCGCCGGGGCGGGTCATGGACAGGGGAGGAGGGCCGGAGGGGAAGGGGTCGAGCGCAGGCAGAGTGGTGCGGTGTGGTCTGAGTCTGACTCGATTGGAGAACGAGACGAGACGGCCCGCGTCTGCACTTCACGGGGACGGCCGGTTACAGTGGCCAGTGGGCTCGCGCCGCTGATTTCCCGTTCCGTTCCGTTCCGTTCCGCTTCACGCGGCGGCGGCGTTGACCAAGGAAACTGGGCCTGGGCTAGGAGTTTGGATGGGCCTACTCTCTGAACGGGCCCACCATATTCCTCCCGGAGACTCTAAGGCCTAGTACAAAAAGATGGGCCAACGGCCCTTTCGTCTGATGGGAGTATTGGTTTTGCTCTGAGAAATGTGGCAGACCAGTACAAACTCGTGCTCTGCTAAAAAAAAAAAAAGTAAAAACTCGTGCGGAAAACAAAAAATGTGAGAAATGGATTTCAGGATCACAAGCCAACCTCAACGTTCAACTTTTTGTTTGTCCAGCTTCATCCCAAATTATAGTCATTCCAAGAAATCTTTGAGAGTCAAACAATCTCAAGTTTGACCAAATTTATATATTAATATAATAACATTAATAATATCTACTAAGTATTATTAGATTCTTCATTAATTATACCTTCTAAGTAGCATGAGATTCTTCATTAATTACTGCAGACAAAGGATGGTCTTTTGGCAGAAGGGTCTTAGGAATATTAGTACCTAAAGAACAAAGCTTCATCACGAGTAGTAAGACCTATTTTTTCTAGAAAAAGGGAAGTTTAATGTTAGTAATGGTGACCAAACAAGATTTTGGAAAGAACATTGGTTAGGTACTGAACCCTTATAAGGCTTAAGTATCCAAACCTTTATACAATTGTGAGAAGAAAGAATGTCATTGTATACAGTGTTTTAGATGTTGAATTGAAGTGAACAAAGGATAAAATAAAAGACCTTCATAGAATCGTGAGAAGAAAGAATGTCATTGTATACAGTGTTCTAAATGTTTAGAAGGGCTTCGACCGGCAAAAAGTTAAGGGGCTGGTGTGATTTAGTATCTTTGGTAATGTCCACCACTACGAATAAAAATAGGGATGTTTTTAGATGGCAATTAAATAGGAGAAGATATTATGAAAATAAATAATGAGCTTCCAAGAAAAATGAACTTGTTTTGGAGGGCTAAGCTGCTCTAGAGAATTTTTTTGGTATTAACAACAGGTGTAGTTTTAAAAAAAGGATAATTTAGTTAAGAAGGGCTGGAAAGGGTGCAGTGAGTGTTCTTTTTCTGGTTCAAAGGAAACTATTCAACAAATCTCCGAATGTCATACATACTGTGAGGTTCGTATAGAACTTGGTGTTTATTACTTTTTGATATTACTTTTGGTATTCAACAACTGGCTTTTGTGTAGACCGTGTGTTTGTTTCATGGTTAAAGAATTTTCCTCCAAGGTTTGGGAATCAAATCTTGATACCTGTCATAGGTATAAGAAAGAGTGACAATGAAGAAAGGATGTCGATTGCAGCAAAGCATGATGCTTGAGGTCTCCGAAAAATTTGGTCGGTGTCAACAAAATAGGGTAGAGGATTACCCAGGATTTGTTTTGAACGGGCTAGTATTACTCATTCACTTGTGGACGTTGGAGTCTGGAATACTTTATCTCTTAATTAAAAGATTGTTGCAGTAAGCAGAGCTTATTCCCATTGCTTTACGAGATTCTTCGGCATATGCCTACCCTCACGTAGAAACCATGTGAGTAAGCATTGTAGTTTGCAATTTAATTATTCATAGTTCTGAATTCATATTTGCCTATCTCTTTTATTTTATTTTGTCTGGAATTATCCTCTTAGCTGGATAGCAAGCTCGTCAGCATGGGCAATTCACACCCACGTGCAAATGTGCAATACTGCACAAAAGAAAGAAAATTCGACAACGTTACTTTGCTGAAAACTCTGCACATTCTTCATTCACATTATCCAGCATACTCTAGTCTGAAAGCACCTAGACAAAAAAAAAGTAACATTTAAACAGGAAGCAGGGTCAGTTTCCACCAGCTCCCTGACTAGTTATCTGCAGCGCTACTTCTAAAACTTGTTTGCAGACCCATCATGGGGACCTTCTGCCGCGCCTTCGCCTTACGCGACGCCACTCTCCGGCTTCCATATCACGTCCTTGAGTCCATTTGAGATGTTGTGGTAGAACTGTGCAACCCATCCAATACATGATAGAATCAGTTCATTTCATTCGATCCTAACGTCGTTCCAACCAAGTCTTTACATCACATTATTGACTACAAGTTTAATCAAAATATATACCTTGTGGAATTCAAGGGTGTCGCCGTTGGACTTGCGCAGCTCAACCATGTACAGCGAAGGCGTGACCTCGAAAACCTTCAGGCATCAGGTAGTTTTCCTTTTTCAGTCTAAGCACCAGCCAAGAACAGTACAACAAACCATACAGGAAGTTTAGGCGGAATCAAGAAGCTGTACCTCTGTTGCAATGGCTAGTTGTCCTTTCCTTCCAGGGTTCTCCCCTTGCAGCTTCAGCTGATAATTCATAAATTGCGGTCAGAGTAATGCTTAACCAAATGGAACAATGCAAACAAGGTGCTGCATCCTACTACCTTGTAGTTGCGTTTCTGAACATTGAAGCCCATGGGTCCTGCTGCTGCTTCGATTTTCGACAGTATCTCATTTGCAGGAAGCCTTGATGCAAACCTTGTCTCTCGCTTAACAGGACCCTAGTAATACAAAGTATTGCAAGGCATTCAGTTATGCAAAGGTATCATGGTTACAGTCCAAGGAGATTTCCTTAACATCCATAGTTCAGGGTCATCAATTAAGATAATGAACATACTGTTTGCTTCTCAAAGAGCGTGCCGAGATTGAGGCCCTGAGATGTGGAGATTAACTCGAAAGCATTCATCACTGATGGTCTTTCTTCTCTCCTTTCAACAACAAGCTGCGCCGGCTCCTGCATTGAAAGCAACTTTGTTTTTTAAACATGCCCATACAATGAGTTGAGAGATGATATAGTATGAACTGTATGGTGCAAAAGCTTACCCCTGATTCATCGAAGATGGCGTTCACATCGTCCAGATTAACTTCTGCTGTTTCAAATCTGGGAGGCTGATACCCCTTCTTGAACCACTCATTGTTAATGAGCTCTGCAATAGTTATTCTCTGCACATGCCATAAAACGATACAGAGTTATTAAACCTACAGATGCTGCACATAATGAATTAAAAATGATGACAATGAACTCTAGAACTTACAGTGTTAACATTAGGATCTAGTATTTTCTTAATGAGCTTCTTTGCACTGGTGGAGAACCAGGATGGGCAACTGAAATCTGCTTTGAAGATCTGCATAAAAAACAGAGTAAGTTAAAGCAACCATTAAGCAAATGAAAAACCAAGTGCTGCTATGTCATGGTGGCAAACCTTCTTGTAAAGTGACATTAGGTTCGAATCTTCAAATGGGAGGTACCCCGCCATGAGGACAAAGAGAATCACTCCACATGACCATAGATCAGCCTTAGCTCCATCATACCCTTTATTGTTTATAACCTGTAGATGCAGGATCACAGGACATGACATGAAAACAAAATATTTTACTGAATGGAAATAAGAACATAATTAAAAGCATAGTTGTGGTCAGTACCTCGGGAGCAACATAATTGGGGGTTCCACAGGTTGTATGCAGCAGGCCATCCTCCTGCAAGTTAACAAAAGGATATTGAAAACTAATCAGCTGATTGGAAACTATTCCATTTGTTAGGTCCAGGTGTCATGACATTAGTAATTTTTTTATGCACATGCTTATCCAAAAAAGGCCAATTTACTTACCCGGACTTGTTGAGATAGTGCGCTCAATCCAAAATCCGAGACCTTGAGTGTGCCGCTAGCATCAAGTAGAAGATTTTCAGGCTGAAACAAAAAATGGGGAAAAAACACATCAATCAAACACAGTTTCCTGCTGAACCTGCACACTTCTTTTTTTTTGAAGGAACAACCTGCACACTTCTTGACATAAATAAACTGCTAAGCAGCACTCACCTTGAGATCACGGTGGTAGACGCCTCTGCTATGGCAGTAATCGACAGCGTTGATAAGCTGCTGGAAATACTTCCTTGCGTCATCCTCTTTCAGCCTTCCACGCGAAGCCTAATACCACGGAATCGCCCCAAATTCATCACACGCTCGATCGGAGTTGAGTGCATCATTCAGACAAGAATGAGAAGACCAGACACTCACGATTTTGTCGAAAAGTTCACCACCGGTGACAAGCTCCATGACTATGTATATCATTGTCTTGCTGGCCATCACCTTCATGAGAGGACACACCACACACATAAGTGGACAGACACACATAGAAGTGGACAAGGACACAAAAGAGGGGACAAAAGGTAAAACTCGTCAAGCAACAGGTAACTACATATAATCAGTAGTACTCAGAAAGCATAGTTCTGTCTTTTTTGAAAAAATCAACGAAGGCATAGTTTGGTCCAACGTTTATCATCAGTTCATATCCAATCCAAAGAAAACATCAATTTCCTACTAGTGGGATGAAGAACCGAGAGTTCAGTTTGGGGCCATTTTTACTCTGCTATAAGTCTGAAAAATCCATTTATCCATGAGTCTTGCACATACAGAGGATTAATCCTTGGAAAAACGTATAGTACCTCGTACATCCGGATGACGTTAGGGTGCCTGATGAGCTTCATGGTGGAGATCTCTCGCATTATCTGCAAAACAGCAACAGCACGAGCGCGTCAACAATCATCTAGAAACCAGCCAGCCTCGAAGTCAGAGGAGAAAGCTGACTGTCCCAACCAATCAAACAACGACGCACACGTCCCAACGGAAGGCGGGCGCGCGAGACGACGAAACGAGACGCCCGTGCTCGCCTGCCTTCCTGCCTACTCCTACCGTCAAAGCTCTGGTGGTGGTCCAACGACGCAGACGATTCCATTTTTCGTCTGGTGGCGGCTCTAGAGAAATTTCTGAAAGAGGACAAATTCTGACGCAACTCGCAACTTGCTTAGCAGCGAAGAGAGGAGCAGGACGTGGAGTAACGGAAAGGAGCGTGAGTTCAAGTTTCGCCGGAGTTCCAAACGTGTTTCCCATGAAGATCCATAGAAATCAACGGGAGGTCAGGAACAGCTAGCACGTGATGAAAAGGAAAACGACACGAGCGCGCACGTCGCCTATACAACTCGTCAAAGGAGTCATGATGCAGGAATGGAGGAGCAAACACGCATGAAGAATTGAAGAAAAACAGAGAATTTGTTTCGTCCTGGCTCTCTAATCTTCATCAGATGGGAAAAGAAGGAACTGAAGGAACAGGAAACACGTATAATTATATGACAAGAGGAAAAAGAGAGGATCTTTCGTCCTGGCTCTGATCTTCATCAGCTGAAAAAAGAAGGAAGAATCGAATGGAACAGGAAACACGTAAGAGCAGAGGAGGAACAGAGAACGGGATGAAGATGAAGGAGAGAAAAACAGGGGATCGATGGCATGGTTTACCTGGGCGATCATCTTGTGCCTGAGGACCTTCTCCTTGTCGAGGATCTTGATGGCGACATTCTCGCCGGTCTCGACGTTCCTGGCGAACTTGACCTTGGCGAAGGTGCCTTCGCCGAGGGTCCGCCCGAGCTCGTACCGCCCCACCCGGGTCCGCCCCACGGACACGCTCATCTTTCTTTCTTCCCGGGCACCGGCCGCCAGTGGAATCGGCGACAAAGGCGGCGCCTTTACGGACGATTAGATCCGAAAACGGTGGACTGGTGCGCGCGGCGGCGATGGCGGCGGGCGGGCCTAAGACCTCTTCTTGTCGCAGGGCCTCCACTGGACGAAC
>CM041631.1:61171812-61311122 GCA_023333625.1 Bothriochloa decipiens | reverse complement strand
CCCTCGTTTACCGCGTTCTTCGTGGTTGATTAGTTCCTTGTTACCGTTTAGGAGTAGGACTACATTTTTTGACATTTTATTTTATATTATATTATATACAAAATAGAAAAAAATCTACTTATTGTATATGTATATAATTAGTTCCTGTAGGACTGAAGCATTCATTATTGATAATATCGCTATTGTACAAATCGTATAAGTTATTATTGAAGTAATTTTATTCTCTTGAAAAAAGAAACACTCTTTAAGTGTGAGATAAGTTTGTTTACACTAATATAATCATGCGTGTGTGCACTGGTCTGGAGCAAAGAAAGCACAGTCATGTTCGGCTGATGGTGACGGTGTGGGCCCGGAGGACCAAATTGTTGGAGGCACCGGGACAATTGTCATCGGGACATCTAGTAGCTTCTCATTTGGTCTCCCATGGTTTAACTTGACCTCGGTTGATCCTCCATCCAATCCACGAGTTGAAAAACAAAGGGTAATAATAACAAACGAGAAACCATCTTTGTGCGTAGCATAGTAGAATGGAGGAGGTGTCATATGGAGGCGATGGATTTCTAGGTTGACAAGTGGTTGAATATTAGGAGAGATAGATGATGTGTCTCCCATGTTCCTTTGAAAATGATACAATGCATGGTGACATGAATGAGGTGCACTGTTTTTGTTGCCATGTATCCCGTTGTCCTTGATGTTGGTGCTAGCAATGATGCGCACTCGGTTTTCTATGCGAGTGGTTTGTTTCAGGCGTGACATATGATGCTTGTTGGTTTCTTTCACCTTTGTCTTGATGCATATGTTTGGTGCCAGCTCATAAATTTGGGTATATGGCAAAAATTACATGTACATGCCTCGTCATCCATGTATAATATGTGTTTGTTTCTTATAGCACCAAATGACTACCAACAAAATAGCAATACATCCTTCTTTTAGATTATTGTGAAATCTTTGTAGGGAAAATTGATAAATATATTGCCAAACCAAGTTTTGTGTCCATATTACAATATATTATTGCCGTTGCTCATGATTTTTCGTGGAATGCTGTGTTGTCACTACTTTCTTTAGGTCTTGGCATTATAACGCTTTCTCCTTTATCTTGTGTCAATTTACAATGGCACCCAATGAGCATAACAAATATGATATATGTGTGCTTGGTTTATATTAGGTTACGTGCTAACCAGTGGCGAAGCCTAGAGAGAAATTAAGCAGGTGCTAATTTTTGTTTCAATGGCAATCATAACTGGGAGCAGGCATCTGATGGAGTACAACTAGACTCTTCTATCATTTTGTGTTTGTCTCTGCAAGCTGCAGCCTAGGCTTTATGCTTTTCTTATGCTTCATAGCTTCACAGTACAACTTTTCACAAACCAATATAATGAGAATAGTACTATATGCAGCAATAAAACATGCAAGCGGCCGGGGGGCCCCCCCCCCCGCAGGAGCCCAGTTTGGCCTCTTTGAGGCTCCGCCCGTGGTGCTAACCATCTAGATGTGTTACTGCTGGTCTTTTTCTTCACATGTTGTGTCATTCATGCACTTGTGTAGTGAAATGTTCGTTTGCTTTGGTATATTGAAGGTGTATCTAGATTTGTTGCCTTAATCTTTAAGTAAGGACACAACTAAATAGTTGTATAATGTTTGGACTTGTATACGGACCAATGTAGAAGAGTGTATTGAAATATTAATAGAAAGTTATTCTAAAAATCTCTAGAAATGGAAGTGATTTCCCCACCACTAGAATAAAAGTTTCAAGTCATCGCGCTATACCAATATAAAGTAGCAACTCAAGTACTACCCATGCCATTATTTGTTGAATGGCTGGTGGATTTACTTAAAATTTCCCATTGTTTGTCTTTCAAATTAAGACATTGCGTAGTCATTAAAGTGTAAATGTAGTAAACTTCATGTGAGGTGCATATGTCCAGACTTCACAAGAATGTGTGCACATAGCACATTTCAAGATGTTGAATGAATTTGGATGTTAGATTTGCTCCAAGTTACTATTAAATCATCCAAACAAGTACTTTTATATATGAATACAATGGTGTCAAGGTTATCTAGATGCTTTGATTATTCAAATTGATTGTATTATTGTTATATTAGATGTTGTGTCTGCCACACATTCTTTTGAAAAAGAAATGTACATACACGTGTATGGTGTTGGACTATTTAAAAGCTCTTTCTACCTCGTTTTTCTTATATCCCACTCTACCCAATGTTGGTGCTAACATCATGTGCCCTCAGTTTTATATGTTGGAAGTTTGTTTTTAGTGTGACGTGCATCGTTTTTTCATCTTGTCTTGGTGCCACAATGTTGTTTTCTCAATTGCTCATCTTGTTTTCGCTTCAACTTATAGTTGATCCTCCATATATTAAATTATATAAAAAATTGATTTATTTAGAGGATACAAAGAGCCTTAAAAAAGGTAATTTTCACATCATGTTTTTCACTTCACTGATCTGATACAAAGTGCCATAAAAAGACGATGATTTCTTCCATAGGTCTTTGTGGTTTATTATGTGAGTTTTTTGATGATGCACCCTTATCTCCTTTTTTTGAAATGAAATATTCATGACATCTATGAAGACCTAGACTTAGCTACACTTTTCTATTTTGTTTTTTCTTGTACCACTTTACTCAATGTTGCTGGTTTGTTTTTCAGCTTGACCATGTGACATTGGTTTGATGTCATTGTTGTCGTAACTTGTATACTTAATACTAGATTAAAAAATGAATATAATTTCTTTTTCTTGCTGCTGACTTATTAGTGCATCAATCACCTTCTTTTTGCAACAAGTGACCGCTAGCTAGCAACAAAAAAATATACCATTGTTTTTCATGATAAAATAAGAATATGTGTCCAATAAGTTGTGTCCATTATATTAGCTTTCCCATCACATATGATAGTTAGTGTGTTTTACAAGTTGTTGTTTGGTTTTTTGTATGTAGCATGGTGTATTTTATTTGTATTTTAGCATGTATTATGTAGTAGTGGTGTTCCAAAACAAACAAAACGAATATGACAGATTAGTGCTTGTCTACGTCCATGTGTATTTGATATGGTTATCTACTACTCCTATAAAGCTACTGCCCACTAAAAATTTCTCTAGCTTTTTATAGCGTCACGTCATCCATAGACCCCACAGCCAAGTCAGCAGCATCGCGCCTCCCAAGTCCCATGTGTATTCACAGCTGTTGGCTCTTCGGTCCCGAACTGAAGAGCCATTCGTGTTCGTAGTGCCCTTTATTAGGGTCCACCAGCAACTACTCTGCCGCACTGTGGCATGCATCATCGTATGCGCCTACCAGCTCTTCCTCTGCGTTTTTATACGAAGAAAACCAAAGGTCATTGCTGCAATTTGAAGACGAAAGGTCATCGGCTCATTGTTGCGGTAGTTTAAATAACTCTGTGCTGCTCGGTAGCATCAAACTGCTTCTCCCAGATGGCTACGGAAGGAGAAGATGGACATTCGAGGCTCAACATCACCTCCGCCAAGATCTTCGTCACTCGGCGGCGCCGGCGCTGCATCGCCCAAGCTCGCTTAGTCGCTTCGCCAGCCCCCTTCGGTCCTCGCAGGTGGTAGAACCCTCTCCCAGCCCCAGCGGTTGTTCACCTGAGGTATGTTCTCGACGCAGGAAGGTTGACCCAGCCGCGCGTGGGGCGCCGACGAGATGTGCGCGAAACCCGAGCTGTCAGCAACCGCAACCATCACCGCCACAGTTTCCCAGCTGCATAACCACGATGTGCACCTGATGCCGCTAGACATGCACACTGTTGAAAATTTAGTCATTTTACACCATGTATTAATCCATAAATGTGATAAGTAAAATACTAACGCCAGTATGATGCGTGCGACAGCCTCATAATCGCTACTGCTACTCATTAACATAAGTAAAATAACAGCAGTGATGAAATGAAGCATAAACAGGGATCTCGGTTTATACCCTTGCGTGCTACTGCCGGTACCCATGGCCAGTACAGCACCATTATCGCCTGGAGCGCCACCTGCAGGGATGGCGATGAAGTTCGCCACACTCGCACCAGCACGCGTCCTCGTGGCCATCTTGGTGCTGGACGAAGACGAAGTCGGGGAAGGCAGCAGCAGCGTGTCGGAGCAGTCGCGCCCTTGGACGCTCCCCAAAAACTTGATTGCCCGCCTACCCGAGCAGGTACGCTTGACGGGACAAGTTCCGGAGGCCTGCTCACCAGAGCCGCCTGTGCTCGCAGGGGATCTGGCCGGAGGTGCACAGGAGCAGCTCAAGCTCGAACAGTGGAGTGAGTGGAGGCGGCGGCGGCGGCTGGTCGGGAGGAACAAAACCTTAACCCTAGCGTCCGACAGGAGCCCCTTATATAGGAGGCGCCCCTGTCGGGGGACCGTTGGACCTGTCTGGCGGCCGGGTGGGCTGGAGCGGCGGCTAGGGTTTGCCTCGGCCGGATGGGCCGAGTGGCAAAAACAAAGGCCTAGAGCCAACCAGCCCAAAGCCACGCACGCTAGGCTAGCCAGCCTAGCGCGCGTGTGGGTCCCAGGTTCTCCTCCTCAATCAGCTTATGTGGGCATCCCAAATCTCACTATTTAAGTTGAGAGTCCTCTAGGTAATTAGTCAAGTTGGTACTAATCATCTTTCCACTTGATTACACAGTTGTGGGCCTTTAAGGTTTTCTAACTACTTAGAATAAATAATGGGCTTGGCCCAATTATCCTAACACACACAACGACGGTGGCATCTGAAAGGGGAAGAAAAATGGAGCAAGGAGATCTCACTAACAATGCGGAAGAGAACGCCATCCCGTGCGTGCTGGATATGGGTGGGAAGACGATTGAGTAGATGAGAGCCGTCCACGTCCGCTCATGAGGTAATGTTGTGCTGTTTTTTCCTCTTTTTTTTTTTACAGGCGGAAGCCTTCTCCCCATGAGATAGAACAGAAGGCAATTTTGACTGATGAAGAATAATGCCGTGAAGAGGTTTTCTTTACGAAGATATGTATTTGATTAACAAATGTTAGCTTTTACCGAAGTTAAATAATTAGTTTTTCATTAATATTTTTGGATAAAATCATGAAACAAAGTAATATTTCTTCCTCCGTTCACATATGTATACAATGCTATAAAATCTCACACATATAAGCTATTTGTTTCATCACCTATTGTTCCATAGTATATATTCTATTCCTTTTTGAACTATATTAGCTTACCCATCTGATATACAAGAAAATAATATGCAAGACAAATTCTTATGTATACACACTATGTAGAATATCAAATAGTAATGCTATATACAACATATTTTATTTTTGAGAAAATCCCGCAGCAACGCGCGGGGTATCTTCCTAGTTACTATTAATTTGCAGGCTAGTTGTCTAGATATGCTCCACCGCTCTTTTGTCAAAAAGCCTGATGATACATGCACTTGGTCTAGTAAGCAATAATACAATTCATGATTTCATTTATCTACTTTTGCCTAAGATACGGTGGACAAGTACGTCTGGTAACGTACAAGGAAAAAATTAGCTCATGTTGAAATTAGATAGATATCACTATCACAAGTAAAAAGGTGATAATAAGTTATCACCCGTTCATGCTAGAAGTGATATAAAAGTTAGATGTACAAAAATAAATGCAGCAACTTCTCCCGTCTACAAATTCTCGACATTTGACTTTGCATGGCTCGATGTGTATCTTTAACCACTAATTTTCTTCTAGGATGTATTCTTAGAAAAGATCCAGATGTAAGAGATTTTGCAAGTATTTACAAATTGATACATATACCGGTTTCCAGACTAAATAACATAAGATTTTTTTGCTTTTTTAGGTTGCTATACGTACCTAGATATACACGTGTCTACAGTCTACAGTCTACATATATTGGCTTTTGGAGTGTTATTCCTTTGCAGTTGCAGGGTAATTGACCTCAGCAGATTGCACGTGCGGTGGACAAAGGTGGCTTACAGACGCGTGCATGTTCTTGCAGAGATTCCAACTGAACTCGACAAGTCACTTGGACCTGCTCCACACTGATGAAAACATACCGTAACTGAAAATTTCGTTTATATATCGACCTCGTTTCCGTATCCGTTTTCCATTGCTGTTTCCTTTTCTAATTATTATGGTAAAAATGAATTTTCCTAATTTCTTTGGGTACTTTCTACTCCCTTAGTCCCAAATTGTAAGTTATTTTAAAAATTTTAGAGAATCAAAACATCTCAAGTTTGACCAAATTTATGTAACAAGATGATAAGATTTAGGATGTCAACTAAGTATTAATAGATTTTTTGTTAACTATATTTTCATTGTATACATATTTGATGTCACAAATCTTTATAATTCTCTCTATATTTTTTGTCATCAAATTTGTAATGACTTACAATTTGAAACAGATGGAGTATTTGTCACTGATGAATAGTTAAAATTTGATATCAGAGAAACTTTCGACTGATCTCCAATCAGTTCCATTTATTGGAGCTCCAAAATCCAAATTCAAGACTTTGGTCGGTGTACTAGTACTAGCTCCAAAATCCAAATTCAAGACCTTGGAATAGTATTGTTGAAAGTTGAACAATATAAAGAGGAAAATTGGCGTTCGATCGAGACTTTTGAACATGAGAGTGCATACCCGCATACGTCTGTCTATTCGTATGCATGATGGGAGAGGGTTGTGCTCTTCTCAGTCTCTCTGTATATTACGTCCTGGTTTGTTGTGTGAGAAAAAACACTGATGCTAATAGAATAAGCGAACAGGGTTAATAACTGAATAATATTTTTGGGCCTGACAATTTTTGGATAACTCCGTGTAAGGACTGTTTGGAAGATCTTCTATGGCCGGCTTGCTTCGGTGCCTAAGCCCCTAAGATGAAGCTATTTTTTTGGACTTCGGGTCCTTTCATAAAAAGGGCTTTGGCTTCCTCAATGGACGCCAGAAATGCTCCTTTCTCTCATACTGTGCGATTAGTGTGCCTCTGCCAACTCCGATGCAAGATCCCGTGGAGAAGCCAATGCGGAAGCTAGACCAAACAAGTCCTAAAACATGGGCTAAGCTAGCACCAAAAACAGATTGAATTTACTTCAGTTAGTCATCACAAGAGTAGTCCACCCAACCAGTATGGGTTCATCAAAGGTAGAACTATCCAAAATTGCCTAGCTTAGGATTTTCAGTTCCTTCATGTCTGTCACCACTCCAAGAAAGAGATCATTATCTTAAAACTAGACTTTGAAAAGTTTGATAAAATGGAGCATCAGTATATTATAAAAATTATGCAAGCTAAAGGTTTCCCTCAGAAATGGATAGACTAGATTAAAATGATTCTTGGCTCAAGCTCCTCATATGTAATGCTAAATGAAGTTATTGGGAAATCCTTTAAATGTCTGAGAGGAGTCAGACAAGGAGACCCCCTGTCACCCCTCCTCTTTGTGATAACATCTGATCTGCTTCAGTCTATTGCCAATGCTGCTTGGCATAATGGTGTCCTCAAGCATCCTATAACTGAAAATTTTAGAGGTGACTTCCCAATCATCCAATATGCAGATGATACGCTGCTCATCTTACCTGCTGATGCTAGAACAATATTTAACCTCAAGGAACTGCTCAGATCCTTCTCTAATTATAGCGGTCTTCATGTCAATTACCATAAATCCTTCATGGTTCCAATTAATGTTGACAGCAACAAGCTACAACACTTAGCTAGCACATTTGGATGCCAAACTGAAAGTATGCCATTTACATATCTGGGGCTCCCCTTGAGTATTTACAAACCTAGCAATCAAGACTTTGCCCCCCTTCTTCATAAAATTGAATCGAGGCTCATTGGTATTAGCAAAATGCTATCCTACCATGACAGATTAATCCTTGTTAATTCAGTCTTTTTAGCTATACCAACTTTACTATATGTGTTCCCTCCTCCTACCTTCAAAGATAGTTGAACAAATCGAAAAATATAGAAAGCATTGCCTGTGGAGTGGAGGGGAGATACACAGAAGAGGAAAATGCCTAGCAGCATGGGAACCTGCATGCAGACCCAAGGAGGGAGGACTTGGAATCATTGATATCAACAAACAAAACAAGGCCCTTCTGATGAGATTTCTGGACAAATTCTACAACCATGTAGACACTCCTTGGGTTAAATTAACTTGGGACAAGGTTTATCAAAATCAAAACACACCACCACATGCTAGGCACCCAGTTGGATCTTTCTGGTGGAAGGATATCCTTAAGCTGAATTTAGAATTCAGAGGTTTAACTACATGTCAGCTTGGCAAGGAAAACTCTATTCTTTTCTGGTCAGATCCGTGGACACAAAACTATATGAAAGAATCCTTCCCAAGACTTTTCTCTTTTGCCAAAAGAAAAAAGTTTTTAGTTTGGCAATTCATACAAAATGATGAAAATGCCAACTTCTTCCTGCCTCTTTCTTCAGAAGCTGCCCAGGAATTCATTGACATGCAAAATCTTCTCACTTCTTCAGAATGGGACCCTGATACCTTTGATTGATGGTTATACTGCTGGACCCCCTCAAACTGCTTCATTCCTAAAAACGCTTACAAACTACTCCTAGGTAATCAACAAGCCTCCCCACCTTTTGAATGGATGTGGAAAGGTCAGAACTTGGGAAAACATAAGTTCTTCTTTGGGCTTCTTTTTAAGGATCGACTCAGCACCAGAAACATTCTGAAAAGAAAAAACATGCACCTAAACAGCTACTCCTGCACCATCTGCAATCTGAATGTGGAAGAAACTTTGTTCCATCTATTTTTTGAATGCCCTTTTAGTCAAGACTGTTGGAACTATGTTGGCATCTTTTCGGACCTAGACCTTCCCCCTCTTGATATGATCATCAATGCAAGAAACTACTTTGGCAGCCCAATTTTCAGAGAAGTGATGATAACTGTCTGTTGGTCTATTTGGTGCTCCAGAAATGATCTTATTTTTTATGGTAAACCTTGCTCCCTAGTCAGCTGGAAGATTCACTTCAAGCGTGAATTCGGATTGATTTGTATCAGGTCCAAACCTAGCCGTGCAGGCCCCCTCCGTTTTTGGTTAGAGAATATCCAATTATGTATTTTGTTTTTCTCTTTGAGCTTTGGTAGCTCTTTTAGCACTTCTTGTGCTGCTGTAATTTTTCTTCCCTTATGATGAATAAAAGAAAAAAGAAAGGTGGAGGGGTTTTTCCCCACCGTTTCCTCAAAAAAAGAATACATTTATGCTATGTTTGAAAAACTAAGAATCTATTTGGATCTCAAGGTCTAAAGTTTAGTCGACTATAAAGTAGACAACTAAATTTTAGCCGAGTAGAAATTGCCTGGCCCAAAAATATTATTCAGTTATTTTATAAGCTAAAAAGGAGCAAGCAATCCGACCTAGCCTAGGTTGAATACCTGAACCCGTGTGCCCATTCAAAAAATAGGCCTAAGTTTGCTTACAGGCACATAATTCAGTTCAGAAATCAATGAGATTTTTTTTGTTGGTTCAAGCCCACACAAAATGCTTACCTCTAGATTACTGGTTTACCATAGATATATCCAGCTGCCGACGGATAAATTACCTACCATCAGTGGCGGAGGTTGGGCATGTGAACACCCGTGTTAGCACACACCAAAATTCAGGTGTACACGTCTCAAGAAACTAACATGTCTATAGTTTTCATCTAAACAGGAGACATCTTCTAGATTGCTTATTAGGTCAAATTTGCACGACGATAGGCTTGTTCTATTGAAACAGAGGAAAAAAATTAGCTACGAATGAGTACTTTTTCCAGTTTTAGAGATAATAAATATTATTATAGCATATTCAGTTGGACATGGGCAGAGGACATCAGCCACTTCGATCTAGCGCCGATCGCCGGCGCCGGCGCCGGTGACCACCACGACGGTACACCAGAGGTAGCGGAAGTCAAGAACGGCTGCTGCAACTGCAACAGTCTAACGGTCGAGCCCTAAACAATGCTGGCTCTCCATGTACAATCTGAGTCGTACCTGACCAAATCCATCATTACAATACATTATCCTTACAAAAAACGCTAATTGGCGAAAATATCAATGATGAAATCCAGACTGCACTGTTATCCAGTTTTGGTTGAGATGACTGGCTACCTAGTTCGATCATATATATTTTAGTCAATAATTGTGCAGTTAATTATTTTAAATCTCTGACCGTATGTATGACTTTTGAAAGTCCCATCAGCGTGATCTAACATTTTGACACTAAATCCAGAGCTTGCTTATGCTGGACTATTATGGGCATGTCCACTTGCCCGTACACGCACAAGCAAGCGCTTTTGTAGAAAAATGAAATAGCGCCTCCATGTAACATATATCTATATAGGCCAAGACATAGGGTGTTGTATACTCCATGTGATATAATATAAGGACAAATCAATTTTTGACTATCTAATTCAAAAACCAGAAATCCTTATTAGTCATACGTAATATCAAAACCATTCACATTTGCCATCCAAAGGGTGGATTTGCTCACACGATGACAAATGATAGTGGGGCCCACTCATTAGAGGGCTCTCTCTCTTCCTCCTTCCCACACCATCCCTCTTTTTCCTCCTCCTGCTCTAGAGGCCCACATCGATAACGAGCTCCAAATAGGGTACATGGGCCGCTGTAGAGAACCAAGAGTACTTTGCTATGGCGATCACCACGTCCCCAAGTGGGGTGCCTATTTCGCCAGCCGCACTAGCTTCCACATTTTGACTAACGACATTAAGGCCAACACACGGGACTTTGGCAACACACGAGGTGTTGGAGGAGACCTTATCGGGGTGGATGCAGTCGTGGCAAGCATATAGAGGAAGTTGGAGGAAGCGGTGGCTAACACTGGTCATGAGTATTGCAACGACATGTCAGAATGGATACAGGAGGGGGCGTTGAAAGCGGTGTTTGAGCCTTTATTCAAGCATTGGTGCATTGACGCAATCCATAAGTGTCAGGCATGAGAGAAACCAGGGGTGTGTTGGTGATGGTTGGACCAAGATATGAAGATGGAGCTCAAGGGAGGCAAAAGGAGAGTTTGTAGTAGACGGCTTGTGAGTTGATCTATTCTTCGCCCGAGAAGGAAGCTAGAATGGGAAAAGGAAAAAGCAAGAGGAGAAAGAGGAGAGAGTGGGTCCATGTCAGCAAAAATCTACTCTACAAGTTGATTTAATTGGCTGCAGGCGGAGTATTTGATTTCACAAGAAGTCCATAATTAGTCTAGCGTACTTATTCTGTCACGGTTTTTAGATTTATCTTATTGAGTGAAACTTTTTTATGTTTAATAAAATTTATTAAAAGAACCACATTATAAGAGAATATATTTTATTGTCTATATAAATAAACTAATTTGGTTTCATGAAACTTGATATTTTTTATGAATTCAATAAAATTTAAAAATTTGATTTAAGACAACTTCAGATTTTTCTAGGAAATTGAGGGGCCAATCCCCTACAAAAAAATTTTATTGAATTAAACAAAATAAAGTATAAATTATAAAAACAGGGAGCGATGAACAAATTGTCTAAAGGATTAAGCAATAGACTCAAGAGACAAAGAAAGGAATGAAGAAAATAAAACTAAGAGTAGAATCTATTTGAAGAATTTGATTCTATTGGTCAAATTGAGCAGCTAAACTTTCTTTCACCCTTAGGGACAAAAGTCTGATGTTTTGAAAGAAGAAAAATTTGCAGCCCTGAATGCCAATTTGATGGTTGTTAAAAATGAGCTCATTCCTCGCTTTCCGTATAGCCCATAACAAGATGATTACAAAAATATGAAATTTATAGCGGGCCTTGCATAGTTGCATGTACTTGTCCGTACGTACATGAAAATGCAAGCATATTTTGCATGACAACATGGACAAGCTATTTTTATTTAAACTAATTAATTAGCCCATTCTAAGCATCAAATATTTATTTTTTTACTCGCATCAAATATTTATTAGGAACGGATAAACCAAACTTGTTATCCAAAACGTGTACATCATCATAACCACACTTATTGAGACAAGCATTGTACTTACATGTGTTTGACTTCAATGCATTATATCTTTAATGCTTGTTTGAAAATGAGCACGCATTATGAGATAATTTCACATGCATCGGTGTAAAAAAAAGCAAGACACGGCATTTCCCACCTTGTTATTTTCTCGAACTTAAACATGGTACAACACTGACAGGAATCAAAGTTAATTTACACTACCTTCTCTGAAAAAGTTCATAATTAGTCTCATGGGGTAGCTTAATTACTTGTATCAAGTCATAATTAAGCATTCAGTCCAAATCTTTGGGTACTTCTCATCTATTCTTGTGGCTTGCAACTGAGCGATGCAAGAAAGCTCGGTACACCAAGAATATTCAAGAGTAGGTTATACACCGCCTTCTTCCAACTTGTATTATTGCTAGTCTCAATATGCAACAATCATTGTACTACAAAACGTCTACTAGAGGAAACAGATAGCTACGTGATAGAAAAAAGGTTAATTGTTAGTATCAGCTAGGTTCTAATTCTACACTGCTAGAGCAATGTAGAGTATTCCACAACACCGATGCAGCTATGACTTCTCTATTGCTATATACTAACCCAATGTAGCAGGGGTGTCTTGAGAGTTTGCTGCCCCTACTAAAAAAATGTGTACTATAATTTATTTTTGTAGTAGTGATAGTTGGACGATAAGCCATGGGAATAATAACATAGTAATCCCCTGTCCACCTTTTTTTTTTGAGAAACTAATCCCATGTCCACATGGTCGTAGCAATTCGTTCGTGGGATCGATCTGCCGTCAGGATGGGCACATATATAAGCAGACACGTGGCCGTTTGAGATGAGGCAGGAATGTATATTGCCAACTGAGTTGGGATCTTGCACCCGAGTTGGACGACCTCCAATGTACATACATCTTCCATCAAGCACACATGTAATTTGGCTCCAACACAATGAATCTCTCTTCTATTCCTGTCTTCCTTTAAGCACTACGCATTGACCAAGCGTCTAATTAAACATCATACATGCATATGGCTAGATACTCCTGTGAGTGCCTCCTGTCTGTGTAAACTGGGACAAAAAATCTGGCTAGATAGAGTAGATATATAGAGTACTACAGCAGTACGTCAGTGTAGACTGAATTGCATTGGCCGGAGCTCACTGTTGCATCAAGCAACAAATTAGACGCAGTGGCATCTGCTACATGCATGATGCATGTGACGGAATATATTCGTTCGATATGGTCGGTTGGGGTTTATCTAACTTCATGTGGCATGCATGTATGGATTCTTTCAATTTCCACCTTTGGTTTGTTTTATTGTGTGCATATATACTCGTCACGTACTCTTTCTTAGTGTAAACAATGGGGAAGGTATATATGCAAAAGACTTTTTATATGTGAGCAAAATGAGAGGTTGTATGGGGCAGAAAAAGTTATCCCTTGTCATTTAACGCATACGCTCACAATGCGCACGCACACTCATCCCTATGAAAACACGTACGTAAACCTACCCCTACCCATATGAGCACTTCCGAAAGACTGAGCAGCCGACAGATGTGGAGATTTCTAAAGTCTCCACTGGCGCCTCGTTGTCAAGGGGAACGTTGCTTACCACTTAACGCATAATGCCGGTAAATTCTAGGAAAATCCCCAAAAAAGATGCGAGCACCAGGATTCGAACCTTGATTGGTCGCGTCACAGTGCGCATCCCTTGTCACTGTTGACGTTGGCTTTCATTCATATACTGTATATAGATGGTTTTTATATTATATTAGTGTGGACCAATCACCGTGCCGACAAGTGGCAGCGCCCGATCATAGTATCTATTATCTATTGATTGCCGTAGTACACAGTATTGTCTATTGTACTTTATTTAACTTAAAACAGGATAAGGTTCTTGAGATGGAAGAGGGAAACTATAGTGTGGGGCCGGTGCATGAGCCCCTATCAAAGATCGAGTCAACTCCAACTGCGTATGTGCCGTACGTGCCGAACTGCTGCCGATACATATCACACGAGACCGAGACGCAGCGACGGTACCGTACTACGTACATCTCTCTCAACAGTAACGTGCGCGTCGTGTACATACGTGACATACGTGCGACCAAATTAACTGTGCAGATATTTCGAAAAAAATTAAATGTGCAGTTTGACACTGATTATGTACGATGCAGCATATTCGACTGGAATTGAAGCTATATCTGTCTGTCCCCCATCCATCCAACTTGTCTGAATCCCATCGGTCACCACAGGTACTGTTGCAGGATTCAGAGTCCGGCGGCTCCACTGATGCAGCAGTGCAAGTTGGGCCTTGTTTAATTCTTAAATCTGGTGCGTGCAAAGTTAACGTTTTGATCGTAGCGTATTGTAGTATTTTGTTTGTATTTAATAAATATTATCTGAACATTGACTAATTAGGTTTAAAATATTCGTTTCGTAAAGTACAACCAAACTATATAATTAATTTTTAATTTCATCTATATTTTATACTCCATGCATGTGTCAGTATTTTAATATGACGTGAAATCTTCATTTTGCATACTAAAATTTGGCTACAAATTGAGAAAGCCTGCCGTTAGTCGCACTTGCAAACATGGACATGCATGACTGGTCGTCGAGTGATGAACATGGACGACAACCCGCCGGATAGGATAGGAGAAAGCCGCGCATGAATAGTCAAGGATGGCTGCTGCATGCTGTGACCAGCATGCATTTTGTGCAACCATATATCCAGCGGTGAACTCGCTCCGTTTCATTTTCAATCAAATTATAAGATATTTTGATTTTTCTAAGTACTCAGTTTTTTAATATACATAAATAATTAAATACCAAAAATTATTGTAGTAAAAAAATCAAAAACATCTTATAATTTAAAAATAGACTGAGTACATGGCTCCTGATCTAAGTCCACATAATTAGCAATCTAAAAATTAGTAGTGCTTCATTTATGGAAGCCGGATAATAACTTTTTATTATCGGCTAGATAGTTCATGACTATGTTAAAATTATTACTAGTTTTAACTGCTAACAATTACTATTGACAGAACCTTTTAGCTAGGCAAATTGTTGGAATTTTCTACGTCAAGTTTCCACCGAATCCATATTAATTAATTTATATCATACAAATGTCATGATGGGCTCTTCGTTTTCTAGAACAAAATGAGGCGTGCATGATTACTCGCTCGTCAGCATGCACGTGTATATGAAGAACAAATTAACTAATGATGTGTCCATATCACCATAATAATTCAATACAAAATGTGAAGACATCTGTTTCTCTTCTTTTCCCAATTGAGCATTCCTCCCTCCGAAGTCCGAAACACTTCAAATAAATCTACGAGGACCACCCAGTGGCCCTTGAGAGAAAATACAAATTAAACCCCACATGGCACAGAGCAGTGAAGGGCACGACCCTTCCCTCCAGTTTCCTTTCCATGCAGAAAACGTGATACACAACAAACAATAGTGACTGCTGGAACTGCATCAAATTGGCACAAAAGTCCCAAGTACTATAAAACAAGACAATAGAATTAAACATTTGAATTGCTATATATTTTGCCGTTCTCAAGTACATGTCGTCGAGGAATATATTCTCCTAACATTTTTTCAACAACATTTGCCTAAGTACTTTGTAGTTATAAAGAAAGATCGACAACAAATGATATACATCTGCGTAACAGAACAGGTCAATGTCCTAAATGAATAATGAATGTAGTGTAGCAAGTAATCAACCAACCATATATATGCAACGCAAGCGAAATCTGCAGATGTGATTCCGGAAATGTGGTGTGCAACGAGAAAATGACCCCAAATACTGTTCAAAGATTTCGTTGGGTGTCCTTGTTACAAGTTGTCCAATGGAACAATTTTCATTTCAGCAATTATTGTACTATATAAAACTTTCCCTACAGTGGAAAAAAACATAGCTACAAAACAGCAAGGAGACTAACTGTTCAGAGTCAGTTTCAAAGCCTACAGTGCTGGAGATTTGGGACTACTCCTAAAGTCTGCAATGCTGATGCAGACGTACATGTCTACTTACAACGCCTTCTGATTGTATTTTATATCACTGGTTTGTCACCTATGACTGATGCAATCTCTGATGCGAGATCATTTACCTAATTAAATAACTAGTGTAGTTGGTTTGCACTTCCAATTGATCCAAATAATGCAGTTTATAATCCGCATTGTAACTATCCAACCACCCGGTATATAAAATGCACATAAGCTGCTGCCTGACATATTACAATTTATAAAAATGCTGGAGGACCCAGAGAAGATCCTAAGTTAACCTTGACCTAATTTTCAGTCTTACGTGTCACAGGGTGATACGACAATTCAGGCCGGTGGAGCATGTTGATGCCCTCGGAGCTGAAACTGGCACGTGTCAATAAACATGCACAAAGATGAAACTGGCACGTGTCAGTATTGGTTTCATAGATTGCTCGGAGCTGAATCTGTCGGCTAGTTTTGTTTCAGTTACTTAATATTGTTCACAGACCAACCACTGTGCCGACAAGTGGCTGCTAATCTATCAATCAATCTTGTCACCAAAGCTGATCAATTCAAAATATAGGAATGGTACCTTGTTTTATTTGCTGTCTGTAATGTTATTTGGAAACCGTCGTGCTTACACTTGTGCACATGTCTGTATGCGTCATCCTTAACCGGCAACAGAAACAATAATCATCGATTGTCTCGTAGTCATCATTCTCGTCCATCGATATGTTCTGCGTAGTTTTAGGTCAAGTTTGCACGACGATAAGCTTGTTCTATAAGCAGTGCAGAGGAAAAAATTGAGCTACGTACGACTGAGTACTTTCTCCAGTTTCAGAGATATTAATTATATATAGCATCTTCAGTTAGACATGGGCAGGACATCAGCCACTTCAATCTAGCGCCGGTCGCTGCCGCCGCCGGCGGTGGCGACCACGACGACGGTAATACCAGAGGTAGCGAAGTCAAGAACGGCTGCTGCAACTGCAAGCACGTACACAATCTAACGATCGAGCCCTACACGATGCTGGCTCCTCTAGTACAACATCAGTACATACCTGACCAAATCTATCATTAAAATACGTTTATCCTTACAAAATGTTATATCTAATTGGCTATATATCAATGATGAAATCGAGACTGCATTGTTATCCAGTTTTGGTTGAGATGACGGGCAAACTGACAGGATACATCGTCAGCCGGGGGGCACGTGTATACACTACTCGATTATATATATTTTATAAGTCAATAATTGTGCAGTTAATTATTTTAAATCTCTGCGCGTATGTATGACTTTTGAAAGTCCCTGTCAGCTTGATCTATCATTTCCGCTAAATCTAGAGCTTTGCTTATGCTGGACTATCATGGGCATGTACACTTGCCCGTACACGCACAGGCACTTTTGTAGGACAAAATGATGTAGCGCTTGCATGTAATATATACTCCTATATCTAGATATAGGCCAGTATATGTTTGATGTTGTGTATAGTCCGCGTAATATAATATAGGGAGTAATCCATTTTTGACCATCAAACTATTACTTGAATTTGATGGCGACCATCGTACTTAAAAATCAGAAATCTTTGGCTATTGTACTGTCAAAACCATTCACATTTTCCACCCAACTAGTTTTAACAGTGATTTTGCTTACTCATATGCCAATTCAGAGTGGGGCCTACTCATTAGACCTCTCTCTCCCCCATTCCATGCCATCTATCCCTCTTTTACATTGATTGACATTGTGGCCACCTTCACCTAGGCACCATCGCTACCTCCTCACTCCTCTACTCCAGCATAGCCTCTCTCCTCCCTTTCTCTAGGCACATGAGGTGTTGGAGGAGATAGTATCAGAGTGGTTGTGTAGGTGTAGAGAAAGATGGAGGGGAGGTGGAGGAAGTGGGGGGCTACGCTGGGCACGAACGTTGTGACCTCGTGTAGGAACCGAATGGAATAAGAGTTGAGTAAGGGAGGGCACTGAAAGCAATGTTTGAGCTTTGATTCAATCATTAGTGCATCATTGCAATCCTTGGTGATGGTTGGAGAAAAGATGAAGCTCAAGGAAGACATAGGGGAGCTTGTGGCGTAGATGGCGTGTGAGTTGCTCTACTCTTCATTATAGAAGGAAGAATGGGAAAAGGAAAAGGAAAAGCAAGAAGGAAAAGCAAGAGGAAAAGGAATAGGTCATGTGGAAGATGATGATTTTTCTTAAGGCAGATGGAAGACTATATGATTGAGTAGGTCCACATCAGCAAAACCCACTCGTTGCAGAAGTTGATTAATTAACAACAGTGGGAGTATTTGATTTCATGAGAAGTCCATAATTAGTCTAGAGTACTCTTTCCTTCTTTGATAAACCAATTCTTATATTTTTCTTATTAAGTGAATTCTATTCTGTTTGACAGAATTTATAGAGAAGAGCAAAAATATTTATGACACAAAATATGCACATTATAGGAATACACTTTTAGCATATCTATTTATAGCATTATAGGAATACATTATAGGAATCAAAGTTAATTTATAGTACCTGCTCTGAAAAAGTTCATAATTAGTCTCATGGGGTAGCTTAATTACTTGTATCAAGTCATAATTAAAGTCATAATTAGTCTCATAGTTAGTCCAAATCTTTGGGTACCAATTCTTATCTATATATTCTTGTGGCCTACAGCTGACCGATGCAACCAAGCTCGGTACACGAAGAATATTCAAGAGAAGTTACAAAACAAAAATCAAGAGTAGTTAGACATGCCGCCTTCTTCCAACTTGCATTATTGCTAGTCTCAACTCGCTGCAATCATTGTACTAAAAAACGTCTACTAGAGGGAACAGATAGCTACATGATAGAAAAAGGTTAATTGTTAGCATCAGGTTGTAAGTCTACACTGCTCAGAGTATTCACCGATGTAGTTACGACTACTTCTCCATTGCTATACACTCAGTGTCTGAAAATAACTGCGATACGAACACGAGTACTCGTCGTCTAAACATCATGCGTGAACATGGTGAACGGCTAGATACTTCTGTGAGTGATTCCTGTACGTCTGTGTAAACTGGAACAAAGAATCTGGTTATGGTTAGATAGAGAGTACTCCAGCTCTCTGTGTAGACTGACTTGCATTGGTCGGAGCTCACTGTTGCATCAAGCATCAAATTAGACGCAGTGGCATCTGCTACAGGCATGATGCATGTGACGGAATATATTCGTTCGATATGGTCGGTTGGGGTTTATATCTAACTTGATTGATGTGGCATGCATGTATGGATTCTTTTAATTTCCACCTTTGGTTTGTTTTCTTGTGTGCATATATATACTCATCATCACGTACTCGTTCTTCACGTAAACAGTAGGGAAGGTATATATGTACACACACACACACACACACACACACACACACAAAATGAGAGGCTGTATGTGGTTGTTGGCGTTAGCTTTCATTCATACATGGATTTTTGTATTGGGAATATGTATATGTGGACCAATCACCGTGCCGACAAGTGGCTGCGTGCTATCTGCTTATCACTCGATTGTATTGCCTATTGTCCTTTTTAACTTGAAAAGGACAATAATGTTCTCTGGAGATGGAAGAGGGAAATTATGATATAGAGTGGGCCTGTATGTGCATGAGCCCATAATCCAGATCGAGTCAACTCCAACTGCGACGTCTTTGTCGATCGATACATACCGCGAGCTAGACAACGCTCAGACGCAGTGGCAGCCACCGTGCAGCGCAGCGACACGGTCCGGTGCATCAGTGTCACAACAGTAACGTGCGTGTCGTGTACGTACGTGACGTCGTGCCACCAAATTAAATGTGCAGTTTGATGTTTCGGAAAAAAAAATGAAATGTGCAGTTTTACACTTATTTTGACTATGTGTATCGCGCAGTAGTATATTCGACTGGAATCCCATATATATCTATCTGTCCCATGCATCGATCTATCCAACTTGTCTGGAATATCCCATAGGTCACCACGTACTTTTGCAGGATTCAGAGGCGCCCGGTGGCTCCACTGCACTGCAGCAGTCACACTGTTGGACACGGACGGGGCGTCGGCCCGCTTGCCGCGTTAGTCACACTGTTGCAAACATGGACGACATGGACGACGACCGGATCGGATCGGAGCAATAAGCCTCGCAGTAGTCAAGGATGGCTGCTGCAGTGACGACCAGCATGCATTTTGTGCAATCATCCAGCGGTGAACTCGGCCTACAGCTACAGGATACCAGATCTACCTACTTCCTCCGTTTCATTTTCAACCAAATTATAAGATATTTTGGTTTTTTTCTAAATACTAAGTTTTTTTTATGTATCTAGACATAGATAAATAGCAAAAGTTATTATGATAAAAAAACACCTTATAATTTAGAATAGCCAGATCGAGAGTACATGGCTCCTCTATCTAATCCACACAATTATATATCGCGCATCAAATATATTTTAAGGTAGTCCATGACGAAGTTTCATGCATTTTAATTACAAGCATGCATGTCATTGTCGATCAGTTACCATGCAAATTATGGCCACCGAATCAAATTCATTCCAAATGCATGCTACCTCATTTGTGCTCCGACGTAAACTAAATGGTAGCTACCAACATGAGCAAGCTACTACTAGCCAATATATATCATCCATTTAAATTGATTTGTTACCTTCAATTACTCAACTAGATTGGCCCTGTTTGAATTAGCAGATTAATGCTAACTAATATACAGCTGTTTATTGACAGGATTATTATCTACCCTATTAGTTAAGCTTTGTTTGGATTCTCTATTTGATAGCTAGCAATCAGCTAGATAGTTCATGATCTTGAGCTATTTGCTGCTAGACTTTGTTCGGATCCACTACAACTAATTTTAACCACTAACAATCAATACTGACTGAACCTATATAGGTACTCTTTTTTTGCTAGGCAAATTGTTGGATTTTTCTATGTCATTTCCACCGAATCTGAATGAAATTAATTTATACCATACAAGTGTCGTGATGGGCACTTTGTTTTCTTCTAGAACAAAATGAGGCGCGCATGATTACTCGTTAGCACAAGTATAGTATCAAAATGAGTCATGCAATCTAGTCAATATTCGCCATGGTTTAACCCATAAATCCGACATTAGACATAAAGAAACAATAAGCATCGCATAAGGAAATCGGCTACCGACACAAATCATAGCAGTTCCCTGCCGACGCAAATCACAACGGTTTCTATCAGCAGAAGAGATGAGATCAGATTATACCTTTGGTTGGATCCCAACCCAGAGGACTAGGAAACACCGTCACCACCATTCTTTATCATGGCGGCCTGCTCGAAGTAGCTGATCTACACTCGATGCAGTCAAGTGTACACGGTGAAGAACTGGGAACGCTCGAGGGAGAACGGAAGTGCCAGACCGAACACAAACAACATCAAATCGGACGCGAGCAATCCCCAAAAACTTTATCGCCCATCTGTCTAAGCAGGTACGCTTGACGGACGTAGTTTCAAAGGCCTGCTCATCCTACGCTGACGGACGCTCCCAAAAACTTTATCACCCGTCTACCCATGCTCCCTGTGCGCGCAAGGAACTGGGCCAACACAGTTCGTGGCGCAGCACGACAACGCGCGTGGTTTTTGAGCTTTCCCTCTCACTCTGCATATAGAACCAGTAACCAACTACCCATTTAAGTTGATCTACTTCTCAGTGAGTATATCATGTGATATTAATTCCACTCCTATTCAGCACTTACTGTATAACTTTAGAAGAATTCCAGTGATTAATTGCTGAACTCCACATGGGCCTCAGTTAATCCAATAATCCGTATCACCATAATAATTCAATACAAAATGTGAGCAGTCCTCCCTCCGAAGTCCGAAGCATTTCAAATAAATCTACAAGGACCACCCACTGGCCCTTGAGAGAAAATACAAATTAAACCACATGGCACAGAGCAGAGAAGAGCACGACCCTTCCCACCTGTTTCCTTCCATGCAGAAAACGTGATACACAACCAACAATAACTAATGCATGCTGCTGAAACTGACGAAGTCTGCATCAACTTGGCACAAAAGCCGAAGAACTATAAAACAAGACAATGGGATTAAACATTTGAATAGCTATTGCCGTTCTCAAATACATGTCGTCGACGAATATATTCTCCTAACTCCTCGATTTTAAATTACAAGTCATTATAAAAATTTTGAAGAGTCAAATCACTACCGGAAACTTATTTTTTGCCAAGTGTCAAAATGCGGGCACTCGACAAAGACACTCTTTGCCGATTGCCTCAGCATTTTGCCGAGTGCCTGCTGAGGCACTCGACAAAGAGGGGCTTTGCCGAGTGCCAGGCTGAGGCACTCGGTAAAAAAAGCCTCTTTGTCGAGTGCCACTTCCTGGCACTCGACAAAGGCCTTCTTTGCCGAGTGCCATGGCCGACACTCGGCATCTCAAGTTTAATTAGGGTTATAGATAGAATTATAAAGATCTGTGACATCAAGTAAGTATTTTATGAAAATATAGTTAATGAAGAATTCGATAATACTTAGTTGACATTCTAAATGTTATTATTTCATCGTATAAATTTGGTCAAAATTGAGATGCTTTGACTCTCTAAAATTCTTAGAACGACTTACAATTTAAGACGGAGGGATACCATTTTTCAACAACATTTACAAAGAAGTACTATGTAGTTATAAAGAAAGATAACAATGATACATCTATGTAACACAACAAGTCAATGTCTAAATGACAGGTTAAAAAATAATGAAGACAGTGTGGCAGGTAATCAACCAACCATATATATGCAATGCAAGCGAAATCTGCAGATGTGATTCCAGAATCAGTATTGCGTGGTGTGGAACGAGACAATGACCCCGAATACTATTCAAAGATTTCATAGGGTGTGTCCTTGTTCCAACTTGTCCCATGGAACAATTTTCATTTCAGCAATATTATTGTTCTATATACAAAGAATTTCCCTACAGTGGAAAAACATAGCAACACGACAGGAACGAGTAACTGTTCAGAGTCAGTTTCCAAGCCTACAGTGCTGGAGATTTGGGACTACTCCTAAAGTCTGCATAAGTACCTGTCACCTATGACTCATACAATCTCTTATGCGAGATCGTTTACCTGATTAAATAACTAGTGTAGTTGGTTTGCACTTCCAATTGATCCAAATAATGCAGTTTATAATCCACATTTTAACTATCCAACCACCTGGTTTATAAAATGCACTTAAGCTGCTGTACTGGCTTATTACAGTTTATAAAAATGCTGGAGGACCCAGATAAGGCCCTAACTTAAACTTGACCTAATTTTCAGTCTTACGTGTCACAGGGTGATACTACAATTAAGGTGGAGCATGTTGATGCCCTCATATATTTTTGCAAATGACAAATGACAAATGGGACCGAAAATAACACACACAAAAAATCTGGAATATGCAAACATCATAACAACAAGGAATTAAAGAAAGCAATGCTAAAATTAATTAATGCTAACAAATAATTGTCAAATCAGAAAAAATGCGCCACACAATGCAAGTTGACACGATTGAAACATTCTAGAATAATACGTTCCCTTTTGAGACATTGTCGTGTTCTTGAGTCCACCACCAAACCATTTCTTCAGGAATGCTGTCAAAGCGCAATAGCATGATTTAACATGACTGATGCAAATTAAAGATTCAAAAGTATGGTACATCTTCATCCTCAAACTGGAACTCGACACACTGACCAAACCAATTGAGATCTTAGTTGACCTAGCTTTTGAGGCTCTGAGATGACTCATTGGCTCCACAAAGACATATCGTACTTAACAAAGAAGATAAGATCAGACAGTGTCTGGAAAGACACAGGTAATGTTTAGTGGAAGCCACATCTTCAACAACCAATGAAAGTGACCATGTCGCTGAATAATTTCTAGATGTGAATGACAATACACTTTAACCGAATCATTTTACAGTAGGAACACCCGACACGTAGGCCCAATACTATCATGCATGTGGTCCATCTGGCACACTGAAGGGGGTAGCAATTTCATTGGTTAGTAAGCTTGGGCCCACAACCATGCATTTCAACTGGTTTGTAGTAGATTTTTTTTTTTGGCAAAGGCGTGGTGCAGAATTTTTGTGCCATTACCTTACGCCACCACACAAGGTGCCATGGAGGGAATGTGTCAAAGAAGCGAACATACCCCAATTACCAAATTTTCACCAAAATCTTTCAAATGCTTTCTTCTTACATAGATAAGGGAAATAATCCAATCCCACTTTCAGAATTCAACAGTTTTGTCAATTTCCCATGTACTCCCTCTGGTCGTATTTCCTTGTCGTATTTAGACAAGCAAAATGACTTGCAATTAGCTCTTGCTTGCTGTCGTTCGAGACACAGACACAAGTATATATAAATGTTCATTGCTGACAACTGGCATAGATATGTGTTCTTGACTGCAAGCATATGCTTGGGATTATTCCTTCCTTGCTTCGGTTATATATAATTCATTTCTGCTAGATTTGCTTGTTGTATCTAACTAAGAACGTACACGTGGCCTCCTTTGAAATGAATTTACATTGCCAGTCTCATCCATTACTACAAAAGGATATGCTCAAGCTGTCACTGTTGGCGATATATTCTCCCAAAGGGAAAGCATCTCATATACTAGACCCAAACTATACTAGTAGGCTGTAGACACCAAGCTAAGAGGAGGTGTTTATTTAAACCGTGTCAAGAATTGAAGGGTTGAAAAGTGCAATGCATCCCGTCAATGAGGCACATTACCTTATTATCCTGCTATAAAGATTTGTTTAAACGTTGCTGTAGGTTGGTCGGTGCAGAGCTACACGTACACTGCCTGCCTCTCTGAATATGCATTCATGCACACGCTTCTGAATATTTTAACTAGTGCCAATGCATTCCATCATATTTTAACTGCATTATGGATTCAGTACCGACCTTCCCCAGCTGCTGCTGTATGACGTACGGTGGGTTGGACACTTGTTGGAGCTAGGGATCGTGGAGGGGTTAAAATACAGTGACATGATTGGCCGTTTTATAATCTCCCAGTTGTAGTAACAAGCACTCTGCCTGGCTCTATCTTTGCTTGCTTGACTGAATCTTATTATGTGTGTAGTAGTGGTCAATTGGATCATGCAAGCAAGTAATTAAATTGTGAAGCATACTGGCTAATGAGCCTCTTACACGCAACTGAAAGTAGTACTAAACAAACCTCCGGAACCTAGGCCTTTTTCATTGGCTAAAAAAATGTGTGGCCTCCATTACATCTTGGAAATAAACAAGGCAGATCGCGCAACGCAATGATTATGACTTTGGGTAAATTTATAAGTGAACTGCATGCCCGTTGTTTCTATCATCATCTTATATATATGAATAATTTGGGCCTTTGGGATGCAAGTGAACTGGTTTTTTTTAAGGGAGTGGAAATAAACTGGTTGGTGTATATAACTCGATGATCAATGAAATTCAGTTTGTACTGGCAAGCGCTTTAATTTTTTTAATAAAGGCAAGCTCTTTAATTATTTTATTTAAATAAAACATACAGTATATAATTAATTAACTATTAGGCACGGCGTTGGGGTTGGAGTGGTAGCCTTTCACCTGCCAAACTAAAGGACTGTGATTGGTCGCATGACATTCAGATACTTGTTTGCATTGGTCACATCAGTACAGGCACGAGGTCTCTCTACCCACCACTACCATACTAGTACTGTATGCCAGATTGCCAGTAGGCAGTAGCAGTCTAGCAGATATGATGAATGGACGATAGGTACTTGTAACTGATGGACGCCGCATAGCCGATGTTGGAGCTTTATCAGCTCCTGGACGCCGAGCGCGCCGCCGGACCGGATGGTGACCGCGGCAACTAGCATCCGAAGTGCACAACACAAGATCAAAAGAAAATACGACGCTGCAACCAACCGCAGCTCGGACAGCCTTGTGTTCCTTGTATTTATAGATATGCTCGAGGCTTACAGACTCCAAGCCCCCCACGCCATGTCCAGTATAGATCGCAACGCCATTGCTCAGCGACATGCGCTACGCGCGCTCTACAAGACATGGCGTAAGGCTGACGGACATACTCAGGTACACCGTGATCCCGTACGCCTACGATCACGACCATCCTAACCTGACCTTTATAGACTCTTAATTGACTAAGATTACATATTTATAACGCATCAATTTAGCTAACAAAACACCCCCCTAAACTTGATGCACTTCAACAACAACTAAAGCACTCCGCTGCTCCACGAACTTGACTCATCCCAACGCCTTGGTGAAGAGATCGGCAAGCTGCTCTTCAGTGCCAACATGATCGACTTTCACCATGCCATCCTCTATGCATTGCCGCAGAAAATGATATCTTGTATCAATGTGTTTGCTGCGTTCGTGATGAACGGGATTCTTACTGAGTGCTATCGCAGCTTGATTATCCATGAGTAGCTTTACTGTCATCTCCTTAGTCCCCAACATGTCTGCAATCAGTCAGTTCAGCCATATTCCTTGACATGCTGCCGCTGCCGCTGTCACGTATTCAGCTTCACACGAAGACAAGGCAACTATCCTTTGCTTCTGTGATGCCCAAGTAACAAGACTACTTCCGAGAAAATAGCCAATACCAGTCACGCTCTTCCTGTCTTCGACATCCCCAGCGAAGTCACTATCACTGTATCCAATCAAAATTGGTTTCAGTTCAGCACCTTTATCATATTTGCAGCCATATCTGATTGTACCCTTGAGGTATCTCAGAATATGTTTGACAACAGCCCAATGCTCCTTCCCAGGTGCCTCCATGTTCCTACTCACAACACCTACGGCATAAGCCAAATCAGGCCTAGTGTTGATGATGTACCTTAGGCTCCCAATTATGCTTCTGTACTCAGGTGGTTTCACAAGATCGCCATATTTTAACTTCCTGAGTTTCAGACGACACTCCATTGGAGTTTCACATAAGTTGCACTCTTTCATGCCAGCAGCTTCAAGTATCTTCATAGCATAGGAACTCTGACATAAAGTGATGCCTTTTGCATCTTGCTTTACCTCAATTCCCAAATAGTAGCTCAGAAGCCCCAAGTCACTCATGCTAAATTTCTTCTTCATCTCATTCTTGAAAACACTAATGTCTTTCACATCTGGTCCTGAGATGATTAAGTCATCAACATAGACTCCAACAAGCAAAAATGAGTTCCTGTTACATCTTCTGTAGACAGCATGATCCATCTTGCTCCTGACAAACCCCAAAGCTAGCAGTTCCCTGTCTAATTTCGCATTCCATGCCCTTGGTGCCTGCTTCAACCCATACAGTGCCTTTCTCAACTTGAGGACTTTATCTCCATTGCCGACAACAAAACTTGGAGGTTGTTGCACATACACGGTTTCAGATAGATCACCATTCAAGAATGCAAATTTGACGTCCATATGGTGAACTTCCCATCCTCCCTGTGCTGCTAGTTCCAACAAAACTCTTATAGTCTCAATTCTAGCAACTGGAGCGAACACCTCTTCAAAATCAACATCAAACTATTGAGCATAACCCTTGGCAACCAGATGAGCTTTATGCTTGATTATGTTCCCCTCTAGATCTTTCTTGATCTTAAACACCCACTTCAGCCCAATGGCCTTGTGTTTGGGTGGAAACTCACTAACATCCCATGTCCAATTTGCTTCTGTCGCCTGCATCTCTGTCTGCATAGCTTGCCTCCATCATTGCTCGGTCAGTGCCTTTTCTACATACCTCGGTTCCTCAGCAGCAACAAGACATAAGCCACTGTATTCGAAGTCCTGAAGTTCATCAGTAGTATCAAGCAAGTTGGGAATGGTTCTGTACCTCAGATGTGCACCATCAGAGTCAAAAGACTGGCCAGTGGGTGGCGTGGCCCACTAAATCATCGGCGATCCTAGGATGGAGTTTGGAGTATGTGGAGATGAGTTCGATGCACCCTCGGACAATGGAATTGACGCAGCAGGCAACCTAGGCTTAGTAGCATCCCCTCCTGGATTTTCAGTGACAACTTCGTCAATTTTTGGATGATGAACAGTATCCTCCCAGTCGACCTGAAACACATCAGGCACATTCAGTGCATCAGTTGCACCTGTCCCCGTTCCATCGGTCCTGCTGACACTTCCTCCCCAATTCCATTGCTTCACTTCATCAAACACAACATCCCTTGTCAGCATGAGCTTGTTATTCACCGGATCCTAAATCTGATAGCCCTTTGTCCCCGATTCATAACCAAGAAAAACTTCAGCTGCAGCCCTGTCTATCAGCTTACTCACCCCGGGACCGATTGCCTTGGCATAAGCAACACACCCGAAGGTCCTCACATGCTTGACCCCTGGTTTCTTCCCAAACCATGCTTCGAAAGGTGTCTTCCCTTGCAAGCTTTTTGTAGGAGATCGATTCATAATGTGTACAGCTGTTCTGACAGCCTCACCCCAAAATTTGGATGGCACATTCATGCTTTTTAGCAGACAACGCGCCATCTCCACCACTATTTGGTTTCTTCACTCCACAACCCTGTTTTATTGCAGAGTATACAGGGTAGTAGTATTATGCTTGATCCCATGCTCATTGCAAAATACCACAAAAAGCTCCTGAATTGAATTCTCCTCCACGGTCTGTTCTGAGTGCTTTTAGACGATTGCCTGACTCAAGCTCTGCAGCTGCTCTGAACTTCTTGAAACAAGCCAATGCCTCACTCTTGGTGCTCAACAACTCTATCCACATATATTGTGAATGATCATCAACAATGAGCATGAAGTAATTTTTACCTCCTGGTGTGGGCGGTGTGATTTGCCCACACAAATCTGTGTGCACCAGTTCAATCCCTTTTGATGCACGCCACATCGAGGCTTGAGGGAAGGGAGTACGGTGCTGCTTGCCAAGTGCACAGCCATTACACACCTGCTCCACCTTCTTTGTCAGAGGCAACCCATCCACCATCTCCTTTGTTCCAAGGTCACGCAACGCCCTGAAATTCAGATGCCCAAAATGAGCATGCCATCGCCATGCTTCCTCCTCCGTCTTGGTTAACAGGCACACAGGTGAAGTCAAGTTAACCTTCATGACATACAGGCGATCCCTTCATTCTGCACGAATCACAACAGAGCGAGCAGCCCTGGTTTGTTCCTGCTCGAACACTTCTAGCACACCCTTGTCAATTTCAACCCGACATCCTGCCTCCTCTAGTTGACCAAAACTGACAATATTGCATCTAAGAGAGGGGATAAAGTAAACCTCAGTGAGTACACGATGCTCCTGATTCTTGCCTGCCATCATTACTGCTCCAACGCCGCAAATCTCCACAGTTGAGCCATCACCAAACCTCACAGCACCTCTTATGGACTCATCCAGATCAGCCAATGAAGCTCTACATCTTGTCATATGATTTGTCGCTTCCGTATCCAACACCCACGCACCCTCATCATACTTAGAGGGAAACACTCGTTCTTGATTCAAGAACAAACCATGGCCACCAGTGCTCGGTGTGCGTATCATATTGCACGCCTGAGCAACAAGTAAAGCTAGATTCTTATTTGTATCACCACTAACATGATAAGCAGCATCTTCGTGATCTTCCTTAGCTGGCTTCTTGTTCAGGCACTCCCTGGCCTAGTGTCCAAAGACACCACACTTCTTGCATCTCCCATTGCGTCGAGGTGCTCCTGACGACGGGTGACAGCCGGGTTCGTGCTTGCCATGATCATTCTTGCTGCCACTATTGCGTGCTCCGGCCTTGTTCTTCTTTGCATAGTGGCTCCCACCTTTGCCGCTCGAGGAGGACGACTCTGAGTCCACCATGCCACTCTTGTTCCTTGCCATCCACTCCTCCCCTGTAAGAAGAAGTGAGGGCTTATTCTTGTCGGTGCCCTGATCTGTTGAGGGTTCAAACCTGTCTTCGGCTGCCCTGAGACGTCCGACGAGTTCTTCGACTGATAAAGTTTTCAGATCGCAAAACATCTCTATTGTCACCGCCACCTGATTGTATCATGGAGGCACAACTCTGAGAAACTTCTTCACAACCCTTGTGTCAGTCACGCTTTCCTCACCAAGGCCCTTTAGATCCATTGCCAGCTTTATGATCCGGACCGCGAAGTCATCAATCGTCTCCCCCGGTTTGAATGAGATCGACTCAAACTCTGCGAGCAGCTTCTGTGCATTGACCTCCTTGACTCGGTCTGCCCCTAGATGCATCAATTTGATTGCCTCCCATTCCTCCTTTGCGGACTTCTTGTTCAGCAACATGGAGTGCATCTCGGGTGGCACGCCACGAATCATAGCGCCGAGCGCAAGCCGATCGCGTCACCGTTCGACCTTGTCGCTTTTAATCGCGTCCCACAGATACATAACTTTAAGGTTGCACTTCACATGAGCAGACCACTCTTGATAGTTTATGTGGGACAACATTGGCCAAATCAAATTGCCCGACGCTTGATTCCACGCACGCTCCATGGTCTCCTTCTCCTTGTCGCCGTTGGTCCCATGTCGACGGTCGTCGATGTTCATGTCTCCTTCTTCTAGATCTTGATGGATACCTCGACCCAGCACCTTCCTTGTCGTCCCTCCGCCGCCAAACATCGCCTCACCGGCTCCGATACCAGTTGTTGGAGCTTTATCAGATCCTGGATGCCGAGCGCGCCGTCGGACCGGATGGTGATCGTGGCAACTAGAACCCTTGGAAGTGCACAACACAAGATCAAAAGAAAATATGACGCTGCAACCAACCGTAGCTCAGACGGCCTTGTGTTCCTTGTATTTATAGATATGCTCGAGGCTTGCAGACTCCAAGCCCCCCACGCCATGTCCAGTATAGATCGCAACGTCGTTGCTCAGCGGCGTGCACTACGCGCTCTCTACAAGACATGGCGTAAGGCTGACGGACACACTCAGGTACACCGTGATCCCGCACGCCTACGATCACAACCACCCTAACCTGACCTTTACAGACTCTTAACTGACTAAGATTACATATTTATAATGCATCAATTTAGCTAACAGCAGATACGATGAATCGATGATAGGTACTTGTAACTGATAGACGCTGCATATATTTGTTCAAGGTGGTGAATGAAAAACAAAGCATAAGACCAGATGACTGGATTGGAGGAGTGGTTGCATGAATGTATCATGCATATCTCTCGCTGCAGATACGGAGATTCAGGTAATTTTAACTCGATTTGCTTATTTGTTATGCACACATGAAGGGCTAGCAAATTAAGATCTCTACTCCTCATCAGCTGGAGTCCAGAGAGTCAGAGACCGATAATATATAAACGATTGACATGTGAATGATACACTTTCTAGGTTAGTTGAAGATGCTGATGAGTGATCAGGATTGAATCGATGGATGGATCTGTTAAGAACGACGTATGGAATATGAAGTAAAATGAAATCAATCACAGCGGAGACACACGATTTAACGTGGAAAACCTCTCCAATGCGAAGGGGAAAAACCACGGGCACCAGCCAGCAACAATCTCACTATCTCAAGAGTTTGGGTTACACGCCTGTGGCGGCTTACAAGAGAATCAAGTCTCCACGAAACCCTAGCAAGGGTATATGTACCGCTACGCTCCGGCCCAAGCCTCCGGCGACGGGCCTCCGCTTCGCTCCGTCAAAAGCCCGGCCTATATCCTGGAGTGAATTTGGAACAACTCCAACAAACTCCACCTTAAGACAAATTCATCTTGTATCATAAATCAACCCATCATCCTGAACAACAAAGATAGAAAACCACTGGTGCCAACAATAGTCTCTTGGACTATTCAATTAAACCAACTAAGCTTGAGCATAACTCAAACTTAGCAACAGGAACAGGTTTTGTCATCATATCAGCAGGATTATCATGAGTACTAATCTTGCATACCTTCAGCTTACCTTCTTCAATCACATCACGCACAAAATGATACTTGATATCTATGTGCTTAGTTCTCTCATAGAACATCTGATCTTTAGTGAGGTAAATTGCACTTTGACTGTCACAGTGCAAACTTATGCAAGATTCAACTCCACTGAGCTCAGCGTACAAACCTTTGAGCCATATTAATTCTTTGCACGCTTCACAAATAGCCATATATTCTGCTTCAGTAGTAGACAAAGCAATAACAGACTGTAAAGTAGCCCTCCAACTCACAGCACAACTGCCAACAGTAAACACATAACCAGTAATTGATCTTCGCCTGTCCAGATCAGCAGCATAATCAGAATCCACATAACCAATGAGACCCTTATCAGTTCTTCCAAACTTCAAACAGGAATCTGCTGTACCTCTGAGGTACCTGAAAATCCACTGGACTGCCCTCCAATGTTCTTTGCCAGGATTAGACATATATCTACTAACAAGACTCATAGCATATGACAAATCTGGACGAGAGCAAACCATGGCATACATCAAAGACCCAACAACACTAGAATAAGGAACCCTTGACATGTACTCAATCTCTGCATCTGTACTAGGACACTGAGCAGCTGACAACTTAAAGTGAGGTGCAATAGGGGTACTAACAGCCTTAGCATTTTACATGTTGAAACGCTGAAGAACTTTCTTGATATAATTTTGTTGACTAAGAAATAGCAAACCAGATTTTCTGTCTCTACTAATTTCCATACCAAGAATTTTCTTAGCACTACCAAGATCTTTCATATCAAACTCACTACTTAACAACTTCTTTAACTTAGTGATTTCATTCTTGCTCTTGGCAGCAATCAGCATATCATCAACATATAACAGCAAATATATAGGTGATCCATTAATATGCTTGATGTAAACACAGCTATCATATCTAGATCTTTTGAAACCGTGTGACAACATAAATGAATCAAACCTCTTGTTCCACTGACGAGGGGACTGTTTCAAACCATACAAGGAGCGCTTCAACTTGCACACATATTTTTCCTTGCCAGGCACTATGAACCCTTCCGGTTGGTCCATGTATATGTCCTCCTCTAGCTCTCCATGCAAAAACGCAGTCTTCACATCTAACTGCTCAAGCTCAAGATCATGTGAAGCAACAATACTCAAGAAAGTACGAATTGAACTGTGTTTTACCACTGGAGAGAACACATCATTATAGTCAACACCCGAAATTTGACTGTAGCCTTTAGCAACTAACCTTGCCTTATACTTTGGAGGCTCGCTTGGAGATAAACCCTCCTTTCTCTTGAAGATCCACTTGCAGTTGATGGTCTTCTTTTTCTTAGGCAAAGGTACAACCTCCCATATACTGTTCTTCTCAAGAGACTGCATCTCCTCATGCATAGCAGAAATCCAATTCTCACTATCAGCACAACGAACAGCTTCTTTATAGGTTGCTGGCTCATGAACATTCTCCACCTGTTTAGCACAACTCAAAGCATAGTAAGACAAATTACATTCTTCAATAAGACGTTTAGGAGGAACTACTGTCTTTTTTGACTTGCGTTGAGCAATAGGTAATTCCTCCTCTAGCTGCAAAATAGGAGGAGTTTGCTGAACATCATCATGAGCATCATCATCAGCAACATCATTATTATGGTCATCCTGCTCATCAACAGGCTCCACCTGAACACCTGTATCATCATCAACATGCTCCACCTGCATGCGCATACGCTGCAACTCTTTTTCTGGAACATGTTCTGAGGGCAGACTGTTAGTAAACATCACAGATTCATTGAATACAACACTCCTGCTCATAAAAGTCTTTCTGGTTTCAGGATTCCATAATTTATAGCCTTTGACTCCCGAACCATAACCAAGGAAAAAACACTTAACAGCTCTAGGCTCTAATTTTCCATTGTCGACATGAGCATAAGCAGTGTATCCAAAAACTTTTAACTGTGAATAATCAGCAAGCGTACCAGACCATACCTCAATAGGAATTTTCTTATTTAGTGGAATAGAAGGTGACCTGTTTATCAAGTAACAGGCAGTATTAGCAGCTTCAGCCCAAAAATGCTTGCTCATCCTTGCATGAGACAGCATGCAACGGGCCTTGGAGATAATGGTCCTGTTCATCCGTTCAGCCACACCATTCTGTTGTGGAGTATGGGGTATGGTGTGATGCCTAACAATGCCTTCCTGTCTGCAATAATCATTAAAGGCATGCGAACAAAATTCTCCACCATTATCAGTACGAAGCAATTTTACCTTCCTTTCAGTTTGCCTTTCTATCATTACTTTTCAGTTCTTAAAAGCAGCAAAAGTATCATCTTTCTGTTTCAGAAAATAAGGCCAAACCCTTCTAGAGTAATGATCAATAATTGTAAGCATGTAACGATCACCACCAAGTGAGGGCTTCTTAGAAGGACCCCATAAATCAGCATGAACATAATCAAGAGTACCTTTGGTGGTGTGAATAGAAGTGTTGAACTGTACCCTCTTATGCTTGCCGAAAATGCAATGCTCACAAAACTTGATCTTACTCGAAGTGCAGCCTTTCAGCAGGTTTCTCTTCATCAATTCTGCTATACCATGATGACTCATATGTCCCAAACGCATGTGCCAAAGGTTAGTTTTGCTAGGTTCATCATTAGTAACAGCAGCAGCAGCGGAATCAGAACCAGGTAAAGTACACCCTCTAAGGACATATAACTTTGCAGAATTAAGATCACCTTTCAAACAGACAAGAGAATCTTTTGATACCTTTAGAACGCCATCTGAACCGGAATATTTGTAACCTTCTGCATCAAGCGTGCTCAATGAGATAAGATTTCTAGACATCCCTGGTATATACCTGACATCTTTCAGCGTGCGTGTCATGCCATCATCAGTCTTGATCTAAACTGATCCAATCCCCACGATGTCACATGGGTTATCGTCTCCCATCCGCACAACATCTCCTTTCTGCACAGCCTTATATGAACTAAACCAATTTCTGTTAGTGCAAATATGAAATGAACATGCGGAATCAAGAATCCATTCATCATGACCAGCAACACAACCAGCAAATACTACGAGACAATCTCCAGAATCATCATCAGAAGTAGCAGCAGAAGCAACAGAGACCTTACCAGTCGTCTTATTTTTTTTTCTCCTTATTCTGTACTTTTCTGCACTCATCAACATTATGATTTTTCATCTTGCAATAAACACAGAACTTTTTATTACCAGGCGGCTTGGACTTTGATCGGCCTCTCTTTTCGTAGCTCTTTTTATTTGAGGATCTGTTATCTGTTCTGCCTCTCACATGCAAAGCTTCGCTCTTTGAGGACGACGATCCGTCATTCTGCACCATAACTTTCATCTTCTCCTTAGACTGGAGAGCCTCATAAACTCCTTTACGGTTAGTTCATCACGACTCAAAAGTATGGTGTCACGAAAATTTGCATACGAATTTGGTAAAAAACATAACAGTAGAAGACCTAAGTCCTCATCATCATACTTTACCTCCATCAACACTAGGTCGGCCACGATCTTCTTAAATTCAGCGATGTGAGTCATCACCGAATCCTCCTCCTTCATCCTCAGAGTGAACAGCTTCATCTTCATCTGCATCTTACTGGTTAGATCCTTGGACATGCAGATCGATTTCAGTTTCAGCCATAGTTCTGCAGCAGTTTTTTCTTTCAAACACTCCTGCAAAATATCATTATGAAGATGTAACTAAATTAGGGCGAGAGCCTTCTGATCCTTGCGGATCTCCTCAGGAGTCCAATCGGCCTTCCTCTTGCCGAAGTTATCCAGCGTCTCATCGTAGTCATGAGTCCGCGCCAGAATCCCCCGCATCTTGACTTGCCATAGCGAGAACCGCGTGTCGTAGTTCAGCAGCGGAAGATCGAACTTCATCGACGTCGTCAACAGCCCATGGGTTTTATTTTTTTCCTGACTCTGCACGCGAGAGCCGGGAGGAGGCATACCCGAGCTTGGGCCCGCGAAACAGCCCAGTTGAGTGGAAACGGCCCAGTTCATTTCCGTGACTGCAACGGACCTTTGATTTCCCAACCTAACAGGCAATCCGTCGCCGCTGGGATCCGCCACCCCGCTCAGCCTCCCGCACCTCTTCGTCTCCCTCTCCACAGCCGGCCGGCGGGAGGGAGAGGATCGAGGTGGACGCGCGGGATCCAGGCGTGGGGGTTTTGGGCGGAGACGAGCAGCGCGGGTGGATTCCTCTGCTCTGCTATTCTCACTTTGCCAGTAGCGGCTGAGTGATGTTGACGACAGAGAGGAACTGAATAGTTAGTTGTACTGCTGTTCTGTTCTTGTCTTGCAATTGTCACTGTGGCTATTACTTCGCATCCGTCACTAGTGTTCCTGCATGTTCTCAAGATCTAGTTGAGGCATCATTCCATCATCGACATTTTTCTAAGCCCGTTTGACTTTACGACTTGATCCACAATTAGTTATCGTGTGCATGTGCCTTACTTTCACATAAATTACTTGTTTTGGCCTGCAATGTTAGTAGCGAGACTCCTCTGCCAGATCTACTGGTTATCTACTATCGGGAATAGCCAAGGGAGAAACTTACATGGTTAAGTTACTGATCTCATTTCCTATGAAATTAAGTATATCTTGTTTTCATGATAAGCATCAAGTTTATTTACCTCAGTTTGTACATTCATGTTGTAGCTGGTGTTCTAAGTTTACTATCGACTGACAAATCTTGAACAATGAAAGTGAAGGTGGCCTCCAAGGTTGCCGGCGCCCGCGATGCTCCCAACACCATCTGGCTGCAGAGGGAGCTCTCCAAGGTGAGCTCTTCACAGGCGGCGAGACTTGACGCTCTCCACCACGAGACGCTCACCATGAGGGCTGAGCTGGAGAGGGCGCAGGCTTACCACGCCGATGCTGTGTCTGAGTGCAAGCTTGCCGCCGCTGGGACAGCCGCGTGGAGCTGCATCGCGGGCGGTGCATTTCTTGTTATTGCTCTATTCATCCTGTGAAGTGGAAGTGATTGAGCAGTGAAGTGATTCCGAGTGACAGACTGATGCCCTGTGGAAGTGACTGAGACGTGATTGTTCTGTAATAACGAGTGAAGTGATTCCAAGTGACAGACTTACTATTGTCGCGTGCGTTGAAGACTTAAACAATAATGCTTATCTATTCTATAGCATCGCCTGATGGCCTATTTGGAGTTCTGTTATTTCTGTTATATATGTATTGGTTGCATTGTTTGGCTCGGGAAAGTTCTCGGGAAATGGTGGACACCAGCGAGGCAGCGACCATACTGGTGATAATTCAGTTTCGACCTTGTTCAGTTTACCAATTTATTACCGGACTATCCTGCTTGCCTGAAAACGGTTGCATTAGCATTCTTGGTAGTTGGATCCAGTTTGTAATTGGTCATGTCTGCATGAGGTCATAATTTGCTTCAAGAACAGCTAGCGATGAACATGTGCGTGGAGGCAAAGCAAATGCTCCTCGTGCGTGCGTGCGTGTTCTCCTGTTTGTCAATGTGCATCCATCTATCGGATCTATGAAGCACTCAGTGAGACCCTACAGATGACTAGAACCCATAGTCTGGGCAGGCATATAAGTCAATCTGATTTGCAATGCTTTTCCGACCCTGATTATACCTGCTCTTTGGAATTTTGTTTCGGGTCCGTGCCATCAAGGAGAATACATTTCTTTACCATTAATCGCATCTAATTTTTTATTCTCTAATGCATGTCTTTCCGTTTCAGGTTTTGTTTGTAATGGTTGTCCCGTGCGATGGGGTACCAGCTAGTGTTACATATTCCAGTTTCTGACCCTGACCATCATCGGAACCTGACTAGTACCTTTTTGTCTCTTTGATAATTGATGAGTATTTCCTCCCTGAACTTGATGTTACATGGGATCGTTTTACTATGTTTGATAATGAACAATGTCTAGAATTTTTCAGTGAGCTGACAGATGTCTACGGTCTGTCGTCCCTAAAACTTGCACTATTTTTTTTTTTTACTGATGGTACACGAAGAGCATCCGCCCATATAGTATGGTTTTATTTAGGGGGCCACGATGAAATACTGCGCTGTGGTGGTTGACATAAACCTAACGCCAGTGAAAATGTTCCAGCGGTTGACATAAGGAACTGCTAGAAGAAATAAGAGTATTTTAAGCTTTTCGCTCCGCTATCAATCGTATGTGAAAACAATCCCGAAACAAAATACAGTCGTGTGTGGGTCCTTCAATCTCCTGTTCCTTTTCAAACCTGGAATGTGGTAGCGTGAACTTTTACTTTCAAGCACCGTGAGCACTCATCTCTCTACGACTTGTCTTCGTTTCCCCTCCACACCACGATAGGACAATGGCAAGGCTGAGCACGGTTCATAGCAACAAAAGCTAGACATAGTGTATATTTTCTGGATCCATCCGCTTTCTTTTTGTTTTGAAAACGACTGTGGAGCATCGCTCCCCAGGAATATATTAAAGCATAAATAGAAAGAGTACAAGTTAGCAGGAAGCTAACTAAAGGAAAAGAAAAGACTCACCTAAGGGGACTTACCTAAAAAAGGAGAAAAACAAAATTACAACCAGAACGCAGCAAGAAAGGTACAATCCATAATTACAAAACATTTATCCAATCCATTATTGAATTGTGGAAGCGAGGTGGAACTCTAAGAAGATGAAGTTTAACTTCCTTCTTGAACATCTGTTTCCATCTTGACAGCGAGGGCAGCTTTTGGTTGAAGATATAATATAGTTCTGGAGTCTTCGTCCCGTGCCCGAGCACACGCCACCGCTTCCCCCTCAGTCGCCATTCTTGAGAGTCCTCCGTCACCGTGTCCTGCCGCTACGGTGCACTGCCTCCTCCACTACTGCAATTGCCTGCACTTCTCTCCCGCAATGAAGTGGTGCGGCACAAGCCGCAACACCAGCCGCGGCCATGGGCACCTAGGCGGCGCGCAGCAATTGCAAGCGTCGCACATCCAAGTAGCTCGACAGTTGCCGCTCGCGCCAGCGGAGCTGTCGTGCGCCGATGGCCCAGGCCAGCACGCCCGTGCTAGCGGAGTCGAGTCCGCCAGGGAACCGCCCGACAGTCGCGCCACGTAGGGGAGGCGTCGCGTGCTTGGCTGCTTGCCGAGGAGCAGCCACGCTGGGGCTATCCCCTTCCCTTGCCGTCGCCCCTCATCGCCACACTCAATTGGCAATTCGCCAGGCGGAAGAACGCGGCTCCGACAGGCGGAGAGACACGCCTCTATCAAATAGCTTCAGATGAATTGTTGATACGTGGGTAATTAAGACGCTGGATACATGGCTGTCTGAACTCTGAAGTGCTGGACGCATGGCCAAACGAGATACCGGATTCCATGGCGCTTCCACGCCAAGATCACGGTCGGCTTACGCTTAGAAGTGGTTCGATGAAATGCCATAACAGACATCTCCAGGTGCACGCACGACGTGGTAATGCAGCAGCTGGTTGTATGGCTTTTCCATGTAATGCAGACACCGGCACTCTGCAGTTCTGCAGTCATCTCCAAGCACAGGCGCACAGCCAGCAAGGGTACTATGGATTTTGTGGAAGTGAATCACGCACAAATTCCGATGTAAATCTAGACCAGAATGCGATGATTACAATTGTAGATAAAGGACACAGACAATCAGAGCTTGACGTCAGTTTACATATGCAGACACACACAACTGTAAAGCCATTGATTTCAGCAAGTTTGAACTCTACGAGCAACACCTGAAAATTAAGGTACAATATACTACTACTCTCCTCATATATATAGTATATGATTTCGTTGAAAGGGTTACGATTGGTTCAAAACTTGTTGAACTAAAATTTGTTGTCTTACACTGAGTCAAGACTATTTGGATTAGACTTCGTCACGCGTAAAAACTGTTGTTGCTATTGTACATTACCCACAACCCTGGTGCCTTGTCCTTAACCAATAGGGAAATCATGGAAACAGCTACTTTATAAATAAATATCACAAGTATGCATGGTTGATAAAATGTGAGCACATGTTTTACTTCTAATCGAAATATCTAATAAATTTGTCTACGTCTACGATGCTCGAAAGGTACAACAGTACAATTGCAAACGAAAATAATCTTGAAAGAACGTAATGTATTTACTATGAAATTGATTTCACATTAGCAATGGAATGTTTTTCATATTGAGTAAACTTTCATTTTATATCCTCCGAAGGTAGCAGGCTTGGATTATAAAAGTAAATTGATCAGGACAATACATTAAAGTATATTATCTTTTCAGTCATTATATTTTAGAGCTGAAAAATCATTATCGGATTCTTCTCTATAATGGTATTGCCTATATTTTCTTTCAAATATAAGCAAGGGATTTGATTCAACTTAAATGGCATATTACCTTCGTGTAGGCTTAAATATCAGGATGTGGCTAAACGTTTGGCTTCTTAATGTTTAAAGTTGTGTGTATGTTTCTTAATTCAATTATTATTTTTATAAGCATTTGATAGATCATTAGAGCATCTTGAATCAGTTTTACCTACACTGGCTAGCTGAATCCCGGAAATGGCACGGCAAAGCCGCGCCTGGTTTTCTAGTTTTCTAGAAAGCTGAAACATTTGGAGAATGTGGACAATGGTGCTTAGAATAACCAGAATGGATAACAATTGATATACTGTTCTGAATTTGATCGGTTGTCTTACACTGCATGCATGGGATTTATATTTACAGTTCATGTTGTACTGAGATCTGCTTACATGTGATTTTTCGATCTCAACTCCTGTACTCAAGGTCTCCTTTTGTTAGTCTGCGGTGCTTGGGGTATGAGCTGCATTTATCTTGCTTTCTGCCTATATGACCTTTAGTTGACTGTGCACACAAAATTTGATTTTGATTTTCTTTTTCCAGCTTGGCTTTCATTGTCCTTGAGCATATAAAGTAGATCTTCATATTATACTTTATTAATAAGTTTAAATTTGTTAACCTACAAATATAGTCGTATGTTCTAGCTTAAAAGTTTTGGTTTTCTACAGCATGCTTTGGTCATCTAAATATGTTGTTTTGGTCAAAATTTGTCTCAAACAAGGATAGGTGGCAGGAGGAGGATGAGTTCAGAGTCTGATCCATCACTAAATGCTGAACATCAGCATCAGTTGAGAGCCGGCCTCCTATGGGGAGGTAAGCATGATGCCATACTGTTGTGCCATTGTAATTAGCTATTTGTTTTTTGGCATTAGATGTTTAGATGTGAGTGTAACATATATTACTTTGAAATTTCCAGGCCCATCTCTTCGTCGCAGGCATCAGGTTTGTGCACTGCTGTGCAATTGTTTCAGTTTATGATGATAATATGTAGCTGTGTTATTCTAAATTCTGAAACAAGTGCACTTGGTATGTTTGGTTTCAGATCGCAGAGGGGGATCTTCAGCTTCCAACACAAGGAAAGATGAGTATTACTGGAGATACGATATGATATATCTGAAGAGGTGCTGCAGGCATCGGCTGCTCTAGAAAGTGTCCAATTAGACCGGAAATCCCGGGATCTGCCGACATCTTGGAGGTTGGTGGGATTGATTGATTAATCAATCGCCCGTCGATCACGATGTGATGAATGTATGGTGTGCCATTGCAGGCATTCAGGGGATGGCGCCGAGTAACAAGCAACAAGGCTTTGAAGCTGTTTGCTTGACTGAAACTGTATTGTGTAATTTGTATACCACTCGCTCATTTGCGGTGGTACGATGCTTGGCTTGCTGCTATATTAGAGAAATGCAAAACAAATCAAGTGTTACAGTTTGTTGAAGTATGGATGGACTTGATTGGCACGCCGTTTCAGTGCATCAATCCATCCCAAGGAATAGCAACTATGTGTCATATTTTCGATTGAATAGAAACAACACGTCCATGCAGTTGAATAGCAACTAAAATAGTGTCCACCATTTTTTTAAGTGTCCAGCTCGTGCCCACTTCAGTGCGCCTTGAACTTCAGTGATATATAGATATATTTATTTATCACCACAAAAATGAAAGCAAAATATGCATGCCGAAAGCTAATTTTGACATATAAAGTCGAAGATGTATGGCCACTCTAATTATTACATATATACTTATAAGCAAGTGGCGGGGGATCAACATCAACTTATGCTAGTAGCTCCAAATAAACCAACAAACAAAGTCTAAATATATTTGATACAAGACAGCCACTTATATTAACTGTTTTCAAATAATTCCCCCAACATAAACCAACATGGTGTGTATGGAAAACTGGTTCTCATGCCCACTGGTATAGATATGCACCCGCCCAACTGTTGAACCTTTGAGGTATTAAAATTATAAGATATTGTCTCTGATCTTAAGGAAAAAAAGACAATCTCTTTGTAAGGATGAAATAAGAGAAATTCAACAGGGTAGTGCCCGTCTGCTTCGACAGCCTTATTATCTTTGGCTTCATCAAGGACAATGTCAGCATTGTCAAAGTCTCATTCATCATATGCAACAAACTCATCGTCCACGTAAGCAGTAGCAGGTGGTATTTCCCCCTTGTTATTATAGTTATAGATGATCCTCCATTCATCATCTGCACAACTGCTATGAAGAAGAGGAAGTTTATTTGCAAGGAGTGGCGGAAGGCTGTTGTTAGTCTTCAACACCCATTCTATGTGAATAATGTGATTCCCATCTTTGATCACTTCTTCCTCTTTAAGAAACCAGACTTGAAACTGGGGGCAGCTAACCCAGTCGACCCAATAAAGTAACGCAAAATACACTCATTTTCCTGATTTTCCCAAATAAAAGGTAACATTCTTAGCATCAGATTTGCTCAGTGTTGCCAGAGATCTTATCATTTTGTACTTGTCATTGGATAAGGTTATCCTACAATTAATTAATTATAAAAAGCATTAATATAAATCATACATACACAGTCAATTTTATTATACAATAATAATAATAATAATAATAGTAGTAGTAGTAGTAATAATAATGAGATAAAACAATGTCAACTAGTTAGTAGTAGTACCTCATGACAGAATGGTTTTGACAATGTGCATACAGTGCTCCTCGGAAATATGCGGGCTTGCCGTCTCAGCAATCACATTGCAGCATATCGGCCATGGTCCCGGCGGGCTCCCCTTGGCGGATCCAGGACCTCTCCTCCCACCTCCATGTCCTCGATGAGAAGACATGGGTTCTAAATCTCGGCGGCGGCCATTCTTGCTCCTTAAGGTCGATGGTGATGTTTTTCCGATTACACATACCATAGGCAAGCAAGGGGACAAGAAATAGCTCGAAGTGCTGAGGCGACTCCGCCATGGGGTCGTACACAAGGTAAAACCTTGAATCCAACAAGTGGTGGTCATCGCTCTCCTGGTCCTGATCCGTCGTGGTCCCGGCCTAGACCCTGACCCCACCAAGCATGTCGCTAATGGATGGTTCCGGGGAGGTAGGCAAGTTGGCCCATTGCCGTGTGGAGAGTTGACCACCATCATGCCACACAGCAAGAGTAGACCATTGCACTGATCCTTCACTTCCAGACCGCGGTAATCTTCCAGGAAGTCAAGGCAGCTGCCGGGGATTCGACGCGCTGCCGGAGCAGGGCGTGCCAACAAATAGCTCAGTCGGTCGATGCAGTTGAGGCTGATGCAGTAGAAGGCCTCAAGGCGGAGAGGGAGGAGGTCGGCGCGCAGCAGGCGGCGGGCGTCGATGATGGCGCACCAGTGCTTGCGGACGCAGCGTGACGCCGCTAGGCTGCTGGGCGGGAGGCGGCCCAGGACATTGGCGAGGATGTCGTCAGGTAGCCACTCCATATCTATTTCTTATAGTAGTTATATGAATCGGCGGCTAGGATCGGATCGGAGATTCGGATGATGGTGGTGGACTGGACCGGCCGTGGAGCTGGACGGGAAGTACACGACGGTGGCGACAGGTCGGAGTATATATATGTATTGATGGTGGTGGTGGAATCGGAATCGATCGTCCAATGGATAGGACGTTGGAGGTCGGAGTCGGATGGATTACTAGGTGAAGCGGGGCGGGAGGAGGACGGTACGGTGGTGGTGATCCATGATAGCCGATGGGTGCGATGCAGCCGGAAACTGATGACGACGGATCACATATCGGGTAGTTGTTGTGTCGATCTGCATGCTCGTGCGGCTGCATGTCTTCATATCGTTTCCTCGATGAATGATGATTCATGCAAATATGTAGTCTCACAATCAAGGAGTGCTACTAATACATGTGTTGAGTCTCCAATGATCCGAATGAACAATTTTTTAGTTTTAAGTTTTAGATTTGAAGTCATTAAAATGCTCGAAAAAATAATATGACGTTTCAGTACGAATTTTAATTTTGTTTCTGAAGGATTATATTATTTTTTTAGCATTTTAATGACTTCATTCAAATCTAAAACCTTATAATTAAAAACTATATATCTCATTTATACCTACAATCTTGGTATAGAAAGTATTTTCATTTGAATCCATATAAAAAAGTTATTATTTTTATAACGAGACAAGCGCTACTACACGATTATTTTGGTATTGAAACTTTACATAATTTTTTGAACCTTTTAACTTCTTCAAATAAAAAAACTTAAAACTAGAGAATTGTAGATCTCGTTGAGAGCTACAATTTCCATATATAAACCATCTTTATCCGACGAAGTATCGAGGAGTTATGATTTTTTTAAAATTCAATCTCGTCGCGCCAACGTATGTGACGTGATAATATGGTTTAGTCACGCCAAAAGATCTGACGCGATCGAAAAGATATGAGATGCAAATATTTTTTAAATACGGTTATTTTTTTAAATTTTAATTAAAAAAATTAAAATTAAAAAAATCCCTCGGCCGCCCTAACCCACCGCAGGGCCGCTGGACCCTCCGGATGCGGTGCGGATCTGCGGGCCGTGCGAGGGACGGGACACCCTTCAGACACATGATGAATCCGAGGCGACTTCACCCAGTTCGTGGCAACTCGGCGATTTTTTTTCCCATGATTTGCCACATCCCACGCGCAGCGCAGCAATTTTACCAGCGAAATCCCCATCTCAGGTGACGCTGTGGGTGCCTCATCGCCTTACTCCTTGTTCGTCATTGCTGCATAACTGTGTGTACTCGATTCCATTTCCTTGCAGGTTCAAATCATCGATTGGTTCAAATCATATTTTTAGGAGGGCACGGGGATGGAGGTCTTTGCCAGTAAGGTTGGGATCCTTGCAGGTTTTGTGCTGTTCTTTTTTGGAATAGCGATTTTGGTGTAGTGTACAAATATACAGGTTCCTACTGTGTGTGTTCTTCCTTCTGTCCACTCTAGTTAGGGTTTGTTCTGTGGATCTAGCGTCAGTATGCTGCTGCTCTATCACTGACTACTAGAGAGAAGCAAAATAACGAGCAGCAATTTTGTACTCTGTAGTGATGCAAGGGTATGGTTTGAAAGTAATTTGGTTTGTAGTGATGCAACGGGATGAAAGTAATTTGGTTTTTACTTTATAATGATGAAATGAGATGGTCACGAATTTGGTTTGCAGTGATGCAGTAGGATGGTTTAATTCCGAGAATGCTTCAGTAGATTTTGTTTGTCCATGGTATGTGGTTAAATAGTTTTTATGAGAATTGAATGGCAAATATTGTAAGTTGTATGCGCTCCGTGCATGTTTGCTTGTTCAAAAATGTCTTCTTGTGTTCATTAACCAAATATGTCAAAGTCTATGTTTGAATGTGTTCTTGGCGGAACATTCCTTTGATGTTGCTGACTCTTTGTGCAGGATGTTGCTACTGGAATAATGGACTTCTCAAAATAAGACCGAAGGGCATAGTGTATCATTTGAACAACTAGAGTTGTTTCTACAACAACTCTTCTCCAAGGTTAAGACTCTGGTGGTGCGGTTACATATATGAGGTATGTTGCTGTTGGTTATCCTGTATCTTGAAGTTGGACTGAAGGACGCAGTGACACTCGTATCTTGAATATGTAAAGTCTAAATTCTAGTTCATGTGATTTGCGTGCCAACACAATAAATGGGCTGAGAAAGTAGAGCTGCCACTACTCACCGGTGCTCCTCCCCCCGCCCACATCAGCGTCACATTGCTAAGCGGCCCGCCATGTTTGTTTCCGCTTGCTCGACGCGCTCTAGCTGCTTGGCTAATGGGCCGAGCTCGATTCGAGAAGACAGACTGAAGCACCGGATTGGCGACCAGGGAGGGGTGAATGGGAGCCTCAAAATTTCTTTTGAAACTTTTAGATCCTACACTCAACAAACACCCCAAGAAGCAAACACACAAGCAAGTGATGACCACGACCCTATTGAGAGGGTGGATGTTCTCTCGAAACACAGCGAGTCACCATAAGAAACAAGCAACAACTCCAAGAACGATCGGAGAACAAGCGAGCACGAACTAGAAGAACACTGCCTCACTGCACAACTGCGCACTGTCCGCCGTAGTGACCCCGGACTGTCCGCAGGTCAAGATCAGAAAAACAGACAGAGCGGAAACAGTTACGGACTGTCCGCAAGTACGGACAGTGCCCTGGTATGAACTGCGGACTGTCCACGTGTATGGACCGGACTGTCCAAAGGCAAAACTTAGAAACTCGAACTTCTGAAACAGGTTCTAGACAAAACAGATCAAGTGACCATCGGACTGTCCGTGGTTAGAACGCCGGAGTGTCCGTGGGTCAAAACACAAAAACCAAACTTCTGGAACAGACTCTGTACTACTGACGCAGAACACCATCGGACTGTCCGGATTTTTAGGCTGGACTGTCCGCATGTCAAAATCCCAGAAATTAAAAGGGAAGTCGAGAGCTTGGTTCTGGACTGGAGGAGTCCCGGACTGTCCGCGTTATGCACTGTGGATTGTCCGCGCTCAATCAACTGACCAGTCGCGAAAGCCACTGGCTCGAGCTTCCAGCCGTCGGACTGTCCGCGGTGGCAACCCCGGACTGTCCGAGGTAGCAGACAACAGCCATGTCGGCAGAGAACTTGAACCAACTCGGCCGAACCCTAATGCCCGATCTGTCCGCCGACCAAAGCGTGGACTGTCCGCGGTCGTCTAGAAAATCGCCCGAAAATCGCCTCTCGCTAAGAATCAACCCGATCTCTCTCGAATCAACACCAACTACAAAAAGATTTGAAAGATATGTTCCTTATGCAGCTGGAAAACTATCCTCAAAGGACCATGGCTCAATTCAAAGAGAATCTCGAGAAATCGCAAAGGGGGTGAAACTATTACGATTTCTCGAGAGGATAGCTTTGAGGGGCGTAATGGTCCAACCCTTTGGAATTCATGATCCGACGGCCACCGCGCCTTCTCACCGGCAGTCTTGCTTCGAAGCAATCTCCCTGATTCCGCCACGTGCCGTCCGTCCGCCTCGGGACCTCCGCCCGAGTTTTGAGGCGCAAACCTGCGAAACCCGCCGCCGGTGGTCTTGAGGCAATACCACCAAACCGTCACCGATGGTTTTGAGGAAAAACCACTAAACCGCCCACGAATAGCGTATCGCGTACGCGTCCCCCGCCATGTACACTTGCGCTTATCGATATCCCAAGTGTCAGCCACCGCGGCTGGTCACCCGGCCGTCTGGTCCGTCGGTCCAAGCCTCGCATCCGCCCTTCACCGCACTGGTCAGTTAGCACGGCACGCCCTCCTTGACCTTCTTCCGACCGTTGCCACCGCCTCCGGACTCCACACCTACACATCACGAGCCAAGAAACATGTTTCAACACATAACCCTGTGCCAGGGGATCGGTAGAACCACCGAACCAATGACACACCAAAGTGTTGACTTGTTGATAATCTCTCATCAGAACAATAAGGATGTTCCATGATGGTTATGTAAAAACCATATGTTCGCAAAACAATGACAGAAACAGCCCACGAGTAGCATTCCAGAGCGAAAAAGAACCAAAAGAAATGAATAATCACTAATCGCATAGCTTACCTCTTATGGAAAATCTATTAGGCCTAATTTAAAATGTCCAATCCCTTCGGGATCCCATATTTTTTCCTGGGTGGGTAATTCATGGTAATATTTTTTAATTATTATCTTAGTTCTTATTGGAGTATTTTCTATCCCTGGGTTTTTCTCCCCCTTTCAAAAGATCCAACAACAACAACAACAACAACCAAGCCTGTCAGTCCCAAGCAAGTTGGGGTAGGCTAGATTTGAGACCCAACAAACCACCCTCGGTCACGGTTCAGGCACGTCGATAGCCAATTTCCAAGCACTCCTATTCAGACACAGATCTCTAGGTATATCCTATTCTTTCAAATCTCTTTTTATTGCCTCCTTCTATGTCAACTTTGGCCTTCCTCTGCCTCTCCTCACATTATTATCTTGACTTAGAACTCCATAATGCACTGGTTCCTCTGGAGGTCTCCTTTGGACATGGCCAAACCACCTCAACCGATGTTGGACAAGCTTCTCTTCGATAGGTGCTACCCCTAGGCGATCACGAATATCATCATTCCGCACTCGGTCCATCCTCGTGTGACCACAAATCCAACGCAACATACGCATTTCTGAAACACTCAGTTGTTGAACATGTCTTCTCTTTGTGGGCCAGCATTCTGCTCCGTACAGCATAGCGGGTCTAATCGCTGTTCTATAAAACTTGCCTTTTAGCTTTTGTGGTATCCTCTTGTCACAGAGAATGCCAGAAGCTTGGCGCCACTTTATTCACCCAGCTTGGATTCTATGGCTGATGTCCATATCAATATCTCCATCCCTCTGTAGCATCGATCCCAGATACCGAAAGGTATCTTTCCTAGTCACTACTTGACCTCCCAGACTCACGTCTCCCTCCTCCTGTGCAGCAGTGCCAAAGTCGCATCTCATGTATTCGGTTTTAGTTCTGCTTACTCTAAAACCTTTAGACTCAAGGGTCTGCCGCCACAACTCTAGTTTCCTATTTACCCCCGCTCGGCTTTCATCAACTAACACTACATCATCGGCGAACAGCATACACCAAGGGATATCCCCTTGGATGTCCCTTTTCAAAAGATCCCTTATGAAAAAAAAGACCTTGACTTATGCAGTCGGCAAAATTACTCTGTTACTGAAATGGCTACTCCATATTCTCTAAATTGTAGATCATTTTGGTTAGACACTTAGATGTGATAGGTCGTCCTCTTATGGACGAATGTGCTCTTCGACGGTGCTGCAAGTAGTTATTCTGGATAGCCCAAGAGAATGAGCATTTGCTTTGGCAGCTTTGTGCTTTTGTGGCTTGGTTACAGCTTAGGCAGACCAGAGCTTGTCTTCAAGATTCTACCCACCTAAGTCCCAAAAAAAACCGTGCCCATACATGACTCCAAACAAATTACCTTTTGATTAATAAGCATATACGAAGATTGTTCTTCTACATGTTTCTCTAGCAAACTGCAACAAGCAAAATAAATCAATAAGTAATGTCTTAAACATGAACGGATACAATTCTATTAATCTATATATTTAAAATATAATTCTTTGATTCATGAAGTAAAGCACACGCAAGTTTAGTTGATCTTCTAAAAATCCTTTGTTGAAATTAGTAATGCATACTTAGAAGCTTCTCCAGTGTTGTGGAAATTCCAAGAAAGATCCTCAAATTGATTTTTATGAAAATGAAGATAACTAACAATTCTTCATGGTATTTTTTTCAAGGCCAAAATATGTAGAAACTAGTAATAATGTGGAAACTCTCGATATAGATATTTTCTTTAAAATTGTGTAACGTGCCACATGGAACAATCCTAACGGTCAGGTAACCTATAAGGGGGAGGAAGGGTATGCTTCGTCTCTAAGAATTATGTCACCGTATTCGAAACTTCAATGCAAATAAATCTTCTGAAAATAGCATAGGCGGGTACCATGAAAAGTAGGTGTGGTAGGGAACAATTAGGTATCACACAACAATCCAATGAGTGAACGCAAAGACCACACATGTAGGCCTTCCTCTCTTCTTCATTGTAGGTCTTCCAACATAGGTGAGTCTTTCTTTTTTTGGATCTTTGTTAGCACCTAGCTAACTCCTTTGTATTCTGGTTTTTATTCCTTTAATATAAGTCCTGGGGAGCTTTGCTCCACAATTTCTCTCAACAAAAACATATGTATTGGCTGGGAAATATACATAGGTTCTATTATAAAAATGAGCGCCAAAGGTGTTATTTATCATTTTCTGTCATTCATTAGATATTAGATTAGCATAAGGTCTCAATTAGGACTAAAATTAATCTTTACGACTAAACCTGGAGTTCTCAACGTCATAGGCATCAACATTGTGAATGTTCATCGCCTTCACCTCAAAGATAGTCCAACATGGAGTTGGGAGGAGGGGGAGGCAGACAGCGAGCAAAACGACCTATGGTCCAGGTGAGCAGTTGTCGTAGTGGCATGGCGGAGTGCTATGCACACGAGCTTGATCATTGTTTTGTGCATAGAGAACAACATAGTTCGTGGGTGAAACCGTTGGCGGGTTCCTTCTCTTTGACGAACTCATGCTCCTTCTTCACTGACTCTACGGTTGGTTGTGTCATGGGCAGACAAGCTTGTCCCTTCGAAACTAGTCATGCACCAAATAGTACGGAGACGCACACAATGACTCACACGGCATCTCTCGTCATAGTCGTGGAATGACTATGATAAAAAACATTAATTCATCGTCATAACATATAAATGAGATAGAAATAGGAGAGAGAGGGAGGTTATTTGTTAACTCACGCAAAGTACGTTATAGCTTTTCGCTGATCCTCTCGCACCTCCATGTTCGACTTGAGCAGACTGTTCACCCTATCATTGTTGAAGGCCTCGACCTCGAAGATTTGTGTGTAGAGGTGCTACTCAGAGTTAGATAACAATGATGGAGAGGAGGGGATGGGAGGGGAGAAGAGCGGCGGGGAGGCCGGGAATGGCGAAGGAGATGCTAGGGTTCTACGCTTGGGGCATTTTATAGTCAGCCAGGCTTTCTCTTAGCGGGCCAAGCATGAGTAGAAGCAGGGTCAACACCGTGGTGACCACCCTGATTTTTTTCGGCATCACACACTTACGACCAACATTCCTTCTTTAGCCTAGCTCACGTTTCTGTCTGTGCGTCTTCTTCGGTCCAACTCTTGTCCCAGCCCGTTCGCTCCAAACCTAGCGCTAGTGTCCTAGCCCAGCTCATCTCCTGCTTTCGCATTCGAGAAAATATAAGAGGAGGAAAAATTGTATAAATATGGAGTCAAACCCGAGACCAAACGTGGAAGATGCAAGGAATATGAAGATGTTGTATTATATATATGTATGAAATGATGGCTAGTTTGAAAATAAATTTCAATAAAGTTGTTATGATTAATGACCAAGACAACTGGGGAGTCCTATATGCTAATCTTATTAATTGCCAAGTGGGAATTTTTCCAATTATGTATTTGGGTGTTCCAGTCAGCACAAGTAGATTACGATTGGAACTTATTGGTGGATAAAAGCAACAAAACATTAGACATTTGGAAGGGTGGCATGATGTCCATAGCTAGAATATCCACTCTCATCTACTCATGCCTTAACAATTCTCCTTTATATCAAGTCTCTGTACTTGGCCCCTAAGACAATTACTCACAATATTGACCAAATTAGGAGAACTTTATTTTGGCAAGGTAGGGCACAAAAATAAAATATTGCCTTGTTAAGTGGGTTAAGATATGTAGAAGTAAAAAAGAAAGGTGGAATGTGGAATAAGGTCTAAGAAAAAATGAATTTGAGCCTCTCACTAAGTGGTGGTGGAAGATGAAACAGGAGGAGGGGCAGTGGCATGATATTGTCAAAGCCAAACATCTTCAAAACAAAACCATCTTTTCTGTGACCCACAAAGCCAGTGACTCTCCAATTTGGTATGCTTTGCTAAAAGTTAAGGACCTATACCTGTTGGGGGGATTGTTAGAACTTGCAGTGGGGGACTAGATTTTGGATTGATCCTTGCTTATGTGGCAAGCCCATTTATAACATTGCTCCTGTTCTCTTCATCCTGTTCTCTTCATCCTGTGTGAACAAAAAGAAATTTCTATGGCTGATTTGAAAAGTTGTAGGATTCCTATCACTTTTAGGAGATGGCTGATATTAGAAAAGTCAAGGGCCTATTTGGCCTTAGCCCATTAGGATCAAGTAAACCTCTCTATATAAGGAGAGGAGATGTATCAATCTAATCAAGCAGAAATTAACAAGGACAACCGTTCCCTCTTTCCCGGTCATGGGTGAACGCCGTGTGGTCAGATCTCTCTTGCCCTCGCAACCCTAGTCGCCACATGAACAGTACCCATGGGTACTGTAACATGCGCACAACCACCCTCAACTCTCTCCTCTCAATCCCAACAGCCTAGATAACAGAGATGCCAAGTTCTTGTAATCTGCTTTGTGATTCTCTCATCATATGTTGATCATATGTTGCCTGGACCCCTAGCGCGCCACCTATTGCCACGGCTTTGCGATCTATAGCTGATTTAGCCCTACACCCCATCACAGTTCCTCCAAGCTGTGCTTCGTCGCGTGAAGGCAGACACCACGATGGCGCTGCAGCCGAAGGTGCTTGAGTGCTAGGCATTAGTGGCGCCGGATTGTTACTTTCCTTGGCGCCCAATCGTCCCTACAACGTCAGCCTTGCAGCTTGCAGAGAGGAAGGAGATTGTGTAGGCGAGTGCCTGTAAGGTATCTATGGCAGTGCAACTGCAGGCTGCGGTGTGCGGCCTCCTAGCATGTCGGTGGCTGCAGGAGATGTGTCATCCTATGCACGAGGCGACCGTGGTGATGATTGATGTCAGCACAGCGGAGCGCAACCTCGCCCCGTGGGACGGCCACCAACAACCACACCGACCCGCTGCTGTCTTCAGGTGCGAGCATGGCGTTTTTCCCGTGGGCAGCAACCTCCAAATCTGCGACAGAGGTAGTAGGGGAGTCATTCCCCTCCTTGTCACTGGCGTATTGCCACCGCGTTCCGCCACCAGCCACCACGAGGACGTCTTCGTTGGTCGCTGTCGCGACTAATTCCATGTGGCTATACCCATGCACCCTCTCGTTCCGATGGGCTCCATGGGATTCAGGTGGCTAGACATGTGCAAGTTCTCTCATCTCAATCCAACAGCCCACGTAACAACTGACCTTAGACTTGCAATTGTGTTGGGATATGATACAAGCTGATGTGCATAATTTTGAGCTTCAGTCTACCGATAATACAATTATATGGAAGTTTGGGAAATATGGGATGTTTCCTGTCAAATCGTTATACAATGTTTTGAATAGAAATGATGTTGGTCCCTCTCACAAACTGATTTGGAAAGGTTCCTCAAAGAAAAAAAAAATCATGTGGTTAATGATGAACAAGCAGTGTTAACAAAAGACAATCTCATTAAAAGGAAGTAGTTTGGTAATCCTATCTGCCAGTTCTATGATCAAGAAGAATTGGTTGATCATCTATTTTTTACTTGTCCAATAGCTCTGGGTGGCAATCGCCAAGGACATTGCTGCATAACATCCCCGCGTCGCTAACTCAGTGTTGGGCGCGGTGTGAAAGATGGTTGCCAACATGGAACAAATTCCATGTTTGGGGTGTCTCGGCCATCTGTTGGGTTATCTGGAAAAGAAGCAACAAACCTTGTTTTGAAAGTGTGATTATCATCAATAGTCCTATTGAGATACTTTGCCATGCAGGAGGCGCTAATGCGAATTTATGCAGGTCTCTACGCTGAAGTTGACAAGGGAGCTGCTCATTAACGGGGTCAATACCATGCTTAGGGAGGTGATAAGGGCGCTAATGCGAAGATGGAGTGGTTAACAAAGCACGTTCTTGTTACTATGTACAGGTGCTGTTGAACGACAAGCTCCGGTGCTGTAACTTGTAGCACGTACACACAACACATGGCCACTACTGTTGTAGCGGCAGCAAGCTACAGGATTACAAGAACATTACAACCACCAGCTGGGCATGAACAGCAGCTTTGCCTTCTCTTCGGTAATCAGTTGAGGTGCTCCTTCGGACCACCCTCTGACCATGCCCTTATTCTTCAAAACACTCCCCTTTTTTTCTCTCCTTCTCAAGGGCTTATTAACACACCTAGTATATATACGTCATACGTACGTACATGTACACATGTACTGTTGTACACGCCAAAGCACCACTCTGAACTTGTTGATCATCACGAGCAGACTAACCTGCCAACTGCTGGCGGCGCGACGCCGAGCGGAGGAGCGGCGACGCCAGGCTGCTGCTGGCCCTGGCCGCCACCGGTGACGTGACCGGGGACAGCGACGGCGCGGCGTGCCAGCTGCTGCTGCTGCCTCCTGCAGCGTCAATGCAGAAGAACGCCGACGAACCACATGGTTGGTGGTGGTCGCCGTACAGCAGGCGGCTTCCAACGGCGACCTGGTGCCTCGCCTTCCTGTACTCCACGATGGCTCGGTACACCAACGGGATCAGGCCTTCCATTGCAATGGCGACCGAGAGCTTGCTACCTTGCTGAGCTCGAGCTCGAGCAAGAAGTGAGCCTCGCTCAAGGATGCTATAAAAGGGGGTGGTCCTCCTTCCTCTCTAGCTGGTCCCTCAGGAGGAGGCTAGGCTACTATAGCAGCTGCTCCTGCTTTTCACCTATAAATCCAAGACGTATACGTCTCACCAAATCCACTGGTCGGATAGATTTTTCAAGTGGCATCCGGTGAGTGTGAATCGTTCCATCGTTCAGGCCGATGCTTATCTGCAACTGAAACTGTACCTGCAAACTGCTGCTTCATCTTCCTGTGTCATTGCATCACAGATGGTCAAGTCTTAGTCTCTGGTGTCTCATTCTTGCGTCTCATTCTTGCTCAGTACACAGGGTGATCAAATCACAGTGATAATTATTGTAGAGGGAGATGTGATGTGAAGGAGGTGTGAGCTTAAATCTTTGAATCATTTGCTGGTGGCGGGTAACTTTCACGACTCGATTGATGGCCGACATTGTTCTTCTCGTTGAAGATGAATATCAGATAGCGTGGATGCTTGCGGAAGCGACGCTTCAGAGGCTCAGAGCTATGCATCCTCCATTTCATCTACTACATGTTTCTTTAAGCGGTTTGCAATGGAAAACTTATCTGAAGTTTTGGCTAGACTGTTACTTTATCATCGGATACTAGCACTCCTGCAAAAACATATTCAGCTTTTGTAATGCCAGAAGCCCATAACAGCATAGTTCAGTCAATACCACTTACAAGCAGGGAACGATGAAATGTATCTTGTATGTAGGGAACTTTGATCACAGGATTGATGGTACCATTAACAAACAACTTTAGTTCAGTTGCTTTAGTTCACTCAATCGATTGAACGACATCGACGACTCTGAAACCAAGCACTTGGCAGTTGGAACTTGGCGACCATACACTTGGATGTCTGCACTCCATTATCGAAAAGACAAACCAAAGTACATTTTTAAATCTTTGAATCATTTGCTGATGGCGAGTAACTTTCACTACTGGCAACAACTGGAGAGGAAATATAGATCAGATATGTTCGGTCTATTGATGGCAGACATGGATCTTCTCGTTGAAGATTTTCTGAAGTTTTCAGCAGACTGCACTCATGCAAGACCGTTTTCAGCTTTGGTACCATTACAGGCAGGGCACAACACGCCAGTATGTATGTAGGGAACTTTCACAAGATCTACATGTTGTGGGGAATCTGTCACAAGATTGATGGTACCATTAACAAAGAACTTTACTTCAGTTGCTTTAGTTCACTCAATCGATCGAACAACATCGACGACTCTGAAACCAAGCACTTGGCAATTGGGAATTTGGCCGCAATACACTTGGATGTCTGCATTCCATTATCGAAAAGACAAACCAAAGTTCGGGGCACTCACGCACGCTCCACCGAGATGTGCCCTCTTGATGTGCTCGTCTCACCAAAAAGCAGTAGCCAAGAAGCCAAATCTTGGCACATCAATGTATCTAACTATGTACCTATCTCTCCTTTAAATCTCTTTTTTGATCATGCTTTATTCAGTGCAAACGAAATGAATAAGACTAGTTGGTACTTGGTACCTAGCTTGTTACAGATAACAAAATGAATAGCATGAAGCATGTGTGATATGTCCATGCAGCTCAGCACACCTGCTGTACGAAGTGACTGGCTACCTGTAGCAACAGAATGTGTCAAAGTATTGCTAAACTTCAGTTCAGGTGCTGGGTATACATCAAAAGGTCAGAATGTTCTGAATAGTGAGCTCTGGTTTAGCCGATTGAACTATCATGAAGCCAAAAAGAATTGGCATCCTGGTACCTTGTTACAGTTATATATGTGTGATTTGCCCATGCAGCTCCATGTTACCAGCACCTGCTTGTATGCACATAGTGACTGGTTACCTGTACCTGTAGCAACAGAATGTGTCAAAGTATAGCTAAACTTCAGTTCAGGTGCAGAGTATACCTCAAAAGGTCAGAATGTTCTGAATAATGAGCTCTGGTTAGCTGATTAAACTATAATGAAGCCAAAACGAAGCAGACGAGGTAGGGCCGTCGCCATACCTTGACTCCGTCGCGGATCGCTTCTACAATCACTCCCTGACACAAGTCAATAGCCATGGCCACCGGCCGCTGGACGCAAGAAAGAAGATGAGTACCTCAACGAATCTCCTGCCAAACAGAAATCGTACGTGTATGAATGGGCCTGGTCCATGTGGCCCGACTTGAAGCACGAACCAAGCGATAATCGCAATGTCCCAGCCCAGAGAGTATTATTGCTCTAAAAAAGCCCAGTTAGTATTGCGGGAAACAAGCATGAAGCCCATCATCTTCAACGATGAGACGACCCATAATCTTTCAACGTGTCACGCCCAGTCAAAGTTCCCATTTCAGATGGCCAAAAAAATTAGATGGCCCACAGAGTAATAGTCAGCTGCATTTAGCTAGACAGCTTCTAATGCTCAAAAAAAAAAAAAAAAAAAGCTAGACAGCTTCTGCTAAAAAAAAAGCTAGACAGCCAGCTAATAGTCTTTTATTAGCTTGGGTGTTTGATAGTTTAATCTAAGCTAGATCGGTTAATCGCTAGAGCATTTTTAGCTATTTTTTATTACTCAAACCAGACTCAAATGCATTGTTAAATGTTGTTTCAACCATTACTTATTGTTTTTTTTTTCTCACGGGGCACTACTAGAAATTAATGACAAGGTACGAAATTAATTATATTGGGGTTGATGTTAACAGACATTCACTTGTGGTTGCAATATGGGTCCCCAAAATTTACTGTCGCTAAACTTATACAATGGTATCATTTAGACTCTCAGTTTGATTTATGGGTTCCTAAAGTTGTATAACAACCCAACTCTCAAATTTTGATATTTGAGTCCTAGAACTTATATGGCGGTACCATCTAGGTCCCTGAGAACTTACACATCAACACACATGTGGCGCTTTTCTGTCATGCTCAAGTTCTGGGACTCAAAAATCAAAATTGGAAAGCTAGAGACAAACGTACATGACACCACCACCAAAGTTAAGGGACCAATAAAACACGACCGAGAGTTAGGGACCTAAATAGCACCACCACACAAGTTTAGGATCCATTGATGAATTTTTACTAAATAGGTTTTTATTTCATGATTCTTTTATATGGCAATTAGTTACATATTTACGAAGAATGACATTGGTCAAAGTACAACTTGAAATGCTTTCATAAATCCAACTACTAGTATGTCTTGCACAAGAAACGGAGGGAAGGAGCCAAAACAAAAAAAAAAAAAAAAGGTGAGCATGCATGTGAAGTGAAAGCGAAGAAGGCTTTGCATTGGTAGGGTATCGCGCGTGCACGTAAACTGACGAGCCTGCAAGCATGCATGTAGTGTAGGCTTTAACCAAATCTGGCTCAGGGTCTGCGACGAAAGCCTGCGCCCGCCGCTGCATAGATGCAGCCCAATGCCCGGACATGCACCCTGCAACGACGTGATGCACAGTGTACCACAGTACAGTACGCCCCCAGATGCTTCTTCCGTTAAACTACACGCACGTATGGCCACTACGCTTGGCACGTATAGTATATATCTACACTGCACTTTACTGCTCCAAAATACTCTTGGCTGCTCATCTGCTTTATGCCTTTATACACCATACCACTGCCACTAAAATATTTATTTGCAACTTGGTTGATGAATGAATGAATTGAAGTAATTAACAAAGAAACTAGCAGAGGTGTTATATATATATATATATATACTAGTACGTGGTTGCCTGTCTATCTTGGCTCGATCTCCATCAGTGCATCCATGCATGCCTCTATATATCTAGCTAACTTTTTTTTTAGAGATTGGTCGAGAGCTTGATCCGATCAGGGAGGCAAAAGAAAGGGGACATGCAAAGCATGGTCACATAACCCAACAAAAAACAACTTTTACCAGCACAAATATTTGCCCCTGCCTGCTTGCTTGCCCCGGTGCTCCCAAAAGATGGAAGAAGGATGCATCACATCATAGCTCGATCGGCCATGCACGCGAGACGGCGAGAGCATCTGAGCCTGCATACAAAGCACCTGACGCGGCGCGGCAACACTAGCTAGCTTTTAGCATGTTCTAGACATTTGGGGCACGGCGAAAGGCGAATGATGGTGCCACAAGATCGCGCGACACCATGGTTGGGCAGCTAAAAGGACACTATATCACGACTGGTATGAGCTAGTACTACTAGAAGGAAGCATCTGATTGTGTCCGTCGTCGTCGTCGTCGTCGTCGTCGTCGTCGTCACACACTGCTGTCCCCGGCGAGACACACGGCGTTGGTTAATTTAGCTAGCTAGGGGAACGAGGGGACACTACTTATGCCCCCATGCATATCGTGTTTGGTCTCCTTGGGCTCCATCTGTGCGATGCATGCTTTTACTTGCATGCATGTACGTAAGTGCGTGCTTTTTGCATGCATGGCGTGAGCACTTATGATAACCGCATGCTAACCAACTTTTGTACAACGGCCAACTAATACCTAGTTTATAAACTCAAAATTGCTACTTTGCATATTATATATATATATATATATATATATATATATATATTGGATGAAACATTATGTATATATTATAAATCAAGCTTACTTACTACAGACCCCATGCCAATGAGCACTAGACTTTTACAAGGAGATAGGCATTTTGGTGGGATATATACCCAAAACAGTATTTCACTTCCAAGTCCATGGTCCGTTCCAAAACAATAAATGTATTTTTTTTTTATTTTGTCCCAGGTCAAACATTTTCAAGTTAGTTTTGACTAGTTTATTTTGAAAACTATATCCGGTAAGCACGTCGACGACATGACATCGTGGTTGCATGCATGCACGTAAGTACGTGGACCAAGACATGATGCTTGCTTGCTTGCATGCATGCGGCGATTAAGCAAGCAAAGCAGCAAACTAAAGCGACTTTTGCAGCACCACCGACCAGCGACGACACACTCGACCGCAAGCATGTCAATACTTGCCGGCAGATCTAGTAGCTTAGCTAGCTAGCTAGCCTCTAGCTGACTGTACAGCTTAGCTATACGCATGCATGGCAGGTCAAAGCGCGCGCGACGCCGCAGCCAAGGGGAAGCGACCAAGCGTGTTGTGTTGGAGCCAAAAAGAAGCGAAAGCGGAAAGCGCAGGGGCCGGGTGGTGTACGTACGTACTATATGTTGTGTAGCTGCCTGCATGCACGACACTGCCCGAACAAGGCTACTCCGCACAGGCCGGTTCGGTTCTCGATCGCAACGGCTTTGCTCTTGCTAACTGCTAGCAGCTGAACTAGGCCCCGGCGGGGGGGAATATCTACGAGACCGAAAATACCGTAACTATCAGATCCAACTTTCTTGAGAGCCATCTCTAACAAATCGCTAATTATATACTTATAACCTACCATGGCCGTTGGCCGAGATGGAGATGCTGGCTCTTACTGTACGTAGTTGGCATGCCATGCCATGCCATGTGTGTACGAGTAGCTAGTGGGGGATCGGAGGGGGGGAAGGCGCTCTAGTTCCTTGCAACAAGCGCACAAGCGGATGGCGTCAAAGAGGCACTGTACGTGTACGTGGTAGTAGTAGCAGCAGCAGTAAGTAGCTGGGATGGATAGCAGTAATAAGTAGTGGCAGCGCGGCATGCATCCATCGGCGACGGAGCGAGATGTGTCGTTCATTCGTCCCCGTGTCTGTGTCTGTCTCGGTCTCGGGCCGGGTCGGCAAGGTCAGGTCGATCAGTTGGTTGCTCGCGCGTGGTCCGCGTGTCGATCGTCGGCCTCAATCACAAGCAGCGAGAGCAGCTACTATTCCACAACCTGTTATTATTACTTGGGGACCACGTAGCTAGGCACCTATGTATCCAAGTAATATGTGTGTAACGTACGCGCGCACTTCACCTCGCTGGTCCGACCCGACATCCGTCCGTGGTAAATTGCAGGAAGCAAGAGGCCGGCTGGCTCCCAAGATGTCACGCGTCCGTCCGTCCGTTGCGTGACGGGTGGAGCGGCAACGGTTAGGCACGTTATTGCGTGACGTGTGGTGGCTGCGCGGGCGGCGCCGCCGGGAATCACGTTGAACGCCGGACGTAATCACGGAATACACACACCGTCACGGCTGGAATCTGGATGCTGACTGACTGCTGAGCTGGGTGTCGCGGGAGGATCGAGGGCAGGGGCCCGGTGGGTCAAACGGCCTGGCCCGGCCGCCCTGGCGTGGCGCTGTCGGCTCCCTGTCCCCGATACGGCCGCCGTTGGCTGATCCCACTCCGCGCCTCTGCATGCCACACACACCCCCTCTCCATGCCAGCGCCACTGCCGCTCTCGCCGGCCTTTTTTCCTCCTCTCTGGTGTTGTGCATGCCTGAAAGATGGTCAGGTCCGTCTGATCCTTTTGAACTTATCGACCAAACTAGCTAATTATTTAATAGTATTTTTTTTATAAAAAATCAGCAGCAGCCAGCGAAAAACGACCAAGCAAACAGGGCATGCAACAGTCGCTTTAAAGAGCTTTGCCCTGCCTTCTCTTCCTTGCGTCGTGCGTCTGCCTGTGCCTGCATTGCATGCAACCGTCGTAGTGGTAGCGGTAGTGGAGTGGAGAGCATGCGTACTGCGCTGCGCTGCGCTGCCTGTGTACTACCCGGCCTTGTTCGTTGCGGATGCGGGCCGTGCCGGCTGGCCGGGTAGACATCGAGACTCGAGAATCAGGGAAAGAGCCTTGAGCGCCTTGCCATATAGGTGGTCACCCCGGCCGCGGGACACAGCCCTCTGCAAAAAGCGATCCATGTCGCCGCGCCCTAGCTTTGACTCGCTCGGTTCCCATCCCTGATCCTGATCCCCCAAAGGCCTGCAGGCCACCACCATTCCACCAACACACGTGGCCCTGCTTTAGTCTCCTCCTAATTTTAACATTTAATAATATCAAAATATCGATACATATACATAAAAGTATTAAATATAGATGAAATCAAAATCTAATTGCACGGTTTGCTTGTACTTTACGAGACGAATATTTTAAGCCTAATTAGTCAAAATTTAGATAATTTTTGTTACAGAAATTCTGGCCTCAACTCAATTCAGTGAACTCAACAAGTCCACACATATCTCCCATTCCATTCTGGTCCTAGACTCCTATACGAGCTAGTCCTGTAGCCGTAGTAGGAGGAGATCACTGGTACTAGAGACCTTGCTAGTGCTCGACGTCCCAGACTCCCAGGCCAGTACAGAAAGCACAGAAAGCATCTCCTCTCCCTCGCTCGTCTCCACACCATATGCATCCAAGACCCAGGTCCTTCCTTCCTCCGAGCCTACCCATGCCATTGCCCGCCGGCCCATAAAAGCGCACACCCCCGCCACCCCGTCTTCCTCAACTCCACTGCCTATCTATTGCCTTGCCTTTGCCGTGCCAACAACTCATCCGCCGGAACATTCCACCGGTGCAATCCAGTCCCCAAAAGCCTCGCTCCGATCCACCCACACACTGCCTGAGAAGTGAGCCCATCGAGCAAGAAGAGACAGTCCAACAGTCGAAGAAGATCAAGATGCTGCGGATGGAGGTGCAGGCGGCGGACTCCGGCGTGGCGCCGGACGTGGCGGCCGACGCGGAGGGGATGGCCATGATGGTGTCCGCGGCCCCGCACACCTACCCCCACTCCCACCACGCGGCGCCACCGCTGTCGCCGTCGGCGCTGGCGGTGTACGAGCGGGTGGCGCGGATGGCGGGCGGGAACGCGGTGGTGGTGTTCAGCGCCAGCGGCTGCTGCATGTGCCACGTCGTTAAGCGCCTCCTCCTCGGCCTCGGCGTCGGCCCCACCGTCTACGAGCTCGACCAGATGACCGGTCCTGGCGCCGGAGGCGGGAGGGAGATCCAGGCGGCGCTGGCGCAGCTGCTGCCCCCCGGGCAGCCGCCGGTCCCCGTGGTGTTCGTCGGCGGCAGGCTCCTGGGCGGCGTCGAGAAGGTGATGGCGTGCCACATCAACGGCACCCTCGTCCCGCTCCTCAAGCAGGCCGGTGCGCTCTGGCTCTGAGCGGGCGGTCGGCCGCCGCATGTACGTGTCCGGGCGTGCGGCGATCTCCGGCCTTCTCCACGCTGCATCTGCATGCAAGACCGACAGGGCGACCGGCCTCATGATTGCTAGTGTCTGCTACGTAGCTGCATTGATCGATGGGGTTTAGTAGTAGTAGTAGTGGTTGGGGGATCTGTAGATATAATTAAAATTAACCGGCTGTACGTCTGCCATCATCTGTGTGCGTGGCTGGCAGTTACGTTCCTTAATCTTCTTGTTCTTCTTGTGCTACGTACTACCACCACTCGAGTGGCTACTGCATTACTACCTGTTTAATTACCTAGCGTTTGAATCTAATAATCTTCTCTACTGTGTGTATATATATATATGCACTGTTGGTGCCGGCCGTCGTTTGTCCGACCTTTCCTGTCATGTACGTACATCTACGTACATGTACTACGAATATAGATGCTTTTGACGCTCTTTTCGTTTCATGCATGGCATGCATCCTTTGCGTTTCTTCATCACAATCAGTGCATCCTATCTTGACCTTGCATTACTATATATATATATATATATATATACGTACTACTACCTCCGGCCCTCAATACCAAATTAAATAAACCTCCTCTGTAATTTAAAAGAATCTTAATGACACCAAAAATGTATATATTAAAACTGTGTCGTAGATATTATCCCTGTTATATAAAAAGTTGCTTTATTCTGAACCCGGGAGGGAGTCCATACACAAACTGAACCACACTTTACATGGTCTTTTTCTGACCAAAAATGCAAATTTAAAAGGTAACCATGCTTGCGTATTGCATGTGCAGTGCGCATATCTCTGCTCTGCTGCACACACCACCTCTGTGGGGGACCGTCTGAAAAAGAACTGAGCCGGGGGGCAGGCGGCAACGTATTGTACTAGTACCAGTTCAGCATGCAAAAATACAAATGTTTCCGGTTAAAGCAAGCAAAAGAATCATGTCCTCTTCACAACAATCCTGTCCTCGAGTCCAAGTACGAGTATACATATTTTGCTTTAACCAGGTCGTTTTGCAAATAGATTGTAGTGGTCATATTTCACTTCTTTTGCATAACATGTTTATGCTTAGTAGATAACTTGTTGCCGTAAATAAGCATTTCCCTATTGCACTCGACAGGTAAAAGAGCAAATTAGTGGGCTCAACAGTTTGTTTGTGTTCATACATTTCTTTCTACACATAAATATGAGTTCTTTTTACACATACAATCCATTCAGACCGAGGGAGTACATACACGCACCGATCCACACTTTAGTTCACAAGGTAATTCGTGACCAAATTTAAAAGGTAACCAAGCATGCTTGCGTATTATTGCACTTGCAGTGCGCATCTCTGCTGCCTGCACACACACACCAGCGACCGGCCGGGACCATCTGAAAAAAAGAGCCGGGGTGCAGGCAACGTATTACTACTATCGTATCAGTTCAGCATGCAAAAATACAAAATGTTTCCGGTTCGTCATAGATATTAAGCGCCACAGCAACTTAGCAACTCCGTTGTACTTGTACCAAGGTTTTTCCTTCTCTCGAAAAGTGACCAGCTGACCGTACCAGGTACCACACCGATATAAGCGCCGGATCATTCTGTTCTCTTCACCATGCATAATCCTGTCCTCCAACTCCAAGGAGTACATATTTTGCTTTAACGAGGTCGTTTGCAAACAGATTGTAATAGTATTTATAACAGAGAAATGCACTTCTTTTCGCTTACCATGTTTATGATGATTATTTAGCTTGTTGCCATAAATTAAGCACTTCCATATTGTATTCATCAACAGGTAAAAAGAGCAAATCAGTGGATGTTTATTAGTTTACATGTGAAATAGATACTTATATGATGCCTCACCAAATTAAAGTGGGTCATAATTTTCCAAACCAGGAAAAAAAAAATCCAAAGCATAATTTCGTCTTGTACACTGTATGTATTGTCAAGGATTTTACACATTCTGTGTGCTTGTGTGCTCCTTTGCAAAAGAAAAAAAAAAGACCCAAATGAAACGGATTTCAAGATCTAATGGGCCAGAGCCTCAAAAACAAAAGGAAAAACTAGGGGAAGGAAGGAAGATCTGACCCTGGGCTGTCTCTGTTGGAGTCTGTTTGATGTGGCCCACTATGAGGTCCACTAGTCATTTTGAGCAGTCAGCCCATCGCGGAAAATGAAAACGAGCCCATTTGCCTTTGCGATTGCCAGCTCCAATTTTTCTTTGCACTAAATTAACTTTTTTGATAATAGATAAAATCCGGCTTCATCCCTTACAAGCAAGGGAATTAGACCAATCATCAAAAGTTTGCCACAACAAAAACCGAATTCTAACTAAAATCAATCCTAACATTAAAAGCCCTGCTCCAATTATTCTTTCCCTGTTCTTACTTGAATGGGCACCATCTCTTCAATTTTCTTTTATATAAAATAAAGAGAGAACAAACTATCTTCATCCGATGAAGAGACCGTGGAATCCTGAAACCGGCTGTCTACAACTTCAGCCGCTTGTTGTCCACAATACTAACATCCAAAGGCAACTGTCAGTCTGTCAGTCAAGGGCTCAAGGCAGAGGAAGCAGCCAACAAACCGTTCCTCCTCTGCTAACAAACAACAAACCATCTTCTCAGGAACACACGCCAGCCCTTGAACACTGGAACAGTCAACAAGCAAGAGCCCTAGTGATGTGATGTGATGTGACCAGGCGTTTTAACCGGCTGATTTGATTTGGTTACTCTAAATTAAATCTGCAAGATTGCGACGGCTTGGACCAACAGACCGACCTCATCTCGAGCGTTTGTTTTCAACGTGCTTGTGTGACAGCTAGTGTCACCAGGTCAAACAAACACATGTGGATAAAATAAACTGGATTTACTGAAGAGATGGAGAGGCATGGAGCACATGTGTGCTGCCCTCGTGCCATCCTTCTCCATGAACAGGGTGCTTGCACGTGTGTATCCGGCCATTTGCGAGACAAAAATAATATATATAGAAAAAGAGGGAGATTGGATTAGGTACATTCCGCGACGAAAAGGGCTTGGGAAATGAGAGAATTTTCAGCGTACAGCTCAGAATTACGGATGGTGCGCTATGATACGGGTGGGGTTGGTCTCGCGGCGGCGGCGGCGGCCGTCCGGCCCAGGGTGGAAATCGAGATCTAAATTTGGCGGTGCTTTAAAATTCTAAACACCGACCCACCCGTCCGACGGACCGGGCTGGCTATGGTGCGACCGAACTAAGTCCGTCCCTGCGACCTGACCCGATCGTCACCAATCAGGCCGCGCAGGACCTGGTTCGCCAAGACCTGACGTCGCAAATTCTTCGACCTAATCAACGACTGTTCAATCTCTTCGCCTTCCACGCCGACGCCGCCATCCCTGCCCTAGTCCCGGCGTGTTCCTACCGCGACGTCCTCATGGCCGGCAATCATGGACGTGCGCATGGCCGGATCATCCCCAACCATGGGCGTCGCGCGAGGGATCACCACTGTGGCCGGGGTCTCCATCCTCACGCGCCCCACGGCCACGACGGGGCGGGTCATGGAGGTGGACGCGGAGCTCGGGGGCAGCACCATGCTACAGAGGATGGTCGTGCGGCCCACCCGGGTGATGCTGGTGGTGAGCGTCGCGGCCGCGGCCGCGGTTCCCAGGACTCCAATGGGGGCGCTACGGCGGCAGGGGGCGCGGCAAACGCCCCTGCCCGCACAGGTGCTCCTGGTGCGGGACGTGAAGCCGAGCTACGTCCGCAAGGCGGAGGTCATGGCCGAAACTTCCACGATGCCAAGTCTGATGCCTCCGGCGTAGTTTTAGATGCAGAACAAGGTAATCAGAAAAGGAAGCGCAAGGGTCAATCTGTTAAGCGGGAGTGTACCATTTGCACTGAAGAGCATTTCACAAATCAGTGCCCCCTGTTACGTGGACCAAAACCCACTGTGGCTTATTGCGGTGCTGCTGAGGACGGTTTGGGTTTCTTCTAGATTCAGGCTGCAAGGAATAGTCAAATTGTTATGCCCGCTCAGTCATCGGTGGCAGCTCTTATTACTGTAGAGGTTGGGGAAGTCTCTGCTCAGTTACTTCGGTCTGAACTGGCCAGGATCATTCCGGTTCATTGGGACTGGGAGGTGCAGGAACAGGGACCCAAATCATATGTTGTTCCTTTCCCTAGCACAGAGGAGCTGGTACGGATGGTTGCGATCCGTACGATCACCACAAAAAATAAGGAGGGCACTCTTATTTTTGAGGAATTCATTGATGATATCCAGCCCATTAAAATTCTGGAGCAAGTTTGGGTTACTGTCACTAAGGTGCCTCGAGTGCTTCGCTCTTTTCTTCCTTTGTGGGCAGTTGGTTCTATCATTGGGGCCACACAGAAAGTTGACATGGCTCACCTCCGGGCAACTGGTCAGGTCCGTATCCTAGTGGCGGTACTTGATACTAAAAAGATCCCTAAGCAGGCTGACGTTTATGCGAATAGCAGTGTGTATCGGCTTTACTTTACACCTGATGAAGTTGTACAGACACAGGCCATTGACCTAGAGGACGATGATGACTTGTTGGATGATGCTGATAAGAATGTCGATGGGGGAGACAGGGAGATAGAAGATGCGAAACATCCTGACTCTACTGCTGATGATAATGAGGGAAAATCTGACAAGACCCCCTCAGAAGCAAGCTGCTTTGGTTGATGAGGCTCTGGATTGGGCATGTGAACATCTGATTAATGAGATTAGCATCAAAGTCATGGTTGAGTCGGATGACGGGGCAGCTAGGAAGGAGTATTCCCCTCCTACGGAGGAAGAGATGATAGCATATTATAATCTTGTTAATACAAAAACTTCTGTTTCTCTGTCTTTAGCTCCGGTGACCGACTTCGTTCCAGACATCCACGGTGAGGTGAATGACACCTTGATCCTATCCGGCCTGGGAGGTTCTACATCGCCAAATGCCTCCCAACCCGGTATAGGTGGGGCTGCTCTCCTGGCCTCGTCAGTGGCTACGGAGGTCTCCGCGCTTCCAATGATGGGAGGCTTATCGACGACAGCGCCAATTACACCCGAGGAGATGGGGGGCACGCTGCCTACTTCCCCCTCGGCTGTCTTCCAGGCGGTGGAGAAGGACAGTGCGCCGCCGACCCCTGCTACCCTGATGGTGGCGTCCGCTGCTGCCGATACCATGGTGGGGGGGCACTCCCTCGTCCGTGGTGGAGGTGGGCATGCTGCTCACTGCCCCTCTGCCAGCTGCGTCTTCCAAGGAAGGGGGCACTCTGCCCGCTGATCCCCTGATCCCTCGCATGCGTCCAAGGGGGTCGCCTTGCCTTCCGAGGAGGGCTCCATCATCCCTCCTGCTGCTGGTGGCACTCCGCCACAATCTACGCTTCCTATTGACGAGTCCGCACCGCCGACCAGAGCTACTACACCAGCCGTGGAGGAGGGGGCGTGCTGCCCTTCACCCTCTCACTGGCTGCTTCGTCCCAGGAGGGGGGCACGCTGCTCACTGCCCCCCCGTCTGCTGCGTCTGAGGAGGGGCGCGCGCCCACTGCTCTCTCGCTCCCTGCTACGGCCGAGGAGGGTGGAGCATCGCTCACGGCCCCCTCGCTTACTGCGTCCGAGGGTGTGAAGGTGGGCGGCTCGTCGCCCGCACCGACTTCGCCGGCGGTAGGTGGCACTTCCCCGACATTGCCGCTTGCCGTTGTCACCTCCGCACCACCTTCTGGCGCCACTACACCACCTATGACGCCGATTGTGACCTTTACAGAGAAGGTGATCATACCCATGGACACTTCTACCTTGGCAGTGGGGGAGTTTGCGCCTGCAGTTACAGTAGCACCCATCAAAGCACCGCGTCGCAGCTCCAGGAATGCAGCAATGGCGGACGTCCATACCCTACACAAGGCTGAACAGTTGGTAGCAAAGAAGAACCTTGAATTCCCAGGTAACTCTTTCACTAGCTTTCCAGATTCCAAAATTTTATCAAACCTTGGTAGGGTAGGCATCAACCTAGGTACCTCAGATGTAGTTTCAATCAAAAACTTAGAGGTAGATAGGTTAGTTTTATGTGCTAATAGAAAAAAAGGTTGTGCTAAATCTAAACTTCCCAATCTTAAGAGTGATGATGAGCAGGATGACCAAATTGATGCAATTCTCAGCCACGTCTGTGGAAATCCAAATGAGAATTTACTGGAGGAGGAGAATGATCAAATCATAGATCTCTCTCCACTCCAACGAAAGAAAAAATATAATAATGCCAAAAATACATATAATGGCAAACTTCCCAAGAAGCCAAAGACCCCTTCAAAAATTTTTATAAAATGAAAGAAGTTTTCTGGAATAGCAGAGGTCTAGGAGACTTGGCTAAGCATAGGTTTTTGGCTGAATTAGTTAATGAAGAGCAAATTAATTTTATTGCTCTATCTAAAACAAGTCGGGACTCGTTCCCGGATCATGTTCTCAAAAATCTTTGTGGGGGACATGATTTTCTTTGGCACACCATGGCACCCCACGGTAGATCTAGGGGCATCCTGCTAGGTGTGGACCTGAATGTTTTTGACATTGGAGCCATTGCTGAGGGAGATTTTTATGTAAAATTCACCCTAAGAGTCAAATCAAATGACTTCAAATTTGTGCTATATACGGTTTATGGGCCAGCACAACTCCAGAATAAGAGTGCTTTCTTAGTAGAACTCGTCAACACATGCTCCAAAGAAACCCTTCCTTATATGATAGGAGGAGATTTTAACATAATGTGAAGCCCAGAAGATAAGAGTTCTGGGGACTTTGACCCTAAATGGCCAAATCTTTTTAATGCTGTTATTGAATCTCTGGATCTTAAGGAGATTACAATGGCAGGCCGTCAATACACATGGGCGGGGCCAGGGGATAATCCAACTTTTGAAAAGTTAGATAGAGTTCTCGTTAGCACGGAATGGGAAATCATGTTCCCATTGACAAAAGTAGAACCTAGGGATAGGAATATCTCAGACCACACCCCCTAGTGCTTAACACAGGTGCTTCAACCCACCAAACTCACAATCGTCCTTTCAAATTTGAGAGGGGATGGTTGATACGAGATGGATTTTATGATATGGTTGCAAATATTTGGCAATCTCCATGCTCTGGGTCAACCCCTCTTGAACGTTGGCAGTTCAAGATCCGCAGACTCCGACAATATCTAAAGGGCTGGTCCAAACACACTGCAGGGTCATATCAAAAAGAAAAAAGACTCTATTAGCTCTTTTAGAGAATCTTGATAAGAAAGCGGAGATCTCTCCCTTATCTGATCAAGAGATTAATCTAAAGCATTATCTAAAAGAATGTTTAGTTAACCTTCTGAGAGAGGAGGAACTAAAATGGTATGAGAGAGCCAAAGTTAAAACCCTCTTGGAAGGGGATGCTAATTACTAGGTTCTTTCATCTAGTCGCTAATGGGAAACATCGCAAGCAACATATCTATAAACTTGAAAATGATCAAGGTGTTGTGATCGGTGATGATCATCTCAAAAGTCACATTACGACTTATTATAAAGAACTCTTTGGCCAGCCGAAAATATCGATATCTTCCTTAGGGAAGACCAAAACCTGGATATCCCACAGGTATCACCGGAGGAAAATGACATCCTCGTCAGCCTGTTCACTGAATCTGAAGTGAGGGAGGCAGTCTTCCAAATGGAGCATAATAAAGCTCCAGGGCCAGATGGTTTTCCTGCAGAATTCTGTCAGGTGTTCTGAGGAGTCATCAAGGATGATCTTCTACCCTTATTTGCTGAATTGCATAGGGAGGCTCTTCACCTCTACAGTCTGAATTTTGGTATTATTACCTTAATTCCAAAAGTGAATAATGCCTTAAAAGTTCAGCAATACAGGCCAATTTGTGTTCTTAATGTGAGTTTTAAAATATTCACTAAAGTGGCCACAATAGGCTTAATATGGTAGCTAAAACAGTGGTGAGGCCAACACAGACTGCCTTTATGCCAGGTAGGAACATAATGGAAGGGGTCGTTATCTTACACGAAACCATCCATGAACTTCACACCAAAAAGAGAGACGGTGTCATTTTCAAAATTGACTTTGAAAAGGCATACGACAAAGTGAAGTGGTGTTTCCTACAATAAACACTACGAATGAAAGGTTTCTCCCCCAAATGGTGTCAATGGGTTCAAACTATGGTCACCGGAGGAAGTGTGGGAATCAAAGTCAATGATGACGTAGGTCCCTATTTCCAGAACAAATGTGGTATCAGACAGGGAGATCCAATGTCACCAATCTTATTCAACATCATTGCAGATATGCTAGCTCTTCTTATTAACAGAGCAAAAGCCGATGGTCAGATAAGAGGTGTCGTCCCCCACCTTATAGATGATGGTCTGTCTATACTACAATATGCAGATGACACCATTATCTTTATTGATCATGACCCAGAACAAGCACAGAACCTGAAACTGTTGCTTTGCGCTTTTGAACAGCTATCAGGGCTGAAGATCAACTTCCATAAGAGCGAAGTCTTCTGCTATGGTGCAGCCAAAGAGATGGAATCCTTTTATACTAGTCTCTTTGGATGCAACGCAGGGGAATATCCCTTCAGATATCTAGGGATCCCAATGCACCAAAGACAACTCCTGAACTCTGAATGAAGAAAGGTGAAAGATCGTTTTAAACAGAAACTCTCTTGTTGGAAAGCAAAATACCTGTCATATGGGGGTAGACTAGTTCTACTTAATTCAGTCTTAAGCAGCCTACCTATATTTATGATGTCCTTCTTTGAGATCCCTAAGGGGGTCATTAAAAACCTGGATCATTATAGATCAAGGTTCTTCTGGCAAGGCTCCTCAGATAAACATAGATATCGCCTTGCCAGATGGGACATCCTTTGCCGTCCCAAGGACCAAGGAGGATTAGGTATCCTAAATTTATAATTACAAAATAAATGCCTTCTAGCCAAATGGCTGGTTAATCTGCTAAACACAGAAGGCATATGGCAATCTCTTTTATGGAATAAATACCTAACCTCCAAGAGCCTAACTCAGGTGGCAGTCAAACCCAATGACTCTCATTTTTTGAGAGGCCTCATGCATATCAAAGATGAGGTGCTGGCTAATGGTTCATTTGATATTAAAGATGGAACCAACGCTAGGTTTTGAGACGACACATGGGTAGGAGATAAGCCTCTGAAAATTAAATATCCATCTTTATATAATATAATGCGAGATCCTCATGCAATAGTCTCAAAAGTGATGACTACTAGCCCACTAAACATCTCTTTTAGAAGGGCTCTGGTGGATAATAAACTTACAGAATGACTTAGTTTAGTAGCATGGATCTCAAATGTCGAATTGGTGGAAGGTTCGGATTACTTCAGATGGAGTTTAACCAAATCTGGTTTGTTCTCTGTCCGCTCTATGTATCTCTATCTTATAGATACACAAACACCTTTTCGTCGTAGGAAGATCTGGAAGATAAAAATTCCTCTAAAATCAAAATCTTTCTTTGGTTCTTGCAAAGGGGTGTCGTCTTAACCAAAGACAATCTCGCTAAGAAAAATTAGAAGGGGAGTTAGAAGTGCATCTGCTGTAATGGGAATGAAACTATCCAACACTTGTTCCTTGACTGTCCCCTTACCAAAATAATTTGGAGGATTATCTTTTTTGCTACTAATTTGACACAACCAAGATCAATCAGCCACATGTTTTGGTAGTTGGCTGACTAATCAAAATAAAAGGATTAGAAATTTGATTTGAGTGGGGGTGGCTGCCATGTTTTGGGCTATCTGAAGATGTCGTAATGATGTTATTTTTAACCAAATAAAATCTAACTCTATTATGCAGGTAATTTTTAGAGGAGCGTACTGGTTATGCTCTTGGGCCTAGCTGCAGCGTGATGAGACAGCCAAGGACGCGCTCTCAACGATGAGCAAGAAATTGGAAATTATTGCTTTAGAGATATCCAATAAAAGATGAAAACATTTATTCTGTTTGAACTAGCGTCCTGGTCGATCTATAAGACTATGGCTTTCTCTTTTTCTTTCCTCCAAAACTTTATAATAATAGGCTGTGTACATCCTTGGAGGTAGAGGCCGGATATTTGTTTTATCTATTATCTAAAAAAATATCCGTCCCACGATGAATTGTCTATTGAAATGAACATTTTATATTTACACGAGTAATCCGCACTCATCCGGTATAAAATCCGTGGGTTCCCGTACCCGGCCATGAGTTGGATTGTAAATATAATAGATAAATTCTTTGTATTTTTATTTAACAACTAACTGTTGGAGCAACATACCCGCACCCGTACACATGCATGTGTAGAAAGTTATGCCCGTACAGGTATAACTCACGGATTATACCTGCCTGGAAAGTTTATATGCTACAAGCAGTTGTACATACTCAATCTGCAATATATATCCAGGTTTTCTTTCTTACTTTATTTTGTTTTGAAAAAGAAAACTTTACCACTGCCAGTTAATGGTAGGTGTCCCTATTATTCCTTTCCACATGAACAGAGTTTTTTTTCCATGCGTGAAAAGGCAATAAACATCCACCTCAAATCAGCATCTAACTTTTCGTATCCACCTCAAATCCCTGAGCCTTGACCGTTTTGCATCTTTCTTCCACTAAGCTGTCCTGTTGGCTTGCTCTATCAACACTTATTCAGCCTGCTATTCAACGGTATTTTTCTCTCACAACAAATAATCAGCATGAGCCAAGCCAGAATCAGCATCTCTTGGCACTTGATGCACTTATTTGGCACTTCAAAAACAAATGCTAAACATCAGATAAAAGTCTTGCATAGTTGCATATATGCACTGGTGCATGGACAACAAGTCCATCGCTTACTTGATATGCTCAGTGTTTCATCTCTGATCTCTCCCTTCTTCCCCATCCATAGAATCTTCAGTTCGACCATGATGCATGGAAAACAAGCCCGTCGCTTACTTGATGGTTTGCACCACGCAAGAGAATCTGTCTGGAGATGGGATAGTACTAGCCTGATGGCCTGATCCACTTGTAGCTTAAATGACTGGACAAACATAAACGATCTCTCTAGAGGGAGTTAGATAAGCTGCCAGACTGAAACTTCAGTTCTCTACGTATTTTCCAGGGACCGCAAAAATGTGATTGGAAACCATAAAGCAGAGCAGTGCATCGCACAAAGAGAATTTCTCCTTTCTTCGCTAAATGATTGGAGTTGGTTCCAATCAAAGCCCAAGTAATATTTTCTTCTAGTATGTATCCAATTATTGAACTTTGGAACGCATATATGCTCGGTATGGAGGACAATTGAATTACTGTAAAACAAATCATGAGGTTTTATATTCCAGATTTGTTTGCATTGTGTCCGATTATGCTCCTCTCCAAGTGTAGATTCAAACGGCACCTACCTTTTTACCATAAAAAGTACTGGTAGTAGTCTTTACTCTTTAGAGGCCTGTAAAGGCCCTCAAATGTGACGGGGAATCTGTAGATTTTGTGCTTAACATGATAATGATAAGGTCCCGATGCCGACCTATACAAATATACAAATATTTGCAAAGAAAGGGTGGACAACATTGTCCTAGCACTTTCTTGTGTGATTTTCTTCAGGCATCAAAATTATTTTGTATCAATAGACATTGAGCTCGTAATCTTAAGAGAGATAAGTATTAGAAAATAGTAAATATATTTAGGGCCCATTGCTAATCAAAATCCCTTATGGATGTACTCTTTGTTTGATAACGTTCTAACACTGTTTTAAATATAGATCTTTTATCATTTGTTGTTTAGTTGTACTTCCTCCCTCCACAAAATGATGTCATTCTCACTTCTCATGGACTCGATTGATTTTAAGTTTAACCAAAGTTATATAAAAAGTATTAGCATTTATGATACAAAATAAGTACGTTAATAACTTAATATGAAATAAATTTTTGCAGTAATAAACCTACTTGGGGAAGGAGGGGATGGAATTAGCATGGTTTGTGCTGGCAGTGAGACACCAGAACAGGTGAGGGGGTTGAGGCTGGAGCAATCGCGCTAGAGCTAAAGTAGAGAACTTGGGTTAGGGTTGACCATGGTCCAGGGTGGCCGCCGAGGCGACTGGAAGGCACCAGAGTCAAGAGGGTTGATGAAGCGACATGGGAGCGTGGGAGGAAGAAGGAGAGGCGCCGTAGTAGAGGCAAACATTATTAGTAGCTCTTTATCTTGAAAGAGATTTGTCTATCTCAGATGATGTGAATTGGATTTGGAATCCTTCTGTTGATGCAAAATTATATCTGCAAACACACCGGGCTAATACCCAAAATCGATATCCGAAGCGTGCCAGTCGATTTGACCTGTTAATCGACAAGGATGATAGATTTGAATAAAATCCGAACGAGACGACAGCGATACGCCCGGACGTCAAAGCTCAGAAGGTATTCGATAACTGTTGAACAGATCAGACGAGACGACAGCGATACGCCCGGACGTCAAAGCCTGAATCGTGCTCGGTAGACGCGGAACCTGCAAGGTCACCGGAGATCAAGTTGATGCAGCCCGTCGATTCTTGAAAGAACTCGTTGAAAAAAAAGGTACTTGACGAAGTCGTCGAAAAGTAAAGTACTGGTAAAGGTAAAATAAAAAGTAGATTTGTTTATTGATGCTTGGATATCCATTACAATGCCCTTCGGCATATATTTATACTTTGCTAATCAAAGAGTCCTAATTTAATACGTAAAGCTCAAATATAGAAGAAATAAGCTAATTCCTTATACGAACTCTATTTCTTGAAAAAGAAATAAAACTTGTATAGGAGTTGGACTTAAACTACAATACGAAAAATCACAAGCTCTGTGTCGCCGATCCCCTGTCCGCTCCCGTCATGATGAAGTTATCTCCTTATCGGCACATCCCTGGCATCGGCAACAACCCTCTAGCCTTCCTGCCTATCTCATCGGCAATAGCTTTTCTGTCTCATCGGCAACGATCCTCTATCAGCTTTTTAGGACCATCGGCAATAGTCCAGATCAACATGCTCTTCATCGGCAACCATCTATCGGCAGCTTAGAAGCAATGCTGAAGAACAACCAACCTTTTGCCGATTTAGTTTGGTCTCCCGATCCTTATTGACACGTGCCAAAAACGGTGTCAACACATGTCCCCCAATTTCAGAGTATAAAATACTTTATGCACCAAAATTTCCTTCAGGTCATGATTACCCAAACCGCTTGAACTTCTCCTCGAGAGTTGCGCGCGGTAGTGGAAATCCTGTACCAACAGGCCCATATAATGCCTCCTCCGCCGTGGCCCATTTTTATATCTGCAATTCAAACCCTAGCTTTTCTCTCTCCAGCGGCGATATTAACAGGCGATCCTCCGACGAACTCGATTGGCGCCACTCTTAACGGCGATTCTTAGCCTCCATTAGCATTCTTCGTCTTCTCCATCTTCGTCGTGGCCATGGCTATTCGCTTCAACGTCCCCAAGGTTAATCTTCTTCTTTTACCCGTCCTTTGACATTTCTCTTCTCCTTTTTCGCGCAGTTCATGACTCCTCCTCATTTTAATCTTTAATCTCAGGAACTTTGCAATAATCTTCTTATCCCAACGCATCAAAATCAATTTATCTACCTAGGCCCAATGGGAAATCCAGACCCAATCGACATTATAAACGCAGAAACCAATCAAATCCCCTTTAGAGCTCAGAATTTTGATTTGGGATTCTGGACTGATACCTTTCGATCCTGGCCGAAAACCACTAAGGGATGGAAAGACTGGTATTTGAGGGTCGCCAGGCCAATGGAGCTGTATTGGGCGGAACTAGATTAGAACAGTGCATCAGACTATCTATTGCCGATATGGAGAGGATTGAGTCACTGTTAATCGCCGCCTCCTATTTCTGGTCTGATACTCTGAATGCCTTCATCTTCAAACATGGACCAGCTTCTCCAACCCTTGCCGATGTGTGTATGCTCACTGGTTTGGACATCTCATCTGCCGATGACAATGCACTGTTTCAGAGAAAACCTGAGCATCGGCTGACTACCAGGAACATCGGCGGCTGGACTGGTTATATCAGCGAATATAAGAAATCCGGCTCAGTCAGTCATAGGGAGCACTCAGCTTTTTTGAACATGTGGCTTGAGAAATTTATCTTCTGCGGCAGAATAGTTGGACCGACCAATATGCACCTTCCTGCAGCAGAGATGTTGGCTAACGGCGTCAGACTCCCACTGGGCCGATATCTCCTTGGCTCAGTTTACCATCTCCTTCACTAAGTGTCACAAAGGCTGCTACAAGGCAAATCCATCGGCAACCTGGGAGGCCCTTGGTGGTTTATCAATATGTGGCTGAACGCCCATATGCACAAGTATTTTCACATTGATCTGTTTGCCCAGCGATTCCCTCGAAATCTTCCTGAAGACTATCAACTCGGGGAAGAAGAATCGGCAACACGCCCTCCTATCAACTTTGGAGAAGCACTGGCAGTATTACCAGGGCCGGAAGCAAACAGAGCTCAGATCGGTAATCTCTTCCATAGACTCTACATAGGCATCCCTTCTGAGCTTTGGTCCTAGGTTCCGTATGTTGATGAGGAGGCAAGATTCCCTCTTTCCTTTAACCTTACCAATGAGGCTTTGAATAAAGATACCGATATTCTTAGTGCAATAATCACCCCTCACGCCATCCCGGTCAACATATTTGGAAACAAGAACAATATCAACCCTACGTACGAGTTCTACTATCCATCGGCAGCAGCAAGACAACTAGCCTTTGGACAACTGCCCATTAACCTCTGCTTTGCCGATGTGATTAAACCGAGAGAGATTATTGCGAACCGCATGGATTGGCACAAGATTGTTACTCTCCTTCCTGATGCCGATACCTCTAATGTTGATCTAACCGATTGGGTACCGGCTTCCTTCGTCACTGAGTCCTTCAAATTATGGTGGCAAGAATGGAAAGAGCAGCTATTCTTTGCATCTCCCCATCTTTACTGGAATCTCATTGATCCCGATCATGCCATCCCTGCCGATGCGGTAAGTCTGACCCTCTGCACTTCTTTCAACTTCTCTTTAATCCATCGGCAACTAACTCTTCTTTAACAGGTTGATGAGTTAGTTCCAACACTGAGTAAGAGCAGCAAGATCATACAGCTGCAGCCTATCTCCCCAGTATCCATCATTGGCTATAAAGCTCCTTCGCTAGACACTTTGATGGGCCGTGGTAGTTCCAAGAAGAGCACCAAATCGATCACATCCTCGGCACAGACATCTCAGGTAATCACCTCACTTTCTTTTGCAGATGCCGATTGCTGTGATTTACCGATTTCACATTTTAGGGCGCGAGTTCCACACCAATGGAATCTTCATCGGTAACCCGCCCTTCGTCTCCACCTGCAGCACCTTCGTCTCCATGCCTTGTCGTCCTTGATGATTCTCCAGAGGTATTCTTTATTTAAACCTTGATTATTGGATCAGCATTTTTACTCATCTATTTCTCTCGCAGCACCAAGTAATTGCATCGGCAACCGTCCCAAGTGTACCGATTCCTCAGCCATCCATTGCCGATACCCCCAGCCATCCGATGCCGATATTTTACAGCACAAGCGTAAGGCTTCATCGGGCGAAGAATCACAATCAAAGCAGGCGAGACTTACACAAGCTCCAATTTCACCATCAGCATCCTCACCTCGCCCGACATCGGCTGATGTACCTGCGCAGACTTCTCCATCAGCAACTACTCTTCCATCGGCAATTGTACCCATACAAGGATCTTCATCAGCACTGGCATCGCAGCGGCAGCCGATCGAGGTACCAACACAGGAAACGCCATTGACAATTATACCTGAGGTTGCTTCTTCAAGCCAAAGGCGAGAGATTGCCTTGAAACAAGTAAGTTGACTCCCTTAGCTAACCTTTTAACACATAGGTTCTTCTGTTGATGTCACTTTTTCCTTTTTAGGAGCAAGATTCCCCCGACAGTCTGTTCTCCTTTTCTATCAGTGGGATTGTTCCTGACGATGAAGATTCTGAAGAAAACTCTGCTCCAGCCCTTGGAGCTCTATCATCTGAAACTAAGTCAAAGCTGGAGACGCTACTATCCTTATTGCAACAGGAGACTTCTTTGCTAATCCAGGACTCTGATTCCACAAGAGCAACCTTCAAAGAAATTCGAGGCCATATTCCTGCCGATGTCGAGGAAGCACTCTTCCAAGCTGCACATCTGGAGAGTTGGCAGTTGCAGTATCAAAGGGCTGCCCAGCGGATTGCCGATAGAGCCACTCAGGCAAAACTCCAGGAGGACATGATGAAGCACAAGCAATTTGCCGATGAGAAACACAAAGACATCGGTAAACTAGAAGCCTCCCGTGCAGATCTGGAAGAAAAGATTGCTCAACTATCGGCAAAAAGAGAGGCCCTGCTAGCGGAGCTGAGACAGATTGAAGGAGCCTTGGACGCAGCAAATCAGGAGAAGGCCCAAATGCCAGAAACTATCAAAACTCTCCAGCAAGAAAGGGACAATCAAGCCCTCAAGACACTGGTGCTTAAGAAGAAGATCAAGTCAGTTGAAGGCAATGCCGATGAAGACGCAAAGACACTGGAGGAAGCCGACCAAATTCGCCTGCGTGCGATATCAACCATCTGTTCATTGTTGAACTTGTAAACCTTCTTCCTCATCGGTAAAGTAATGCATCGGCAATTTGTAAAACTTTCACATTAACATAACGCCGATACACTCTTTTTTAACAAGTACTTTATTTGTTTTCTTCATAAGCAAGTGTTTGGAATTTCATCGGCAATACGAAAACCATATTGATATCTGCCGATGGGCCTTCATTTTTGCGCTTCGGCTGTCATACTTGAGTTTTTGCTCCGCGGGAATTTTTCTCTTTATGCTCGCACTGCAATTTCCTCTTCTGAATCTTCGTTAGACCTACAGGGCACCACTGAGGAAGCTTCGTTTTCCAGACAGGCTGATAACGTTTCGTATTTGAATCTGGGTAGTTTATGTTAGGATCTCTACAAAGAATCGTCTCATCAGGAACTCTCGCATTGGCCATCTCCTCGAGCTCCTCTTGATTCATCGGCAAACATTCGTCATGCTTGCCCAGCCTTTCATGTACACTGATTCTGCCCCCCAGCCGATCATGTTCTGATGCCATCTTTCTGATCAGCTTATCAATGTATCCGCTTTGATTACCATAGCGCGATCCTCTTTCTGTCCGATCGGCTCGATCATAACCATTACACTCGGGGCAGCTATCAACAGTAGGCAATTTAATGCCTTCTTCCCAGCAGTAGATGAAGAACAGGCATCTCCAATGATTTTTATGCCGATGCCATTCTTCCTGACGCAACTCCTCTGCCGATGTTGATAGCAGTCACTTGAAATTTTGTACGGAGCTGGTCTAGGAGGTCTTCTGGAACTACTGCTTTCTTCAACTATCTCTTTTCCCTTCAAATCATCGACAGTTGCTTGATTTCTAGGATCCACCGATGCTCTCCATTTAGCGCCTGCTGATGTCAATACTTTGGTCTTGTTTACAGTATCCACTATGTTTGTAGGAAAAGGATGTTGATCAATCTTCATCAGCCTCTGAGCTTTATAGTTATTGAATTTGATTCTCCCAGATTCAATTGTCGATTGCAACTGCTGTCTGAACACCTTGCAGTCATTGGTACTGTGTGAAGTTGCATTATGAAACTTGCAGTACCTTATCTTCTTCAGCTCATCTGCCGATGGAATCACATGATTGGGTGACAGCTTGATTTGGCCCTCTTGAAGCAACAGTTCGAATATCTTATCGGCCTTCGTGATGTCAAATGTGAATTTCTCTGGCTCTTTCTGACCAAAAGGACAAGATAAAGGCTTTTTACCCTTCACCCACTCAGCCAGGCCGATAGTTGGTTCTTCATCTGAATCTGACTCCTCTGCATCTTCTACAAAGGACACCTTTTTATTCCAGTTCTTCCTATATTCTGGAGCTTGAGCACTTTGATCAGAGATCCTCTGCACAATATGGCTTAAGCTTTCAAACTCTTGAGAATCGTATTTGTCCTTGAGATGTGGCAACAAACCCTGGAAAGCCAAACCAGCTAACTGGCGATCATCAAGCACTAAGTTATAGCATCTGTTCTTCATGTCTCGTACCCTTTGCATAAAACTCTCTACCGATTCGTCACTTCGCTGTTTCAATTTCATCAAATCGGTAAGCTTCTTTTCATGGACACCAAAAAAGAAGTACTTGTGGAATTGTCTCTCTAGATTAGCCTAAGTAAGAGTAGAGTTTGGTGGCAATGATATAAACCACGTGAATGCTGATCCAGACAAAGAGGACGAGAATAAACGGATCCTCAGCTCGTCCCTGTTCGCTGCTTCCCCACACTGGATGATGAATCGGTTGATGTGCTCCATTGTTGATGTATCATCTTGCCCAGAAAACTTAGTGAAATCTGGCACCTTGTACTGATTTGGGAAAGGAACTGAGTCATAAGCTGAAGGATACGGAGTCCGATAAGAGTAAGTATTAATCTTGGGTTGAATTCCAAATTGCTCTTTCATTACTTCTGCAATCTTATCGGTTAAGAGTGCATCCTGATCTTGCTGATGCACTGGCTGAATCTCCACTGGAGGCGTTGGCTGATACGCTTCTACATACCCCTGTGGCATTTGGCTTGGAGGAATCGGCATATTCATAGCATCAATCTACGGAGTAAAGTTCATCGGCTGTTTTGCCGATGTTTGATCCTGGAATGCTGCCTGTGGACTATACTATTGAGTCCCCATTGCCTGGTAACTTGGCTGAATAGCAGATTGCTGAACTGGCGCTTGCCCTGACCAATTGAGATTATAACTCATCGGCACCTGACTTGCGATGGCTGACAGTTTGCAGACAATTGATGCTCTTGTATAGGTAAATGATAGCCAGCATGATTGCCCTGAATTGCAGATAACCCAGATTGAGATATGAATGGCACTATGGGTTGTCCTGCAGTGGAAACTTTCTGTTGAACTGGTGGAGGATTAGTCAATGGATTCGCATAAGATATCTGTTGCGGAGGCGCGTAGAATCCCATTGACAATGGCTGTATAGCAGGAGGTGTAGTAGAATAATGTGACATTTGAGCCATCGGCCGAATTGGAGTAGCCGATGTCATTGGACCCTTCCCTGCTACATCATGCACTTGAGGCAGTCCAGAGTTGGCAGTAGATGGACCTGGAGGCATCCCGTATCCCCACCAATTGGCAACAATTTGACTGTGTTGGCTTGAAGGACCTGATATTGCCGATGCCGATAGATCTATGCTCAACTGAGTACTAGGCCTCTCCTGAGATGTTAGATCTGATCCTATCGGCGTGGCTTCAATGATAGATGGTCCTGATATAACTGGAGGAGTAGGCGCTTCCATACTCTCAACGGCTGGAGTTGCCGATGGAGTACTGACAGATGCCGATCCTAGCTGATGATATGCCGGCCCGACATAACTTGGTGCTTGTCCTTCTCTTAATGTTTGTACAACAACATTGTAAACAGTATTGGACAGCACGGTGGAGTGGTTGATCAAAGCTTGATTCAATGCAGAATTAACCATCTCCTGTAGTTTACCAGGGTTGGAGTCAAAGGTTACCTGCCGAGGCAACGGCAGATCTTGCTTCTGGATGACTTCTCCACTCCTATTCATGCTAAAAGATTTCAAGCAGAGCTGCCTGTAATCCTCCATAGCTTTTTCCATGGCTAGCTTCTGATCCTCCTTGAGATCTGACTCTGATATCTCGATGATGTTCTCTGGATTGATATCAGCAGGATTCTTCATGATAGATCTGTTGACTTGGTCCCACCGAGCGTGCCAAAAGATGTGTTGATGCAAAATTATATCTGCAAACACACCGGGGCAATACCCAAAATCGATATCCGAAGCGTGCCAGTCGATTTGACCTGTTAATCGACAAGGATGATAGATTTGAATAAAATCCGAACGAGACGACAGCGATACGCCCGGACGTCAAAGCTCAGAAGGTATTCGATAACTGTTGAACAGATCAGACGAGACGACAGAGATACGCCCAGACTTCAAAGCCTGAATCGTGCTCGGTAGACGCGGAACCTGCAAGGTCTCCGGAGATCAAGTTGATGCAGCCCATTGATTATTGAAAGAACTCGTTGAAAAAAAGGTACTGGACGAAGTCGTTGAAAAGTAAAGTACTGGTAAAGGTAAAATAAAAAGTAGATTTGTTTATTGATGCTTGGATATCCATTACAATGCCCTTCGGCATATATTTATAGTTTGCTAATCAAAGAGTCCTAATTTAATACGTAAAGCTCAAATATAGAAGAAATAAGCTAATTCCTTATACGAACTCTATTTCTTGAAAAAGAAATAAAACTTGTATAGGAGTTGGACTTAAACTACAATACGAAAAATCACAAGCTCTGTGTCGCCGATCCCCTGTCCGCTCCCGTCATGATGAAGTTATCTCCTTATCGGCACATCCCTAGCATCGGCAACAACCCTCTAGCCTTCCTGCCTATCTCATCGGCAATAGCTTTTCTGTCTCATCGGCAACGATCCTTTATCAGCTTTTCAGCACCATCGGCAATAATCCAGATCAACATGCTCTTCATCGGCAACCATCTATCGGCAGGTTAGAAGCAATGCTGAAGAACAACCAACCTTTTGCCGATTTAGTTTGGTCTACCGATCCTTATTGACACGTGCCAAAAACGGTGTCAACACCTTCTCTTTTTTTGTTACTAAAATTTGTGTCCAACATGCTAAGAAATTGGTAGGCAGGGAATGTAGGAACCAGACTCCACGCTTACTCTAACCTCCGGGGTCGCTTTTGGCGCCACCAATTGATGAAAAAAATTTGATGCCCAATCATACATATGAAAAAGGCAATCTCTCACACCACACGAGTGAAAAAAACATCATCTATTCTTAATTCGTACTACTGACACTGTTGACACCGTTTTTCGGCACGTGTCAATAAGGATTGGGAGACTAAACTAAATCGGTAAGAAGGTGGTTATTCTCCAGTATTGCCTCTGAGTTGCCGATGGATGATTGCCGATAAAGGACATGTTGATCTCGTACATTGCTGATGAAGCCAGAGGGCTGTTGCCGATGGAGAGAGAGGCATGGTTGCCGATGGAAAGCAGAGCTGAAGAACGTGGAAAGCAGAGCTAAATCATTATCGATGGGTTCTGCCGATGGAATCTACAGAGATGAGGAGCGTGCCGATAGAGGTTTCATCGTAAGCAATGGATAAGGAAACTGGCAATATTTATGCCAATATTTTAATAGTTTACTTTTGAGTCCGACCTTGGTACGAGTCATTATTTTTTATTCCTTAGAGATAAGACTTGTTTAGGTAATACTTTGTCATGTCTGTCTAGGACTCATAGTACCAGGGTATACATATGTACCGAGGGGCAATGTAAAAAAGAATCAACCAATCAAATACAACAAATCTATTACTTTTATCTACTTTTCAAGCAATATACTTTTCGATGACTTCGTCACCAGTACCTTTTCCTTTTCAATGAGTTCTTTCAAGAATCGACGGGCTGCATCAACTTGATCTCCGGCGACCTTGCAGGTTCCGCGTCTACCGAGCACGATTCAGGCTTTGACGTCCGGGGGTATCGCTGTCGTCTCGTCTGATCTGTTCAACAGTTATCGAATATCATCTGAGCTTTGACGTCCGGGTGTATCGCTGTCGTCTCGTTCGGGTTTTATTCAAATTTATCATCCTTGTCGATTAACAGGTCAAATCGACTGGCACGCCTTGATATCGAACTAGGGTATTAGCCCGGTGTGTTTGCAGATCCAACGCCTTTTTGCATCAACACATCTTTTGGCACGCCCGGTGGGACACATACTAAAATCATCATGTCAAATTCTTCTGAGATCAATCTGGAGAACGTAATTCCTGTGTCAGAAGCGGATTTCAAGGAAGAACAGAGGCAAGCCATGGAGAAGGCTATGGAGGATTACAGGCAGCTTTACCTGAAATCCTACAGCAAGAATAGGAGCGGAGAAGTGGTACAAAAGCAAGACCCGCCGTTGCCTCGGCAGGTTACTTTTGACTCCAATCCTGGTAAATTACAATCAATGGTTAACTCTGCATTAAGTCATGCATTGATTAATCACTCTAGCGTACTGTCCAATACTGTTTATAATGCTGTTATTCAATCGTTAAAAGAAGGACAAGTACAAGTACTAGCTTATGTTGGCCCAGTATATCATCAGCCTGGGATGTCATCTTCTACAGCTCTGTCGGCTACTACAGTCGTTGTGGCTCCAGGGGTTTCTGCTCCTCATACAGATCTGCCTGCTGCTGAATCTCCACCGCCGATGTCAAGTTTAGCAAAGAATACTCAATTAAGTACAGATCTAATGGCATCGGCAATGTCGGGTCTTTCAATTCAAAATCGATGAGTTCCTGCCGATTGGTGGGGATATGGGATGTCTCCAGATCTACCTGCTTTTAACTTTGGATTAAATCAGACGCATGATACAGCGGGTAAAACCCCCATAATGTCAGCTACTCCGGTTCGGCCGATGGCTCAAATAACGCACTATACTACAACGCCATCTACCGCACAGTTGCCATCAGGAAGACTCCACATGTCGCCTTATCAGGCATCATACACAAGTCCATCGGCAAACCCTCTGCCGATGCAACAAGGGTTTTCAACTGCAAACCAACCGGTGGCATCAATTGTTCCTCTAGCTGGAGTTCCTGCAAATCAAGGGAATTATGCTGTCTATCATCCAAGGATGCAAGAGCAACAGGTGGCTGCAGTCTATCAACCATCAGTGAGTCATGTGCCGATGAGGCCTAATCCAAGTGGGATGGGTCCATTGCCAGCTCAACAGCACTTTGCTCAGCCTGAGTATCAGATGGAAGGGGTTCAACAGCAATATATGCAGGCAGATATTCAGAATACTGCATCGGTACCATGGCCGATGAACCCTGTGCAGCAAATTAGTGGACCAGCAATAACAAATGTGCCGATTGCTCCGGCTCATTTGTCACAAGGACACATCGAAGCCTATCAGCCAGCACCTCCAGCAGAAATTCAGCCTGTGCCTCAGCAAGGTCAAGATGCATACTGGTCTGATAAAATTGCAGAAGTGATGAGAGAGCAATTTGGGATTAAGCCTAAGCTTAATACTTACTCTTATCGGATCCCATACCCTTCAGCCTATGATCTGATTCCATTCCCAAATCGGTACAAGGTACCAGATTTTACTAAATTCTCTGGACAGGACGATACTTCAACAATGGAGCATATCAACCGCTTCATTATTCAATGTGGAGAAGCGGCTAACAGGGATGAATTGAGGGTTCGATTATTTTCCTCATCATTGTCTGGATCGGCTTTTGCATGGTTTATTTCGTTACCACCTAATTCTGTTATTACATGGGCTGATCTAGAGAAGCAATTTCACAAGTACATCTTTGTTGGAATATATGAAAAGAAGCTGACTGATTTGACAAAATTGAGACAACGCAGTGATGAATCAGTAGAAAGTTTCATACACAGGCTAAGAGATGTAAAGAATAAATGCTACAGCTTAGTACTTGATGATCGGCAGTTAGCCGATTTAGCTCTTCAAGGGTTACTGCCACACATCAGAGAAAAATATGGGTCACAAGAGTTTGAAAGTTTGAGTCATATAGTGCAGAGGATTTCTGATTAGGACACTAAGGTTTTTGAACCCAGAAAGAATTGGAATAAAAAGGTGTCCTTTGTAGAAGAAGTAGAAGATTCAGACTCTGATGACGAACCAATTATCGGCTTGGCTCAGTGGGTAAAGAACAAGAAGCCGATATCATGTCCTTTCGGTCAGAAAGAGCCAGAAAGGTTTCTATTTGATATCACCAAAGCTGATAGGATATTTGATCTTTTGCTCCAAGAGGGTCAAATTAAGTTGTCTCCTAATCATGTGATTCCATCGGCAGAAGAGAATAAAAAGATTAGGTACTGCAAATGGCACAATGCTACCTCACACAGTACCAATGATTGCAAGGTGTTTAGGCAACAGTTGCAGTTGGCTATCGAATCCGGGAAGATCACATTTGATAATTCAAAGTCTCAGAAGCCAATGAAAATTGATCAACATCCGTTCCCTGCAAACATGGTGGAGGCTAAAGGCAAAACCAAAGTATTAATGTCGAAGGCTGCTAGAAGAAATGCATCGGTAGACCCTAAAAATTAAATAACTGTTGATGACGTGAAGGGAAAGGAACCTGCCAATGGTGCTAAAGGGAGAAGAATTGTTAATGAAGGTAGTAGCTTCAGAAGACCCCTGGGGCCTCCATATGGTGTTCGATATCGGCAACAACGTGAAGATCAGTATCGGCAGCAACAGGAAGAGTTACGTCGGCATAAAGATCACTGGAATTGCCCGTTTTTCGTTCATTGCTGGGAAGAAGGCATTAAATTGCCCACTGCCGATACCTGCCCTGAATGTAATGGTTATTATTTAAATGATCGGGCTGAGAGACAACATCACTCTAGTAATCGAGGGGTACGCATCAATAAGCCGATCAAAGAAAAAGTGTCAGCACTTGATCGGCTGGGGGGCAGAGTTAGTGTGCATGACAGGCTTGGTGGGCATATTGATTGTTTTCCAAGGGGTCAGGCAGAGCTTGAAGAGATGGCTAATGAAAGGGTTCCTGATGAAGGGATATTTTGCAGGTATCCAAACATAGGCTTCCATGAGCAGAACACAAAGCGTTATTAGCCTGTTTGGAAAACAAAGCTCCCCCAATGGTGCCCTGAAGGATTGACGAGAACTCAAAAAAGAAGGGTACAACGTATGCATCAAGAGGATTTACAGTGCCCGAAAGAAAGCATCCCAAAGGTAACAACTCAAGTATGGCAACCAAAACGCAAGGGTGGAGGTCCATCGGCAAATGTTAACATGGTCTTCATATTGCCGATGGAGTTCTTGGCACCAGATGACAAGGAACAAGCAATTTTTGCTAATGAAGCAGCTCAACTAACTCTGGATCCAATGATGGCTGTGTTTGAAAAGCCTGCCGATGATGAAAGGCAACACCTCAAAGCTTTGTTTGTTAAAGGCAGGGTTGATGGACAGCCAGTGTCAAAAATACTCATAGATGGAGGAGCGGCAATTAATATTATGCCGTATGTCATGTTTCGAACACTTGGAAATGGGGACCAGGATTTAACCAAGACGGATATGATGCTTAAAGATTTTAAAGGCAATGTGTCTTCGGCTAAAGGGGCATTATGTGTTGAGTTGACTATCGGCAGCAAGACTTTGCCAACCACCTTCTTCATCGTTAGCGGCAAAGGTAACTATAATTTGCTCCTAGGAAGGGATTGGATCCATGCCAACTGTTGTGTTCCTTCTACGATGCATCAGTGCCTTGTATAGTGGGTTGGAGACAAGATTGAGGTTATCCCTGGTGATTCTTCTTATATAATCGCATCGGCTGATTCTGAGACCTATGAACGGACAAAATGCATATCGGGAGAAGCATGGGATACGGAATTTCTTAGGGTTGCCGATTATGAGCTCACACCGATCCAAGCAGTCGGTTCTGAAGATGAATTTTAATGGATCGGTTTGCCGATGGTGGAAAACTTGGTCATGGGTTCACATGGGCTGATGATTTAGTAGAAATAGATATTGGTAACGGAGATAGGCCAAGGCTAACTTTTATTAGTGCTAAGTTAGATTCTCAATGTAAACAGCAAATGATTGATATTTTGAGGGAATATAAAGACTGTTTTGCTTGGGATTATACAGAGATGCCTGGACTAGATCGGTCAATAGTTGAACATCGGTTGCCTATTAAGCCAGGATTTCAGCCTCATCAGCAGCCCGCACGCCGATGTAATCCTAAAGTGTTACCTGATATTAAGGCCGAAATCACAAAGTTAATTGAAGCTGGCCTTATTCGGCAATGTCGATATGCTGAATGGATTTCTAATGTGGTTCCTGTTTATAAGAAAAATGGAAAACTTTGTGTGTGTATTGATTTCAGGAATCTTAATAAAGCTACACCGATGGATGGCTATCCAATGCCTGTTGCTGATTTATTGATTGATGCTGCAGCTGGACATCGGATCATCAGCTTCATGGATGGTAATGCCGGTTATAACCAAATTTTCATGGCTAAAGAGGATATTTCCAAGATTACTTTTAGGTGTCCAGGTCATGTGGGTTTATTTAAATGGATTGTCATGACCTTCGGCTTGAAAAATGCCGGTGCTACCTATCAGAAGGCTATGAATTTTATCTTCCATAAATACATCAGCACATTGGTTGAAATCTACATAGATGATGTGGTAGTCAAATCTGAAGGTTTTGAGAGTCATCTTGCTAATCTGCGAAAAATCTTGGAGTGCACCAGAAAGCATGGTTTAAAGATGAATCCTACTAAGTGTGTATTTGGTGTATCTGCAGGTCAATTCCTAGGCTTCATGATACATCAAAGAGGTGTTGAAATCAGCAGGAAATCTATTGATGCAATTAATAAGGTTGTTGCTCCTGCCGATAAGACTGAGTTGCAATCCTTGATCGGCAAGATTAATTTTATTCGAAGATTTATATCTAATCTATCGGGAAAAATCAAAGCCTTCCTTCTTTTATTAAAATTAAAAGCCGATCAGGAATTTGTATGGGGAACAGAGCAGCAATTAGCCTTAGAAGAAGTTAAAAAATATTTGGTAAACCCTCCAGTATTGGTTCCACCTCAACACGGGAAACCTTTCAAGTTGTACTTGTCTGCCGATGATAATGTTATCGGATCAGCATTAATTCAAGAGTTTGAAGGGGAAGAACGTGTGATATATTATTTGAGCAGAAGACTGATAGACGTTGAGACTAGGTATTCGGCCATTGAAAAATTATGTTTGTGTTTATATTTCTCTTGCACAAAGTTAAGACATTATTTGTTATCGGTTGAATGCACTGTTATATGCAAAGACGATGTGGTTAAGCATATGTTGTCGATGCCAATTTTGAAAGGAAGGATCGGCAAGTGGATCTTAGCATTATCAGAGTTTGATTTGCGTCATGAATCGGCTAAAGCGGTTAAAGGACAGGTAATGGCCGATTTTGTTACTCAACATTGCAGTGTGGTAGATTATGCTGAGATTGCTCCATGGACACTTTTCTTTGATGGATCTACTTGTGGCGAAGGAGCAGGAATCGGTATTATGTTAATCACGCCTCGAGGAAAGAAATATGAATTTTCATTGCCGATTGCTGGCACTTCAACAAACAATCAGGCTGAATATCAAGCTTTACTGAAAGGGTTAGAATTGCTCAGAGAAATACGTGCCGATACAGTTGAAGTCTTTGGGGATTCCATGCTAGTCATTAATCAATTAATCGGAACATATGAATGCCGAAGTGAAGTTTTGATTACTTATCATGAAAAGTGCTTGCAAATATTAAAGGAGTTTAAAGATTTTCGCCTTGAACACATTCCCAGATTGCACAATGAAGAAGCTAATAGGCTAGCACAGCATGCTTCGGGATACAATTGATCCGAGAAGTGCTGACATCGGTAATTGATGCCGATGACTGGAGAAGAGATATTGCCAATTATTTAAAAGATCCGTCTAAGAAAGTGGAGAGACGTATAAGGTTTCAAGCTACCAAGTATGTGCTCCTTGATACTGAATTATATTATCGCACTTTAGATGGGGTTTTACTCAAATGCCTTAGTGAAGAGGAATCGAAAAGTCTAATGGATGAGATTCATGAAGGAGTGTGTGGGGCACATCAATCGGCATTTAAAATGAAATGGATGATTAGGAGGAATGGGTATTATTGGCCGACAATTCTTGAGGATTGTTTTAAATATTTCAAAGGGTGCCAGTCATGTCAGAAATTCGGTAATGTTCAAAGAGCACCTGCATCGGTAATGAATCCTATAATCAAACCTTGGCCGTTTAGAGGATGGGCTATTGATCTCATCGGTCGGATTTACCCGCCGTCGAGTAAAGGACACAAATTCATACTCGTTGCTACCGATTATTTCACAAAGTGGGTTGAAGCGATTCCTTTAAAGAAAGTGTCATCGGCAAATATGATTGATTTTGTGAAAGAGTATATTGTTTACCGATTTGGTATTCCTCAGACTATTACTACCGATCAAGGAACTATGTTCACATCGGGAGAATTTGATGACTTTGCCATCGGTATGGGGATTAAAATTCTAAATTCCTCTCCTTATTATGCTCAAGCTAACGGTCAGGCTGAGGCATCTAATAAAGGAATAATCAAGCTTATTAAACAGAAAATTGAGGAAAATCCTAGGAGATGGCATACTCTTTTAAATGAAGCCTTATGGTCATATCGGATGGCGTGTCATGGTGCAACTAAGGTTTCACCATATCAGTTGGTATATGGGCATGATGCAGTTTTGTCTTGGGAAATTAAGACTGGTTCTAGGCGTGTATTTTCTCAGGATCAGTTGACAGCCGATGACTATGATACGCTTATGAAAGATGAATTAGAAGATTTAGCAGGTCATCGGCTAAAGGCTTTAATTAGCGTCAAAGAAAATAAAAAGAGGGTTGCTAGGTGGTATGATAAAAAGGTGAAAATAAAAGAATTTACAAATGGAGATTTAGTTTGAAAATTGGTTTTGCTGATTGAGACTAAGAGTTCAAAATTCGGCAAGTGGTTCCCTAATTGGGAAGGTCCTTATCGGATAAATAGTCTGCTCCTGGTAACGCATACATCTTAGAAACCCTCGAAGGAGTTATATTTCCCAGAGCATTAAATGGAAAATATTTAAAGAAATATTACCCCAGTATTTGGATGGATGCGTAAAATACAGGAATAAAGGGGTATTTCAGACTTGTTCTTCGTTACCAGCAGGTGAATCGAAGCGCCGGGATAGGTATGGTGCCTATGCGCGCAAAAATCGAGAAGTTGTACAGGTGATTTTGACAGGAGGTAATCATAGCTCAGAAGAAATTTCGGCGCATAAAGTATTTTATACTCCAAAATTGGGGGGCATGTGTTGACATCGTTTTTCGGCACGTGTCAATAAGGATTGGGAGACTAAACTAAATCGGCAAGAAGGTGGTTATTCTCCAGTATTGCCTCTGAGTTGCCGATGGATGATTGCCGATAAAGGACATGTTGATCTCATACATTGTCGATGAAGCCAGAGGGCTGTTGCCGATGGAGAGAGAAGCATGGTTGTCGATGGAAAGCAGAACTGAAGAAGGTGGAAAGCAGAGCTGAATCATTATCGATGGGTTTTGCCGATGGAATCTACAGAGATGAGGAGCGTGCCGATAGAGGTTTCATCGTAAGCAATGGATAAAGAAACTGACAATATTTATGCCAATATTTTAATAGTTTACTTTTGAGTCCGACCTTGGTACGAGTCATTATTTTTTATTCCTTAGAGATAAGACTTGTTTAGGTAATACTTTGTCGTGTCTGTCTAGGACTCATAGTATCAGGGTATAAATATGTACCGAGGGGAAATGTAAAAAAGAATCAACCAATCAAATACAACAAATCTATTACTTTTATCTACTTTTCAAGCAATCTACTTTTCGACGACTTCGTCACCAGTACCTTTTCCTTTTCAACGAGTTCTTTCAAGAATCGACGGGCTGCATCAACTTGATCTCCGGCGACCTTGCAGGTTCCGCGTCTACCGAGCACGATTCAGGCTTTGACGTCCGGGCGTATCGCTGTCGTCTCGTCTGATCTGTTCAACAGTTATCGAATATCATCTGAGCTTTGACGTCCGGGCGTATCGCTGTCGTCTCGTTCGGGTTTTATTCAAATTTATCATCCTTGTCGATTAATAGGTCAAATCGACTGGCACGTCTTGATATCGAACTAGGGTATTAGCCCGGTGTGTTTACAGATCCAACGCCTTTTTGCATCAACGGACACTTTACCCACTGGTTTGGAGGACAAGTGTGCTCGCTCGCTTGTTTTGTGCTCTAGAACTAGAAACCACACAGAGACGTATGGGTCGGTGTCGCCAGCCGTGCAATGTAACTGAGTACAAGTGGTGGTCACAAAAGCTCGACATGTAGGAAAGCTCTGCCACACAGTTGGCGTGCTTGCTTTACACTCTTGGACAAGAGCACCCAATCTTCCAGCATGTGCCCGCTTTGTTGGGCCTTCCCATGATCCTGCTTTTCACGAAGTTTGGATCGCATTTTGGCACGGGTAGTCATGGGAAAAGGAACCTCTTTACTGATGGCGAAAGTTTTTTTTGTTACTTTACCTTTATATAGGAGTATTTGGAAATTTCTTAGTAATATCTTCAACATAAATAAAGAGAAATGAATTATTTCCTGAGTTTGTCTTTTTCCGGACGTAATTGATTTAGTGACAATTATGTGAGAGGAAAACTAATTCCTGAGTTATGTAATGATAAATACTCATACAAACTAAACTGTATTCTTTAACTTATTGCTCGACAGTACCAGTATAGCATCTCTAGTAGCTCCCAAAACATTAATTGGTAAATCAATTAGTTTCCCAAGTGGCTAAAAAAGCAAGGAACATATTTGTTGGATTCCTCCTAATACTTTTGAAAATCGCTCCTAAAATATATACAAGATAATTTTGAAAAGAATACCAGCTATTAGCAAATCACACTAACGACCACTTAGAGCAACTCTAACAGGTTTGCAAATGGGCTTCGCATTCTTGTTTTTACAAAAAGCTCTACAAAACTCATATCCAACAGTTTTGCAAATGAGCTTTATATTTTTGTTAACTTGGCAAAATCCTGGGATGGATTGATATATATGCAAGCTCACGATCGGCTTGGCATTCCGTCCTGTGCATTACTCCCGTGCGCGCTCTTCCCTCCAGGTTTCCTTTTTTGGTCTTTGGCAAGTTAATTTTACCAAACCGTTGGAGATAACCTTTTTTTTCTTTCTCATATTGATTTGAGAGTTGAAACTCTATGTTTTGCCAAACAAAAATACAAAACTGTTGGAGTTGCTCTTATACATTTTCTTTTCCTCTTGCACATTTGTATTGGGACCCTTCCCATGTTCTTCCACTTACATCCAGCATATATTTCCATGAGATTGAGTCGATTTTTTCAAGTGCAGAAAGATTTTTCCAACTCTTAGAGATGCTAACCCTGTATAATTTTGATGTACTACTGCTCGGTAGCTATACAATTACAGAGATCCTAACATGCTTGAAATTCTATATGTTTAAGTTTACATGTTCCCTCCCCACATTGACCTAGTTGGCCCACCATTAACCTATATTTGTTGTTGCTTAAGTTTATACCTCATCCTTGATGAATGAGTGTTTGTAACACCAACTGCCCTCTCTGAATGTTTGTGTACAATATAAAAAAAACATAAAATGTTTTGAAAAAAATGGAAGATCGTTGTATGATAGTGTGTTAAAACAATATAGTGCTATCCTCTTCTTCTTTTACAATTTTGATGTAGTATTTATGCCATTAAATTATTATGCTTTTTGTGTAGGTTAATTCTCTTGAAGAAATATGGGTGCCACGCGTCATGCTGTCATTTATTAATTTGGTATATATGAAAGAATTGTCTATTCTAATTTTCTTCTTCTCATACAGTATTTTGAATGATTCATCTACGTTTTAAAACAAAAAACAGCTTTAAACTATGACATTTGATTTACGCCAGATTTAGTGAACTTATGGTTTAGGATGTTTTCTTTAATCTCTTCTACATATCTTGAATCGGCCACTGCCGCTTGTACATACATGCAGCAAAAAAAAAAGGTGCAGAGTTTTTCACTAACACTTTTGCTGGAATTGCTTGCACAAATTGTCATGCACACCCGGGGTGACAGCAAAGATGTAGTACCAATCAGTGGCTGTTATTTTCCATCTAATCATCATCAGAGCATCCACATCTCACACACACCGAGAGGTACTATTAGTCATGTAGTCAAAGCTGCTAGTCGACAGCACGCTCTTGGGGTCAATTCGTCCCCGGAATCTTCTCGGTTTTATCAGTCTCTCTCTGCAATAATCCACACGCAACAAGACAGACATTGGCATCAGCTATGCTCCACGTACCAGTATATATACATATACATACCACACATCCATACCAGTCCAAACTTGAAACTCTCCATAATTTGTGATCGGAGCTGATTGAGCAGTCCAAGAAGCAAGGATAAGGTTTGGTGGACGTGGACCGCCGGGGCCGGAGGGAGGGGAAGTGAGCTGAGGAAGGTGCTGTCACCCGCTAGCCATGGAGGGCGGCGCGCACGAGTTCGACGGCTCTACCTTCAAGGAGTGCTTCTCTCTGTCGTGGCGGAACCCCTACGTCCTCCGCCTCGCCTTCTCCGCCGGCATCGGCGGCCTCCTCTTCGGCTACGACACCGGTGCGTCCCTGCCTGCGTCACTGGTCCATTTCTTCACCTGGCCAGCCAAATTCAGCTGAAAGCAAGACGACCCTTTTTGTTCATTAACATGTAAAATTCACTTCGAGATGTTTTAGGAGCTCGGATGATGATAGTGTCCAACTAGATAGTGGTTATTGGTGGCCGAACTGTTTTAAATTTCAGTAGGAAAAGTGTTCGACAAGATCGTGTGTTCGTGTGCAAGGGACCAGTGACGTGAGCTCTGCTTCTGTGTCTTTGTGTGTGTATGAGTGCAGGTGTCATTTCGGGAGCTCTGCTTTACATCCGCGACGACTTCGTTTCAGTGGACAGGAACACATGGCTTCAGGTAAGATAATAATCCAAGAAAATCAAGATCAATCATGGCGCGAATGCGAATCGATGGATTGGCGCCGAGAAACAAACAAGCAATGCTGAGACCCTGAGAATCGTTGGTGGCGCAGGAAATGATCGTGAGCATGGCGGTGGCGGGCGCGATCATCGGCGCGGCGATCGGCGGGTGGACAACGGACCGGCTCGGGCGGCGGACATCGATCCTAGTGGCCGACTTCCTCTTTTTCGCCGGCGCGGTGATCATGGCGTCGGCCATGGGCCCCGCGCAGCTCGTGGTGGGCCGCGTCTTCGTAGGCCTCGGCGTCGGCATGGCCTCCATGACCGCCCCGCTCTACATCTCCGAGGCGTCGCCCGCCAGGATCCGCGGCGCGCTCGTCAGTACCAACGGCTTCCTCATCACCGGTGGCCAGTTCCTGGCCTACCTCATCAACCTCGCCTTCACCAAGGCGCCCGGGACGTGGCGCTGGATGCTCGGCATCGCCGCGGTCCCCGCCGTCCTCCAGTTCGGACTCATGCTCGCCCTCCCTGAATCCCCCCGCTGGCTCTACAGAAAGGTATCCCATTTGCATCCTTCTCTTGTTCTCTCCATTTCTGTTTGAATGAAAGGTGCGATTTTTTCTTTTGTTTAGCTACGAATTGAAATTGAAAATGAAAATTTGTAATGAAACAGGGGAGGGCGGAGGAAGCAGAGGCAATCCTACGGCGGATCTACTCGGCGGAGGAGGTGGAGCGGGAGATCGAGGAGCTGAAGGAGTCGGTGGCGGCGGAGGTTCGGGAGCGCGGGTCGTCGGAGAAGGTGAGCCTGGCGACGCTGGTGCGCACGGCGACGGTGCGCCGGGGTCTGGTCGCCGGCGTGGGGCTGCAGGTGTTCCAGCAGCTGGTGGGCATCAACACGGTGATGTACTACAGCCCGACGATCGTGCAGCTGGCCGGGTTCGCGTCCAACCAGACGGCGCTGGCGCTGTCGCTCGTCACCTCGGGGCTCAACGCGCTCGGCTCCATCGTCAGCATCTACTTCATCGACCGCATCGGCCGGAAGAAGCTGCTGGTCATCAGCCTCGTCGGCGTCATCCTCTCCCTCGGCGTGCTCACCGCCGTGTTCCACGAGACCACGTCCCACTCGCCCGCCGTCAGCGCCGCCGAGACCGCCCGCTTCGACGCCTCGCTGACGTGCCCGTCCTACCTCTCCTCCTCGTCGTCGGCAGCCGGCGGAGGGGGCTCCTACTGGGACTGCACGCGGTGCCTGAAGGTGGCGTCCGGGTCGAGCGAGTGCGGCTTCTGCGCGTCGGGCGCCGGCAAGCTGCTCCCGGGGGCGTGCCTGGTGTCCAACAACACGGTGCGCGACGCGTGCCACGGCGAGGGCCGGCTGTGGTACACCCGCGGGTGCCCGAGCCGGTACGGCTGGCTGGCGCTGGTGGGGCTGGCGCTGTACATCATCTTCTTCTCGCCCGGCATGGGCACCGTGCCGTGGATCGTCAACTCGGAGATCTACCCGCTGCGGTACCGCGGCGTGTGCGGCGGCGCGGCGGCGACGGCGAACTGGGTGTCCAACCTGGCCGTGGCGCAGTCGTTCCTGTCGCTCACGGAGGTCATCGGGACGTCGTGGACGTTCCTCATCTTCGGGGGACTGTCCGTCGCCGCGCTCGCCTTCGTGCTCGTCTGCGTGCCGGAGACCAAGGGCCTCCCCATCGAGGAGGTGGAGAAGATGCTCGAGCGCCGGGAACTCAGGCTCAGGTTCTGGGCTCCACGACGCCACGACGTCGATGAAAATGGCAAGGAGAGTGGCAAGAACGCCCGTGTCTGAGGCTGTTTGCTCAAGAGCACTAGATAGTACATTGTGGGAGTGGTAGACGCCGTCCGACACGACACGCTTTTGCGCTAAGTTCATCCATTTTCTGGTCATGGACAGTGTATAAAATTTCTCCTTCTGGCTTCTACTATGTCAATCTCTTGTGCAGTTGTGCTGCACCATGCGATGCAGCTGCAGTCTGTTCAGTGTCCCTTCTTGTGAAACCTCCTACACGTATGTGACAACTTGTAACGAAGATGGGGGTATTTCAACATCGACATCATTTGCCATTTCAACACCGCATCATTTGAAGCCTTGAACTCCACTAGGTAACACTAGGAAGTAGCTTCGAATTCCTTTCTCATTTTTTGTGTGTCTGGAGCCTGTTTATTGTTTCCTGTATATTGTAACTCAAACCCTGCTTTCTACCTAACGAAAATGCAGAACACCTGCCAAGATTGCTCTGAAAACAAATTTCCACACTCAACATAAGAATTACTCAATCTACCGTTGGATTTGCATATAGCAGCTAACACTTCTTACTCAGTCCCACTTCTGACCAAAATTACTACGAGCTTCTTCTCCTCGGTTATAAGACCCTGTTTTGGCACAACTCTGCTTTGTTAGTGGTGCTTTTTTTTTTTTTTTTGGAAATAACTCCACCGGTGAAGCAAAGCTCTTTTGTTCCGTACTTGGGAAACCATCTAATCACGTGAAAATATATGCGCATGTATGGATCAACCAATCTGGAATTGAAAGAATGTGACGAATAACAAGGAGTAGGACAAGACTTCCAACACAAATGTACAAGATAAAAACTATAAAATTAAGTTGGGTGATTTGAAATAGTTTAGCATTCTTGATATAAAATTGTCTTCTATATTTTAGTAGTGAGATTGTTGTAAATTGTGTTGAAACCCAACAAATATGCTATTAATTTTTTTAGTCAATTGAAAAACTCATTGATTTATTAATTGATTTTTTGGAATTATTGGAGATGACACGTATTTCCAATTTTGCTAATCTTGAGAGACGGTTATTGAATTGAATTGAAGAAAAGTAAAAGTAAAAATCTAGCTCAAGGCACCTTTCTCCAAGCCCAAATGGCCTCTGAACTGGGCCTTAGATGGCCCAACAAACATCCATGCCCACATTGCCCAGCTTGCTTCCTCTATTTCGGTGGCGCGCGCAAATTCGGAATTCCTCATCCCCCTCGATCCTCGAGTGACCTTCTCGCGCCAACCAAAGCAACGGCTCCTCTTCCCCGCATCCGAGGGTTCTCCTCTCGTCTTCCATCGGATCAGTGAGCGCCCCCCTGCCGAGATTTCCCACCTCGCCACGCTCTCCAGATGGCGACAAGCGACGAGCTCGCCCAGATCGACATCTCCAAGGAGGTACGCACGTCATTCCGCCTCGACCCACCGCGCTGCGGAACGCCCGCCCGCGTGGTGTTCGACGGTTTGTCTGACCCACCGGCCCTGCAGGAGAAGGACAAGCTGGTGGCGGAGGTGATGCGCTACGTGCTCTTCAAGACGCACCAGAACTCCGTCTGCGCCATCAAGCGGGAGGAGCTGATGGGGGTCGTCACCAAGAACTACAGCCAGCGCGCCCTGCGCCCCTGCCCACTCTTGTCATCAACGAGGCCAAGGACAAGCTCGCCACAACCTTCGGCTACGAGATGAGGGAGCTGCAGAGGACCCGTGCGCCGGCCACGCGCTCTGGACGGCCTTCAGAGCTGCAGCGTAAGACGTCCTTCTTTTTATTTCTTCTCATTTATTATTATTTTTATTCCTTTCCTCTGTATCTGTCATCAGAGTGGTTACAGGCTGCCAATGACTGATGGAATTTGTGGGAAACGTCTTTAGTTAACGTGGAGGCCAAGAGCTATATTCTGATCAGCAGCTTAGACCCTGAGATGTACAGCAAGTATGCCGAGGACAAGGGCGCTGCCCATCTGCCTGGCTTTGCTTTCACTATCGTTAGCACTATTCATCTTGCTGGTGGCAAAATGCCTGAAGGTAAGGAAGGAGATCAAATTACATCTTTTGGTTAGGAAAACATCATGCTCTGATGTTCCTAAGTTCAGTAGTTCTTTGTGTGACATGTGAGAGGACCTCTGGCATCAATTGTAGCGGGTGGGTTTGAATGAGAATGATGAGGCTCACCCCGTTCTTGGCAACAATAAGCAGTTGCTCGAACACCTAGTGCAGCAAAGGTTGGTTTGGTGTATGCTGGGCAATCTTTAATTTACTGCAAAGAATTTGGTTGCTGTATCGGTTCCCTTGATGAAGGTACCTGCTGAAGGAGAAAGTTGCTGGACCAGAAGGCCATTTCATGATGTATGAGCTTGCCGAGAGGGCATTGGATGAAGATGAATCCATCAGCGGGAAGATTAAAGATCATATTTCACAGGTTTGTAAGCATTACAATGTGGTGATAGCATTACATCTTTCAATCTGTTAAAAGTACTGACTTTCCGTGATAACAGCAATGGCGATAATGTGTCTGCATAAATAACAACCATACAAACCATCATGCTTAAATGTGATCCCAGTTGATTATACCATTAACTGTGTATCTGCACATTTATTTTTGAACCAACCCGAAGGATTTGATATAGTGCTGTTGCCCATGATTAATATTGCCATGCCTTCTAGATTTCTTGCTTTTCTTTCATAGGAGAAGTTTGTTGGCATTAATTTTCCATAGTCTGTTAGCAATATGTATGTCAAGGAGGTTGCTCGTTTTCTGCTTCTACAGTGCCTACTACTGCACTTGTATTTGATCCATAAGTCTTTGAAAGATGAATAAAACAGCAAACAATTGCGGATCAAAAATTTATTTGACTTCTGATAACAGGCAGCATAGAAGCAAATCATCAGTAGGGGAACTTGACATCTTGAATGCATTGGTAAACACTGAAAAAAATCAGATTCTATTGAGACCATGCTTGTGAAAGAAGTATCTTTTTTTTTTCTTACATTGTGAAATGTGAAATAACACTGTGTGGTGTCTGCTAAAAGGAAACCTCTTCTTCTTTTGTTATTGTTGAGTAGGTTGTGGGCACAAAGCTTTCAGAAGTAGATCGAAGTTGATGGATATGACAATCAGTAGTTATTTCCTCTGCATCAAATATTGCTTGTTAATTTGTAGATCAAAATATCACTCCGTGTCATTTCCTTGTAGGAAACTAACAAGGCACTACTAGTAACATGTTTCTCTTATCTTATCTCAGCCTTGTAGGTTATCCGTTTATATCTGCCTTGGCCTTGCGTTAGGACAAGCTAATTCCGTGTTGTGGGCACAAAGCTGTCATCTTGCATGGATACGAAGCTGAGATGTGAGCTTCACAAGCGTGACAACTTTGGTGTTAGTATTAAGTAAATTGTTTTGTGGACGACATCCTGTGATACTAGCTACCTTTTGCAGTGACCTAATTAATGTCAGAAAACAGTCGGCATATCTTGCCAGCGTCATAGCAGAAACCATATTGTCAGTCATTGGATGCGTAGTCCTCTCTCCTCTGTCTACCAAAGCTTTCACCTTTCAGTGACCTGCCCGCAATGTAGCCAAACATGAAGCAGAGGTTTCTCTGTGGTAAATCGGTAATCCATATACGCGAGACGACTAACGCAGCACGCATGGTCACCGATGGAGGAATAATATATGCTCCACTCCGTTCCGGTGCACTTCCATGTTCCTTTTCCTTTTCGTCAGCCCCTCGCGCACCACCTGCTCGATGGAATGCGAGCGGCCACGGCTTTTGATTTTCAAAACCCCATCCCACGGCAGGCACGCTACTTTCCGCCTAATCCTCCACGATGCTCGCCCCATTATAGTTCGCGGCAGGCCGGCAGCCCCCGCCATCGTCGTCCTGTCCGAGTCCGTCCTATTGGCTGTTGGGTCTGGACTCTGGACTCAGGAGTCGGGACAGCTTTGCAGCCCACTTCTACTTCGCCGTGATTTAGGATGGCGGCGGCTGTGGCAATGACATCTGCGCCGCGTTTCTTGCTTCTGGCGGCGGCTCTCTTCTTGTCTCTTCTTAGCCTGCCGCCGCAGGCGGCGATGGCGGAGAAAGTGGTGGTGGAAGCGGCGACGGCCCTGCTGGAGTTCAAGCGCAAGCTTGGCGCCATGGACATCCGCCTCTTGTCGTGGGGCAGCGCGGGCGCGGACCCGTGCGGGTGGATCTGCGTTGCCTGCTCCAGTAGCGGCGAGGTGACCGGCGTCACGCTCCAAGGGCTCAGCCTCCATGGCGAGCTCCCCCGCCTCGCCGTCCTCAACATGTCCAACAACGCGGTCTCGGGTGGCGTCCCTGCAGGCCTCGCTGCGTGTCGCTCGCTGGAGGTCCTCGATCTCCACAACAACGATCTCTAAGGCACCATCCCACCGGAGCTCAGCCAGCTGAACAAGATAAGAGTGATTGATCTGTCCATGAACAGCCTCGACGGCACCATTCCGCCGGAGCTCGATAACTGCACCAACCTGCAGACCCTAGCCTTGAACAACAACAACCATTTCACCGGTGGCATCCTGAGGGAGCTCGGAGTGCTATCATCGCTTGCCAAACTGTACATTTACATGAACCTGCTCGACGGCACCATCCCATCGGAGCTCGGCCAACTCAGCAACATAAGGATAATTGACCTGTCCATTAACAACCTCAACGGCACCATCCCAGAGGAGCTCAGCCAGCTGAGCAACATAAGGGTGATTGACTTGTCCATGAACAGCCTCGGAGGCACCATCCCACCGGAGCTCAGCCAGCTGAGCAACATAAGGGTGATTGACTTATCCATGAACAGCCTCGACGGCGCCATTCCGCCAGAGCTCGGCCAGCTGAACAACACAAGGGTGATTGACCTGTCCATAAACAATCTCGATGGCACCATCCCGCCGGAGCTTGGAAATTGCACCAACCTACAGACCTTAGCCTTGAACAACAACTACTTCACCGGCGGCATCCCGAGGGAGCTCGGAGCGCTGTCATCGCTTGCCAGACTCTACATTTATGAGAGCCAGCTCAACGGCACCATCCCACCGGAGCTCGGCAAACTGCAGAGTGCAGTGGAGATTGATCTGTCGATGAACAGCCTCAGCGGTGTAATCCCCAGCGAGCTTGGTCAGATACCGACGCTCCGGCTGCTCCACTTGTCCAGTAACCTTCTGAGAGGAAGCATCCCGCCGGAGCTCGGCCAGTTGATTAACATAAGAAATATCGACCTGTCGGTTAACAACCTCATCGGGACCATTCCCGTGGGGTTTCAGAACTTGCACTTGGAATTCTTGGTGCTCTGCATGAACAACCTCCATGGCGTCATCCCTCCATTGTTAGGGGCCAACAGCAACCTCACGATACTTGACTTGTCGAACAACCAGCTGACGGGGAGGATCCCTCCTCACCTCTGCAAGCACCAGAAGCTCGTACGCTTGAAGCTCAGATCGAACCTGCTCGATGGCAACATTCCTCCACACGCGAACACACGGTTTTTACATAACCATTATGGAGCGCCCTTGTTGTGTGATGAGCGATTGTCAACATGCCAACACTTTGGTGTGTGGTTGGTTCGGTGGTTCTTCTAATCCCCTGGCACAGGGTTATGTGTCGAAACGGTGTCTCTTGGCTTCGTGATGTGCAGGTGTGGAGTCCGGAGGCGGTGGCAGCGTCTGGAGAAGGTCAAGTAGGACGTGCCGTGCTGAGAGACCGGTTGCGGTGAAGGGCGGACGCGAGGTTTGGACCGAGGGACCAGACGGCCGGGTGGCCAGCCGCGGTGGCTGACATTTGGGATATCGACGAGCGCAAGTGTACACGGCGGAGGACGCGTACGGGCTACCCTACTCGCGGACGATTTGGTGGTTTGCCCTCAAAACCATCGGCGACGGTTTGGTGGTTTGGCCTCAAAACCATCGACGGGGGATGCGTACGCGGTACGATACTTGCGGGCAATTTGGTGGTTTGTCCTCAAAACCATCGGCGGCGGATTTTCCGGTTTGGGCCTAAAAACTCGCGCGAAGGTCCCGATGCGGACGGACGGCACGTGGCGGCATCGGGGAGATCGCTTCGGAGCGAGGCTACCGGTGAGGAGGCGCGGTGGCCGTTGGATCAGAAAAACTCGAGTTGGACCATAATGCCCCTGGCTAGGTGGTTCTCTCTTAGAATGTCTAGGGGTAGAAGCGGAATTGTGTAATAAGACTATAAATAAGAGGGACTGCCTCCACTTAGTCTCACCTCTTCCATTCCAGTGTTAGGGTTTCCCAGTCTCTAGTCTTTCAGAGTATGTGAGGTCCACTGCAAGACTTTTGTAGTGATTTATTTGTGGGAAGATCACCCCCTAGTGTGCTCATGCCCTCTGGGCTTTTATCTTCATGTGAATTTCGTGATGAATTTGTGTTCTTGTTGTTCTTGAGTTATTCATCCCGAGTTTCTCTCCCCCCTCCAATTTTGTGGTCGGATTTCTTCGATTTTGTGCCGTTTGAGTCTGTTTTTCTTGCGTTGATTCAAGCTATGATGTGAGAGAATCAATCCCACTGAAGGGTTTGAGCTAATTCCTCACGAGCAAGTAGGTCGGTGTGATTTTGTGTTCATGGCAAGTTCTTGGCGGTTTTCTCACCCCTTTCTTGATTTCTCTTGATTTGTGTCAAATTGGGCCATGACCTTTTAGAGGTAGCTTCCCTATTGCCTTGTGAACCTACGGTTAAAATTTCTTAGCAATCGGAGTTGATTTGACCGAGAAATCAAATTTTTCTTGTTCCGGGCGATTTCCGCGCGTTTCTGTCCGGTACTACCGGTACTACCGGTACTACTACCGGTAGTGCAATTTCGCCGCGTGATTCTTTCGGTACTACCGGTAGTAACACCGGTACTACCGGTTGGTGCGTTCCGATCGCGTTCTGGGTCTGAAGATTGGTCCGGTACCTCACCGGTACTACCGGTAGTAAAACCAGTACTATCGATAGTGCAAATACGGGCACATCTTCGCTTGTTTTGATCGGCTCTTGCTTCCATCTTGTTTCGAGGGTTTTCCTTTGTGCCTAAGACTTCGCGTGGGATATCTTGCTACCCGTTAGCACGTGTATCACTCGCATATTGTGAGGTTTAGATCTTAGGGTTGTTTGCCGAGCCGAGGACCTAAAGTTTCGAAAGAAATTTGAGGCTCCCATTCACCCCCCCCTCTGGTCGCCGTATCCGGTCCTTCACCACAAGTGATGGCCTGCAATAGTCTAGAGCAGCTCTGGTTATCGGATAATATGCTGGCTGGAAGCCTGCCCCTCCCCCTCGAGCTCCATAATCTGTCGTTGCTTGAAGCTGACTATAACCGCTTCTCCGGACTGATACCGCCTGGGATCGGCAACTTGAGGAACATAGAGTGCCTAAGTCTGTCCTCCAATTTCTTTGTAGGGAAGATCCCTGCCAGCATCGGCAACCTGACAAACCTTTCGAATCTTGATCTCAGCGGGAACTCCCTCACAGGAGGAATTCCTCAGGAGGTCGGTGCACTAGTGAACCTGATGAAGTTGAGCCTGTCTGATAACAGTCTGAATGGAACCATTCCGAGGACTCTTGGAAACCTGTCCAGGGTCACTGATCTGCAGATCGGAGGAAACCATCTGTCTGGTTATATCCCGGTTGAATTTGGCCAGTTGAACAACCTTCAATATACTCTAAACCTCAGCCACAACATGCTGTCAGGTGAGATCCCAACACAGCTAGGGAATTTGGGTCTGGATTCACTGCACTTGAACAATAATGAGCTAGAAGGAGAAATTCCTTTATCATTCGGGAACCTTACAAGGATGTCCCACTGCGACCTATCTTACAATAACCTCGTTGGGCTGATCCCACCACAGCTGGGAAACTTGAGCTCCTTGAATTTACTGCGCTTGAACAATAATGAACTTGAAGGGGAAATTCCCTAATCAATAGTCAATTTTTCGGAACTGCTTGAGTGCAGCCTATTTTATAGCAATCTTGTTGGACTTCTTGATCAAGTATAGGTACTACTTTCTCCCCGTGATGATTTATATTGAGTTCAACTTGGGTAGCAACAGCAATTAGAGGTCCTGAAGCTTTCTGTACAGGTACTTGCATAGGAGTACAATGCCAATTGAGTATTTCATGCATCTCAATGAAGCTGTTTGATACTATCTTATACTGTTGATTCAATATAATTTGTTTTCTTCCTACCTGTATGTTCATTTCAGAAATCAAGAAGTATTCAAAGAGTACATACTTAGTTTGGACATCTTATGTATTTTCCTATCTTGATGCAAACATGAACTCTTTGTATGTAATGGATTTATGTTAGACTGATCTATATATATATATATATATATATATATATATCCATGGCTGTATTCACTACTACAGATTGAGCATTCATTTACGCCTCGTAACCCCCCTTCGCAGATTAAAGTCGCAACTGTTAGTGAGCACTCGGTAGTGATGCTCATAGCCATTATCACTATTGGTTTCGCGAACGTCTGTGGCGTGTTTCTTGACGGTTTGTGGCGTGAACCAACACCACCGGATTGTCTTATGATCTGTCCGTGATGAGTTTTTACTTCAGCCGCATTTAGAGCATCGACTCGTCTGTGTTGTACACTAACACGGCCGCATTGGAATATGATCCGACCATCGTGAGATCGTTGTTCCCACCGGATTGTACCACGAACCGCTAGTGTTGAAGACACATCACATGCAGATTCTAATTTATTACCCTACCCGTCTGTATGAACATCATTACCACTGTCGCGTTGTAATACGAGCCGGCTGTGATGAATTTGTAATCCCGCCGCATCATAGGTTGGACCGGCGGCATTGATGATAGCTTCGCCGCCGGTTAGTGGTACGGTGCGACGGTGATGAACCTTCCATCCCAGTCGCATAGTACTATGATACGTCAGTGTTGTAAACCCAACCACGGCGGTTCAATACAAAATAGAGGCCGTAACAGAATGATATTATTGCACATGGTATCGACAATATATTTATATTTAATAATTTAGATGGATCATAATAATAACTACATGACACAGGATGGTATATTCATCAAATCCATATACCATGTTCGCATACAACAGTAAATACTTTTGAAGTAGATGACATGTCGATATTAGCTAAGACACAGATGTAGGATTTAAACTGTAGTTTTTTTTTGAACAAGGGGATCAGAAGAGTTATGAGATGGTTCAGATAAGAAACAAAGAACGGCCTAACATGTTTGGCCAAAAGAAGCATATCGATAGTTGCTTCATGTGCAACTTTACAAGTGCGTAAACATCCATGAGAATTTCTGAAAACACACAGCATCCGGAACACCCAGCTAGCTTGGAAAGAAGTACGTCGACGGTCATTCCTGTTCGTCATCAACATGTTGGTTAGTCTTGGCGTCGGCACCTGCATCTTCATCTTCTGCTCCCAGCCCTTCTGGTGGCATGATCATCAGTGGTTGAGGCGCCAGGTTCTGCTCTGCGAGAAGACGAACAGCCATCTTGTACATGTCGTCGACACCTTGGATCAGCATCGTCCTGTCTTCAGTCTTCAATAAACCTACCCAAAATTTCAATAAAGCACAAGCATGACTGATGATGGATAGGAGATTTTTCATTTTCTTTCCTTCAAAACAAATATTGTTCCTCATCTTCCAGATCGACCAGCAAATGGCCGCAATGCCAATGGCATAAATTTGAGGGGCATTTTTAATCCATTTCCTACACCAGGGCCAACATTGGTCAAAGGAGCGAGGTATCTCGGAGGCCCCAAGGCTAGTGGCAAATGTAGCCTACACACACTTAGCAGTGGAGCATGAAAATAAGAGATGATTTACACTTTCCAGTTGTGGGCAAAAGACACAGGTTGGGTCACCACTCCATTTTCTTTTAACCATATTGTCCATAGCAAGAATTGCGTTATTAGCTATTAACCACAGGAAGATCTTTATTTTAGCAGGAATTTTCCCTCTCCATATCACTACCGGAAATGGCTTCTTTACCGAGTGCCACCCGCTTTGCCAAGTGGCAAAGCACGGGCACTCGGCAAAGAAGCCCTTTGCTGAGAGCTAAGGACATCACTCGGCAAAGATTTCTTTGCCGAGTGCCTGGCTCTCGGTGAAGTCGGGCACTCGGCAAAGAAGACCTTTGCCGAGTGTTGCACACTCGGCAAAGACAAGCACTCGGCAAACCTTGACGGGGGCAAACGGCATTCGTCACCGTCCCCTTTGCCGAGTGCTCTTCGCCGAGTGCCGAGCCAAGCACTCGACAAAGACCCATGTGCCGGGTACTGGGCCCAGGCCGGCCCATCTTTGCCGAGTGCCAGGTTGGCACTCGGCAAAGAGGGCTTCTTTGCCGAGTGCCACGTGACAGGCACTCGGCAAAGATCCTGTTTGCCGAGTGTCAGTCTTGTCACTCGGCAAAGTTTTTATTTTTTTTGAATTTTGAGCTCAAACTTTTTCTGTAGCCTAAACATATTGTATCGAAGTACATGTTCAAATTTGGGACCTTTTATAACATTTTACTATATTTTATTTATTTATTTTATTTACTTGAAATTTTCAGAATAATCTAAATTGGAATTGCAGGTGCATGAAATAATAAAACGTAGTCATTCCAAAAATGATATTCATGTTGGAGAGTGTATTTTGAGGCCGTATCCATAAACTCATCCAAAAGTTTGAATGTCTTGTCCATAAAACATGATCATCCAGGTGCGGTAGAAGTGTTTTTTAATTATATAAAATCCAAACGAAGTCCAAAAATCATGAAACTTGTCTAGGTGTCATGTTATCACATGTAGAGGCTATGATAAAAATTTTAGAATGTTTGGAGCAAGTTGCGACATCGAATGCCTAAAACCCATTGAAAGTGCATCTATCCCTTTAGTGGGTTTTGATGAATTGATTGACAACATAATTAAAGGTCTAATGATTCTGCTAAGTGTTGGACAGGAAATTGATTATCTCACAAGTACTTGATTAAAGTGTATAAAGCCAAATGATGTGTCATTGTTGTATAAGCATAAGACAACAATGCAAACAGAATTCATATAAAGGCCTATCTATTGTGAGATTTCTATGATTCATGTGGAAGCAAGCATGTTGAGTTAGATAATGAGACATAAGGGATTGCATATGGAATGGTCTCATATTTGAAGCTTGCTACATTGAAATAAAAAGTGACTTGGTATATTTGGATTTATCTATATTTAATGAATAGAATCAAGCCACGTACTCAAGATGACATTGCTCAAGAAAAAAATTAAAGTTGGAATGTTATCTCCCCTCGAAGTACATTGAAAGATTTGAACGATGATATTTGGTGATCCTAGCACCCTAAAGTTTCATTGGATGCAAAGCATCTCAGCTCAAGTGCTTCAATTGTTTTTATTATTTACTTGAGTTACAGGAAACACCGTACTATCAAGAGGGATACAAGTTAAGCTGGTAATTCGAGGTCTAAAAGTGCTCATGTCAATATTTAACGCGTTTGGAGAGACACGTTGCACTCACAGCACTTAGAAAAGTCCTTTCTTTACCCAACCTGGCCTACCGAAAGTACCGGTTAAAAATGAATTATAGACCGGTAGTACCGGTCGAATATTTTCTGAAAGTCGAATGCGCATGGTTGCCATCTGTGTACTACCGGAACTTCCAGTGCTACTACCGGTAGTACCGGTGCTCACCGGTAGTACCAATTAAGATCGACTTATAGACCGGAGGTACTGGTCCTATTTTTTTCTCAAAGTCAAAAGCCTCGGGTTGCAATTTATTGAACTGCTGGAAGTACCGTTGGTACTACCGGTAGTACCGGTTCACACCGGAAGTACTGGGTATATTCAAATTTTAGTCCAGAAGCTGCAACTAATATTTTTAGTCCAAGTCGAAGGTGCCCAGTTGCGCAGGAATGTACTACCGGTAGTACCGATCCTACTTCCGGTCCTACTACCGGTAGTACCAGTGTGTCATCTTGTGCACGCTCTGACACGCCGTAACGGTCATATTTGGTGAGGTACTGGTAGTTCCGGTGGTTCCCATCGGTAGTACAGGTAGTTATTCTGAACAGACCATATATATACCCCTCACATCTCTCCTTTCTATAGGCTTGCTCATTCCACTCGTTCTAAGCCCGAGAAAGGCTTTCTCCAAGCACCAACTCGCCTGCTCTCTCTCTCTCCTTTGCTCCCAAACTTCATCTCCTCAAAGATTTGAGCTAGGGACGTGAGATTAGAGAGTGGGAACTTCGATCTTTGACTTGAGCACTTGGATTTCTCGTCTTGTCGGCTTGATTTGTGTTTGTTACTCTTGGGTTCTTGGAACCCTAGCCGGCTAGGCGTTCTTCGTTGGTTGCCCGTGTTGATCTACTTGTGAGGGTGCCCCGAAGTGTTTGTATTACCCCTAATTCTTTGTATTACCCCTAATTCTTATTGTAAATCTTGAGCTAACCTGTGTGGTTGCTTGAGGGAGGAGACCTTTGTGGTCGGACCATTGTGGTCACCTCAACAGCGGGGACGTAGGAACTCCTTTGTGGGGAATGCCGAACCTCGGATTAAATCATGTGTCTTGCTATGGTGGAAGCTTCGTCTACCCTTTTTTGTGTTCTTCATATTCTTCATCCCTATCACCAAGTTCTTAGGTTGGAGGACTCGATCTACGATTTGGTGCTGGGAAAAGCTCCAAGAAGTTCAACATCTTTATCAGCAACATCAACAAAGGGGTGGTAACAATTGGATCTGAATTTACAGCTCAATTTACTCTGATTTACCTTTTGATTTCGTAGTTTCGTAGGGTACTAGTAGTTCTGGAATTTTGGCTTGGTAGTACTGGTTTTCAACTACCGGTAGTACTGGTCCTACTACCGATTGGTATTTAATTGGCTCGGTAGTACAACTTTTCAACTACAGGTAGTACCGGTCCTACCACCGGTCCTACTACCGGTTGGTATTTAACTTCCGCATTTGAGGTTTAAGTTTCAAGTAATAAAAAATGCCTATTCACCCCCCTCTAGGTGAAATCCTAAGTCCTTTCACGCAGACATCTCCACCCGCACCCCAACCCTAAATCCTCACACCGACCGGCCGCGCCCCAGCCCCCACTCCTCACCGCTCCACCGCCGCCGCTCCCACGCCCCTCCGCACCGCCGCCGCCACCGCCACCCACAGCCGCCCGCGTGCCCCACCGCGCCCCACCACGCCCCGCCCCCCACCCCCCTAACTTCCACCGCTTTGCCGCTGTCCCCCGAGCCCCACCGCGCCTCTGCCCCGTGCCCTACCGCGCCGCCACCGCCCCCACTCCTCACCGCGCCACCGGATCCGCCGCCGCCCTCCCCTCGCTAGCAGCCGGAGAGCGCCCACCCCGGCCCCCCCACCGCCCACAACCCAGCCACCTGACGCCGGCTCCCCAGGCACCAGCCGCCCGACAGCCGCGCCCTGGTGGCCAGCTCCTCGCCCGGCCGGAGGAGCAGGGGAGGTAGGAGGAGCAGGGGAGGAGGGGGAGAAGGGAAGGGAAGGGGAGAAGAGGAGGAAAAAGGAGAAGGAAGGAAGAAGGGAGAAGGGAGGGAGGAGATGAGAAGGGAAGGGAAGAAGGAGGAAGGAGGAGGAGGAAGGAGAAGGAGAAGGGGGAAGAAGGAGGAGGAAGAAAGAGAAGAAGAAGGGGGGAGGAAGTCGGAGGAAGAAGGAGGAGGAGGTTCCCTGGGCGTTGCCTCGTGTCGTCCCTTGTCCCCGTCGTCTTCTCCGCGTGCCATCCCTGCCATGACTAGGTATATGACCCCTTGTGGTCTTGTTGACCTTCGTGCCGTTCTGGTTATCGGCCTTCGTGCCATTGTGATTGTCAGCCGTCGTGGCATTGTGAATGTTGGCCTTCGTGCCGTTGTGTTTGTTAGCCATCGTGTCATTGTTTCTTATAGGTAATCAAAACATTCCCGTGCAGGGGAGGTTATGCCAAAATTTTTAACTTATAGTTTTATGTTTCTTCTTTTGTAGGAGAATAGCCTGTCGGAGGTGACCCGGAGGACCCGATCATCTTCGTCGGCGCTGCCGGTCTATCGGCACCGCGTCACCTCGCCACTGCACCGACTCTCCACTGCACTGCTAGCCTCTCTCCACCACCACCCTAGGTATAAATCACCTCTCTTCCTTACCCATTGTCATACTTAGGTCACATGACCCAGTTAGGCATCTCTCGTCTGAAAGAGACACGGTCGAAGGTATGCAGGTCTTTGCATATCTGTGACCGTATCTGTTTTGGATTGTCCACATTTTTTGAACAGCCCGCAGATGCGTAGATGGATTAGTTTTCATGTTGTTCTCCCGTCTGAGTTGGAGTTTCAGCAACACCTCCCTGTTGTTCTCTGGATACACACTCTCCCTACGGGAACATGTATTGGGAGAACAGCGGGGAGGTGCTGCCAAAATTCTAACTCGTACGGGAGCAGAGCATGGAAGTTAACCCATCTACGCATCCACGGGTAGGATTAGGACCTATCCTTCACCTATTAGATGGTAGGAACGCCGTGTAGATGCAATTGCTGGTTTTATTACTCGCTTATGTATATGTATGACAGAGGATGGATAACCGTGAGTGGATGTACATGGGCTTTGCAAGTAAGAGTGATGAATGGATTAGGGGGACCAATTATTTCCTGGATCAAGCATTTGGCCCGGCTGCTAAAGGGTCGATTCGGATGCCGTGTCCCTACAACAAGTGTAAGAACTTGAAACATAAACAAAAGAAAGATGTATGTAGAGATATTCATAGGCACGGATTCGTGGCAAACTATACCCGCTGGATCTTCTATGGTGAATGCGATCGTATTAGAGAGGAGGAGGTGAGAGCACGCCTCAAGGAGTATGACAGAGATGCCAGGATGGCCGACATGATGGTAGACTATAATGAGGCAGTGACAATGAAGGACTGGTGGAGGAGGATCCAGAGGAAACCATAAAAGCATTATATGAAATGATGTCTTCGGCACAGAAGCCCCTTCACAAGAAGACAACAATGTCGCAACTGGATGGCATTGGGTGCCTAATAGCGTTAAAGTCGCAGTTGAGCCTGAGACGAGACGGCTTCGATCTCTTGTTGATAATTTTTGGCACAATGCTTTCGGAGGGTCACATGCTACTGAAGAACACTTATGAGTCATAGAAACTCCTTCGTGCACTTAAGATGCCGTATGAGTCGATCCATTCTTGTCTGAACGGGTGTGTCCTATTTACGGGAGACCACGAGAAAGCAATGCACTGTCCAAAGTGCAAAGCCTCTAGGTTTGTGGAGGTAGAGGGTAGTGATGGCAAGAAGAAATAGTCTACGATCCCTGAGAAGGTCCTACGGTACCTTCCTATCCTATCGAGGCTCCAACGGATGTACATGACAGAGGAGTCCATGAAACAGATGACATGGCACAAGAAAGGCAAAAGATACAGTGACAAGATGGTACACCCATCGGATGTACATGTAGCGATTGCAACGGATGGGTTCAACCCGTATGGAATGATGGCGGCCCCGTACACATGTTGGCCGGTGTTCGTGATCCCCTCAATCTCCCCTCCCCAGCATCATGTTTGAACCCAAGAATGTGTTCTTGTTGCTGATAATACCTGGACACCCGGGCAGCAATATGGGTGTTTTCATGCAGCCACCGTGGGATGAATTGCAACATGCTTGGGAAAATGGCGTACTGATGTACGACTGAGCTACAAAGAAGAACTTCACAATGCATGTGTGGTACCAGTATTCAATGCATGACTTCCTGGCGTATGGCCTATTCAGCGGGTGGTGTATTCACGGGAAGTTCCCCTGCCCAGTATGGAAGGCCTCTGTGATGTTCACCTGGCTGAAGAAGGGTGGCAAGTTTTCTTCGTTCGACAAACATCATCAATTCTTGGATGAAGACCATGAGTTCAGATGAGACATCAAGCACTTCACGAAAGGTGTTCAACCCCTGATGATAGTGACTATTATGGCATAGTCAAAGAAATATACGAGCTCCACTTTGAGGGCCCCAAAGCTCTTAATCCAGTGATATTCAAATGCCACTGGTTCAATCCTAAGGACACGAGAAGAGCCGATGAGATTGGGCAAGTTGAAATTCGACAGGATTCCATTTATACAGGAGAAGATGTCTATATTGTGGCTCAATAGGCCATGCAAGTTTATTACCTCCCATGGGCGTGCCAAAAAAAAGAGGAGCTTAAGGGTTGGTACCTTGTGCACTTGGTATCGCCGTGCGATAAAGCTCCTGTCCCAAATGATGATGATTAAAACTTTGACCCATCGGCAGATAGCGGAGAGTTCTATCAACCCGAGGGGCTATAAGGGTGTTTTGAGATACACATTCTTTCGCTGATGGGCATGGAAGTAGACAACGACATTGATGAGGACGAGGGTGAAGTGGTGCAAGATCCTAAGGACATAATGTTGCCTGAGCGATGGAGGAAGAAGCGCGATAGATTTGTTGAGGACGATGGAGATGGTGAGGACAATGGAGATGATGAGGACTTAAGAGAGCTCGACAATATTGATAGTGACGATGACAGTAGTGATAGTGATGACGAGGAGGAAACCATTGTTGTTCGTGGAGATAATTTCTAATTCATGTAATACTATATTGTTCTTATTATTACTTTGCAATTATGTTTCATTCATTTTACATCTCTTTACAAGTACTTCTCGGTTATTTGTGCTAATTGGTTTAATCTGTGTCATTGCAGGCACAGGACAAAATGTCAGACGGAGGTAGACGATCGCAACAAACGGGGTCAACTCGCGCTACCTGAGGCCCGCCGTTGGTGGAGGCATCGACGAGGGCCCGCGGACGTCGCCCGTCGATGAGGGAGCTGTTTCCCACGGACGACGACCGGCAGGTGAACCCCCACGCAGCGGGGGGTCATGACGACCAGGAGGAGGACCGGGGCGAGGAGGAGGACCGGGGCAAGGAGACACCATGGGAGGCATCTATGACTTCCTCTAGTTCTAGGAAGCCCTACTCGTGCGGGGTCACGCACCTCCCTTCAGCGTCGCTCATGTTTGCCTACTGGCCGGTGATTCGACCCGCCGGTGATGAGTAAGTCACCATTCATGTTTTTAGGACTTATTCATATGACATGTTGAAAATTGAACTTCAGACTAACAATTCTTCTTAACGACTCGTGCAGTAACTGGACGCTTGTGAGTAGAGGGGGTTCACGCCATATCAATGGAATGCAGAGCCTCCTGGAAGTGGGAGCACTTCGCGAGTGTCAAGGACGATAATGAGGTCCCTCTTGTGACCAAGATCAAAGACGAGTTCTAGGTGAGTCTTCATCACACCTCGTTGCTCAATACTACGTTGGACGTTCTTGAAATAATGAAATGATACATGATGTCTGTATGCAGTAGTGGTTCACGTGCGAGCTGGGGCACGAGGTCAAGGTGGCGTGAGTACAGGACAAGGTTTGCAAAGCCCGACTCAAGGACATGTACCACGAGGCGCACCTCCAGGTCCTCATCACCTACAACGCCGACGTGCTTCTCAAAAAGGTGACGAAGTCGGAAGCCAGGGAGATGATCCTCTACCCCATGACCGACCTTCCCAGGGAGGTGTACCTCCAGTTAAGTAGGAAACATTCATTCTGACTCTTTCCATGAAAAATAAGTAGAAAACATTCATTCTCATATATCTTCTCACATGTTGTCATGCAGTACCCTCCTGAATCGTGTAACAAGTTCATGGACTATTGGGAGGAGATTGTGGATGTGTGGCGAATGAAGGAGGCATACGAGGAGCGCAGATCCCACCGGCAGTGACACCTGGCGATGCCAGGGCCGGCACACCACTAAGGGAGCCACCCCCTCTCAGGGTACATGGACACATTGGTACGCTTCTGTTGATATATTTATTTATTTATTTATTCTAACTCTTAATTCTCATTATGTGTAATCATCTTTGTGTTTTCCTCGCAGACCCAGTCGCATGATGGCCAGGTGATCAATGAGTTCACGGGGTACGCCCTGGCTCACAAGGGCAAAGCGACAGATCCGGCCAACGTCTACAACTCTACGGACGGGCCTGATGCGTACACCAACCCGAATGCCTACGAGAAGATAGCCAAGTACACCGCGGCTTCTCGCACGCGCCATGGGCCGACCTTTAATCCGGCCATCGAGCCCCTGGATACGGACATCCTGATGAAGACGGGAGGAGGGAAGCGGCATAGCCAGTACTATATTGCCCACAACACAATCGACCCGGCCATCATTCCCACGCTCCGCCAGGTTCGATCAGGGAGCACGACCTCCTCCGACATCCCCATACGACCTCCGCAGCCGAGCTCCTCACAGATGATGGCGGCGTTACAAGTAAGCATAGTTTTATTTGTCGTTCATTGGTTTTACATATGTACCTTTCCTTTTGCATTGTTTAAACCTTGCGGGTGTAATATTGCAGGCCCAGCTAGCCAAGTTGCAGGCCCAACAGCAGGAGATGGCGGAGGCCCATCAGCGGGAGCTGGCGGCCCAGAGGGAGCAGTCGGCGCGCGAGGTGGAGGCTGTCCGGCAGCACTCGGTGCGTCAAATGCAGGACATGACCGGCTACTTTCAGTCCTTTCAGATCCCTAGTGTCACCCTGCCTCCGTTGCCTCCCTCGCTGTATGCTCTACCCCCGCCTCCTAGCCCTATAGGGACTCCGGTGAGTATATATGTTTGTCTATTGCTTTGGCTTGTGCGGCCATCCTGCAGGTACTAATGAGATTGCTTCTCCTTTGTGCAGCCACAGTCGGCGGGTTCGAACCCGACTCTTCCACATGGCCCTTCTCCACAGCATGGGTGGCCGGTTGGCCTGGGTGCACAGTTGATATGGCCAGTTGCGTTCCTCCTCCGCCTCCGCAGCACGGGCAATCCGGGTGAGCAAGCGGCCCTCTGCTTCCGCCGCCCTGGTGGACGTACCAGTACCAGTCGGCGCCGCAGCCTGGGCGCTCCGGGTGGTCTTCGTAGCCAGGTGCTAGCTCTTTACACTCTGCAGGGCATGGGGACATCGGGACTCAGCACGAGCAGTGATAGACTGCGATTGTTATGTTGAACTTGTTATGGACCATGGATAGATATTGAACTTATTGAATTTGTGACTATATATGTTGGATTTGTGACTATTGTTGGATTCGTGACTATATACGTAGATTTATGATATATATTTGTCTACTGTGATATATCTAAAAAAACAAAAAAAATTATTTATATATATACATATTTGTCTACTGTGATATATCTGAAAAAACAAAAAAAACAAAATTGTTTTTTTCCAGTTTTGCCTAAACTCCAGCTTTGCCGAGTGCTGACCTGACGCTCGGCAAAGAAATTATTTAAAAAAAGAAGAAAAAATCTTTGTCGAGTGCTGCCGAGTCCGACACTCGGCAAAGAAATTATTTTAAAAAAAGAAAAAAATCTTTGCCAAGTACTGACATGCCGGCACTCGGCAAAGAAATTATTTAAAAAAATAAAAATTCTTTGCCGAGTGCCGTGTCAGCACTCGGCAAAAAAGACATCAGATGACTGATGCCGTTAAACTTTGCCGACTGCTTACCTGGCACTCGGTAAAGACTTACCTAGTGCCCGTGGCGTGGCAGTCAGCAAAGATTTCTTTGCCGTCAAATTCTTTACCGACTACCCTTTGCCGACTGCCGACGTGAAAAGCAGTCAACAAAGGCTTTGCCGACTGCTTTCAGGATTTTGCCGAGTGCTTCGGACACTCGGCAAAGACACTGAATCCGGTAGTGTACATGGCTAAAGGAGGGACCATTTTCAGAATTAGTCAGGGCATTGTAAACAGATTTAACAGTAAACTTCTTTTTTTCTCTGAATCTCCATATTACTTTATCATGTTCTTCAACTAATTTAAACTGTAGTTGAAATTAAGAAACATACATTATGACTAAGAAGGTAAAGATAAACGACGTAAACATGCTTGGCTCCTTTAGATTTCAGATTGGCACTCGTGCTTACAAGACAATACTTGCTTAAATTTGGTAGCCACACCATGGAAACCCTCTTCTTCGTCAGCCATGTTTTGTCAGGGAAATCATTTAAAAACACACAAATTCCACAACCTGCACAAAGCAGCAGGATTAATGATCTTCAACACATCATCCCTTTAGTATCTTCTACAAATTGGCATATATGTAGAATCTAAACAATTACTTACGTGAACAAAGATGTGTCATAACAACAAAATACAACATTGACCTCTTTGCCGCTCTACTATTTTGTCCATGAACAAAGGAACATAAGGAACATAGTGAGGTCCTCCGCACGTATCCTCCAGGTAGGTCTAGGATATCACTTGACCTAGGCAGGGAGGGCATGGACTTTTCTATGCTTCATGCAGTGGCGGAGGGCTCGGTAGGGGCTGCCATACCTTGATTTCCCGTGAATTCCCTGCCCTAAATCATCGTCTAGTAGAAAACATAGCTATGGTGCGCATTCTGCGAACATGTATCTGGCATTTGCCCTTTGGGCTGGCTGCTGGCACGTCCGTCGATCTGTACATGGGTTGTATCGCACGTATATATAGGCAAGCACGCAGCGTAGTCATCTGGCCACAGCGACGCGTCACGCGCGCGTATGGGTAGCGTATTTGTTTGGCCGAGGTTCCGGCGGCCGGCGGCGGCGAGTGGGATTAACAGCCAGCACTGCCACTTGGCAGACGGCAAGGCAAGGCAACGTCACGCGTGGTGGCACTGCGGTCTGCTCAAGGCAAAGCGACGTCACGACATGGATTTCGCCATACCTAGAATTTTTTCCGTCCTCCGCCACTGGCTTCATGTCATATGCGATCAGTGCTTTGTGCTGCCAACAAGGAAAATTAAATCTCATTCTAGATGAACTGCAATCACTCTAAAGTCCGTATCACAAATATCATAACCAAATTGAATAGTGTCCAGTCCAAATATCTCCAGCCTGGTCCCCTAGCGATTGCAGTCGAGATCTAGCATGTATCCCTTCTTGTGAAACCTACTAACCGTACTAGACAATCTGTAATGAAGATGGACAAAGCCATTTCAACAACGACATCATTTGAAGCCTTGAATTCTAGTAGGTAGTAGCATTGAAGTCCCACTATCGACCCAAGAAAATTGTCGATTGTTGAGTTTGCATTTTTGCATCTAGCGTTTCACACTTCTTCCTCTTTCTTAGTCCTACTTCGGATTCAAAGTGCTATGAGATTATTTTCCTTTGTTCCTTGTCTCCTCGGCAGTAGCCGCTGCCCTACCGCACCCACGACAACCTCCTCTATGAACATTCGTCGTTGTTGTTATGGCCATGTCACCCTTGTTTGTACCCCCTAAACAAAGTGTTAGCTTGTTACCTTTCCTCACCGCCCCATATGCGTACCACTGCTGCCGGTCAAGCTTGCCACGACCGAACCTCTTTTGAAAACCCTTAGTCCTATAAACCCTATAAACCCTAGAGTTGGCATAACATCTCAAAGATGTTCTTCAGTCTTAATCATTTCCCTCTCTCAAAGTGTTTAGCGTGGTATCTTTTTGTATTTTCACGAGGAGACTGAAGACGAAAATAAGTAAGTAATCTATATTTTTCAAATCATATAGCCATATAGGCTTATGATGAAATCTGAATTTGATTATTTAACTTAGCAATGGTCCTCATATTTTCATTTTTATCAATCTTGATGAGATGAGTCAGTATTATTGAATTTTGAAGAAAAGAAAAGTACAAGAAGCCTGATGCAGCTTTCTCCAAGCCCAAGTGGATTCTACATTGGCCCTTAAATGGCCCAATAGACAGCCATGCCCATCTACCTTCCTTTATACCGCTGGCGCCAATCCGCTCCAGCGCGCGCGCAAATTCCAGATCCCCGTCGACCAACGAGTCGTTCTCGCGCCAACCACAGCAACGGCTCCTCTTCCCCGCATCCGAGGGTTCTCCTCTCGTCTCCCATCGGATCAGTGAGCAGCCCCCCTGCCGAGATCTCCCCTCCCACGCTCTCCCAATGGCGACCATCGACGAGCTCGCCTAGATCGACATCTCCAAGGAGGCACGCACGCCACTCCGCGTCGACACCCTGCGCTGTGGAACACATGTGCGCAAGCACGCGAGGTGTTCGATGATTTGTCTGGACCACCGGCTCTGCAGGAGAGGGACAAGCTGGTGGCGGAGGTGATGCGCTACGTGCTCTTCAAGACGCACCGGGACTCCGACTGCCCCATATCAAGCGGGAGGAGCTCACGGCGATCGTCACCAAGAACTACCGCCAGCACCCGCTGCCCACGCTCATCATCAACGAGGCCAAGGACAGGATCGCCGCCACCTTCGGCTACGAGATGAGAGAGTTGTAGAGGACCCGCGTGCCGGCCAACGTATGGCGTCCTTCTTTTTTCTTTCTTCTCATTTATTACTACTTCTGTTCCTTTCCTCCGCGTCTGTTATTAGAGTGGTTACGGGCTGCCAATGACTGACGAAGTTTGTGGGAAATGTCTTTAGTTAACGTGGAGGCGAAGACCTATGTTCTGATCAGCAACTTAGACCCTGAGCCGTACAGCAACTACGTCGACGACAAGGGTGCAACCCATCTGTCTGGCTTTGCTTTCGCTGTCATTAGCATCATTCATCTTCTGGTGGCAAAATTTCTGAAGGTAAGGAAAAGCGATCAAATTACATCTTTCGGTTAGGAAAACATCATCCTCTGATATTCCTAAGTTCTTTCCATCACATTTCAGAGGACCTTTGGCATCAGTTGAAGCGGATAGGTTTGAATGAGAATGATGAGACTCACCCTGTTCTTGGTAACAATAAGCAGGGGCTCGAACACCTAGTGCAGCAAAGGTTGGTTGGTGTGTGCTGTGGAACTTATAGTTTACTGAAAAGAATCTGGTTGCTTCATCGGTTACCTTGATGCAGGTACTTGCTGAAGGAGAAAGTTGCTGGACCAGAAGGCCTATGATGTATGAGCTTGCCGAGAGGGCATTTGATGAATCCTTCAATGGGAAGATTAAAGATCATATTTCACAGGTTTGTAAGCATCAAAATCTGGTGATAGCATTACAGCTTTCAATCTGTTAAAATTACTGACTTTTCCAGGGTAACAATAATGGTGACAGTGTGTCTGGATAAACAACAGTCATATAAACCATCATGCTTAAAAATGATCCCAGTTGATTGTACCATTAACTGTGTATACTGAATATTTATTTTTGAACCAACCCAAAGGATTTTATATAGTGTCATTACCGATCAGGCCTCTTACCCATCATTAAGATTGCCATGCCTTCTAGATTTCTTGCTTTCCTATCATTGGAGAAGTTAGTTGGCATTACTTTTCCTTAGCCTGCTAGCCATATGTATGTCAAGAAGGTTGCTTGTTTTCTGCACTTGTATTTATTCCATAATGTGCTTTGAAAGATGAATAAAACTGCAAGCAATTGTGGTTAAAGAAGCATAGAAACAAATCATCAGTAGGGGAACTTGACATCCTGAATGCATTTGTAAACAGTGAAATCAGATTCTAATGAGACCATGCTTGTGAAATAAGTATCCTTCTTATATTATGAAATGTGTGAAATAACATTGTGTGGTGTCTGCTTACTAGAAACCTTTTCTTTTGTTCTTATTGTTGAGTAGGTTGTGGGCGCAAGCTTGCAGCAGTAGATCCAAGTGGATGGATCTGACAATCAGTAGGTATTTCCGCTGGATCAAATATTTGATTGTTTCTAGATCAAAGTATCACTTTGTGTCCATTTCATTGTACGAAAATAATAAAGGTACTACTAGTAACATGTTTCAATTATCTTATCTGTCAGCCTTGTAGGTTATCTGCCTTTGTGTTAGGACAAGCTGGGAAGCTATGTTGTACTCTGCATGCAATTTTGTACAGGAGATGTGCTTCGCAGTTAAGCAGTGCAACTTCGGTGTTGGTATCCTTCAGATTTAACTAAATTATGCTTGATACTACCTTTTGCAGTGACATAATTGTCAGTCATTGCAGAAACCCTGTTGTCAGTCATTGGATGCGTCCTCGTCTCTCCTCTGTCTACAGAGCTTTAAGTGACTTGACCACAATGTAACCATATGCTGTAGCCTGGTAATCCATATACGTGAGAACCCTAACGCAGCACGAGTGTCTTTTCGGCCAGTCGGCAACGAGTCGACTCACTTTTCGTCAACCCCGTCACCACGCGCCACATTTTCGACGAAATGCCAGCCGCTTTTGAAGCCCCATCCACGTCGGGCTGGGCGCGCGCCTTTCCGCCTACTCCACAATGCTCAGCGCCTTAAAGCCTGCGGCGGCGACCAACGTCGTCGTCCTTGCCGGTGAGCTCAGTCCACACTCCAAAGCACTCTGCGCCCTGCCACTGTCCATAAGCCATGGCGTCGAGACTGTCAGGGTTCTTGCTCCCAGCGTCGGTCCTCTTCTTAGCTCTTCTTAACCTGCCGGCGGCGGAGAGCGGCGCCGCAACGGTCCTTCTCGAGTTCAAGCGCAGGCTGCTGGATGTAGAAAACCGCCTTTCCACCTGGAACATCACGGGCGCGGACGCGTGCGGGTGGGCCGGCATTGCCTGCTCCGTCCGCGGAGACGTGACTGGCGTCACGCTCCCCGGCCTCAACCTCCACGGCGAGCTCTCCGCCGCCGTCTGCAAGCTCCCGCGCCTCACCGTGCTCAACGTCTCCAGGAACGCGCTCACGGGCCCCGTCCCCGTTGGCCTCGTCGCCTGCACCGCGCTCGAGGTCCTCGACCTCAGCACTAACTCGCTCCACAGTGCCGTGCCGCCGGACCTCTGCGGACTGCCGGCGCTCCGCCGCCTCTTCCTCAGCGAGAACCAGCTGTTCGGCGACATACCGCCAGCCATCGGCAACCTCACTGCGCTCGAGGAGCTCGAAATCTACAACAACAACCTCATCGGCAAGATCCCGGCCTCCATGTCCAAGCTCCAGCGGCTGCGCATCGTCCGCGCGGGGCTCAACCAGCTCTCCGGCCCAATCCCCGTCGATCTCACCGAGTGTGCCAGCCTCGAGGTGCTCGGCCTCGCGCAGAACAACCTCACCGGGGAGCTTCCTAGGGAGCTCTCCCGCTTCAAGAAACTCACCACATTGATCCTCTGGCAGAACGACCTCTCTGGCGAGTTGCCGCCGGAGCTCGGCAAGTGCACCAACCTCCAGATGCTCGCCGTCAACGACAACGCCCTCACCGGCGGCGTGCCCAGGGAGCTCGCGGCGCTGCCGTCGCTCTTAAAGCTCTACATTTACCGGAACCAGCTCGACGGCACCATCCCGCCGGAGCTGGGAAATCTGCAGATTGTCGTGGAGATTGACTTCTCGGAGAACAAGCTCACTGGCGTCATCCCCACCGAGCTCGGCCGGATATCCACGCTCCTGCTACTCTACCTCTTTGATAACCGTCTGCAAGGTACCATCCCACCAGAGCTCGCCCAGCTAAGCAGCATAATAATGATCGACCTGTCTATCAACAACCTCACCGGCACAATCCCGATAGTGTTTCAGAACCTGAGTGGTTTGAAGTACTTGCAACTCTTTGACAACCAACTCCATGGCGCCATCCCTCCATTGTTGGGAGCCAACAGCAACCTCTTTGAGCTCGATTTGTCAGGCAACCAGCTAACGGGGAGCATCCCTCCTCACCTCTGCAAGCACCAGAACCTCGTACTCTTGCATCTCGGATCGAACCACCTCGTCGGTGATATCCCTCAAGGACTGAAGGCATGTAAATCTCTAGTGCAGCTCACGTTGAGGGGCAACATGCTGACCGGGAGCCTTGCTTGAAATGGACCAGAACCGGTTCTGTGAACGTGGATAGAGACCGCCTGAGATCGGCAACATTGAGGCTGATTTTTTCCCCCGACAGTTACTTTGGGATATCTTTGAATTAAATTTGAGACTGTGATTGTGAATACAGGAAAAACATTTAAAATTTAAGAAAGACCTGTCAAGCTGCATTTCAACAAACTATATGCGTTGGTAGAGGCTAGAACTTTGTTCCATTATTAAAAAAACAAAGTACAAGCACACATACGGTCATTATATTATATATAGAGACAGGATAGTTTTGGTGTCGCACCTCAATATATATGCTATGTCATATAGTAAATGGTCAATTAATACATAGAGTTTTACAATTGTGGTTTTTTGTAAAAAGAGGTTACATGAATCTTTGTCGGGTACCTGGGAAAGGGGTACCCCAAACCCTCGATTAACCAGACAAATCCCCAAAATCAGCAAACGCAAACCCTCCAACGATATCCTTCACTATCGCTTAAAAGCCCACAGGCTAAGGCATCCTGGACCGGCCCACGAACGGGCGTCGACAGCCCAAAACCACAGCCTGCTCGATGGGCTACCACGCGGACCGAGACTATACGCTCGAGGGTACGATTCGGGCGACCCCTCGAGGACGGAACTTCGCCCAAGCGAACGGGCCGGCCTCGAAGACGGAACTTTGCCCAGCGAATGAGCTAACCCTCGAGGATGGAACTTCGCCCGAGCAAACGAACCCGCCCTCGAGGACGGAACTTCGCCCGTACGAATAGGCAGCTCTTGAGCGCAGTATACCCCTCGGCTACCTACTCCCAGCACGGATCCAGGCGCATTCAATGCATTTTACCTGCTCCCGCCTAACCGTATGGTCGCAGTTACAGTAACAGTTGCGAGTATGGCAGTCGAATCCTACTTTTACCGCCCATACCTTAGAATCCCGCGGATCGTACCTCACTGTTACGCCATACCGAGCACTTTGTCCCGTCCGGCACCCCCTCGAGGCGCGAAAATCAACACATTCCCCGCATCTCCCGGGATTCGGCCTTATCCGATGGGCCTCGACCCCCTCGACTCGACCTAAGGCCTCGACCATCGCCCCTTGGCTCCGTCACACTGACCCTCGAGCGGGACTTCAACAACTCTGGTCAACACTTCAACAACTTCCAACGCGACGGCTGCAGGACCTCCCATGCCGACGTACACCTCTACAGCGGCACCGACATGATCGGCATCAACGTCATACGTCACCAACCACGTGAGCCCTAAAAATATGTACTCTTGTGCCCCTCCTTCGCCTATAAAAGGAGGCGCCAGGACTTTAGCTAGAAGAGAGATCCAGAGCATCATACGCTAAGGCTTTAGATCACAGAATAACACCGTGAGACAGTGTGAAGTAGAGAGCTAAGCGCCCAAAACGCTCGAGCTCCAGCTCACGCTTCTCACACCCGCTTGTATTCACCCTTGTACTAGCACTTCGGTGTAAGATAACACGAACTATCTCCCCCCTTCCCCCCGCTGGACGTAGGGCCTTCTTTGCCCGAACCAGGATAAATTGCTGTGTCCTTCTTGCATCACCCACCGGATTAAGGGAGCACGCAATTACGAATTTACTCGTTGGTGTTGACCCCCGGGGTCGAAACACCGACAGTTGGCGTGCCAGGTAGGGGAGCTGCGTGTTACCAATGATTTCCCGCCATCTTTTTTGGATGGGCGACTCTATTTTACCACTTCCGCGCGCTACGGTGATCTGGTTCGGGAGCCTGGAGTTCATGTCCCTCGGTCAGGGCTATGACATGACCCTACTCTCGATCTGTGACCCAAGCGGAAGTTGCAGTGTGCCCCCACGCTCAGGAGGGGCCACTCGTCGGTCTCGCCACCATGCTGCAGCAACCAGAAGGAGGCGCGATCGACGCCGTCATCGCCATCAACCTGAGTCGAGGATGGTGCCCGCCGCATTCCCCTCGCTCCTGACCGGTGATGAGGAGCCCCTTGTTGGGGATTATCTGACCTGAGTTCAGGAGCAGAGGACGGACCAGCAGGGCTCCACGATGACCCCGACTTCACCTTCACAATGCACTCATCGAGGGAGCCTGGCAGAACTCCCCCGATGCGTGCAACCCCAACTCCATCGAGCCTACTTCTGCACGAGCTGTTCGAGCGTCGTCGACGGTTCCCATTCGGTCTCAACAACGCCGCAAGGACGTTCTCGACCACGACCCACTCCAACATGAGTACGACAGAGGACCTCCCAGGCACCCTCCTTCGTGCAATGACGGACGTGGGGACGGTCATGCCGGCCTCCGTGGACCTGGGCTTCGCGAGAGCGCCCGGGCCCCGGCGGTACACCGTCGGCACACTTCGACAGCAGCTGCAGGAGGACACGCGGGGACAAATCCCCGTCTCCTACTACGGCAACCCCGACTCCAGCTCTAACCATTGGGACCCTACCCGCGAGTGTCTCCACATCGACGGTGACATCGCCTCCAATCAGGACACCGTCGATCTGATGGCTGATGCGGCTGTCGCTGCGGTGGGAGGGGCTCTCCCCAGAGCAGAGGATCGACAACCAGTCGCACCCCGAGAGGCATGCCCCCGTCCTGACAAGCAGGACGCACAACTGGCACAAATTTGGGAGTTGCAGGCTAAACTCGCCAACGACCAGGAACGACTGTGCCAGCTTGAGCGAACCCTCGAGCAGGAGCGACCACCACCCGACGGTAGAGCCCGAGCCAGAGCCCGAGAGGTCAACCGGCAGATCAACGAGAGCGGGGCACCCGAACATCCCGTCAACCGTTACCCTCGAGCAAGCCAGAACATTGTCGCGGCAGCTATGCAACACGCAAGCTTGATGGATACAACGCGAGATCGGGAGTCTCCTCCAAGTTGCTGCTGTTCAACAAGCCGAGAGCTCAACCTCGAGGCGTTGAGGGGCAGCTTTTGAACCATAGGCCGAGCCCTTCCGGCCCGAGAGGGAGGGTTTGGTCGATCAAGAGGCGGGCCCCCGAGCAAAGAAGACACTAGCCCAAGATCGTATCATCGACAACCGCGCCCTGCGTGACGCGCGCCTTGATATCATTGAGAACCACAAGCGCAAACACGGGGATGCCGAGGATCGAGGGTACAGCACCCATCGTGGGGTGCGTTACAACAGCGATGAAGACCGACAGGCCCCGGAGCCACCGGGTCCCCGAGTCTTTAGCAGGACGATCCGCAATGCCCAGCTGCCTGACAAGTTTCGACCCCCCACAAGCGTCGTCAAATACAATGGCGAAACCAAACCCGAGCTCTGGCTAGCCGATTTTCGACTGGCTTGTCAGGCGGGCAGAGCACGTGACTATCACGCGATCATATGTCACCTTCCCCTATTCCTATCTGACACCGCACGTAGGTGGCTCGAGGAGCTTCCCCCTGACCAGATTCGCAACTGGGTCGACCTGGTCCGGATCTTCGAGGAGAACTTCAAGGGTACCTACGTGCATCCTGGAAACTCCTGGGAACTACGCAACTGCAAGCAGAAACCAGGTGAGTTTCTTCATGACTTCGCTCGATGTTTCTCCAAGCTCCGAACCGAACTCCCCCCACATCTCTGATCTCGATGTCATTCTAGTGTTTGTTGCAGGTACGACCTGCAAGGACCTAGTTCGCGAGTTGGGGCATAACCGCCCCAACACTGTCGATGAGTTCATGGATGTGGTCACCAACTACGCGGCTCGCGAGGAGGCGGTCGCGACGACGAGAAGGACAAGGGAAAGCCACCGGCAGCCGACGCTGGGGGCTCAAGCAAAGGTTCGAAGAAGAACAACAACAAGAAGAAAAAGAATTAGCAAGGCAAGCGTGAGGTTGCAGACGACGATCTCATCGCAGCAGCCAAGCGCAAAAAACCTCGGGGTCCCCCCGAGGGGGACCATCTTTGACAAGATGCTCGAGGAGCCCTGCCCTTATCACAAGGACAGGGCAAAACACAAGCTCAAGGACTGCCGCATGCTTCGAAAGCACTTCGAGCAACTGGGCATCAAGAAGGGTGACGATAAGAAAGACCAGGGCGGCAATGAGGGAGACAATGGGGAAGACAGAAAATTCCCTAAAGTCTATGACTGCTACATGATCTATGGAGGCCCCTCGACCCAGCTCATGCCTTGATAGCACAAGAGGGAGTGTCAAGAGGTCTTCTCCGTCCGAGTCCTGACACCCCACTGCCTCGACTGGTCCGATGCGCCCATCATGTTCGACCACGATGTCCCCAACACCGGGGCCTATCCGCTCGTTGTCGACACGATCATCGTCAACACCCTCCTCTCGAAGGTCCTCATGGACGGTGGCAGCAGCCTGAACATCATCTACCTCGAGGCCCTCGACCTCCTGGGGGTCAAGAGGTGCCAACTCCAACCCAGCGCCGGGGGCTTCCATGGCGTCATACCAGGGAAGAAGGCTCTTCCCGTCGGCCGCATCGACCTTCCCGTATGCTTTGGCACCACCACTAACTTCAGGAAAGAGACCCTCACCTTCGAGGTGGTCGGGTTTCACGGAACTTATCATGCCATCATCGGCTGACCGGGCTATGCGCAATTCATGGTGATTCCGAACTACACCTACCTCAAGCTCAAGATGCCAGGACCCAGAGGCATCATCACCATCGGCTCCTCCTACGAGCACGCGTACAACTGCGATGTCGAATGCGTCGAGTACGGAGAGACCATCGAGTAAGATGCGATGATAGCCTCGACCCTCGAGCGCCTTGCCAACGAGGTGACCGACCCCAAGCGTCACGCCAGCAGCTTCGAGCCAGCGCAAGACACCAAGAAAGTCACCCTCGACCCGAGCTGCTCCGGCGAGAAGGTGCTGATGATCAGTGCCGACCTCGAGAGCAAATAGGAAGTAGTGCTTGTGGAATTTCTCCGCGCGAATGCCGATAAGTTTGCATGGAGTCCTTCGGATATGCTGGGCATACCGAGGGAAGTCGCCGAGCATGCCTTGGAAATCTAAGCCGGGTCCAGATCGGTGAAGCAATGCCTGCGTCGCTTCGACGAGGAGAAGCACAGGATCATCGGCGAGGAAGTACACCAGCTTTTGGCGGCTGGATTCATCAAGGAGGTTCATCAACCTGAATGGTTAGCTAATCCCATGTTAGTAAGGAAAAAGAATGGAAAAATGCGGATGTGTGTTGATTATACTAGCTCAAACAAAGCATGTCCCAAAGTTCCATTTCCTTTACCACGCATTGATCAAATTGTTGACTCTACCGTGGGATGTGAAACCCTTTCATTCCTTGATGCTTATTCCACTACCACCAAATCAAGATGAAAGAGTCCGACCAGCTCGTGACTTCCATCATCACACCTTTCGGCATGTATTGCTACGTCACCATGCCCTTCGGCCTTCGAAATGCCAGGGCGATGTATCAGCGATGCATGCTCCATGTCTTCGGTGAACACATAGGCAACACGGTCGAGGCTTATGTCGATGACATCGTGGTCAAATCCAAAAAAGCCAACAACCTCATCCATGACCTCGAAATCGCATTCGGGTGCCTTCAAGCCAAGAATATTAAACTTAACCCCGAGAAATGTGTCTTTGGAGTGCCTCGGGGCATGCTCCTCGAATACATCGTCTCCCAGCGCGGGATCGAGGCCAACCCCGAGAAGGTCGCAGCCATCACACGAATGGGGCCGATTCAAGATCTCAAGGGCATACAGAGGGTCACCGGCTGCCTCGCGGCTCTCAGTCGTTTCATCTCATTTTGGGGGAAAAGGCCCTGCCCCTGTATCACCTCTTGAAAAAATCCGAACACTTCGCATGGACTGCAGAGGCCGAGGAGGCCCTCGACAAGCTCAAGAGCATGCTGACCTCTGCCTCGATCCTCATCCCCCCTCGACTGGCGACGTTGACTGAACCCCCGAGCCTCTCCTCCTCTAAGTCGCCGTGACCACTTAGGTGGTCAGCGCGGCCATAGTGGTCGAGAGGCAAAAGGAAGGGCACGCCCTGCCCGCCCAGCTGCCGGTTTACTTCTCAGTGAAGTGCTTTCGGAAACCAAGACCCGCTACCCACAGGTGCAAAAGCTGCTCTACGCCATCGTCATTACTTCCTCAGCTACCCGGTTACTGTGGTGTCTTCTTTCCCCTGGGAGAAATCATCCAAAACCGGGAGGCTGCTAGAAGGATTGCTAAGTGGTCAATCGAGCTCATAGGCGAGACCATCACCTACGCACCACGGAAGGCCATCAAATCTCAGGTGCTGGCGGATTTCATCGCTGAGTGGACCGACTCCCAGTTGCCACCAGTTCAAATCCAAGCCGAGCTGTGGACAATGTACTTCGATGGGTCGCTCATGAGGACAGGAGCAGGTGCAGGCATGCTCTTCATCTCACCCCTTGGAGTTCACATGCGCTACGTCATTCGCATCCACTTTGCCATTTCTAATAACGTTGCAGAGTACGAGGCTATTGTCAACGGGTTGCGTATTGCCCTCGAACTCGGGGTCCGATGCCTTGATGTTCGAGGTGACTCGCAACTCATCATTGACCAAGTGATGAAGGCCTCGTGCTGCCACGACGCCAAGATGGAAGCCTACTGCAATGAAGTGCGCAAACTGGAAGACAAGTTCCATGGCCTCGAGCTCAATCATATTACTCGATGCTACAATGAAGCTATGGACAAGCTCGCAAAGATCGCATCAACTCGAGGTATTGTCCCTCCGAATGTATTCTCGAGAGACCTCTTCGAGCCCTCCGTCGACTTGGGCTCGGGGGCTGGCACCACACCCCCAAAACTCGACCCCGTGGCCTCGACCGAGGTCCCCTCGACCGAGGCCAAAGTCATGGAGATCGAGGGGACACCTCCTCCATCGAGCCCACATCCGGATTGGCGAGTCCCTTTCCTCGACTGCCTCATTCGAGGGGAACTCCCGGAAGACCGGACCGAGGCTCGCCGGATCCCGCGACGGGCCAAGTCCTACATCATCTACGGTGATGGCAAGGAACTCTACAGGCGAAGCCCATCAGGTATCCTTCCGTGCTGCATCACTATCGAAGAAGGCAGGAGGCTCCTCAAGGACATATACTCGGGGGCTTGCGGCCACCACGCAGCGCCGAGGACCCTCGTCAGCAATGCCTTCCGATAGGGTTTCTACTGGCCAACCGCCGTTTTTGACGCCATCAACATTGTCCGCTCGTGCAAGGGGTGTCAATTCTATGCCAAGCGGACGCACCTCCCAGCTTACGCCCTACAGATGATCCTCATCACCTAGCCGTTCGTGGTCTGGGGGCTCAACATCATGGGGCCTCTCAAGAGGACAACCAAGGGGTACACGCACCTACTCGTTGCTGTCAAAAAGTTTACCAAGTGGATCGAGGCCCGGCCTATCGGCAACATCCGCTTCGAGCGGGTGGTCGAGTTCTTCACCGACATCATCCATCGCTTCGGGATCCCGAACGTCATCATCACTGACAACGACACACAGTTCACTGGCAAGAAGTTCTTCAATTTTTGCGATCACCATCACATCCATGTAAACTGGTCCGCGGTTGCTCATCCTTGAACTAACGGCCAGGTCGAGCGCGCCAATGGCATGATTTTGTACGGCCTCAAGCCGAGAATCTTCAACCGCCTTAACAAGCACGAAAAGAAATGGGCCGCGGAGATTCCTTTGGTCCTGTGGAGCTTAAGGACAACACCTAGTCGAGCCATGGGGTTCACACCATTCTTCTTGGTCTATGGGTCCGAGGCCGTCCTCCCCATTGATCTCGAGTATCGTTCCCCTTGACTAAAGGCCTACAACGAGCAAACCAACAAAGAAACCCTTGCAAACGCTGTTGACCAGCTCGAGGAGGCTCGGGACATGACGCTGATTCACTCCGCGAGGTATTAGCAGAAACTTCAATGCTACCATGACAAGCACGTGTGCTCGAGGGACTTCCAAGTTGGAGACCTCGTCCTACGTCGACGACAGAGCAACAAGGGGCGTCACAAGCTGACTCTACCATGGGAAGGCCGGAGGTGCTGAAGCCTGGAACGTACAAGCTAGCGAACAACAAGGGCAACCTTCACCAACGCATGGAACATAGAACAGCTACATCGTTTCTACCCCTAGGGCGTCGGTGCCCTCGTACATTCTTGCATGTTTCGTACATTTTCACATGACAAATATAAGAAGTACTTTCGATTATAAGTTCAAACTCATTATTGTACATGCAAGAGGTAGCCTCGACCCTGTCTCGCCAGAGTCAAGCCTCCCTCGGGGGCTGACGGAGGGGAACCCCTAAGTTCCTAAAAAATACGAATGATTTTTCAAAATTCGAGCGTCTCTTTTTGCTTCGCAACTAAGTAGAAAACGCCTCGAACTCCCTAAGGGTCGAGGGCTGTCAAGCCTGGGGCTCTCCTATGCCTCAGGGCTATGGTACCCCCACTCGCTCCCCATCCCTCGAGGGATACGAGCATGCGTCGAACACTTAGTCAAAAAGCAAAAGTCAGGTGATCAAAACTCAAGCGTCTCTTCTTTCCTACGCCTCGATACGCTTCACGAATAAGTAGAAAATGCCTCGAATTCCCTAAGGGTCAAGGGCTGTCGAGCCGGGAGCTCTCCTACGCCTCAGGGCTATTGTACCTCCACTCGCTCCCCCCTCAAGGGATACGAGAACGCTCAAACACTTAGTCAAAAAAGAAAAATCTAGGTGAAAGAAAACAAAGAAGGCTCGAACTTAAAATATCCAAATGCATTACGATAGATGCATAGATGTTTTAAAGGCCCTCGAAGCCACACTGAATATAAGTTACAAAAACTAACTTGTTTACACGGGCACCTTCGCCCAGTTTTGCCCTACAGGCCCGCTCCGCCGTCTCTATCGCCACCCTCCTCGACGGTGTACCCTTCATCTTCACGGGGGAGGACTTCATTCTTGAACAGCTTCGCCAGCGCTTCCCCTGACCTTTTGGCATCCTGGATTAGCCCTCGGCATCACTCCTCATTCTCGGCATCGGTCTTCGAGATGTCGGGGACAAAGCCTTGGGCGACGATGTCCATGTCAAAGACGAAGTCGAAGGAAACCACCGCTAGCGCCCGCTTCACGCCGGTGTGAAGCGCCCCCTGCACGTGATCCCAAAGGATGGCGTTGAGGTGGTAGAGCCGGTCGACAAGTGTGGCCCCCGAGATATCTTCTCTAGCCTCCTCGACGGGCTCAACCTCCCAGGAGGTGCAGAGCCTGTTGATGGTGACCTGGAACCTGCCAAGAAGCTCCCCCTCCGCCACGAGGCTCTCCTGTAGCGCCTTGGCGGTGGCCTGAGTGGTAAGCAGCTCGGTCTCAAGGCCTGAAAGACAAAACAAGAGTTAAACAAGTCATACGGAAAGAAAAATGTCAAAGCCCACCAAGGAGCTTACTGGCACAGCGTGTCTTGAGGGCGCTGCGGTCCTCTAGCATGGCATTGTGCTCCTCTTGAACCTTGTCTCACTCCTGCTGGGCCTCCTTGAAAGCCCGGATCACGTCCATCTTCTCTCACCGGAGGGTCTCGAGGGCGCCACCAGCCAAGATGATGGCTTGCTCCTTCTCTCGAAGGGTAGCCTTCGTCGCCTCGAGCTTGGCCTCCAGGCTATTGGCTTGACACTTCTCTTCCTTGACCAAGGTAGAGAGGGTGTCATGCGCCATGGAGACTTGAGCCAGACTGGCCTCGAGCAAGCGGATATGCTCCATGGAGCCTCGAGCCTCCTCCGCGAGTAGCTTGACGTGCTCTTGGGCACGACTACCTTCACTTTTGGCCTTCTCTGCTTTGCCCTTGGCCATGTCAACCTCCTCCTTGGCCCATCGGAGCTCCTCCTTGACTTGGGCGGCTTTGCCCCAAGCCACCTCCGCGTCCTCCTTTGCCCGGGCGGCCTCCTCCTTGGCCTGCTTCACCACCTCCTCGACCTCGGCCACCTTGCTCTGTGCAGATCAGCCGGCCTCGAGTTGGCAAAGCACATCCTCCTGGCTGTTATGCGTTTTGTGGAGGAAGTACGACTTGGAGTGGGAACGCCTCCGCACATCCTGGAAACAGAAATCGAGGGTTAAGGTGATCCATACGAAGAACGCCAAAAATCGTATGTGATCTAAACAAGGACTTACCGCAAGACTCTGGTCGAGATCTCCAACGAGCTCGACGCCCAGCTTGAGAAAGTGCTGCAGCCACACCCGGGACCGCTCCACGTCCTCCCAGTGCTTGACCTCTGCTGGGTCATCAATCACAATCCCGGGAGCGCTGGAGTCACCGAGCTCCCAGAGCATGACGCGCTCCTTGCCCCAATGTGGGAGGACCGTCTTGTCCTTGGTTCACGCCAAGGACTCAATCTTATCTGCCACGTCATGTGGGGCGCCATGGTGCTCCGCCAACTCGGCTGGGGTGGGGAACTCTGACGCGATGCAGGTATCACCCAGCCCGGGGTCAGAGGTCGACCTCCTCAACGGGCCAGGAGCCCCCAATGCGATGACTACTCCAGCATGTGGGGGAGATCCTCTCCTTCCTTCTGATGTCGAAAAGCAGAAGGACTCTTGGCCACCGTCTCCTCCGGCCGCTCCGCCTGTGGACTAGAAATCACTGGCTCTTCCAACGGCGTGGTCGACCGTTGTGGTGGCTGGCTCGACACTGGCTCAAGTGCCTCCGGAGGTGGCAGAGGGGTCGAGGCCGTCGCTTCCCCCAATGCTGCATCTTGTGGCGCCAGCAGGTCCACCATCAACATGTCTCCTGGCGGGTTTGGTGCCGAGGTCTTCTCCTCAAGCTGTGCCCCCGGCGAGCGCAGAACCGTCGACGCTTTCAACGCCGCTTCTTGCTCTATCAATAGCTCATCGAGGGTGATCACGGACACCCATTGTTTTGGGAGTCCTGAGGTCTCCTCCCCCTCCGATGGCGTGGGCAGCTGCTGCGCCGATAGGTCCAGTAGTGTCGCATCCCCCGACGGCGTCTGCTGCACCTGCTGATGCTGGGGCTGGCCCCCGGTCAGCTCCTCCTCTTCTTGCCGCTCCTGCAACTTCTTCTCCTCCTGTTGCATCCACGGCAGCTCCTCTTCCTGTAGGGCCTCCTGCTCCTGCTTCCGCAGGGCCTCCAGCTCGTGTAGCCCTGTCGGCCACGGCTTCCGCTCTCCCATCAAGGGGGGAGGGGCGATGGCCTCCTCACCCCCGAAGTCGATGAGGGCTACCTCCGTTCCCAGCTCGTGGCCCTCGAAAGCTCCCACCTTAAGCATGGAAATGGAGACCTCAGGTTGGCCCAGGTCAGGAGCTCCTAAAGCCGTGGTTCCGCTCCCTGGCACCGGGCCGAGCTCGGGGACCATGGACGTCGACGTCAAGGGAGCACTCCTTTCCTCCTATGTCTTCCCCGGCTCGGAGTCACCACCCGTCACGGTCCTCGAGCCGCTCGACCCTGCAGCAAGAGCAGAACCCGTCAGCCTACCATGAGCCATAGCCCCGAGGGCTAAGGACAGCCACTTCTCCTCCCACGGTGCCAAGGGCCTCGACGTCGCACCTGTGACTGAGGCCCTCATCTTCGTGGCCGCGTTCGCCCAGAGCCGCTTAGCCGGCACAAGGGTCGCCTCCTTGATACAGCACTTTGGCCTGGACGGAAAGCGGGTTAGCAGAGAACTTAATGAACTACAGAATGGGGAAGCAATAAGGAAAAATTTAAATCAACAACACTAACCCGAAGGGGATAGAGACCTTTCGGGTCCCCCTCGAGTAGCCAGCAGACCTTGAGGCCCCACCCAAAGCCAAGCTCTTCCCAGGGCTAGGGCTACTAGGGGCTGTCGGTGGGGTCGCTGTGCCTCCCTGCTCTGATGAGGTCTCCTGGGCATTACTCTGCTCCACCCGCGTCGATGACCGGGACTGGGTCTCCCGAGTCGAAGTGGGTGGGGTCCTGCCATGAGTACGACAGAAGGAGGACGAACCCCCCGAGTCGAGGGGTCGGCCGACCTTTTCCCTCGCAGGCGCTCTGAGGCCGATGACGCCGGCTGAAGGGCACGCTGCTCCGGCGCATCCTCCTGCACCGGAAGGCCGTCAGTACGGGAGGGACCAGACAGAAGGAGCTCGAGATGTCCCGCCTCCCCTTCGACATGGACATCATCATCATCATCCTTGTCTCCCTCATCCTCTCAGGGAGACTCCTCCTCCGGGAGCCCGTCGCGCCTCTGCTGCGCACGGCACTTCTCGCGCTTTTCACGCTTCTGGAGCTTCTTGTCCTTTTTATTCTTCTCCTCATCCTTGCGCCTCTTTTCCTGCTGGGCATCGAAGCGTCTTACCTGATGATTGGGAGCATCCTCCCTCAACGGGGGCCTCGATCTCCGGTAGTCAATTCCCCCTGCACGAAGGCACTCAGTCGCAAGGACAAGAGTAAGGAAAAAAGGGACAAAACATAAACACGAAAAGCATGGGTCCAGTCACTCACCAGGTCGAGGTACCCCTCCTCTGGCCACATGGGGAGGAAGTTGATGTCCTCTGCCCTGAACGAACCTGCAACCATCCCCTTCACCTGCGTGACGATCTCCGCGACGGATATCTCCTCGCTGGACATCCGGCACCTCTCGAGCACCTCGGGCGCCACCACGGGGAACATCTCATCCAACCGCAGTGGGCGCTCCATCAAGGGGAGCACCCGTCGATTGTGGAAGGCTGAGACCACCACACCCGTTGTCAGGCCCGCCTCTCGAAGGGTCCTCATCATGGTGGCGAGGGGTCAAAGTCGATGTTGAAGATCCCCGTCACACCGTGCGGCCAGTTGAATGGCCGCTCGGTGATGAGCCGCCCGGTGTACGATGGGAGGTAGCCTCTGTCATTGCAGAGGTAGAACCATTGCTCATTCCACTAGGAGTGGTTGGACATCAACCTGGTGGGGATGTAGTCGTGTGGCACCTCTGACTTGCCTGTCTTCAACGCGAAGTTAAGGCAGCCCGCTCTGACGATCCGCCTCACGCCTGGTCCCACCGGAGAGGCAAACCACTCCCCCTTGTAGAGATGGAGCCACAGCTTCCAATGTGGCACCATCCCTAAGTAGCCCTCGTAGACGGCCGCGAAGATGGCGGTGTTGGAGATGGCATTGGGAAAGAAGTGTTGGAGCTCGACGCCGTAGAAGTTCGTTAGCCCCTGCATAAACTCGCTCGGGGGCACTCCGAACCCGTGCCGGTGGTACTTGAGGAAGCTCACCACGTAGCCCTCCGGCGGGTTTGGCTCCAGGTGGCTCCTTGGCGGCGCAATCCACTCTGACCAAGTCAGATCGGTGACGGGGCAGAGAAGTCCTTCTCCCACCAGCTTGTTCAACCTCTGCTGCGTTACGGTCAACGGGCGCCAGGGTTCGGCAGGATGGAGGATGGGGGCCATGGCAGCGGCGGCGACATGAATCTATTCGGTGGACGCGGCGGCGGCAGCAACGACGCGAATGTCCTCGGTGGACGGGCGATTGGGAAGGTTCCCAATCATGATTTCTTGCTCTAAGTTCCTACCCTCGCACGCAGGAAAGCAGGAACTCAGGAGCACTAGCGGTGGTGAAGGAAGGATGGCAAAGGTAGGGGTGAACAGTGCCTGTCCCCCTGGTTTTATACCCAGGAGGAGCAACGGGCGGAATCCGGTGGCAGAAAAAGGTAACTCCCCACAATTAATGCGTTTACCTAACCGTTCCCCCTCGATTCTCGGCCGGATACATGCGTCACACTTCAGGCAATTAGCCGTTACCCAGGCCCGCCATGATCTCCACCACCGCACCGTTTAACCCTCCTCCTCAAAAGACGCGTCTGACGATAAGAAAAATAAACGTTACTTATCGACGGATTCGTCCAGGAGAAAGTAAAGGGGCTCCGGCCCCACAACAAGCCTCGAGGGAGCGAAGGCTGGCCCTCAACTAGGGTTTGACAGCTGCCCTCGAGCGCCCGAGTCAGCGGTGACCAAGGGGGAGCCAACACGAGGCCCCACTCGAGAACGAACTCTCGAGACCCCTTTGGACATATCCAAGACGAAATGCTACGGACTTTATGGAATCCCCCCGAAGGGAGGCATCGAGCCACCGAGACCTATCGAATGGAATCGGTATCCGTAGGTCCATGCGTTTTGCTTTAATGAGACCGCCTCTGGGCCACCAGCCGACCTCTATTGAACGAGGAACAGGCTCTCACTTGAATTTTCTCGTTACCAGCTCACTGAGAACTTCGAGGCTCGCCCTATCGAGGGTAGTCCAACGTTTCTCGTCTCACGTCCGATCGAAAGGACTCGTGAGATGAACGCCGAGGCCGGCAACGCCCCAGCCGCATGAGGCTCGAGGGCTCGACCGTGCCCGGCACCCCTCGATGAAAGAGGGTCGAAAAGCCCCCGGGGGTTCGATGTTCCAACATACTCCTCGGAAAAGCGTCACGACTCCAGTTCAGGTCCGTACCCGACTGAAAGACCACCCCTCGACCAAAGAGAAATAAAGCCCTCACGGGAGTCTTCCGACTCCTCCGAGGCCTCGGGGGCTACCCCCGCGGGGGACGCTCGTGCGCCCCCCACAGAAAAATCCGAGTCACACCTCACTTCCGACTCCTGACCCCTGCCCAAGTGCCACCACTCGCGCAGGGGCTCGGGGGCTACTGTCGGGTACCTGGGAAAGGGGTACCCTAAACCCTCGATTAACCGGACTAATCCTTGAAATCAGCAAACGCAAACCCTCCAACGACATCCTTTACTATCGCTCGAAAGCCCATAGGCTAAGGCATACTGGGCCGTCCCACGAACAGGCTTCGACAGCCCAAAACCACAGCCTGCTCGACAGGCTACCACGCGGACCGAGACTGTACGCCCGAGGGTACGATTCGGGCGACCCCTCGAGGACGGAACTTTGCCCAAGCGAACTGGCCTGCCTCGAAGACGGAACTTTGCCCAGCGAATAAGCTAACCCTCGAGGACGGAACTTCGCCCGAGCGAACGAGCCCGCCCTCGAGGACGGAACTTCGCCCGTGCGAATAGGCAGCCCTCGGGCGCAGTATACCCCTTGGCTACCTACTCCCCGTACGGATCCAGGCGCATTCAATGCATTTTACCTGCTCCTGCCTAATCGTATGGTCGCGGTTACAGTAACAGTTGCGAGTATGACAATCAAATCCTGCTTTTACTGCCCATACCCCAGAATCCTACGGATCGTACCTCACTGTTACGCCATACCGAGCACTGTGTCCAGTCCGGCACCCCCTCGAGGCGCGAAAATCAACACATTCCCCGCATCTTCTGGGATTCGGCCTTATCCAATGGGCCTCGACCCCCTCGACTCGACCTAAGGCCTCGACCATCGCCCCTCGGCTCCGTCACGCTGACCCTCGAGCGGGACTTCAACAACTCCGGTCAACACTTCAACAACTTCTGACGCAACGGCTGCAGGACCTCCCATGCCGACGTACACCTCTACAGCGGCACCGACATGATCGGCATCAATGTCATACATCACCAGCCACGTGATCCCTAAAACATGTACTCTTGTGCCCTCCTTCGCCTATAAAAGGAAGCGCCAGGACTTTAGCTAGAGAAGAGATCCAGAGCATCATATGCTAAGGCCTTAGATCACAGAATAACACCGTGAGACAGTGTGAAGTAGAGAGCTAAGCGTCCGAAACGCTCGAGCTCCAGCTCACGTTTCTCACACCCGCTTGTATTCACCCCTGTACTAGCACTTCGATGCTAGATAACACGAACTATCTTCCCCCCCCCCCACCCCTTCGCTGGACGTAGGGCCTTCTTTGCCTGAACCAGGATAAATCGCCGTGTCCTTCTTGTATCACCCACCGGATTAAGGGAGCACGTAATTACGAATTTACTCGTTGGTGTTGACCTCCGGGGTCGAAACACTGACAATCTTAAAGTGGATAATTAATTAAAATTAATTCCATTTGGATTCGTGCAACTTTTTAAAAGAGGACCGCCGGAGCTAAACTCTAATACACATTGTGTAACAAAATTACCTTGTTTGATTTTTTTTCTCTCAACCTTGTTCTTGACATTTACACCATCCATTTTAAATTATAAGATATTTTAAAATTTTAAATACAATAACTATGTATCTAGACGTGTTTATCTAAATGCATAACAAAAGCAATATATTCAAACAAAAATGTCAAACATCTTATAATTTGACTTGTCAGACAAAGTGCATAAAACTGCAAGCAATTGCGGATTGCTCGGGCCTTGGTTGGGACCCAGATCATCCTCAGGTTTGGCTGGATACCCTCCCTAGCTTTGTATCTGACATTGTGGTTCGCGACTTTGCTGAACCTCATGTGTATGAATGAATAGGCTCGGTGTGATGATAAAAAAATATTTACGTAATGGAACTTTTTTCTCAAAAAAAAAGCAGTAGTGGAACTTGACGTCCTGACTGCATAGGTAAACACTGTTAAGTTAGATTCTATTGGGACCATGCTTGTGAAAGAAAATTCCTTTTTTCTCTTCTTATATAGTGAAATGTGAAGTAATATTGTTTGGTGTCTACGAAAAAGAAACCTCCTTTTTTTTCTCTCTGTTATCGTTGAATAGGTTGTGGGCACAAGTTTGCAGAAGTAGATTGAAGTGGATGGATATGTCTCAGTAGGTATTTCCGCTGCATCAAATATTTGGTTGTTTCTAGATCCAAGAGTATCACTCCGTGTCCATTTCCTTCAAGGAAAACGAAAGTAATAATTCGCATATTGTTCAACCATGTACTAATATTTGGAAGGACTTGATGGTAAGAGGAGGCGAAAATATTTGTCTGAGTGGGCGCTTCCCCACTAACAAGAGATATAAAGAGAGAGAGAGGCATTAGTGGTAACGATCGCCGTCTTGAATTATATATATATATATATATATACCACACAGTATAATTAAAGTAAATTATTAATATCATAGGTATAC